>OY821519.1:193141783-194341783 GCA_963682025.1 Cordilura impudica | reverse complement strand
ATATATTTAAAGTATTTCTGTATTTTTTTTTTTTTTTTTTTTAAATAACATAAAAAATATTTTAAAAATCTGCATTGTTTCATTTAAATACCTTTTTCTCTTTAATTAAAAGAGGCCATTAAAAATGCTTTATCTTTTTTATTTACTTTATCAACAAAAAGATTAAATATAATTGCTGTATAGTTATTTAAACCGACATAATAAATTAATCACATTATCTGCAGAGCATCATAACTGCAATGAGATTTATATATCAAAAAAGTATTTTGAGCACTTTTTTATGACAAGGATACTTGAACAACAAATCCACTGTAATTAACGCTGGTTTTGCAGTTTGCCCTTATTTTTTTAAATATTTGTTTATTTTAAGTGTTTATTTAATAATGATGAAATTATGCATTAATGTAAATAGCTATAAGCAAACCACATAACATACATTATGTACATTCAATTGATATAAACGAGACAAAATCCCTGTTAAGCTTATTTAAGCAGCGGTTAATTTATACCGTTTGTGATCATTAAAGTTAAGGTAGGGTAATGTAAGGTAAGGCAAGGTAAGATAAGGTAAAGTGTAAAATTAAGTTTAAACATAATATATATAAAAAAAAAGAAAGAAGAGAGATATATCTTGGTATGTAAAGTCGTGTTTTGTACAAGCTCCGTTTATAAAGTGATTTGTAAAAGAAATAAACGTTAAATAAAATTTTAAACAGTGAAAGCTTACAATTTAAGCTATAAGTTATTGTGTATACCTGAAGTTTAGTCACTGAATTTGTTATTTTGTTAAATATAATACAAAATTAAGAAATCAAACCAAGTAAAAAACGTTAAAAAAAGAAAACAACAAAACAAGGAATATAATACGAAAGCAATCAAAACTACAATAAATTTCGCTCTTTAGTATACTGTGCTCTGTGTTACTACTAGACAAAAAACGTCAACTCTATCAGCTGTTTGTTCCTATTATCAAAACGCCTTCTGTAAGCCGCTCAAAGCTGTCATTCGAACAAAAGCTTTAATACCAGTTACAGCCTAAATTATGTCATATAAAAGACCTTTTCATGAGTTGTTACCAGATAGTGCAGTGGAAGGCGAAACTGTTGGTAAAATGACAGTAAGATATCTTATTGAACTAATTCAAGGTACCACAAATAATAATCCTGACGAGAAACTCAAAATGCTAGCTACAAAGGATGACATAGAACAAATAAATCATAAAGTAGACGATGTATATGAAAAAGTGGTTGTACTTTCGACAGAAAATCAAATGCTTAAAGAAAAAATCAAAACATCAGAAGAAGCCAAAGAAACTACAAATCGAAGAATGATATTGCTAGAAGATAATATTAAAAAAAAATGTACTGTTATAAAGCGTATTCAACCGGAAAAGTCGGCCTATAAAGCAGTAGTAAATGTATTCAAAAGGAATCTCAAAATAACTTCAGGAGTTGGAATTGAATCTACGAAAAAAATACACGAAACCAATAAACAAATGACAATTGTTGCGGAATTAAAGTCTGAAAAAATGGTACAAGAAATTTTGAAACATACAAATAATCTGACAGGCAGTTCTATATTTATTGAGCAGGATTTAAATAGCGAACGTCAACAGAATAAAAAGGTCATGCTGCAGCTCAAAAAAGAAATACTAGCAGTCAATAAAAACAAACGCATATTAGTTCGGAATGACAAGATAAAAGTTGGAGACAAATGGATGTTTTGGAATAAAGAAAAAACCTTAGTTTGCAACAAAGAAAGCGGGGAAAGGATTCTCAGTGGACTTTATGGGGTGCCGCCTTTAATATTGATATTGTATATAATAGTTTGCAAAAAAAAATGTTGTCAAAAAACTAAAACATATTAACACTAACATTATTTTAAATATTGGTCAAAGCATTGGTAATGTAGGAAATGTAACCAAATTCAAAAATTTTAAATTACTATCCTATAACATTCATGGATCACAAAATAAAATTCTATTTAATAATTTTTTCAATTACGTCAACTCTCTTGATATTGTTATCCTAATTGAAACTCACATAACCGATGAAAAAACTAAACAGTTCGACAAATATTTCAAAAATCTAAAATTATTTTGGAAACCTGCAGTACGAAATAATAGATTTGGTAGGGCAATTGGCGGTTGCGTGTATGGTTTTAACAAAAACATCAATTCGACACAAATTAAATGCAAATTCGCACATCGAAACGGAATGGATACAATAAAGGTTATTATAAGCAGGTCGGAGATTTTAATATTCCCATTATATGTGGGAATCGGGTTTTGTTGTGGTTGTGGAAGTTTTTATTGAAGATAGTCCTACAAATGCGGTGGTCATTGGTGATTTAAATGCTAGAATTGGCAAGCTTCAACAAGAAATAGATGAGAGTTGTATGAGCTCGTTTCATGCATATTCGGGTATTAGAAAATATAAGGATTCTGTGGTAAATGCTAAAGGAAAAAAATTTTTAAGAGTCTTATGGAGACTATGGCTTAGTAGTGTTAAATGGCGTAACCAGAGGTGATGAGAATGGAAATTTTACATTTATAAGTGGAGCTGGCGAGTCTGTAAATGAGATCTGTGCAGTTTCAAGGGAAATAATTGGAGATGTGGAATATTTAAAAGTAGATGATCAATTATGGTCGGATCACATGCCAGTATGACTTGAATTAAAGGTAAATGTAAATTTTTGTCCTAGTAAAAACCTTATGCTACCAAAGCTACAATGGAATAACCAATTGAAAGAACATTATACCAAAGATGAGTTAAAAAATTTAAGAAAAAATTAAGGAACAAAAGGAACAAATCAACAAAACATAATGATGAACGTCAAGTCTTCACTGCCAAAAACAAATGGTTTGACTGGAAATGTTGTAAAGCTCGAAAAACTTCTTTCGATTTATTAAAAGATTACAAACTAAATATGAACCATGAAACTAAAAGTAAATACTTAATGGCAAATGAAGAATATAAAACGGTGTGTAAAATGAGAAAATATGAATATGAAAACGTAATAGTGGTAAAATTAAACCAAGTCAATGATAGTAAATCTTGGTGGAAAATAGCAAATGAAATCAGAAATCAAATTACAAATGAGAGCCATAATATTTCCACAGCTGAGTTTAAGGCATATTTTATGGAATTGCTTAACCCACTTCGGGTGATATTCATTATGCAGCCCTGTTTCAAACAATTTTACTCCCGCAGAAATTTATCAAGTTCTTGTAAAGGCCAAAACAGACAAGTCACCAGGAGAGGATAAAATCACGTATGACTCTTTTTAAAATGCTCCGAACCAACCAATAATGGAACTCACAAATGCTTACAATAAGCTGTACAACAATATACAATTGGAGGACTTATTTTTAACTAGCGTAATATATCCAATTTTTAAAAAAGGAGATATTAATTTGCCAGGAAACTATAGAGGAATATGAAGCAAGCAATTTTCTTCCGCTTGATTTGATCTCTATGAAATTATATTCTACCTTAACTTGCTTATCAGATTTACAGCAGCAAGTACACGCAATATGATCTCTAACAAATATTGCAACACCACCGCCCTTGGAAATTTCCCTCTATCTTCACTTTCCCTATCAGATATAAAAAAATATATAGCCACGCAGACAAATGAAATTATCCGAGGTGAATTTGACCAACCAAGTTTCTGATAAACAAACGATATCAAAAATGAGTTTAAACTCATCTATTTTATTATTTCAACTTTTTTTGCAGGTTCCATAGTATTGGGTACCTTGGTAACCAAAGATATTACCTACAGGCGCAGCTGCTGACGAAAGTTTACATATCCTATCAATATCTTGCTCGAGTACCGTAAAGTTGTTTCCAGCACGGTTTCACGCAAATTTTCGTTGTTCTCAGAGATTTTTCTTTTCGTTCTGTACATTTGATCTGCCCATATCTGTAATTAAACGTTTCGCTTAGCCAAGGAAATACAATCATGGCAATAAAATACACAATCCTTTTCTACTCCAAACCAATTCTTGCTGGAGGACCCACAACGTTGAGTTTTTACACCACAGTATCACATGTCATCATCATTTCAGCCCTACTGCTACCGAATATTGGACTTCCAGTAGGCAAATAAGTATGCTCTACCATAGTGTTTCTTCTCGACAAATTCTCGAGAAAATTATAAAATTATAAAGTCAAAAATATGCAAAAATTATAATTAAGTGAATTTTTTTAATAAAAATTTGTTATTTTGGGAAATTCTTAAACCTTTAATAATTTGCCGTTCTGTTCATTTTCTTAAGAGTTGTGTAGACACAACGATTTTGCTTCGAATTTCATATAAAACAGAATCCAACCAATATCGAATCAATAGATATCCACAAATTGAAGCAATTTGCGTTTACACACACCAATTTCCTTTCGCTTTTGATGCAAATCGTAGTGTCTAACCAGCGCTTTATTCATCACTGTCATACAATTTTTTTAAAAACATCGTTATTTTTCTATTTCGTTATTCATAATTGTCTCAAACTTTAGTGGTTGTAGTTGTTTTATACTTAACAATTCGGGGAATTCCCGATCAGTAATTACTATAACTAATTGCGTTGTGAAAGATTTTTGTATGTAAAAATATTAGAAAACAAGTAAGAAAATTGCAGAAGCTTGCAGTTTGATTACAAGCTTTACATGGACACACAGAAGGACAGACGGACGGCCGGACGGACATCGTTAAATCGAATCAGATAGTGATTCTGATTCGATCGGTATAATTAAAGATGGGTGTAGGTCAAATATTTTTGGTTGTTACAAACAGCAGCACAAAGTCATTATACCCAAACCACATAATGGTATAGGGTGAAAAAAGGAAGTACCATATACATAAGATAAACCTATGGGGGGTTTCATGTCAAGTGCACCAACTTTTGAAACCGATGTCTTCCGATCGGGATGAAATTTGCACCAAGGTTAGTCCTATTGGATAGTAGTTTAGACACAATTTTTCAATAAGATCGGTCCAGATTGACATTTTGGCCAAACAGGTGTTTCTTCTCAACCATGTAACTTATTACCTGTTGTTCTCAGGAAATTTTCTCCCAAATAGTTTAGATAGATATTTCTTCAATATTTCGGAAAAAAATACTTTAAAAAAAAAATTTTTTTTTTAGACTTTTTTTTTGCTAAATTAAAGCATTTTTTGCCTTTTTTTTTCAAAAAGTGCATTTTTTTTTTTTTTTTTTTTTTCATAAGAAAGCTTAGGATTTTTCCTTTAAGAGCTTTTTGGTCGCTTAGTGGGATGGGAGTGGGATATCTATCAAAATAAATATTTTGTAACTCAAGACAACGGTTTTTCAATTTTTCACAAATGCAATATTTTGAATTTTTTCCTATTTGTGTCTAAAACCTTACAAATAAAACTTATACTGAGAAACTAGACAAATTAACCTTTCCGAAGGTATATAACATAACTAACTAAAATTTTATACCCTCGATACTGTAATACCCAGAATATGTTAACCTCAGGAAAAAATCTCTTTTTTTCTATAGAAATGTTGAAAAATTATTATTTTTTTATTTATTTTTAATAATAATTAAATTAATGTATAATAATAATATTTAAAATAAAAAGATAAGTAATTTATTAAAATTTAATCTTAATTGCATTAGATCCATTTATATCATAACTATTTTTATACTTAATTTATTGTAGCTGATGAAGTCTTTAAGTCTTGTAAATTTTTAAATACCCAGTCTTTCATCCAGCTTTTTGTCGCCTTTATTTACTGCGTTTTTTTGTCAATCCTTTCTTGGCGTTACTAGGTTCAGCTGTTGATTTCGCTGCTGGTTTATTTGTTGTCTTTGGAAAGAAATCGCACTAAATAGAGGCAGAAAACTTTTTCAACTTGAGTCTTCCATCGACAAGCGGTATAAAATCATGGTATTGAGCGGTGCCATCGATTGCTACCGCAGCATCGAATCTGCTCTTCAGTGTTTTCAATGTTTCCTGATGATCCTCTTTGCTACTAAAAACTATTTTAGTTTCTTTACAATAACTCTTTGCCCAATGGAATAAAGCAGGCGCATCTAAGATGCGATCTTGATGAGAGCACTGGAGGCTATACTTCGCTGCATTTCTTTTAAGGTTTGCTCGAATACCATCACATGCTCCTTTACCATGAGCAGTAGGATGAAAATGCCACTCAGCTGGCATTCCAAAATCTTTTTCATGGGCCATAAGATTTGCCAAGCTATTTTTGTTTTTAAAATGTTGACGAGCTCCGTCCGAAACGTAGTATAACTTCTTTACTGTAAATTTAGATTTTAGAAATTTTAGTCTTCTCTTCTGGTACTCATAAACTGCAACGGTATCATGTTTTAAATCGTCGGATATGATTGCCATACTTTTGTGTTCCAATTTTTCATCTTTCATGTAGTAAATAACTACTGTGAATATAGTTGCTTGGTCGTTATTGAAGTGGAATGCTTGTATGGCATCCTGAAGAACATATTTATAGTTTTCTGCGAAATCATATGAAATAGCGAATTCACCAGACTTCAAATGTATCTTCAAATCCTTGAAGAATGACCATTGCTCTTTGACTAAAAAGTCATGGTTTCTCAAGTTTAGCAATCCTGTACACATTTCTTCCACAAAATCATCCACATTTAAAATGATTGTTTTCAATGTGCATCTATCAGTCTGAATCCAAGAATAAAATTTGACATCCTCTATATATTCTCGATCTAAAGAGTTGATTAAATTTTTTTTGATGAATGTGTTTTTCGGGCAATTGGTATATTCACCTAAGTGGCAAGAAGTTGTTGCATTAGGACACATAGCCAATTTAAGGCAATGGCGGTAATCGTGTAAATCTTCTGCCGAATCATCTGTTAAATACTTTAAGTGGATTTCCTTCCACATCAGTTTAACATTTTCATGGTATATTTGGGTTAATTTCGTGAAGCCAGATTGAAATGTTGCAAATAACTGTTTCAGGTTACAGATAACCATTCTCTTCTGTTATGTTATGAAGTTATGTTACATACCTTCGGAAAGGTTAATTTGTCTAGTTTCTCAGTATAAGTTTTATTTGTAAGGTTTTACACACAAATAGGAAAAAATTCAAAATAGTGCATTTGTGGAAAATTGAAAAACATTTATTTTGATAGATATCCCACTCCCATCCCACTAAGCGACCAAAAAGCTCTTAAAGGAAAAATCCTAAGCTTTCTTATGAAAAAATAAAAAAAAAAATGCACTTTTTGAAAAAAAAGGCAAAAAATGCTTTAATTTAGCAAAAAAAAAAGTCTAAAATTTTTTTTTTTTTAAAGTATTTTTTTCCGAAATATTGAAGAAATATCTATCTAAACTATTTGGGAGAAAATTTTCTGAGAACAATAGGTAATAAGTTACATGGATGAGAAGAAACACCTGTTTGGCCAAAATGTCAAATTTTGATCCCCTCTAACACAGAGAGATCTGGACCGATCTTATTGAAAAATTGCGCCTAAACTACTATCCAATAGGACTAACCTTGGTGCAAATTTCATCCCGATCGGAAGACAGCGGTTTCAAAAGTTGGTGCACTTGACATGAAACCCCCCCTATATAATAAATTTAAGGTAAGAAGTTGTTTTATTATAAATTTTGTTTTTCAAATAATTTTAATTAAAAAATAGAAACCAACAAATACCCATAAAACGACGAAAATTTTCAAGGACTGTTGGGAACATTTAAAAAAAAAGTGAGGGGAATAAAGACTTGGCAATATGTAAAATATGTCTTAATTCACTTCCATGCACAGGTTCGGCGACTATTGGTCTGCGTAGGCATCTTGAAAGTGTACATGAGTATAAAAGAGAAAAAACAATGATGGTGAAAGCACCTCAAAAATGCAAAAAGATACAGGTACGGAGATAATTCAGTAATTGAATCTTTCATAAAACGAACAACTATGGGTGAATTAATTTCAAAGTTAGCAGCTGTTGATGGAATATCTTTTCACAGAATTACTAAAAGTGAATTCATTAGAACATCTATGAGTGGCAAAGGATTTAATTTACCACGAAACCCTACCAAAGTGATGCAATTAATGCTGAACTTTTATGAAGATATAAAACAACAGCTGATTAAAAAAATAATTAAACACAAAGATAATGGTAAAAAAAATTCAGTATATCCATTGATGAATGGACCAGCATGAAAAACAAAAGATATATGGATGTACACCTTCACTATAATAACAAAGATTCAGACAATTTAGGGATGTTTCCTGTCGTTGGTAGTTGCCCTGCTGAAAAAGCATTGAAATTAGTAAAAGAAAAATTAAAATCGTTTAATATCATATTTAATGACGATATAATAGCTACAATGAGTGATTGTGCTGTTGTAATGCAGAAATTTGGAAGGTTGCATTTCGGTGTTCTGAAAGTATTTTATACCAAGCAAAGGCATCCTGATAACTTTGCTTGTATCGAGGAACTGGAATCTGATAACGCGTCTGAAATACAAGATTTAGAAAATGAAAATAATAACTCTGATGATGATTCTGATATAGAAGTTATGGAAGACGTTGATGTTTATTTGCAACCGCAAATCGAAAAAGCTATTAAATCCATTCGAAAAATCAGAAAAATGTTTAAAAGCTCCCCCGTTAAAAATACTATATTACAAAAATATGTAGCGGAAGAGGAGAAAAAAGAGCTAATGGTTATCTTAGATTATTCTACTAGATAGAATACAATGGAGGTTATGGTAGAAAGATTTGTAAAAATTAGCGGGCCATTCAAAAAACCTTTATTGATTGAATTAAATTTGGGAAGTTTGTGGAATGACGAGTATGTTGAGGTTGCTAAAATAATATTAGCAACATTAAAACCACTCCGGATTACAATTGAAACTCTTAGCCGAGAAGATTCTACACTATTATCTGCTGAAGGAGCTCTCAGGTTTTTGTTTACAACTTTGGAAAAATTAAACACTAATTTAAGTCGAGACCTCCTTAACGCAGTAAGGGAAGAAATATCTAAAAGAAGGGATTATACTTTAGTATCTGTTATTAGGCTCCTACAGAATCCGGATTGTATGTCACATAAAGAATATGATAGTTTTTTTGACATGGCACCTAGACAAGAGTTATATAAATTGGCTAAATCTGTATCATCTAGAAATTTTGAAACTAAAAACTGAAAATATTGAAGAATGTCCAAATCGAGAAGAAGAAGCAAGTTTACAGCAACAAAAAAATTTTGCAATTACAAAAATTTTAAAATAATATGAAAGTCCGAATGCTGACAAATTTCAATCATTAACAAAGGAATTTAAAATATTTGAAGCAAATGGGAAGAGAACCTCAAATTTACAGAATCTTTTGGATGCACTTCCGACCATTAAACCAACTTCTAGCAAAATGAGCGAAATTTTTCTGTTGCAACAGATTATGTTACCAAAAAAAGAACAAGGATGGGAGATTCAACTTTGGATGATCCGTGTGTCTAAAAATATTATTTTAAATCACAAAAATTATTAAATTTATTATATTTTTATAAACCTTTTTATATATTTTTGTAAAACTTGAAGAATTTATTTTTACGTTACTATTTTTTATTTTGTTGTATAATAAAAATATGAATTTCAGTTTATATTATAGAGTGCATTAGACTTTTATTTTAGTAAGTTATTTTCTCAAGAAATCTCGAGAAATCTTGAGAAAAAAAAAATGTGTGTTTTCTTTTCTCGAGAAATTAAAAAGGGTGAGAAATCTGAAACACTACTGTTCCATAACACTGGCCATTTTTATTGTAAATATTGTTGAAAATGTAAACTTTAATTTGTATACCCTTTACCACTATGTGGTGCTGTTTGTAACCACCAAAAATATTTGACCTAGACCCATCTTTTATTATACCGATCGAATCAGAATCACTATCTGATTCGATTTGACGATGTCCGTCTATCCGTCCGTCCGTCCGTCTGTGTGTCCATGTAAAGCTTGTAATCAAACTGCAGGTCGCAAATATATATATTTTGATGAAATTTGGTATATTAGCTTCTACCGGTCACAGGATGAACGCTGTTGAAATTGGTGAGAATCGGTCCATGTTCAGACCTAGCCCCCATACAAATGACCCCTATGAAATCAACATATATTGCCATAAAATCCAAATTATCATAGAAATCTTAGTCAAATTGGTTTTATATGTGTTTATTACATCCATTAATCAGTAGTCCAAAAATCATCCCTATGGGACAACTCTTAGTCATAGGCCCCAGCTGCTTCCCGATCTTCACTTAAATCTATCAAAGAACAAAAATATTGCACGGATTCTTTTCAAATTTTGTTTGTTTACATTTTTGCAAAATACAAGAGACTTTACCAAACATGGTCAGGATCGGTCCATTTTTGGGCCTAGTCCCCATACAGATATAGCTATGAACTTTTTCATATCTGCAGCAAAAAAATTAACAAAAATCCCACTCAAATTTGGTTTATGCTTATTTCCTATGTTCAGTTAGTTGGGTCTATGAGATAGGGTCTCTAAACTCATAGTATAGGGTATCGTATAGTCGGTCTAGACCGACTATAATTTTCTTACTTGTTTTTAATTGTATTTGTCGTAAGCGATAAACTTTTTCCGATTGCCTGTTTTTGACGTTTCAAATTGTTTGTGACGTTTTGTATTGCAATACAGAAAAAAAAAATTTTTAGCAGCAGCTTTACGGTTTTCACACAAATACTTTTACATTTGTTTTACAGAACCGCAAAATGAATATTGTTTGGAGTATTGACAAATTCAAAACAAAAATTGTCTTCTGGAAATAGTTTGACTGTTCATTGAAATACCCCATCCGAATTGTGCACTATTTTCAGGGTAGCTTGATCGAAAAAACTATTGTATATATTGCGAAAGCTGAATATCATAAAGCAATATGTTTTAAATGGTGGCTCTTCTTTGAAATACTCCATCCGAATAAGTGAATAACTGTTCCTAAAGTTACCAGTTCGCGGGAAACATGAAATCGTTTATATCCCTAAATCTAGCTTTTTTAAAAACAAATCTGATTTTCATTAAAAGTTCCTTTTCTTTATTCATTGTTTCATTACATTGTAATGGGCATCTTAGGCGCGTTACAACTATGTAGTTATTTTTATTTACAGTTCAAAGAATATATATGTTCCTTATATACACTTAACATTTTCTAATATATTTAAGAAATTTATTGGGTAAAACTTACACATTGTTCAGTTGTCATTGTCCTACCCGCATATGTTGGATAATATTCACGAAAAAACGTTCTAACAGTGGCCCAAAAATAAGATATAGACAGCAATACCAAACCTTGATTTAAACAACTGTGAAAGCATGATTACATGAATGTATGAACAACAACTTTTTTAGGCGATATTAAATAGATAAATTTTCTGTCAAAATTGAGCCAATAACAAAAAAAAAGGAAATAAAGCATATTGCGCCAAAAAGTCTGTTAAAGTTTTTTGTTCTTCTTTACCGATGATTGTGGAATATGCGATGTGGTTTTTGTGTTTTCTATTAACATACAAACTTTTTCTGCGGTTTGCATATGACAATTCAAACAATAATTCATGTGCCACAAGCATACTTATTTTCCCATCAAAAAAAAAAAACGAAAATAATAAAAAAAAGAGGAATAATTTAAAATAAATCATGGAAAAAATCAATAAGTTTTACAAATTTATCTCGATAAAGGTAAACAATTTAAAACATTTCAAACAGCCCTAAATCTGATAAACTGTTAAAATGATAAAAAAAAAAACAGCATTTTATTTCATAATTGTTGTTTTCTTTTTGACATATGCCATGGAATTTTTTTTGTCATGTTGGCTTTCCAAATTTGTACAAATTTAATTAAAAAACAAACTAGTCTACATACGTACGAGTATATTTTAATTAATTTTATTTATGTTCTCATATGTTCATACACTTAAATGCTCATTAACACTCGCAGTTATTCATGCAAATTCATCAGATTGTCAATTTCTAGCATATCAAATTAATTGTTCCTGTAAGTAAATGGTCGCCGCGACGTCATGTAAATACAAGCACATATTAAATGTTTTAAACAACCGACATTTGAAACATACGTTTCCTATATTATCATTACCATAATGAAATAAAATTAATGGACATACATAAAAACAAACAAACACACATAAATGATAATGTTATTTGCTAATTTATATGATTCCTTTTACAGTGATGCCTTTAACAAAGTGCTTGTTTCGTTTGTAATAGAATTCATTGCTACGGTATCTTTTTAAGTTACAAAGTTAAAAAAAAATTTTTTTTAAATAATGAATATGCAGGCAAAATTTTAAATTATTTATTCATGCGTTCTTGACAATAGACTTACTTTAGAAACTACCAAATTCGATAGGCGAACAGTTTTGCCAGTTTTGATTAATATTTTTTATAAAAAAAGATTTTTTATAAAAAAATCTTTTTTTTGATAATTGAAATATCTTATCTATAATAATAATAGCCTAGTCCATTTGTTGTGACCGATGTTTTGTTCTACCGTTTTATTCCGATTTTGAGCCGTTTTGCAGAATTACAGATATTTAAACTTTTTCCTTTATTTTGAGTAAATTGAATTTAAAGTTGCTACTAACACATACATAAAATTATACATATACGCTGTGTGTTTTATTATATTTGTTAATGAGTTTGTTATCTTCATTCACAATAATAATAAACCATGAAAGTGTTGGGTTGTGAATTGGCTAAGTTGAAAAATAAAGCTGCATAGAAATTGCACTCGAATTTCGAGCGCTGTAATCTGCTAGCATATAAAAATGGTGTTTTGTATGTTTGTTTGTAGGTTTGTTTGTGGTTTATAGGAGACTACACCATTGGACCGATTGCCTTGAAATTTTTACAGTAGGTAACTGCCTACCCGGAAGGACAAATAGGCCGTATAGTTATTGATTTTTCAAGAGAGCGTGGTGCCTCCAGTATAAATATCTAATTTTAACATAAAATATCTGTAGTACTACGACAGCAAAAGTTCTGAAACTATGCACGTGTACGTGTTAATGTGATATTAATGAGTTATTAATGTGAGTTGTCCGATAAAAAATTGGCGGGACCGGACCTGTGGGCATGGCACCTCCCATATAAGGTATGTATTTAATATCACATAACTGGAACAGTATTAACGAAAGCCTTTAGAGTTTGTGTGAGTTCATAAATTATCAACGTTAGTATGCAGAAAAAAAATTGTAAATACTTAATGCCATTTAACTGGAGTACTATAATTAAAATAGCCTTAAGACTTTGTCTGAGTTCATGAGTCACTAATCAGAGTAGTTGCCCAAAAAATGGGTGGCATCGGACCAATACAAAAAAATATAAAGTATTATAAAAATAACTGTCTTCAAACTTTTGACAAATACTTTAATTACCAATGTAAGTAGTCGTAGAAACTATTGTGGAATCGCCAAAATTTACCAAAAAAGAATATCACGAATAACCAAAATCATGGCGAATCAAAAATCGTGAAAAACAAAAATCACAAAAAACATAAATCTACAAATCAAAAATCACAAAATAAAGACAAAAAAATCATCAATGTCAAAAGTCACGAAAGCCGAAAATCGAGAATAACAAAAATCACCAAAAACAAAAATTGCCAGAACCGAAAGTCGCAAATAACATAAATCACCAGTTTCAAAAATCGCCAAAAAAGAAAATTGCAAATAACTAAAATCGACAAAATCAAAAATCGCCAAAATCAAAAATTAGAATCGCTAAAGCAAAAAACGCCAAAAACCAAAAATCGCCAAAATCAAAAATCGCAAAAAATAAAAATCGCCAAAATCAAAAATATCAAAAAAAAGAAACAAAAATCGCGAATGTCAAAAATCGTCAAAACCGAAAATCGCGAATAACAGTAATCACCGAAAACAAAAATCGCGTAAATCAAAAATTACCAAAACCGAAAATCTTGGACAAAAAATCACAAAGAAAACGCCAAAATCAAAAATCGCCAAAACCAAAAATAACAAAAATAAAAAAATCGCCAAAAATCAAAAAACGCCAATATAAAAAATGGAAAAAAACAAAAAATTGCCAAAATCAAAAATCGCAACAATAAAACAATAAAAGCCGAAGTCCCAAATCGCCAAATATAAATAAAACAGATTTCTATAGAAGGTACAAGGTGGGCCAAAAGAAGTCATCCGATGTTGTTTGGCTCTCATTTTTGCAAATGGCGGCCAATGTCAAATCTGTTTTGACATTTTTGAACTAGACAGATATAGAATACAACTGAATAAGCCATGGAGCGATACATTCCCCAAGAACGCGGAATAACAATTCGTCTGTGGTGTTGGCGCAGCGCGGATTCCGTCGCCGATTCCCCGGTCGTCCGACGCGACTGCGCAGACACTGCGCCGTTTGGCCACCAACCTTGAAGAGCATGGGACCACACGAGACGCTGTTAAGAGTGGCCGGCCCCGGAGCGCCCGTTCTGCCGAGAATATCACCGCTGTTTCCGAGGATGTCGAGCTGTTGCCAGAAACATAAACCAGACGGCCGCGCCTCGTAATTAGCCATCAGCCGGTAGTCCCTAATGCGAATTTTGTTCAAAGACCTACGTATATTTCCGTATAAAGTCCAGTCCGTGCATCACCTGCAGCCTGTCGACCGTCAAACGCGTCTAATCTACGCCCAAGCCATCCTCTATCTCGAGGACGAAGTGGACGATTTTTCGACCAAAATCATAATGAGCAATGAGGCTCATTGTCATCTCAGCGGATACGTGAACAAGCAAAACTGTCGCTTCTGTGGCACCGAAAATCCACGAGTAATGCACGAGGAGCCGTTACACCCGCTCAAAGTGACTGCATGGCGCGCTGTTCACGCTGGAGGAGTCATCGGGCCATTTTTTCGAGGACGCCGCTGGTCAAACAACAACAGTGGGCGGTGCGCGCTATAGGGCCATGTTAACCGAGGTTTTTCTGCCGCAATTGAACGAACTAGGACTGAAAGAGATATGGTTGCAACGGACGGAGCAACGGCACAAACTGTGCTAGCCACAACCGATATTCTGAAGGCGGCGTTCCCTGGTCGCCTCATCTCTCGTTTTGGCGATTTAACTGAGCCCGCAAGATCGCCCGATTTAACCGTTCCAGACTATTTTTGTGGGGTTTCTTGAAGTCCCATGTTCACGTGAACAAGCCTGAAACCCTGGAAGCCCTTAAGGACAATATTCAACACGAGTGCGATAATCTGTCGCCCGAAGTTCTCGCCGAAGTGAAGAAAAATGCCATAAAACGAGCCCGTGTAGCAATCAATTGTGACTGCGCCCATTTGGCCGATGTCATCTTTTCGACTTGACCAATAAAATTCTAAAGGTTCAAGTAAACATAATCAAAAAACAGAATCGAAGTTTTTCATTTAGAGAAAAAATGAGAGCCAAACAACATCGGATGACTTCTTTTGGCCCACCTTGTATTTCCAGTTTTTTATTTCGTTACGCAGGGTATAGCGAAGCGCATCGATGATGTCCCAACTTTTGTCTTTCTGTCTGTCTGTCTGCCATGGGGCAACCCCATTCCCCACATGCAATTGATCTGAAACTTGTCCCATAGTCTTGTTATGACTACAGATTAATTTTGGGGTAGTCACGCAGAGTCACGCATAGTCACGGAGTGATCTAACAGTTATTTACCCTCACCCGATCGATCTTTTTGAATAACATAACATAATCAAGGCGTATGACTATTATTTATTAGCAGAGTAGAAGATACGTATACGTATGAGTGTTAATTACATCCCATACCACTATTTGGTTTGGGTATAATGACTTTGTGCTGCTGTTTGTAACAACCAAAAATATTTGACCTAGACCCATCTTTTATTATACCGATCGACTCAGAAATTCGGTCTATGTTCAGACCTAGTCCCCATACAAATGACCACTATGAAATCGACTTAAATTGCCATAAGATCCAAATTATCATCCAAAAACAAACCGCATATGGCAATTCTTTGTCATAGCAACCATTTAAAGCTGTTTCCCGATTTTCACTTAAGTCTATCAAAAACAAAAATATTGGACAGATTTTTCTCATATTTGGTGTGTATATACTTTTTCAAAATATGAATGACTGGTCCAGTCCCCATATAAATATAGCATTCGATATGAACTTTTTCATATCTGGAGCCAAAAAAATTAATAACAATACCACTCAAATTTTTATGCTTATTATCTATATCCACTTAGTTGGACCGAAGACATAAGGTCTCTAAACCGTGGCATAGGGTATCGTATAATCGATCTAGACCGACTTTAATTTTATCACTTGTTTTAATATTAAATCAAACATAGTCAGCCCAATTCCAAACAAAAAATTGTGATTTTTTTAAATGTTTGTATGGGAACCCCCAGGGGATTCCAGGGGGTGTGCCATTGGCATGTGTGGGTCGACCCTCTAAGTTATTGGGGGTCGATCATATATTTGGACTCGATTGGGACACTCCAAATGGGACAAAGTGATACAGACAGACAGGTCAAAAGTCGGGACATTAGAATTCGTTTTAGAGGTATGGTTCCTCGGACAAAGTTTCTTATTTTGATCCCTAGAATACGATTTTCCTTGTCACTTGCGCGATTTTTAAATCGACCCGCCCTAATACATATACAGTCGAATCCGCTTAATTGCAAACCTTTTAATTGAAAACTCCGGTTAATTGAAAGAAAATGTTTGAACCTAATAATTCTTTAAATTTTCACACATTTTACACCGCTTAATTGAAACTCCGCTTAAATGAAAAATCGGTTAATTGAAAACAAAACTACTTCCAAAAAGTCATATTTCTTTGAAATCAACTCCGCTTAATTGACGAAATATAATGATTATGAAAAACCTATGCGTTGCGTTTTGGTGACGTTAGTTTTACGTTTGACTAATTTCACACTTAAAAGAGCTAAAATTACAAAAAGGTAAACAAAAAGGTAAACATCAAATTAAGTGAATTTCTGTGAATTTTTTTACATTGAATAAAGTTTTTTTTGGAATCAGCAAACAAGTACGTTTGCCTTACTTTCAAGAAAAATATAGAAATCTTAGAGAAATTAAAGTCTGGAATGACCAAAAAGGAAATTTATGATCAATACCAATGTAGTCCAGCAACACTCTCTCGAATGTTAAAAGATAAGGAGAGCATTACCGGTATTGCTCATCAAAACAAAAATATTTAAAAAAAAAATGAATGGTAAAGGGTTGTAACAAAGAAGTTGAAAATGCTCTTCTTGTGTGGTTTAATAAAATGCGATCAAAACAAGCCACATTAACTGGACCTCTATTGCTGGAAAAGGTTATTGCCGAAAAGCTCAATGCTGACTTTGTACCAAAAAAATGGGTGGCTGGAAAGGTGGAAGAAGAGGGAGAATATCCAATTTAAAAATGTGCACGGTGAAAAATTCTGCCAATACGGAGTCAGCAAAAGATTGGCTGGAAAATATCTTACCTGCCTACCTTGAAGAATACTCAGCAGATGCAATATACAACTTCGATGAGTCAGCTTTATTTTTTAAAGCATTGCCTTCCGGAACATTGGCTAATAAATCAGAAAAAATTTCTGGAAAAAAACTCGTCAAAGAACGAATTACGCTACAGTTTGTTACAAACTCCACTGGTACTGACAAGCTCATTTACTCAATAGGGAAATCTAAAACTCCATGCTGTTTTAAAAAATCGATCCCAATTCCTGTGAAATATTTTGCTAACGCCAAGGCATGGATGACTTCCGATATATGGCCCAAAAAAATGGAGGAGCTGGACTCCAAGTTTAAAGCTATTGGGAAGAAAGTGTTCCTTTTTGTGGACAATGCAGCCTGTCATAAAGTAGTTGATGGTACTATTTTGGAGAATTTAAAGATTGTATTTTTGCCAACAAATACGACATCATTAATTCAGCCATTAGATCAAAGGATCATTCGATCTTTTAAATGTCAATACCGGAAGAGCATTGTGGCAAAACGTATGCATTTAGAATGTGGATTTTCTTGGGAACAATTTGCAAAAAAAAAAAAATTGATTTGCTGGAGGCGCTGAAGTTGGTGAAATTGGCATGGGATAATGTGACGGCAGAAACTATTTCCAACTGTTTCAAAAAAGCTGGATTTATTCCTGGTATTGAAATAAATACGGCTGATGAAATAGATGCAGTTTATGAAGCTTTAGGAGAATAAACTGACCAACTTATTGACATTGATGAAAACGTGGATTGCTTCGGAGAATTTACTGACGAGGACATTATTGTACAAGTGTCAAGCTTCCAAATAGAAGTAAGCAGTGACGAAGATATTATAAAGCCTCCAAAACCTACAATTAAAGAAGCTCTAGAGTCCATCAATAATTTAAAAGATTATTTCATTGAAAATTTTAGTGCCTTAAGTAAATTATAAGACCTCGAAGAAATAATGTACAAAGCAAACCTAAAAAATTTAAACCAAACGAAAATTAAAGATTATTTTAGATTAAACATTTAATTTAAAAGAATGTATTTATAGTTAACAAATGTATTTATCATTTTTTGTTATGAATTGAAAAGAAATCCTTTTTTGTTTTTATATGTTCAAGCTTTTAAAATAATGTGTAAAACACATTAAAAAAACATATCAATGAAACGAAAAGACTAAACCTATAATTTTAATTAATGTATTTATACTTTAGAAATACATATAAATTTTTTTTTGTGATGAATTGAATAAAATTTTTTTACATTTTATAATTTTTAAATCAATAAACTGAATTTGATTTTCAATGTAAAGAGATTTAAACATAAAGTAAAGCAATTTGAATTTCAGATCGCTTAATTGAAACACTTTTCAATTAACCGAACTTCGGTTAAATGAAACATATGTCAATTATCCGGACTTCGCACTATTGAAAAACTCGGATAATTGAAACAAACTCACTGCATTTTGCCATTTTCAATTAAGCGGATTCGACTGTATGTATAAAGATGTTACTAGTTTTATAAAAAATATTTAAAAAGTAAAATGGAAAAAGAAGTATACGAAAATTGTTTTAACAAAATAAAATTGTGTAAATGGACAAATCGAGATAAAACTTCTTTAATTTTTATTATAGTATATAAATACAAAATGTTTCTCACTTAATAAATGTTTTGGATCATCACCATACGTTATACATATATGTATGCTGGAAATTACGAAATGGTTATCTGTCAAAGAAACTATCATACTGCTCTCATTTTTTGATATTTATGATCAGTATAGCCTGCTTGAACAACACTACCATATCCTCAAAAATTACTTTGAAAATTATGCAACTTCTAGACGATCTTTTATCGCAAAATTGTTTTCAGCAATGCTGTAGCTGTATTTTTTTTTTTTTTTGTTAAAGAACGAGCTACGTCACTTACTTACCCACATCTGGCGGCCGAGGACCGGACCCCGGCGGATTCCAAACAAGAGCTGGCAATTAAATTGTGGCCACAGACTTCAGCCGATATTAAGTAACAGACAAATTTAAATTTAGACAATAAAGAGCCTAAAATTATAAATTGAGTATTCAATTTATAGCGTTTTACTCTCAATACATTACAATTAAAATCAACGAAGCTGTGTAACACATTATAATAATGACAAATTCTGCGGAAACGATAAGAATTAGCATAATTAGTTCAAAAATAGTCCAAATGAAGCGGATTAAAATGTCTTTTGAATTTACAAGGTATGTTAAAATTTGGATTTGAGGAAAGAAACTCCGAGTCAACACCACCAATAGCACGGTTGAATTCGTAGCTAATACCCAGCATGGTCCTCTTACTGGAAGTCTGATAACCCTAAGTCTATCAGTATCTGACGGTAAGTCATTATAACTCTAACCTAAACAACGTAAACAGAATACTAAAAACAATTGCACTGGTGTGAAACTAATAATATAGGTCCCATATTATTGATGAACATTCTAAAATCGGTCTTACAAAAGCCTTTTAACGCAACCTGTTGGAGCGGTATCAAATACTATTCCATTAATGCAATACTTGTCAGAAATTATCCTCCCCCTTCTACAAAATAGAATATATTTACATTTCTTAAGATCCATTTCCATCAAGTACACATTACACCAATCAACATATAATCATTTGCTCATGTATGTATGCCAACTCGGTAGGTGAGTAGGTAGTGTGCTCGCCTATCATGCGGGAGTCGTGGGTTCGATTCCCGCCAGAGGCTTTGGTCTGTCGCTGGAAAAAAAACTAGCCAAATCCGACTCATCCCTGGACCAAAAAATTCGAATATTATAATTCAATCTATCAAAAGCTTTACTTAAATCAGTGTATATCACAGCTGTTTGCTCACCGCAAACAAAACCTTCGAAAATATGAGTCGAAAATTCTAGAAGGTTAGTAGTTGTTGACTTTGATTTCAAAAAATGAGACCAATCCACAATATATTCTACATTTCTTTAATTTTTCTTAAACATCAACTCTACTAACATCATATTATAATATCAATATATGTAAAGAGCAAGTCATTCGAACCTTTATATTTTATAAAAGGTATACCAGAAGGATCACTATTAGAGCCACACTGGTTCAATGATTATCAACCAGATTATCTTTCTTATTGCAACATACACATGTACGTAGACGATGTACACTCTTTTTGAGCGCTGCAATTCAGTAGATAGATGAAAATAGAGACAAAGTTAAATATGACAGTAAATTTCACCGATGGGCGTCAGCAAATGGTTTCTGCATTAATCCTAAAAAGTCAAAATGCATGGTGATACTCAGATGAAATGAAAATCCAGAGATTGGGAATAAAAATCTTGGCATAACTTTTAATAAAACTCTAATTTCGTCGTACCACATTAAACCTATGAACATCACGACCTAACAAAGAAAACACAACAAATTTGAAAAAAAAAAAATTATTTACTTCTCAACATAACCTTCTTTTAGCTTGGTACACTTTTCCCAGTGATATCCAATTGTTTCAATACCCTGACGGCTTTCCAATATCGAATTATGGATATCCCAATATCGAATTATGGGAGCAAATATACCAACGCCCAATCCACATTGAGATTATAAATCGTAAATGGCGCTGGATTGGTCACACGCTCCGCACACCACATGGCACACCACAAAGGCTGCTATAGATTGGAACCCGCATGGAAACACAACTGGAGTGAAATAAAAAACCTTGGATCAATAAGGACCGATTGGAGAGAACTCTTTGTAGCCCTTTGCTCCTTTTTAGGAACCACAGGACATAATATATATATATATAAACAAAGGGGCAGATTCCCTCATAGAAGAATCTAGTCGCCTTTAATATTGGCTGCACTGAAACCTTTCAAATAAGAGTATAGAATTACATAACGTTGAACAATTTTCTCCCTGTTTACAAATTCACTGATAGCATTTAATTTTGATGGTTTCAAGGCTGCCAGTTTTCCTCAAATTATTTTTTCAAACTATTGCACAATCTACTTTTTTTATTATTATTATTTTTTTTATTTATAAATTCCATAGCTATCACAACAAGAAAAAAAATCTATAAATTACAGTGATAGCAAGTAAAAGCTTGCAAGTTAATGTTATGTCAACTGAATTTAAAAACTCAATTTGTATATACAACTTAAAAATAACAATAGTAAAAAAAATTTTGGTGTCTAAACATATAAAACAAACGTATAAACGTATAAAACAAACGAACAAAATTATAAATTGAAAACAATAAATAAATTTGAAACAAATTTAAAAGTTCCTTTTTAAAGCATAATGTGTGGCTAAGCAATTGAGTATATGATGGTAGGTCGTTCCAAAAATTGTCTCGTAGACAAAAGGTATTTATATTTTTGTGATATCAGGTTTTTTCCACGTGGAGATTTGGCAAAAGTAATTCTCCTATAAAGATATTCAGGTTCCTTTAAATATATTAGTTTATTCATAATCAAAAGACATTTATACCTTAATACATCTTTAAAACACATTTCCCCTCTACTACGATTAAATACACATCTGGCTATGTTTTATACGTGACCACAAGTCGATTAAAATCAATGGTGTCACAATTTGCAAATATTTCACACCCATACAATAAAACAGTAATTAAATATGTTTTAGCCTGGAGCATCCGTATATTAACGGGCGTCGATGCCTTAACAGCCCACAGGTTTCTCAGCATACCATCAATTTTTCCCGCCGAAATATTAATAAGTTTTTTCCATGAAAGTTGGTTAATGATGATGGAACAAAATTTATTATATTGTTGTTTATTTTCAAAAGGTCGGTATTTTCAAGTCTTTTCTTATTATTTCTTGACAAGAAGATGCACTTTAATTTTTTCGGATTTATGCATAGACCGTTTATGCTTGCCCATTTATGAATTTTATCCAAATCGTTGTTAATGCAGTCAATACAATAACGTACATTTTCAAATTTAGAACTTATATACAATTGTACATCATCTGCATACATACATTTGAAAATCGCAGTGACTTAGAGAATCAGGAAGATCATTAATGTACATACAAAAAAGTAATGGGCCAAGAATGCACCCTTGTGGCACCACTCTATCAATATCAGCGGCAGTGGAAATCAAACCATTGAAGGAGACAACTTGTTTTCGGTATAAAAGATAAGATCCAATAAGTTCATTGGCCGAATCAGAAAAGTTTAAAAGCTTTTGGAGTTTGGTCAACAGAATGCAGTTGTCAACTGTATCAAAAGCTTTACTGTGATCTAACAGCACAAGGAAAGATATCATATCCTTATCCAGTTTGGACCTAAGTTCTTCGACCACATCGATCAACCCCATGATGCAGCTTCTTCCCTGTCTGAAACCAGACTGTTTTTCTGTTAGAAGCTCTTTTAAATATGTATTAATTTGCCTTTGCATGAGATTTTCCATCACTTTGGACAGAAATGGTAGGATGCTAATTGGACAAAAGTCACTGTTGTTCTTAGGGTTGGGAATTATTTTGGCTTCTTTAATTTGTATTAAACATATACGCAGGAATGGGCAGAAGTTTAGGTAAGATAATTTTCAAAAATTTAGGATTTATTTCATCTAGACCGACGGCATTAGAATTTATGGATGATATACTTTTGAGAACTTCAGCTTGGTCTACACAACGAAAAGAAAAACAGTTCTCAACAGGAACTATACGGATTTTAGCATTTTCATTTTCACTTGGCCTTTCCACTTTTACAAATTGGTTGTTTACTTCATCCACGTCCACATCAGTGCTAGAGGTGCAAACACTTTCCTTACCAATGCCTATTTTGCGGATTTCCTTCTACTTACTCTTGCTATCTAAAGCTGATGTAAATTTCTGTTCATAGTAACTACATTTAGCCATAATAATATTGTCCACCACTTTTCTTCTAGCAGATTTGAACAGAGATTACAATTCTGGAGTTTTAAATTTCTTCCATTTTTTTACGCTAAATCTCGGGTGTAAATTAAATGTTTAATAGTTGAATTAAACCATGGTGGCTGTTTAGCTTTGATAGTTTTGGTCCTCTCCGGCAAGGGTTCATCAAATGCTTTGATTAGGTTATTCTGTAGGAAAGCTATTTGATCATTTACATTTTCAAGGTTATAAATTGCATTCCAACTAATGCAATCGAGATGCTGGTGTAATGCCACATAATCAATGTTCCGAAAATCACGATAAGTATAGTGAATATCTTCAGTTTTAACAAAAACATCATACACTGCAAAAATAAGGTCATGTCTTCAAAAAAAACCAGTGTGGATAACTGGTCATAAAGCAGTATTTTGTTTTTATGATTAATAAAGAATACGTCAAGTAGACTATTTGCACCATTAGGATAATGTGTTGGAATGTTGGTGTTTACAGAGATAAGGCCTAGTATTTGCATTGGCTCCGAGAGTCTATTATCAGTGACAAGATTACTGTTGAAATCGCCTGCAATAATTACGGCATTATATAAAAGCGTAAAAGATTCAATTTTATCTAACATATCATTGGCATCAACATTGTCATTTGGTCGATATACGTATGCAATTGGTATTTTTCACTTATCTTCCGGGATAACCTCCAAGAATAAATATTCAATTTGACTAGTTGGCTCGGATCTAAGAGTTACACAACTATTTATTTCATTACGAATGTAAATTGAAACACCACCACCATGAGTTTTCCTGTCAGCACGAAACAATTCGAAACCAAGCAGCTTAAAGATGGCATCATTCATTAATGGATCGAACCAAGTTTCAGAAGCGCAGATAACATCAACTCCAGAATCAACGTAATATTTTAATTTTTAGATGTGCGCGTTTAAGAACATGTTCCGTTTTTTTGCAGTACACTTGCAAGAAATGAACTTAAAATAAAGCAATACTCGAATATGTGTGGTTTATGTGTGTTCGAAACAAAAAATACGTGATAGGAAAATGTTCGTGTAGATAACGAAATATTAAAACGAAACAAAATTTAGAAACACACATAATTGGTATGAAAATAAAAATATGTGTTGGCTGCTTTAGAACAGAATATCGTGTGTTACATGTGTGTATTTTCTGAATCTTGCTATTTATTCGTTTCAGAAAATTTTAACAAATCTGCCTGCCATCGATTTGTTAGAGCATATTTTGGAATATTTTGAACTTCAGAGCATCTTTTTGGATATTTCAGTTTCAAGAGCATGTTCTGGTATAAGAGCATATTTTTATACCCTATACCACTATGTGGTTTGAGTATAATGACTTTGTGCTGCTGTTTGTAACAACAAAAAATATTTGACCTACACCCATCTTTAATTATACCGATCGAATCAGAATCACTATCTGATTCGTTTTAACGATGTCCGTCCGTCCGTCCGTCCGTCCGTCCGTCCGTCCGTCCGTCTGTGTGTCCATGTAAAGCTTGTAATCAAACTGCAGGTCGTAAATATGAATATATTTTGACGAAATTTGGCATTTGATCTTTTATCGGCCATGGGATAAACGCTATTGAAATTGGTGAGAATCGGTCCATGTTCAGACCTAGCCCCCATACAAATGACCCCTATGAAATCAACATATATTGCCATAAGATCCAAATTATCATACAAATCTTAGTCAATTTGGGTTTGTATGTATATATTACATCCATTAATCAGTATTCCAAAAATGATCCCTATTGGACAACTCTTAGTCATAGGCCCCATATAGAGCTGCTTCCCGATCTTCACTGAAATCTATCAAAAAACAAAAATTTTGCACTGATTCTTCTCAAATTTTGTTTGTATATATTTTTGCGAAATACAAGATACTTTACCAAACATGGTCAGGATTAGTCCATTTTTGGTCCTAGTCCCCATATAGATATAGCATCCGATATGAACTTTTTCATATCTGCAGCCGAAAAAATTAATAAAAATCCCACTCAAATTTGGTTTATGCTTATTTTCTATATCCAGTTAGTTGGGCCTGAGAGAAAGAGTCTGCAAACGCATGGTATAGGGTATCGTATAGTCGGTCTAGACCGACTATAATTTTCTTACTTGTTAGAGCATGTTTTCATTTATTTTAATTAATTTTTTAATTAATTGCAGTTGACAGTTGACAGTTGGCATTGACATGTCAATGTCACAGTGTTTGGTTTTTCTAATACATAGTTTGTTATGTGGTTTCAGCTGACACATGTTTCAAAATTGTGTAAGTTTAAAAGAACACATTAATACAATATAATTAATATAAAATATAAACAATAAAACAAAAATATTATTTATTGCTAGCATGAGGGATAGAAGCAAAAGAAACTTAAGAAGATTAATAAAGAAAGAGAAGGTTATTTACATAGAAAAATTTTATAAGAAGGCAAATAAGAAGTATGTGGTTTAAACAACTCAACATGTGTTACGGAGCAGGATGATTGAGAGTTAGAAGAAGACACAACAATGGAGGGTGTGGTTGAAGAATCAAATTATGAAGAAGAAATATTTTACTGCAAAGAAAATTCTTTAAGTGAAAAACACGTAAGAAATTATAGTCGGTCTATACCGACTATAAGATAAACTATACCATGGCTTAGAGACTCTATTCCTACGGTCCAACAAACTCGATATAGAAAATAAGCATAAACCAAATTTAAGTGGCATTGTTATTAATTTTTTTGCCTGTAGATATGAAAAAGTTCATACCGGATGTAATTTTTATATGGGGACTAGGTCGAAATATGGACCGATCCTGACCATATTTAGTAAAGTCACTTATATTTTGAAAAACTAAATACAAACCAAATTTGAGAGAAATCTGAGCAATATTTTTGTTTTTTGATCGATTTAAGTGAAGATCAGGAAGCAGCTCTATATGGGGCATATGACTAAGAATTGTTCTGTAGGGATTATTTTTGGACTACTGATTAATGGATATAATAAACACATACAAACCCAATTTGATTGAGATCTATATGATACTTTGGATCTTATGGCAATTTATGTCGATTTCATAGGGGTCATTTGTATGGGTACTAGGTCTGAACATGGACCAAATTTCACCAATTTCAGTAACGCTCACTATGGCTGATAAAAGCTTACGTACCAAATTTCATGATTACAAGGCCCAAATTATCCAAATTATCGCATAGATCTTAGTCAAATTGTGTTTGCATGTGTTTATTACATCCTTTAATCAGTAGTCCAAAAACGATCCCTATGGGACAACTCTTAGTCATAGGCCCCATATAGAGCTGCTTCCCGATCTTCAATTAATTCTATCAATAAACAAAAAAATTGCACTGATTCTTCTCAAATTTTGCTTGTATATATTTTTGCAAAATACAAGAGCCCTTACCAAACATGGTCAGGATCGGTCCATTTTTGGACCTAGTCCCCATATAGATTTAGCATCCAATATGAACTTTTTCATAACTGTAGCCAAAAAAATTAATAAAAATCCCACTCATAGTTGGTTTATGCTCATTTTCTATATCCAGTTAGTTGATACGATACCCTATAACATGCGTTTAGAGACCCTATCTCTTTTTTTTTTTTTTTTTTTTTTTTTTTTTTATTAAGTCTATGGTAAAACCTTACAGACTGTTATGTATAATACAGAGAGAAAAAAATATATATAATATATACAAATCCTTCAATCAAAAACTTGAGATTATGTATTTAAAAATAATATAATATTGCGTTTAATAATATCATCATTTAAAGAAAAATCAATTAAATTGTATAGATCATTGAAATCATGGCAAATTCTTCTAAATGGATCAGCATCGGCAAACTTTTGACGACAGATTGGGATAAACAGTGGAGTGTAAAAACGTGTTGACCGTGCCGGAACGTTAATGGAGATGTTGTACATAAGAAAATTTGAGCATATGTCGCCTCGAATTAAGTTACATAACATTAAGCATTGTTCTTCGGCTTTTTAAAGACGGCAGTTTAATTTGAGAAAGTCTAATTGTATATGATGGCAGATTGACAAAACTTGGATAAGAACGTCTTAAGCAGAAAAGGAGAAATTGCTTCTGGACCGATTCAATTTTGGCACTGCGAATATTAGATAGTGGATCCGAAATAAAAGACCCGAATTCTAAAATAGGTCTTACTAGGGAGATGTACAGTTGTTTGGTAACTGTAGGGTCATTGAATTCCTTTGCTCATCTTTTAATGAAGGCCAGTACACCACGTGCTTTAATAATTATTATCGAAATGTGTTGAACAAACTCTAATTTGGCATCTAAAAGAAAACCCAGATCCAGGATTTTATTTACTAGCTCCAACTGGTAATCTCCAAATTTGTAACAACCAAATTCACCTAATTTTCTAGTAAAGTGCATGTGTTTGCATTTTTTTAAATTTAATTCCATTAAATTTATGTGGCACCATCTATAAAAATTATTTAGATCATGTTGTTAGATCATGTTGTTAGATCATGTTATTTAGATCATGTTAGATCGAACTAATTAGATATAGCAAATAAGCATGAACAAAATTTAATTGGAATTTCTGTTTGCCTTAGGATATGAAAAAGTTGATATCGGATGCTATATTTTTATGGGAACTTGGTCAAAAAATGAACCGATCCTGACCATATTTGGTAAGGTCACTTATTTTTTGTAAAAACATAAACAAACAAAATAAGAAGAAAATCTGTGCTATATTTTTGGGTTTTTGATAGATATACACAGCTAGATAGACACTCACAGCTTATTTCGTTTGAGATAATATTTTTACTTCTTCTGCTATTGAATTATTTTAGATTTTTTTAATAAATTTGGTTGAAACAATTGTTGTTGTTTTTATAGGAGTGTATTAGATTTTTCTGATCGGAAGAGGATAATGTTTTAATTTTTAGATGTATGCGTTCAAGAACATGTTCTCTTTTTTTAGCAGTATACTTGCAAGAAGACGAATTTAATATAAAGCTACACTCGAATCTGTATGGTTTCGAAACAAAAAATACGTGATAGAAAAATGTTCGTGTAGATAACGAAATATTAAAACGAAACACAGTCATGATTGTGTTCGGCACCGTAAAAAATTTAAAAACACACATAATTGATATGAAAATAAAAATATGTGTTTGTTGGTGAGTTATTTTTGTTTACATATATGTACGAGTTTTTTATTTAGTGTGTGTTTTTTTCTGAACTCTGCGTATGAGCCCAGATCTGGGCGGCCACATTTACTGCCTGAAGCTCAAAAACGTTTTATAGTTTGGGAAATTAAAAAAAATCCAAACTTCCGGCTACGGAAATGACAAATATAAAGTTTGTCTCGATATTTCTGTGAATACAGTCCGCAATGTACTCTATGCAGCTGGTTATCACCGTCAAGTTGCTAGGAAGTAACCATTCATAAGCAAGGCGATCAATATAAAACGCTTTGATTATGCCAAAACCCTTAAAAATGAGACGAAGAAGTTCTGGAATCATGTTATTTTCACAGACAAAAGCAAATTTAACATATATGGTAATGACGGAAGGTGTAAAGTGTGAAGAAAGGCCAATGAAAAATTAAGAGATAAAAGCCTATGTTCCACTTTTAAACATGGGGGTGGCTCAGTATTAGTATGGAGATGTATGACTGCTGGTGGTGTCGATGTCAGTGTACAAAAAAAGGTCTGCCGCGAAATTATTAATTCACCCAGGGCAACGACCGAAAACATACGGTAGCCAATACTAAGTTATTGCTTCTCTGTAATACTGCAAAATGGATGGAAACAACTCCCCAGTCTCCGGACATTAACCCCATCGAAAATTTCCGGGATCATTTGGAAAAAAAAGGTTAGAGAAAGAGAAAAAATTCACAACAAAAACGATTTGGTCAAAGCTCTACAGCAGGCATGTCAAACTCTTTTTACTGCGCGGGTCAAATTCTTCGAAAATTTTAGTTCAAGCCCCCATGTGGGCCGCATATACTTGTTTTGTTATTAAAAATTCATATTTTGAGCGGAAATTTAATATAAATAAACCATAAAGAAAACAAACAAAAAATTTATAGAAATATATTTGTTAATAAAAAGAATGAAAATTATTTTTGTTGGATATAATGCACCGCATGTCATTTTTCAAATCATCAAAGTCTGATGTTAAACTTTGTTGATGTATTTTTAATATCGATAGTAAATGTTCTTCAGTTAGTCTGGATCGCTGCACAGTTTTTTCATCTTCATTTGTGAAAAAAGCTGTTCACAAATATATGTGCTACCAAACGTGGATAATATGCGTATTACAAGATATAGAATTTGTGGAAAACGATCTGCAGATAAGTACCCGTAAAATTCTGGAATACTAATTTCCTTATATTTCTGTTTCACTAAGGTATCGCATCGTAGTTATATAAACTCCGTTTGCAAACTTAGAACATCGAAAAGCAAAAATATTTAATTGGGACTTGGTATTTAAAAAATCCGAAAACTTCTTTTCGAAATCTTCTTGCAACATTTTCTGCTGTTGCTCATATTTGTCAAATTGTAATTATCGATATTTAAGCAAAAGATTTTTACAACTACAAGAATTTGATAACTTCTCTCTTTTTATTTGTATTTTCCACTGGGATTTCTTTTGTTTGAATGAATTTATTTGGTCATATAATAAAGATATGAGCATGTTTCTACCCTGCAGGAAAATATTGAGTTGACGTAATGAGAAAGCCAAATTTTGTATCCAATTAAAATATTTCAGTTCAGAGCATTCATATCCTTTAATTTCTCAAAAAAAGTACATTTCGTTCAGCAGTTGTAAAAATCTTCCACATCAGATTCCACATCTTTCAGCAATGACGTAAATTTCCGATGTTTTAAATTAAATTTACCAACTTTTTTAAATACATTGCCAATTTTAGTTACTCTTAAACATATGACTTGCTGTTCAATAATGCAATGTAATGTGTTGATGTGTTGATTTCTAACATAAACTTTTAGTCTACCAATGACACCATGTGTAGCTCCCGTCATAGAAGGGATCCACTCAGTCGCCAAAGATACCAAGTTATTTATTGGAAAATCATAAGAAAACATCTTCTTCTATTGTTGGTACATGTATTGGAATTACTTCTAATAGCTCTTCAGTTATTTTCATATTCCCATCACATCCTCGAATAAAAACGGCTAACTGGGCTGTACCTTTTAAATCAGTACTGCCCTCAATTGCAATTGAAAACGCTTCAAAACTTAATGCAACTGATTGAAGTTGGCCTCTTAAATTTAAAGCAATGTCAGTTACTCTATTCGCAACTGTATTTCGGGATAAACTTATAATTTTAAATTTATTTATAATATCGGGCATAACTCTTCAGCTGCTATTATTAAACAATAACTAATAAATTTGCCTTCCATAAATGGTTTCTAGCTTTTACAGCGGCCACATTTTCTGCAATTGGTTTAGTGAAAATGATTTGTTGTTTACGAAGAACTGCCTTCAATTCTACCAACTTTTCCTGACGCATTCTTCCGATGATATTTTTATATGCTTCTTTATGGATATTGTATTCCTTGACACCGAAATAGTTTATTCGGCTTATTAAGCACACTATTTTACCTTTTCCTTGAATGAAAAAATATTTTATCACCCAATTTTCTTGCAAAAAACGTTGCTCCCTTTCAATCGATCGTTTTTTACTAGTACTTGGTAAATGTATATCAGAAATTATCAAATGTATTTCAGAAAATATCAATTGAATTTCAGAAAATATCTTTTGAAATTCAGAACTAAAAAGTAATTTACCCTACAATACCAAAAAGTTATTATAGTTTCTATTAGTGATTTGGAGTAGCCATATTTGGACTTATTTGTTATGGACTGGAAAATAAACTATCAAGTGCGGCCTTTTAATCGAAAGAAGATGAGGACTTCATTTGTTAATCAGCTACAATATAAACACTAGTATAGAATTTTGACCGATTTTGAAGTCATCATTTTGAAAAAAAAAAAAACACGTTTATATCGTCACCTCAAATGCAAAAGGCCGTAACGAAAAATGTTCAAAATTGACTTTTTGCATTGTAGTTACGGCCTTTTACTTAAAAACTACGATTTATACCCAATACCACTATATGGTTTGGGTATAATGACTTTGTGCTGCTGTTTGTAACTAACAAAAATATTTGACCTAGGCCCATCTTTTATTATACCGATCGACTCAGAATCCCTTACTGAGTCGTTCTTGCGATGTCCGTCCGTCCGTCCGTCCGTCTGTGTGTCCATTAGGGTGGCCTTTCGTTATATGGAGGGAAAAAAAGTGTTCAAACTGTCGGTCTCACACCCTAGAAATATGCGAATAGCAAAAAAACTGAGAAATACAATACAATACAATACAGTTTTTGGCCAATCAAAAAACGTTTAGTCGTGGCGCAAAGCGATTGAAAATTTCAAGTGTGTTTATATGGGGAAATATTAATTTTTTTCAGATTTTACGAAAATTTCGTTCTATAGTTTAATTTTTCCGACAAGCTGTTATATAGTTCGGGATTAGTATTAAATTATCCTTTCAAAAGGCTATAAAACTTCAAAATCGAATAAAACCTCGCCAAGAAATAGCAAATGCCCCAGACCACTTTTGTGCCAAAAAAAACTAGGTCATGGAATTTGATGGCATTTTTTTCAACTTTCAGAAATTGATTAAAGCCATCACTCTTTTTGGGTCTCTATACATATAAGTACTCAGATACGAAGTATTGTTTTATTACCACGTTGTTAATCTATTGCGCATTGAGACCGAAAATTGGAAATTTTTTTGATAAAATTTTTAAAACTCCTTTTTCAAGTTTGAAAAAATTTTCTTAAACAAAATTTAAAAAAATTAATCACTTTAAGGTTGTATTAAATACATGTTTCAAATTAACTGTGTGCATTTTTAAGTAAATCCCTTTGCCAGAATTTTTTTGACAAGGATTTAATTTTTGCGGATTTCGAGAAAAATTTGATTTTTGTGAAACATTCTGTAAATGTACTCTTTCTAAATACTTTGTATCAAAAATTCATCACTTTTCTACTTTTAAATGTTATATTTTATCTTAATAGTCTAGGGTTTCAGAAAAAAATAATATGACTACATTAACCCTTTGGGAATTGGGGTCACATATGACCCCAAGCTAATAGAAGACAATTTGTTCAAAAAATTCAAATATTTTGTAAGTGCTGTCCAGTTTTTAGATGCGAAGCTTAAAATATAATAACCAAATGTGTAGAAGTTTCGTTCCAAAAACTTGGGATAAACCCGAGAACGTTAACCCATTATTTGCCAAGGACAGCTTTGGATTTTAAGATATTTTAATATAAAAATTACTGAAAACAAGTTTTTCTAGTAAACGCGATGAAATTTTATATTATTATATTAAGTTTGTATTTCATATTCTTTTGAATAAAATGTCATTTATTAGCTTTGGGTCATTTGTGGGTCTTCTTATTTTATTTAAAAAAATGTAGATAGTTTTTATACATAAAATAATTTTATAACAAAATTGGTTAAAAGTTGTTTTAATTTATATTCGCGAGCAATAAGCAGATAATTGCACCAAAGATATATCACAATGGATTATTTTGATCCCAGGAGCACTGAAGCCTTAAATAAATAAAAAATAACCGAATTATTTTTCTTAAATTCGAAATAGTGGGTTCGTTGAGTTTAATAGAAAAACTCGTTCTCCGTAATTTTTACTTAAAAATTTCTTAAAATCCAAAGCTGGCCTTGGCAAATAATAGGTTAACGTTTTCGGGTTTATCCGAAGTTTTTGGAACGAAACTTCTACACATTTGGTTATTATATTTTAAGCGTCTCATCTAAAAACTGGACAGCACTTACAAAATATTTGAATTTTTTGAATAAATTGTCTTTTATTAGCTTGGGGTGATATGTGACCCCAATTCCCAAAGGGTTAATGTAGTCATATTATTTTTTTCCGAAACCCTAGGCTATTAAGATAAAATATAACAATTAAAATTAGAAAAGTGATGAATTTTTGATACAAAGTATTTAGAAAGAGTACATTTACAGAATATTTCACAAAAATCAAATTTTTCTCGAAATCCGCAAAAATAAAATCCTTGTCAAAAAAATTCTGGCAGAGGGATTTACTTAAGAATGCACACAGTTAATTTGCAACATATACTTAATACAACCTTAAAGTGATAGATTAATTTTTTTAAATTTTGTTTAAGAAAATTTTTTTTCAAACTTGAAAAAGGAGTTTTAAAAATTTTATCAAAAAAATTTCCAATTTTCGGTCTCAATGCTCAATAGGTTAACAACGTGGTAATAAAACAATACTTCATATCTGAGTACTTATATGTATAGAGACCAAAAAAGAATGATGGCTTTAATCAATTTCTCAAAGTTGAAAAAAATGCCATCAAATTCCATGACCTAGTTTTTTTTGAGACAAAAGTGGTCTGGGGCATTTGCAATATCTTAGCGAGGTTTTATTCGATTTTGAAGTTTTATAGCCTTTTGAAAGAATAATTTAATACTGATGCCGAATTATATAACAGCTTGTCGGAAAAATTAAACTATAGAACGAAATTTTCGTAAAATCTGAAAAAAAGTCATATTTTCCCCACATAAACACACTTCAAATTTTCATTCGCTTTGCGCCGCGACTAAACGTTTTTTGATTGGCCCAAAACTTTGTATTTCTCAATTTTTTTTGCTATTCGCATATTTCTAGGGGGTGAGACCGACGGTTTGAACACTTTTTTTATTAAGGGCCACCCTAGTGTCCATGTGAAGCTTGTAATCAAACTGCAGGTCGCAAATATGAATATATTTTAATCAAATTTGGTACACAAGCTTCCATTAGCTACAGGATGAACGCTGTTGAAATTGGTGAAATTCGGTCCATGTTCCGACCTAGTCCCCATACAAATGACCCCTATGAAATCGACTTAAATTGCCATAAGATCCAAATTATCACATAGATCTCGGTCAAATTGGGTTTGTCTATGTATATTACATCTATTTATCATTTGTCCAAAACAGAACCCCATATGGCAATTTTTTGTCATAGCGCCCGTATAAAGTTGCTTCCCGATTTTCACTTAAATCTATCAAAAAACAAAAATATTGAACAGATTTTTCTCAAATTTGGTTTGTATATATTTTTTCAAAATATAAGTGATTTTACCAAATATGGTCACGATCGGTCCATTTTGCGACCTAGTCCCCATACAAATATAGCACCCGATATGAAGTTTTTCATATCTGCAGCCAAAAAAAATTAATAACGATGTCACTCAAATTTGGTTTCTGCTCATTTTCTATATCTTATTAGTTGGACCGAAGAGATAGGGTCTCCAAAGAATGGTATAGGGTACCATATAGCCGGTCTAGACCGACTATAATTTCTTACTTGTTTACCATAAATTTGTTTCATAAATAAAAATCCATCTTTATTTTCCAGCTTGATTCTAAAATTTGGGTATTAAGTTTAAAATAGTTTTTGCTTCTCCTGTAAAAAAATAAAAATATTAGTTACGGCCTTTAACATTTTAGGTATAATACTTAAAAAAATATATTTTTATATAGCGTTCTGACTATTTTCTCAGACTCAATTGATAATTTCTGAAATTCAGTTCATATTTTCTGAAGTAAATTTAATAATTTCTGAAATACATTTTATGTTTTCTGAAATACATTTGATATTTTCTGAAATACATTTGATAATTTCAGAAATACATTTGATGTTTTCTTAAATAAATTTGATGTTTTCTGAAATACATTAGATAGTTGCTGAAATACATTTGCTATTTTCTGAAATACATTTAAAATTTTCTGAAATACATTTGATGGTTTCTAAAATACATTTGATAATTTCTGAAACACATTTGATGTTTTCTGAAATACAGTTATTATTTTCTGAAATACATTTGATAATTTCTGAAACTCAATTGATATTTTCTGAAATTCAATTGATATTTTCTGCAATACAAATGATATTTTCTGAAAAGCAATTGATGCTTTCTGAAATACAATTGATTATTACTGAAGATCAATTGATGTTTTCTGAAATTCAATTGATACTTTCTGAAAATCAATTGATACTTTCTGAAATGCAATTGATATTTTCTGAAAATCAGTTAATGTTTTCTGAAACACAATTGATACTTTCTGAAATTCAATTGATGTTTTCTGATTGATACTTTCTGAAATGCAATTGATATTTTCTGAAAATCAATCAATGTTTTCTGAAACACAATTGATACTTTCTGAAATTCAATTGATGATTTCTGAAATACAATTGATACTTTCTGAAATACAATTGATATTTTCTGAAAATCAATTAATGTTTTCTGAAACACAATTGATACTTTGTGAAATTCAATTGATGTTTTGTGAAATACAATTGGAAAGGTGTAGTAATTCAAAAAACACCTAAGTTTATTTTCGACTTCTTCAATGTTTTCCTAGTATTTAGCTTTTTAAACTCACAATACACCTAACGGTTCTGCTTACTAAAAAAGTTCTGGCAATAACAAATATATACATGAATATTAAAAAAAAACTCTGTAAGTTTGTGAACGTGTTAAACTCACAGCACACCTAGCGGTCAATAGCTTGAATATTTAAAATTAACGAAAAAGATTTGCGATTTCGCTAAACAGGCAGCGAACTCGGCGGTTCCGCTTATTAAATACACCAATGCACTTACATATACCACACACCGATTTTCCCTTACGCTGTTTTTGTGATTGTGTTGTGAAATTGGATTTTATCCCCCCTGAGCGCATAGATGTTTACACATCAAAAACATACGTACATTCCACTTAAGAGCTACTTGACCGCTCCGCTGCCAGATTGCTTATATCTGTACTTATATCTAGTGATTCTGCCAATTGTACTGTATTTAGTCAATACAGTACGATATGATATTTACATAGATTCTTACAATTTTTATTTAATTGTTTGCGTATAGTTGTGTAGTTGTGGAAAAGTGTTTCACGAGTTTAACATGCCTGCTCTACATGAAGAATAGGCGAAAATTCCAGCTAAGGTGACCTAAAATTTGTGAAATTCTGTTCAGAGACTATAAGTCATAACTAAAAATGAAACATATAAAACTAAGTATTAACTTCTAAAAATTTCTGTGTTCTAAGTGCTTTTTTTAAAACAATCATGAGTTAGCACCCACTTTTTGAAGCTAAAGTTTTGTCTACTTTTTGTTTTTGTTTTAAAATTGAAAATTATGAATTTTTTTTTTTAATATTAAGGTACATAATAAAAACCATTACAGTATAGTACATAAAAAAATATAAAAAAAACTTTCGACAATATATAAATCTATAATAATAATAATCTATACTTAATATAATAAAGAGGTAATGTGTGTTTGTTTGTTTGTTTGTTTGTAGGGGGTAATCTCCGTAACTAGCCATCTGATCTTCCTGAAATTTTCACAGAGTCTTACTGCGGATATGGGAAGTGCTATAGGCTATAATTTTTTTAATATTTTTAGTGGGCGTGGCACCTCCCACACAAAGTAAATTTTTAATATCATATACATATATTGAGTACCATGACAGGGAGAGCTTTGCAAATTTGTGTGAGGTCACCTATTGTTAATATTAGTAGCCACGCCGAAAATTGGCCGGATCGGAGAAATGGGCGTGGTACCTCCCATACAAGTAATAATTCATTGTTATATATCTCGAGTACTATGATAGAGAGAGTTTTTCAAATTTGTCTGATATCGCCTATTATTAATGTGAGCAGTCGGACAAAAAATGGGCAGTATCGGACCAATAGGCGTGGTACCTGCCATACAAATAAAATATATAATGCCATATATCTGGAGTACTGTTATAGTGAGAGTCTTGGGACTTTGTGTAAACCCATAAATTATTCATATGATTAGTTAGACAACAAATGGGCCTGATCGGAGCAGTGGGCGTGGCACCGCCCGTACAAAGTAAATATATGATATCATATAACTGGTGTACTAAAAGAGGGAAGCTTTGGCAGTTTGCAAGACACCATCAGATCTTAATATGAGTAGTCAGATAAAAAATTGGCGGGTTCACAACAATGGGCGTGGAACTCCCCATGCAAAGTAACTATTTAAAGTCATATATTTGGAGTACTGTAAAAGAGAGAGCTTTGTGGCTTTGCGTGATCCCATAGGTTCTTTGTGTGATTAGTCGAACAAAAAAATGGGCGTGATCGAAGCAGTGGGATACACAGCACCGCCCATGTAAAGTAGATATCCAATATCATATAATTGGGAAAGGCTCGACATTTTGCACGAGTCCATCAGATATTAATGTGAGTAGTCCATTAAAAATTGGGCGGGATAGGATAAGTGGGCGTGGCACCTCCTATATCAAAAATATGATGCACTATGAAAGCAACAGTCTTTTGACAAGTACATTAGTTATCAATGTGATTTGTCGTGGAAAATATATCGTCAAAATCAAAAATCGCCAAACCCAAAAATCGCGAAAAATAAAAATCGCCCAAAAACAAAAATCTTCAAAATCAAAAATGGGCAAAATCAAAAATCGCTAAAAATAAAAATTGCCAAGTGATATTTTAAGTTCAAAGCCAATAGTTGAGTGGTGCCAGATCTAATTTGGAAAATCCATGTTCTTCTCATGGGCAGCTACATGTACCTCCAGGGCAGGAACGCCGAAAAATCTGATAATTGTTGTACCGAATTAAAAAAAAACAAAAAACATTTTATATCAGCAAGTATCAAAATAAATGAATCTATATTAATGATCTATACTTAGCATAATAAAGAGGTAATGTGTTTGTTTTTTTGTAGGAGGTAATCTCCGTAACGACTTATCTGATCTTCCTGAAATTTTAACTGATTCTTACTGCGAATGTCGGAAGTGCTACAGGCTGTATTTTTTTAATATTTTTAGTAAAGTAAAGTAAATTTTTAATATCATATATATTAAGTACTATGATAGAGAGAGCTTTGAAAATTTATCTCAGCTTATCTATTATTAACGTGAGTAGTCAGACAAAAAAATGGGCGGGATTGGACAAATGCGCATGGCACCCTTTACAAACTTAATATTAAATGTGATATATCTGAATAACTGTGTTAGTAAGAGCCTTGAACTTTGCGTGAGCCTTTTCATAACAATTCGGAATGGCGGGGGAGGGGGAGGGTGTAGCGAAGCTGGTGGTGAGCACTCAGTTTTTGAAAAGACTGTAGTTAAAATTTATATTTGTATTGATTTTTTTTTTTTTTCTTATATTAAACTATGTATTTAACTATGTATGTCCATACCGTGTAAAGCCAAATCATAAATGACAATTGTCATTGTAATTATTCCTATACTGTAATTATAAAATTTATTCTTGTTGCACAGGAAAGGATGTTACGAATATTAGTTGCTGCGCTCAGCACATTTTTTGTCTTCTCTTCCACAACTTATTGTTTTTTTTCTTAAAAACATCGTTTTTCATTAAAAAAAAATTCTTCGATAGTTAACCGAAAATTGACCTATTGAAAGAAAGTGCTCGTTATTAATAAAAAGCGAAAAAGTAAAGTAGAAGTTTTTGCATCACTGTCAATTAACAAACTAATGTGTATTTTTCCTAACAAGTGTTCATATAGAAAAAAAAAAACTTCTTTGGTATAATTCTAGGTATCGTAATAATATTGCAGACCTAGCATACTTTTAGGCTCTTATGTTTTTCTTTTACAAACTACAAAAACCTTTAATGACATGTTCAAGAAAAACTTTCTTCATCTTGGTAAAGTTTTTGATTTTATTCTTTTGCTTTGGGAAAAAGAAAGCGAAAAAAAAGTTTGTTGTAACATAACCTCAAATTAAAACTGTGAAAAAGCATAATTTCGTTGTACTCATTTCCATATTACACTCTACGACAACAAAAATAATGAAAAATCTTGCTGCGCGATATGTCAGACTGTTTTTATTTCTTCTATTTTTTATACCCTACAACACATTATGGTCAGTGTTAGTTCTGTATAATATTTGATATAGATCTTTTACTATAACGATCAACTCAGCATAACAGTGTGACCTTTCGCGTTGGACCGAGTTACCATATTATAATTACAAACTGACGATAATTCGTATTCCCTATACCACTCTGTGATCAGGGTATAATGAGTTCGGGTTGATGTTTGTAACTACCAAAAATATTGGACCTAGACCCATCTTGTAATTTACAGTTCGACCCTGAATAATTTTCTGGGTCGATTTTGCGATATCCGTTCATCCGTCCATCAAATTACAGATCGCAAATATGAATACGCTGTTGACCCAGTTCCCACACAAATGAGTACGACTAAAATTTCCCTAAATTTCAGATTATCATATAGATATCGGTCAAATTTGGTTTATGTTTGTTAATTATATGTATATATAAGTACTTCATAAACAATCTCTGTCGGACCACATAAAGCTGCTAACAGATATTCTCTTAAATCTATGAAAAAATATATACTATAGATTTTGGTAAAATTTGGTTTTCGACCTAACCCCCACATAAAAATACCATCCGATAACTATCAACTATTTAATATCGTAATGCTAATTTTCTATACCAATTTAATTGGACCTAAGAGCCTTTCGTTAAAGTCATGGTATAGGATATCGTATAATACGTCTAACTTGTTTAACTTAATTTATCATAGGCAACAAAGAATAGTTCATTCATACGTTTTCTGTTTCCTTTGCATAAATAAAACATTATTTAAAAAAAACTTTTCTTTAGGGACATATACGTGTTCTGTATCATATTTCTTTTTAGGCATTAAAAATATAATATTTCATTCCGCATGCTAATATTTATTTTTATAATATGCTGTTAAACATCATGTGACCCAACAGAATATGAGTCTTCTGGCACTTTGTCTGCGCTACAAAAAATGATAATTATGCGTTCATAACCAATAAAAAATCTAAGCCTGCTTGCAGAATGTCCAGTAGTTGTATTTAAAAATATATATTTTAATGTTGTTTTTTGTTTTTTAAAATGTTAAGAATAAAATGAACCAAAAAAAAAAAATTTAAAGAAGTCTCCTTTCGGGCTTGTGCCAATACAAGCCTAATGAGACAATGAAAGGTTAATAGATGTTTATATCATACTAAATAAGTTTTGTACTTAATTGAAAATACACACATCGTCAGAAAATTAAAATCATATTTTGTATGCTTGTACGTTTTTTTTTTTGTTTGTGATTTATAGCAGGGTACACCACTGGACCGACCATCTTGATATTTTTACAGTAGTTAGCGGCCTATCCAGAAGGAAAAATAGCCTATATTTTGTGGATTTTTCAAGTGGGCGTGCCACCTCCCATATAAAGAAAGTTCTTAACATATAATCTACAGTACTATGACATCTACAGTTCTGACTCTAAGTACATGTACATATAACTAATTTGTAGAGTCGCGGGAAAATGGTCAGGATCGGACCAATGGGTGTGGCAGCCTCCATATAAGATAAAGCCTTGGGACTTTGTATGAGTTCATAAGTTATTAATGTGAATAGTCGGAAAAAATGGGCATGGCACCTAACATACAAAATAAATATTTAGTGTCATATACTGGAGTACTTAATTACCAATGTGAGTAGTCGTGGAAAATATGGGTGGAATCGCCATAATCAAAAATCTCCAAAAGCGAAATTCGCAAATAGCAAAAATCGCCTAAATCGAGAATCGCAAGAACACAAAAATTCGCTAAATCAAAAATCAAAAAAAAAAATACAAAAATCGTCAGAGCAAAAAATCGCCAAAATCGAAAATCGCGAATAACAAAAATCAACAAAAACAAAAAACACCAAAAACAAAAATTGTCAAAACAAAAATCGCCAAGACCAAAAATCGCGAATAACAAAAATCGCCAACTCAAAAATCGGCTAAATCAAAAATCACAAAAAACAACCATCGCTAAAGTCAAAACTCACTAAAATCAAATATATATCGCCAAAATCAAAAATCTCCAAAATCAAAAATCGCCAAAATCAAAAATCGCCAAATTCAAAAATCGAAAAAAACCAAAGTCGCGAATAAAAAATATCGCCTAAATCAAAAATCACCAAAATCGCAAAAATCAAAAATCGCCTAAATCAAAAATAGCGACAAACAATAATCGGCAAAACCGAAAATCACGTATAACAATATCAAAAACCATCTAAATCTCAAATCGCAAAACCAAATTAGAGAGTTTTCTACAACATGTATTCGCAGTTTTTAATTTGGAGTGTAGCGAAGCGCATTGGGTAACAGCTAGTAAATAAATAAATAAGCAAAATGCTATAACTTACGGGTATGGCTTCCAATATAGGTATTTTAGGGTGATAGCCATTTTTTTTAGAATTTCAAGACGTGCGGGTCAAATTATTGTGACACTGGATCTACAACTTTAGTGCGCAAAATTTGAGCCAAATCGGACAAAGCTTTCTGGACGCGCATTGAGTTCAAAGTTCAAATATGCATTTATATGTAAAAATTATGAAAAAAATCGTTTTTCACAAAAATGTTGATACTAATAATTGCGTTTGAATTAAATTAATTCATAAACCATAATCTGGAGTGAATTATCTTTCTAATAAAATAACAAAATCAATTATCGGTTAAAAAGCAGCCAAGTTATATCAAGTTCCCCAGGCAATAAATGTGCCGCAGACCAGTTGATTAAGAAAATCGAGCTCACATTATTATTGCATTCTCCTGAATCCAAAAAGATCTTATGTAAAGTATTTTGCATCTTGTCAATTGTTATGCCGTTATAAATTAATGTCAAAACGGTACGTATTTTTTAGCACCATTTCAAAATCTGCAATTTTATTTTTCAAAAATTTTGTTTAAGAAATTTACCTAAATCAACGATTGGACTTTAAGGTCTTATTAACAAAATATGTGTGATTAAAAATGTCAAAGATTGTAGGTATCCTGTTTTTACTTTGGTGAGGGCAGCGTTTTTTTTTTTCAGCGGATTTGAAGAAAAATGTGATTTTTCATACTTTTTCAACTATTAGGCTACATCTTTTTGGTGTTTTCATATTTCAAATATCTTCTGTTAAAATATTATACTACTTGTTATATGTTCTCAATTTTGTAAAGTGTGGTTAAATTGAAATACTATAAACTTTCCCTCTTTAAGGTCAAAAGTCATATTTAAGGAAATTTATATTTTTTTCTAACAAGATATCGAAAAATTATATATTTGTGAAAGGATTTCTATAAAACTTGTTGATAATATTTTAAAAATTGTAAAAAATATTACTCTGGACTGAAATTAACCCGTGGAATACTCTTGATGTCAAATTGATCTTAATGGAAATCTACAAATATTCACAATAATCAGACCCGCACGTCTTGAAATTCTAAAAAGAATGGCTGCCACCCTAATATACACCTTAAATTTATATACTTTGTTTATATTATATATTTAAAAATAATTTTATTCAAAGTATGTTTTGATATTTTTGATTTTCATTTATAAAAGTATAGACAAATATATTCAAATCTTTCATTGTTAAAACAAAATCAAATAAAAAATAAATAATATATTTATATAAAAATAAATAATTGTGTAGCCAAACTGCTATCATTGTGAAACTGTTTGTCACTGATCGTTAATATCCCTCAAAAACTAACACCGTCTGGGAGAATTATCAATTATCACTCACGCCATCCAACAAATGTTATCATGAATACAGCAGACAATATTATAAACAGGATATTAACAATCAGCGACAAACAGTTTCATAACGATAACATGAAAAAGATAATAGATATATTAAAAATTAACTTATGCCCGGATAATACTTATAATTAAAAAACTTGTTAAAATAAATATAAATAATACTAACAATACTAACAACAATACGCCTTTTTGGGGGGTTTATTTTGTATTGACTTTGAGGATCAGTTGTGTAATTATGTTTTATTATTCTTATAATTTAAGGTCCTGAAAAGGCCTATCGGAGTTTGGCGAAATATTGAAAAATAAATTAATTAAAATAAAATTAATAAAAGCAGACCTGAGCTGGAAGAAATAATTTATTTCAAATTAAACCAGAATTTAATAAATAAATAAATAAAAAAAAATAGTTTTCAAAAATAAAAAAATTAAATCAATTGATTAAATCCTATTAATACGTTATCCGTTAAATAATTATACACGTTACTAACAATAACATGCTAGTTAGAGAACATTACAAATATTAAGGAACAACCCTTAAGCGTATTTAATATGAAATATACATAAAATGCATAAAATTTATAATCTGAGAGTTTTTCTACTATCGTATAGTCATTCTAGACCGACCATAATTTTCTTACTTTTTGATCTTATGTTCTGCTACAAAATTACGTAATATAATCATCATACGCAATGGTGTACAATATTTTATATGGATGCCATCAAAATGAAAGTGCAATCTTTTTAACTCAGGGATGCCCACATGTTTCTTCTGAAAGTGCAAACTCTAATACATATAAAGAAAGTAATTTGTTTGTTCATATTTTTATTCCCTACATGTACACTAAAAAAAAAAGAAAAAATTTTATATGGAATGATATGTCTAAAATGTTTTTCAATACGATATTTTGTGTTAGTCTGAATAATTTGAAAGCATATCAAAGTTATAAGAGAAAAAAAATCACTTTTTCGCTTTTCGTCTGAATACATGTAGTTCATTTTGTAAAGTAATAGTTTGCATTTTAAACTTAAGACTTACACTGATTTTTCCAAGTTCTTTTTAATGCGCACCTGCAAACAATTTTTTAAACGGAATCATACGTTAGGCAACAACAAAATCTACATTAAATATCCCGGGCGCTAATGTGTACCAACAGCGCATACGAAAGAGGTCTTGATTTGATTTTTGTTATAAGCAAATAAAAATAATAAAAAACGAAAAAGACAAAATTGTTCGTATCTTTTGTATTGCTTACTGCTGAGTGCTATGTGTGTACATATGTATTAGAATACACTGCCTATGCCTAAGTACTTTTACAAAACAAATGTGCATTGAGTGCATAGGACGTGGGCATATATGTTTGATATGAACCACAATATATAATTTAAAGTGAATAATTTGGAAAATTTTTCATTAAAAATAATAAGATTACATACGTTCATAGAACTTAATAATTAGGAAGTTTTTTAATAGGAAAGTCTCCATATGTGTAATCGAAGAAGAAAGCTAAAAAACTTGTTTTTTTTTAAAAACGTAATTTTGTAAAAACGTAATTATACCCTATACCACTATGTGGTTTGGGTATAATGACTTTGTGCTGCTGTTTGTAACAACCAAAAATATTTGACCTAGACCCATCTTTAATTATACCGATCGAATCAGAATCACTTTCTGAGTTGATTTAACAATGTCCGTCCGTCCGTCTGTGTGTCCATGTAAAGCTTGTAATCAAACTGCAGGTCGCAAATATGAATATATTTTGATGAAATTTGGTATATAAGCTTTCATGGGATGAACGCTATTGAAATTGGTGAGAATCGGTCCATGTTCAGACCTAGCCCCCATACAAATTACCCATATGAAATCGACATAAATTGCCATAAGATCCAAATTGTCATATAGATCTTACTCAAATTGGGTTTGTATGCGTTCATTACATCCACTAATGAGTAGTCCAAAAAAGATCCCTTTGACCCCGTATAGAGCTGCTTCCCGATCTTCAGTTAAATCTATTAAAAAACAAAAATATTGCACTGATTCTTCTCAAATTTTGTTTGTACATATTTTTGCAAAATACAAGAGACTTTACCAAACATGATCAGGATCGGTCCATTTTTGGACCTAGCCCCTTTATAGATATAGCATCCGATATGAACTTTTTTATATCTGCAGCCAAAAAAATTAATAAAAATCCCACTCAAATTTGGTTTTTGCTTATTTTCTATGTCCAGTTAGTTGGGCCTAAGAGATAGGGTTTCTAAACGCATGGTATAGGGTATCGTATAGTCGGTCTAGACCGACTATAATTTTCTTACTTGTTTTTTGTTGCAATTAAAAATTTGCAAATGAACCGTATTCTAAAATGCTATTATTGGCTACACAAATCATATAAAGATTACCTGAACTTCCATAATAGCATGTTCAGACCGCAAAATGAACCACTTGATTCGCTCTCTGAATCATGATTGTGAACCTTGGTGTTTAGACGAGTGTTTTTGTTTCATTTTGACGTTTATATTTAATGTGCAAATATTTGAAGACATCCTTCTATACTTTACGTTTTACTATTTCATTTTTTCCATTTTTATTTGCATATATATGTATATGTAAATATATACTTTTTATTTGTTAAATGTTTCTATTTATTTTATTACACACATTAATTTTTTGTTTTTCTTTGTTTATATATTTTTGACAGCTAGTTCAGATAAACCAGCGATATTTTTTATCAAACTTGGAGATGACAGTCAATGTTTCTAGGTTCCCAACTAGGTTCATATTGAACCAAGTAGATCCGCTCTCATAATATTGTATGGCGAATCATGTAGATTCAATCATGATTCGGGCGCGTACCGTGAACGAGAGAGCGAACCGCGAATCTTGCTGTCCATGTGAACATAGCATAAGGCATAAAGATTTTAGGGTTTTTTGTATGCGAATTTAAGTATACTAGGTTCCAACGATTACAGCTGTGTCAACAGTCTTAAGCCGCCATTCTTCCATTGGGTATGTCTGGTAGCTATAGTGGAGGTTCTAAAGACGTAACTATGAACATGGTCAAACTTTTGGCTCGTCAGAAGACTGGTATCAACATATGTCACATTAACGCCCAAAGGCTTAACAATAAAACTGACGAGTTTAGACTAGTGTTTGAAAGCTCTAATATAGGTGTTGTGTGTGTATCTGAGACATGGCTTACTACATCTACCCCTGATAGCTTAATTTGCCTCGAAGGTTACAAAGTCTTCAGCTCCGATAGAGTACGGCACGGTGAAGGAGTTGTTATTTTTTTTTATCGAAAGCCATTTGTCGTGCAAACTTTGTTATAATTCTGACTCCGAAGACCTTATTCAATATTCCTTTTTGGAGATTACTTCATGCGGAAGAAAACTGCTGATTGGTTGTGTATACAGGCCAAGGCCAAATATTAACATGTCCACCTTCATCTCCAAATTGGAATCGCTAACCGTATCATACAATGATGTTTTAATTTCTCATTGGAATCAACTAGTAACTCGATCCAGAAAATCCAAAGCAAAGCCATGGTTTAAATCTAATATAAAGCAGTTAATTTCTCTATGAGATGTTTTGAGTCCGCTATGGACTTACGACAAACGTGGAAACACGTTCGTAATATTGGTATAGGGAAATGCATTAAAAGTGTTGATAACAATATTGATGTCAATGAGTTAAACTCAGTCTTCAGTAATATATCAGTAGTACACAACAACAACTCCTCATTTTACAATTTTAACGATGATAATGACCATTAATTGTTTTGAATTTTCATGTGTAAGTCAGGGAGGTGTTTATCTTAGTGTTATAGGTGCTATATCTAATGCAATCAGACATGATAATATTCATCCAGTATTTGTGAAGATTTTGCTGGAATTTCTCTTACCTTACTTAACACATTTCTTTAACTCAATTATAACCACAAGCACTTTCCCTTACAAATGGAGACATGCCAAAATAATTCCTGTTCCTAAATCTATTCTTGAATACCACCCCATAGCAATCCTTTGTTACTTTTCAGAAGTACTCGAAAAGCTCATTCATAAACAAATGACCACTTACATAAATGAGATTGGTTTGTTGTCGAATATAAATCAGATTTTCGATCTAATCATAGTTGTGTTACTGCTTTGACTGAAGTAACTGAAAACATAAGGCAGGAACTAGATGATAATAAAGTTAATTTTTTGGTCCTACTTGACCATTCAAAGGCCTTCGATACTGTCGACCACCTAATGCTATGTGATAAGCTGAACCATCTTTTTAACTTCACTTCATATCTGTAAATCTGCTTCGATCCTACCTATCTGATCGTACTCAATCCGTTTACGTGAAAAATAAAATCTCAACAACGTTGACTATTACGAGAGGAGTGCCCCAGGGATCCATCCTAGGGCCTTTGCTAATTTCTCTCTATGATAATGATCTGCCTTCACAAATTCTCCATTGAAAAATTCATATGTACGCCGATGACGTGCAGTTTTATTGAAGCAGTCCGACTGTTTCAATTAATCGGAATGTAAGGAAAGTCGAAGGGGATTTAAATAACATCCATCGTTGGGCTACAACCAATCAGCTCTTTTTAAACCCATTAAAAAGTTTGATGATAAGTAAACAATTTAAACAACCAAACATGGTTCCTGATATTGCAATTAAAGGTCAAAAGATTCATATTGTTGCATCTGCCAAAAATCTAGGTATTATCTTCAATAGCTCTCAATCGTGGTCAAATCATATAAATAATGTAGTTGGGCAAACTTATGTTAAAATGAGATCTCTTTGGTCAACACAATATTTCACACCTTTCAAAGTTAGAATTCTACTTGCCAAAACGTATATAATTCCTGGACTTTTGTACGGCTGTCAAAGTTTTGCTAATTGCGACTCCTCGAGCAAACGTCGTATAAATATTGCATATAATAACATTATTCGTTATGTTTTTGGTCTAAGAAAATTTTCTCATATTACTCCCTTCTCTGAAAGACTCTTTGGCGTGTCTTTTGATAATCTTTTATAAATTGGGGTTATAATTTTTATGCACAAAATCCTTTACGCAAAAAAACCCAGCTATCTATTCGAAAAATTGCAATTTGCCAGGTCTCATAGAGGAAGAAAGCTCATAGTGCCCATTCATAGGACACTTGTCTCAGAACAGCAATTCTTTGTGAACGGAGTTCGTCTTTGAAATGCACTTCCACAAACTTATCAACTAACAAACAACGCAAGACTTTTGAAGGCACAAATTTTTGATTATTTTGTATAGTAAAATCTTTTAAATTGTTTTATATTTTGTTATCTTCTTTTGTTATTTAATTTCATAAATTATTAATATAATTAATTAATTTTATTTATATCAACACATTGTACCTTTATAATATACTAGATGCAACCCGGTGTGCTTCGCTGCACCCTCCCCCTGCCCCCGCACCCACGAATCGTTATGAGAGGGCTCACGCAAAGCCCCAAGGCTCTCACTATTACAGTAATTCAGATATATCACATTTAATATTAAATTTGTTGGGGGGGTGCCACGCGCATTTGTCCAATCCCGCCCATTTTTGTCTGACTGCTCACGTTAATAATAGATGGCCTGAGACGAATTTGCAAAGCTCTCTCTATCATAGTACTTAATATATATGATGTTAAAAATTTACTTTGTATGGGAGGTGTCACGCCCAATAAAAATATTTAAAAAAAATACAGCCTGTAGCACTTTTCATATCTGCAGTAAGATTCTGTGAACATCAGATGAGTAGTTACGGAGATTACCTCCTACAAACAAATACACATTACCTCTTTATTATGCTAGTATAGATTATTAGCACAGATTTTTTTATTTCGATACTTGTTGATATATAATGTTTTTTGTTTTTTCATTCGGTACAACAATTATCAGATTTTTCGGCTTTCCTACCCTGGAGCAAGGTACATGTAGCTGCCCATGAGAAGAACATGGATTTTCCAAATTAGGTCTGGCAACACTTAATTATTGGCCTTGAACTTAAAATATCATTTGCCAATCTTAGTTTTTAGCGATTTTTGATTTTGCCCATTTTTGATTTTGAAGAATTTTGTTTTTAGGCGATTTTTATTATTCGCGATTTTGGGTTTGGCGATTTTTGGTTTTGGCAATATATTTTCCACGACATATCACATTGATAACTAATGTACTTGTAATAAGACTTTCGTAGTACTTCATATTTTTTATATAGGAGGTACCACGCCCACTAATCCCCTCCCGCCCAATTTTTTTTGGACTACTCAAATTAATATCTGATGGTCTCGTGCAAAATGTCGAGTCTTTCCCTTTTATAGTACACCAGTTATATGATATTAGATATCTATTTTGCATGGGCTGTGCTACGCCCTCTGAAGCCCTCTCTTTTACAGTACTCCAAATAAATTACATTAAATAGTTACTTGGCATGGGGAGTGCCATGCCAATTTTTTGTCCGACTAATCATACTAAGATCTGATGGCGACGTGCAAAGTGTCAAAGCTTCCTTTTTTTAGTACACCAGTAATATGATATCATACATTTACTTTGTACGTGCGGTGCCACGCCCACTGCTACGATCACGCCCATTTTTTGTGTAACTAATCACATGAATAGCTTATGGGCTCACACAAAGTCCCAAGGCTCTCACTATTACAGTAGTCCAGATATATGATAATTTATATTTAATTTGTATGGCAGGTGCCACGCCTATTAGTCCGATACTGCCCATACTGTCCGACTACTCACATTAATAATAGGTGAAACCAGACAAACTTGAAAAGCTCTCTCTATCACAGTACTCGAGATATATAATATTGAATTATTACTTGTATGGAAGGTACCACGCCCACTTGTCCGATCCCGTCCATTTCCGGCGTAACTACTAATATTAACAATAGGTGACCTCACACAAATTTTCAAAGCTCTCCCTAACATAATACTCAATATATGTATATGATTTCAAAAATTTACTTTGTGTGGGAGGTGCCACGCCCACTAAAAATATTTTTAAAAAATATAGCCTATAGCACTTCCCATATCCGCAGTAAGAATCTGTGAAAATTTCAGGAATATCAGATGGATAGTTACGGAGATTACCTCCTACAAACAAACAAACAAACAAACATTACCTCTTTATAATATTAGTATAGATTAGTCCTGTGTTGTAATTATAAGAATAATTTTTCTTGTTGCACAATAAATAAATAAATAAATAAATAAAATAAAAATAAATAAAATAACTTTAATTAAAAACTAGAGGACCCCTGCTGCTCCGCAGCATTATATTATATTATATTAATTTTTATAATATAATACCAAAATTTACCAAGAGAAGTTAACGTACGTAATGCCAAAATATGCCAAGAGAAATTAACGTACAGTAAAAGTAAATTTGATTGTCCACGCATAACTTTCCTCAAACCCAATGAATTCGCCAAGAGAAGTTAACGTACAGTAATGCCAAAATATGCCAAGATAAGTTAACGTACAGTAAAAGTAAAGTTGATTCTCCACGCATAACTATCCTCAAACCAAACGAATTTAAGCAGTTAATAGGTCAAAAGAAGGAGCTTGATTCACTGAGTGTTCTTAGACCTATGTCAACAGCCTACGTTAATTAGAACTCTAGTTATAGAGGTTTGAGAGAAGAAAAATATTGAAAAAAATCTTGAATGCAAAGTTTATTCATAAATTCTTTTAATATATAAGATATAAAATGGCTCCCGCAAGAACGTTCCTACTCGATTGAATTATTCTTTTACGACTACAAATTAAATAAAATTCCATTAACTAAGATCATTAAACATATATAAACAAACACCTACTCGATTGAATAACTTTTTAGGACCTTTCTATGATTTTTAACTTTAGAATTTTTAAAAATTAATATTTAAAAAAAAATGCAATGGAAAATTTTCTTAATAGGTCCCGGAACAACGTTCAAGTTTATGTCTTTTCTGAAAAGAGCGTCGTTCCGGTGCATTCTAGCAGAAAATTAGCACTGGCCAATTGACAATTAATTGTTGGTTAAAAACTCGACTGTAATATTGAAATAAATTTCAAGCATACTAGAGGACTAATTCTCAATAGATATTGAAAGAAATTAATAAGTAAGTACTTGTGTATTAAAGTAGTTTTCATCGTCTTCCTTTAAGTATTTGGTAGAGCAGATAGCACTTTTACCTAACAAGAAAAATATTAAATATATTTTAAAAATTTGAGATGGTTATCTGATTTTTATATTATTTGAATTTAATCAATATCAATGCCAATATTAATACCGTTTCGCTTTATAAACTTGTTCAAAACCTAGTAGTCGTTTCCGATATTAAAATCAATTTCAAAGATATAAAAAAATTTTGGATTTTAGTGTATATTTATTATCCTTATCCTATTGCAGGATATAAACAGCAAACCATGTTTTTGTTTTTATTTCGCAAACAAAAGTTTTAAACTAAGCCTTTTGCTTGTAAAACATCACTGCTGTGACAAAAACACCATAAAAATAAGTAAATACTTTATAGTCAGTGAAGACCGTTTATACAATACCCTATAACATAAATTTCAAGATGTGATTTTAAATCTGTCCATACTGAGGTGAAGATCTGGAAGCAGCTATATGTGGGGACTTTGACTTACCGTGGAACATTTTCAAGGTCATGTAAAAACAACTAAGAAAATTAAAGTCGGTCTAGACCGACTATAGGATACCCTATACCACGCGTTTAGAGACCCTACCCCATAGGCCCAACTAACTGGATATAGAAAATAAGCATAAACCAAATTTGAGTGGGATTTTTATAAATTTTTTTGTCTGCAGATATGAAAAAGTTCATATCGGATGCTATATCTATATGGGGACTAGGCCCAAAAATGGACCGATCCTGACCATGTTTGGTAAGGTCTCTTGTATTTTGCAAAAATATATACAAATAAAATTTAAGAAGAATCAGTGCAATATTTTTGTTTTTTGATAGATTTAAGTGAAGATCGGGAAGCAGCTCTATATGGGGCCTATGACTAGGAGTTGTCCGATAGGAATCATTTTTGGACTACTGATTAATGGATGTAATAAACAGATACAAGCCCAATTTGACTAAGCTTTATATGATAATTTGGATCTTATGGCAATTTAAGTCGACTTCATAGGGATCATTTGTATGGGGGCTAGGTCTGAACATGGACCGATTCTCACTAATTTCAATAGCGTTCATCCTATGGCCAATAAAAGCTTATATACAACATTTCATCAAAATACATTCATATTTGCGACCTGCAGTTTGATTACAAGCTTTACATGGACACACAGACGGACGGACGGACGGAGGGACGGACGGAGGGACGGACATCGTTAAATCAAATCAGATAGTGACTCTGATTCGATCGGTGTAATTAAACATGGGTCTAGGTCAAATATTTTTGGTAGTTACAAACAGCAGCACAAAGTCATTATACCCAAACCACATAGTGGTATAGGGTATAAAAATAATAGAATAAAATGACACCACTCCGCCAATAAATACTAATCATACACCCTGACCAAAATATATTATTCGAAAAATGGATTTAAGAAAGAGGAAATTTTAAATTTTTTGAAGATTTCATTCGATAAAATCAGTCCAGCTTTATTTACTGATGCTATTTATTGCAGAACGAAATCAGATATCAGCAATCGTTCTTGAGTTATAGCTGAAAAACTAAGCAAACAAACATTCAGATAAGGAATAAAAATTTAAAAGATTATTAAAAAATTTTGGCCTAAGAACGCCAAACCCTTCGAAGGTTTTACTATAGTTATACCCTGACTTGAAATTTTTAACCCCCTGGAATGGCTGTTGTACTGTGTTATTAAAGACCAAATTTAGTGAAGATATCTTTATTAATCTGAGATAAAGAGTAGTTTTAGACATCAAAATTTGGTCTGAAGCTTGGGCTAGCCTAAGAATTTTTCGTAGTAACCAACATCAACACAAACTCGTTAAAAAAAAAGTTTTTTATTTAAGAGTTAAAACATCTATTTGTTGACTTATTTCAGGTTTTTATTCTGTACATAAAAAACAAAGTTTACAGGATTTCGAGAGAAAACTTTTTATGTTTTTGAAATAAATATTTACAAAAAAAAAAATGTTTTTAAATATTTCCGCAAATGTCGCATTTAATTATAATGTTGCTGTGCATATAAAACATCACGAAGTTGTAGAGATTTATTTATTTTTATATGCAAGTCGAACGTGTGTGCCTTTTGATGTAGTTTCATTTTTTCGTACTCTTTTTCGATGTTTTGTTGTTTTAGTTTGTTGTATATAGTGAGTGCTTGGCGTTTTATGACGTTTATATGTTTTACGATCTGTATATGAATTTCAATGTTTTGCAGTCGAGCGTTATCCACTTTATTATTTCAAATTTTATTTAATGGAGTTAGACAACGTCGTTACATTCAATGATAGGAATATATTAAACAATTGACTATATGAAACCATGCACCATGGGCAAAGTCATTAACTGCTTAGACACCAAGTGTATTAAGTGCCGTTATTGATATTGGTGATAAACATAAACCAATTTAGTATTCGATTGTTATGCACTCGACATATGAAAACTTCACTAGAGTTACAATCATAAAATATTTATGGCCAAGCATCGCAGTGAGCGAATATAAAAGAACTTTAATGAAAATTAGTCTTTTTAAAAATAAGTTAGAGTAATAATAATTAACTAGCAGAATACAGCCCTCCAAATTCGAGTGCAAATTCTAGGAAATTTTATTATTTCATTAAATAAAGACCCTAAAGGTATGCTTATCAATTATAGCCAATTCGCAAATCAACACAAAAAACTCATTTTTATTACAAACACATTAACAAATTTAATAAACACACACATAGCATTGTATAATTTTATGTATGTGTTAGTAGCAACTTTAATTGAAATTTACTTAAAATAAAGGAAAAAATTTAAAAATCTGTAAATCTGCAAAACAGCGAAAAAGAAGTACCTTTCAAATAATATACGTTTGGTCAAAATCGGGATAAAACGGTAGAACAAAACATCGGTCACAAAAAATAGCCTGGGCTATTTATATTATAGATGGTATCCTATATATTAATACACGAACGTAAATCTTTCGCGCAGTTTTTAAGCAAAATGCGCGCACAGAGTAGTGTGAAATTTGGCATAGTTATAGTTCGTAATATGTGTAAAAGTATATTAAATTATACAAAATAAAATATCTATAATAAATAATTTTATAATAGCCTAAAGTTATGCTAATCAATTTTAGCCAATTCACAATTCATCGCCTGTGCATTTAGTGTTGATGGCTTCAAAAATGAGAACATATTGATTGCCTTCTGCTGACTTGTGAATAGCATAAAATTGATTAGCATACCTTTAGGCTCTTATAAAAATATTTATTAACAATCCCATTTATATTTCTTCTATGTGTTCGCCTATATATGTTCATTTAAAATTTACTTAATTGTATTTAAAAAAAATTACCAATTTATGGGGGGTTTCATGTCAAGTGCACCAAGTTTTGAAACCGATGTCTTCCGATCGGGATGAAATTTGCACCAAAGTTAGTCCTATTGGATAGATCGGTCAAGATCTCTCTGAGTTAGAGGGGATCAAAATTTGACATTTTGGCCAAACAGGTGTTTTTTCTTATCCATGTAACTTATTACCTATTGTTCCTAGAAAATTTTCTCCCAAATAGTTTAGATAGCTATTTCTTCAGTATTTCGGAAAAAAATACTTTAAAAAAAAAAAAATTTTGTAGACTTTTTTTGCTAAATTAAACCATTTTTTGTCTTTTTTTCCAAAAAGGGCATTTTTTTATTTTTTTTATTTTTTCATAAGAAAGCTTGGGATTTTTCCTTTAAGAGCTTTTTGGTCGCTTAGTGGGATGGGAGTGGGATATCTATCAAAATAAATATTTTGTAACTCAAGACAACGGTTTTTCAATTTTTCACAAATGCACTATTTTTAAATTTTTCCTATTTGTGTGTAAAACCTTACAAATAAAACTTATACTGAGAAACTAGACAAATTAACATTTCCGAAGGTATGTAACATACCTTCATAACATAACAGAAGAGAATGGTTATCTGTAACCTGAAAGAGTTATTTCCAACATTTCAATCTGAACACGAGGATGTTAGAATTGGCTTCATGAAATTAACCCAAATGAGGCCAAAACATTGCGTTTTGGCAGAAAGCAGCGGAACTCACACAGTATGCGTTTGCATTTACCATGAAAATGTTAAACTGATGTTAAAGGAAATCAACTTAAAGTATTTAACAGATGATTCGGCAGAATTTACACGATTACCGCGATTGCCTTAAATTGCCTATGTCTCCTAATGCAACAACTTCTTGCCACTTAGGTGAATGTACCAATTGCCCGAAAACCACATTCATCAAAGAAAATTTAATCAACTCTTTAGATCGAGAATATATAGAGGATGTCAAATTTTATTCTTGGATTCAGACTGATAGATGCACATTGAAAACAATCATTTTAAATGTGGATGATTTTGTGGAAGAAATGTGTACAGGATTGCTAAACTTGAGAAACCATGACTTTTTAGTCAAAGAGCAATGGTCATTCTTCAAGGATTTGAAGATACATTTGAACTCTGGTGAATTCGTTATTTCATATGATTTCGCAGAAAACTATAAACATGTTCTTCAGGATGCCATACAAGCATTCCACTTCAATAACGACCAAGCAACTATATTCACAGTAGTTATTTACTACATGAAAGATGAAAAACTGGAACACAAAAGTATGGCAATCATATCCGACGATTTAAAACATGATACCGTTGCAGTTTATGAGTACCAGAAGAGAATACTAAAATTTCTAAAATCTAAATTTACAGTAAAGAAGGTATACTACGTTTTGGACGGAGCTCGTCAACATTTTAAAAACAAAAGTAGCTTGGCAAATCTTATGGCCCATGAAAAAGATTTTGGAATGCCAGCTGAGTGGCATTTTCATCCTACTGCTCATGGTAAAGGAGCATGTGATGGTATTGGAGCAAACCTTAAAAGAAATGCAGCGAAGTATAGCCTCCAGTGCTCTCATCAAGATCGCATCTTAGATGCGACTGTTTTATTCCATTGGGCAAAGAGTTATTGTAAAGAAACTAAAATAGTTTGTAGTAGCAAAGAGGATTATCAGGAAACATTGAAAACACTGAAAAGCAGATTCGATGCTGCGGTAACAATCGATGGCACCGCTCAATACCATGCTTTTATACCGCTTGTCGATGAAAGACTCAAGTTGAAAAAGTTTTCTGCCTCTATTCAATGCGATTTCTTTTCAAAGACAACAAATAAACCAGCAGCGAAATCACCAGCTGAACCTAGTAACGCCAAGAAAGGATTGACAAAAAAACGCAGTAAATAAAGGCGACAAAAAAGCTGGATGAAGGACTGGGTATTTAAAAATTTACAATACTTAAATACTTCATCAGCTACAATAAATTAAGTATAAAAATAGTTATGATATAATTGGATCTAATGCAATTAAGATTAAATTTTAATAAATTATTTATCTTTTTATTTTTAATATTATTATTATTATACATTAATTTAATTATTATTAAAAATAAATAAAAAATAATAATTTTTCAACATTTCTATAGAAAAAAAGCGATTTTTTTCCTGAGGTTAACATATTCTGGGTATTACAGTATCGAGGGTATAAAATTTTAGTTAGGTATGTTATATACCTTCGGAAAGTTTAGTTTGTCTAGTTTCTCAGTGTAAGTTTTATTTGTAAGGTTTTAGACACAAATAGGAAAAAATTCAAAATAGTGCATTTGTGAAAAATTGAAAAACCGTTATCTTGAGTTACAAAACATTTATTTTGATAGATATCCCACTCCCATCCCACTAAGCGACCAAAAAACTCTTAAAGGAAAAATCCTAAGCTTTCTTATGAAAAAAAAAAAAAAATGCCCTTTTGAAAAAAAGGCAAAAAATGCTTTAATTTAGCAAAAAAAAAAAAATTTTAAAAAAATTTTAATTTTAAAAAAAATTTTTTTTTAAAGTATTTTTTTCCGAAATATTGAAGAAATAGCTATCTAAACTCTTTGGCAGAAAATTTTCTAAGAACAATAGGTAATAAGTTACATGGATGAGAAAAAACACCTGTTTGGCCAAAATGTCAAATTTTGATCCCCTCTAACTCAGAGAGATCTTGACCGATCTTGTTGAAAAATTGTGTTAAACTACTATCCGATGTGTTAAACTACTGACCGATCTTGTTGAAAAATTGTGTTAAACTACTATCCGATAGGACTAACCTTGGTGAAAATTTCATCCCGATCGAAAGACATCGGTTTCAAAAGTTGGTGCACTTGACATGAAATCCCCCATATATATAATAAACAAGTAAGAAAATTATAGTCGGTCTAGACCGACTATTCGATACCCTATACCATGCGTTTAGAAACCCTATCTCTTAGGCCCAACTAACTGGATATAGAAAATAAGCAAAAACCAAATTTGAGTGGGATTTTTATTAATTTTTTTGGCTGCAGATATAAAAAAGTTCATATCGGATGCTATATCTATAAAGGGGCTAGGTCCAAAAATGGACCGATCCTGATCATGTTTGGTAAAGTCTCTTGTATTTTGCAAAAATATGTACAAACAAAATTTGAGAAGAATCAGTGCAATATTTTTGTTTTTTAATAGATTTAACTGAAGATCGGGAAGCAGCTCTATATGGGGTCAAAGGGATCATTTTTGGACTACTCATTAGTGGATGTAATGAACGCATACAAACCCAATTTGCGTAAGATCTATATGACAATTTGGATCTTATGGCAATTTATGTCGATTTCATATGGGTAATTCGTATGGGGGCTAGGTCTGAACATGGACCGATTCTAACCAATTTCAATAGCGTTCATCCCATGGCCGATAAAACTTATATACCAAATTTCATCAAAATATATTCATATTTGCGACCTGCAGTTTGATTACAAGCTTTACATGGACACACAGACGGACGGACGGACGGACGGACGGACGGACATTGGTAAATCAACTCAGAAAGTGATTCTGATTCGATCGGTATAATTAAAGATGGGTCTAGGTCAAATATTTTTGGGTGTTACAAACAGCAGCACAAAGTCATTATACCCAAACCACATAGTGGTATAGGGTATAAAAATCAATGAAATAAGACAATGAATGAAAAATAAAATTTACTAGAATTTGCACTCGAATTTCGAGTGCTAGGCTCTGCTAGTATAGAAAATAAGCACAAACTAAATTTTAGTGGCATTGCTAAAAATATTGCTGCCTATCGATGGAAAAAGGTCACATCCGATACCATTTTTATATGGTTTCGTAAACCAAACAGATCTTGAGAAAAATCTGTGCAAAATTTTTGTTATACCCTATATGTATGTAACTACCCAAAATGTTTGATCTTTTATTATACCGATCAACTCAATATCAATCTCTGAGTCGATTTTAAAATATCCGTCCGTCTGTCTGTGTGTGCAGCTAATATGGGGTTTTTTATTTTTTGGAATTTTAAACGTGGGCAGCGTTGAAAACATGTGATTTGGTGCCAAAATTGATGTAGCAAATTTCCAGGCTGATGGAATGGTGCCAACCCGTGCCATAATGAGATCAAAAGTCAAAATTGCGAAAAACCATCAAAATACCCTTTGTTGCATTTTATAAATTTTTTAATTGGAAATACTATAAATAAAGCTATTAACGCTGTAGTATACAATGCCACCAGAATCAAATACATTTATATTCTAATTTTTAATTGAGCTCTAAGTTGCAAAAATGTATAGTAACAAATGCAAAGAATATTTGTACCAACAACTATTATTAAAATAATCTAACCCATAAAAACAAAGTTTTTATTAAAACTCTTTCTTTCCTTGAGTTTTGAATCTCTCCGTGACTGTGCGTGAATATGCGTGTCTGTGCGTGACTATATCAAAGTTAATCCTTTTTCACAGCAAGTCTCATAATTTAAAATGTGTTTGCAAAGTAATATTCTTTGAATAGTTTTTCTTTACTGAAAATTTTCTTTAACACTCAACGTTGGTCAAATTATCAACGTAATTACACGAATATGAATCCACTTGATAACTAACCAATCTACCCAAAAAATTATAGTAATAATAACTTTATTTGCAAATTCATAATGGAAATTAATACACAAAATTATATCTAAAATCTTCCAATCTCTGAGTCTAAAGCCACTGCTTCTAGTACTCATTTTTCGACTTATATTAGTTGCAGTATTATATAAGTATGCAATTAATAAATAAATAAATAAAAAAATAAATAAATGATATTGGTTTTGATTTTCCATACAAAAGTTTGTTCAGCGCTTCGTCATTTTTGGTTGAATGGGTTTGTAAATAAGCAAAAATTGTCGCATTTGAAGATAATCCATAAGCTTTTGTCCAAACATAATTACATCCACAAAAAATGACTGTTCGGCATGCTTTATGGGCCGCGGGGGTCAGGGTATAGGGAAATGATTACAAATTTGTTCTTACCTCAATTAGCTGGCATGAATCTTGCTGACATTTGGTTCCAACAGAACGGAGCCCACCACTTAGATCACGCTTCAAATAATTTACTCAAAGAAACTTTAAATAAACGAATAATTTCACGTAATTGTCCTGTTAATTGGCCGCCAAGATCATGTGCTTTAACTCCATTGGATTATATTGTTTAGGGTTTGTAAAGTCACTCATCTACGTCAACAACATTCGACGAGTTATTGGTGAAATACGGCCGAAAATGTTGCGAAAAGTGTATGAAGATTGGATTTCCAGCTTGCGCCACGCACGCGACAGCCGTGGCCGCCACATGGTTCAAATCAAATTCAGATATTACTGGTCTATTCACTAAAGTCAAATCTAATTGTTATTAAAAATATTTTTCTTTGCCTTATTTCAATTTATAGTTCTATAACTCCAAAAAAAAAGCTTTTAAAGCTTACTCTAAAAACCTTTACTTTAAAAAACAAAAAACAGGTTACAATAACTTCTTTACATTTCTAACTACTATGCAAACAAGCTTTCATGTTTGTTGTTTATTATTATTGGCAGTTAATTAGCTAACAAGTGTTCTTAATGTTGTTTCTGTTAGTTCGGTATTAATAAAATATTTACGTTACACAGGTCTGGGAAAATCAAAGTCTTTTTGTTTCATTTAAAAAATTCTGTAGCATTAATTGATTTTCTTTTTATTACAAAAGTTAAACTCTCTTAATTAACAAAAAAAATATGTCTGAACAAAAGTAAATCTTTGTCAATTTGAAAATATATATGTAGTACATATTAGGGTTCTACAGCACTGGATATTTGCGTAAAGGAATGATACACATTTCAGTGATTAAGGATTATTTTAGATAGAAAACTTTAGATAGAAAACTTTATTCAGAACGTTTACGCTATAATTTTTGAAATCTAGTTAAAAGCAAATAAGAAAATTATAGTTGGTATAGATCGACTATACGGTACCCTAGACCATGCGGTGGAGATTCTATCTCTTAGGTTTAAATAATTGGATATAGAAAATAAGCATAAACTTGTTATTAATTTTTGCCTTCGGATATGAAAAGATTTACATATATCGGATGCTGCATTTATATGGGGACTAGATCGAAAACTAGACCGATCCTGACCTTATTTGATAAAGTCACTTATTTTTTCAAAAACATATACAAACCAAATTTGAGAAAAATCTGTGCAATATTTATGTTTTTTATAGATTTAAGTGAAGACCGGGAAGTAGCTTTATAGTCCACAGAATTGTTCTACAGGGTTTATTATTGGATTAATGAATAATGGATTTAATTAGCTTACACAAGTGACAGAGAGCTATGATAATTTGGATCTTATGGCAATTTAAGTCGATCTCATAGGGATCATTTTTTATGCAAAAAATACGTAGAGTTTTGACATTAATTTAGAACGGCATAACAATAGGCAAGATGCAAAATACTTTACATGAGATTATTCTGGGATCAGGAGAATGCAAAAATTTTATTGATGTAAATTACTTCAATGTCTTTAAAAATGTGAGCTCGATTTTCTTAATCAAGTGGTGTGCGTCACATTTATTGCCTGGGGAACTCGATATAACTTGGCTGTTTTTCAACCGATAATAGATTTTGTTATTTTATTAGAAAGATAATGTCCTCTAGATTATGGTTTATTAATTTATTTAATTGAAACGCAATTATTAGTATCAAAATTTTTTTGAAAAATGATTTTTTTTTTTTTTTTGATAATTTCTACATATAAATGCATATTTGAACTTTGAACTCAATGCGCGTCCAGAAAGCATTGTCCGATTGGGCTCAAATTTTGTGCACTAAAGTTTTAGATCCAGTGTCACAATAATCCAGCCCGCACACCCCAAAATTCGACCAAAAAATTTTTTTCATACAAACCGCTGTTACCCTAATATACATATATGGGGCGTTTCATGTCAAGTGATCCAACTTTTAAAACCGATATCTTCCGATCGGGATAAAATATGCACCAAGGTTAGTCCTATTGGATAGTAGCTTAGACACAATTTTTCAACAAGATTGGTTCTGAACTCTCTGAGTTAAAAAAAATAAAAAAAATGTTATTACTTTTTTTTGGCTTACGAGCTTTTTGTCGCTTAGTGGGATGCGAGTGGGATATATATGAAAAATAAATGTTTTGTAACTCAAGACAACGGTTTTTCAATTTTTAGCATATGCACTAATTTGTGTTTCCAAAACCTTAAAAAAAAACATACACTGAGAATCTAGACAAATTAACCTTTCCGACGGTATGTAACATACCTAACTAAAATTTCATACCTTCGATAATGTAATACACGTAATATGTTAACCTCAGGAAAAAAATTCAATAATGAAAATAAAAAAATAAAGAATTTAATTAAATTTTATCGTAATCACATTAGGTCCATCGGAAGACATCGGTTTTAAAAGTTGGATCGCTTGACATGAAACGCCCCATATATATATAAAAAATTTATTAATATTTAAATAAAATTGTTTTAATTTTTAATTTTTAAATAAAATTGATTAAATTTCATTGTAAATATTTGACGAACACAGAAGAAATATAAATGGGATTATTAATAAATAATTGTATAAGAGCTTAAAAGTATGCTTATCAATTTTAGACAACCCACAATTCAACACAATTTTGAAACCATCAATAATAAATGAATGGGCTATGGATTGTGAATTGGCTAAAATTGATTACCATATCTTTAGGCTCTTATACAGTTGTTTGTCATAAACATTATATTTTATTTTATTTAATATATTTTTAACACATATTATACATAAATATTATCATTCTGCACTTCTCCTCCATATGAACTATAACCATGCTAAATTTCACACTCCATCGTGCGCGCATATTGCTTAAAAACTGGTCGAAAGACCTACCTTCACGTATTAATATATAGAAGTTACAGTATGTTTATAATTTGTCGATAGGACATAATCTATATATATAAAAATGAATCGTGGTTTGTTCGTCCGCTTAAAACTTGAAAACTCCAGGACCAAAAGGGATACTTTCTTCTACGACTTTGTTTGTAACTGCCACGCGAAGGTTTAGGAAAAAAGAAAAGTACAAAAACTCTCAACAGGTGGCGCTGTACACAGTTATTCCATTTTAACATCATATATATTGAGTACTATAAGAGCGAGAGCTTTGTAAATTTGTGTGAGGCCATCTATTTTTAATATGCATAGTCATACCGAAAACGGTCGGTATCGGATAAGTGGGCGTGGTACCTCCCACAAAAAATTAATTTTTAACATCATATATCTTGAGTACTGTTGTGGGAGAGCTTTGCAAATTTGTATGAGGTCATCTATTATTACTGTGAGTTGCTGTGAGTAGCCACTTTAAAAATGAGCGGTATCGGAAAAGTGGGCGTGGAACCTACAAAACAAATTAATTACTCAATATCAGACTCAATATCATGATAGGGAGAGCTTTGATACTTTATGTGACGTCATCTGTTATTAGTGTAAGTGGACCTGACGGAAATAAGCTGGATCGGAACAATGGGTGGGGTACATCCCCTACAAGGTACTGATTGAAAGTTATGACATTTCCGCAATATCCATTCAAGTTAATTGCTACTGCGGTAGTATAAGATGAAGAAGTGAATTTATCAAAAGACTTTTTAATGTACTTCATTTGCCAGTCTTCCTTACTTAACTGCTTTAATTTCAAAAAATTGGTTTATTATTGAATAACTGTTTCTTTTTAAATATATATTCTTTTTTACTTTCGGATATATTTATCATTTTTATTCATTTTTGAACTAAAATATTTTCCATTTACGAAATATATCATTGTGAATCTGTATTACGATGCCAAGAAGAGTTCATAGTTACATTGGCCGGCGTTCTCAAGATACAACGCGGTACCGAAATGTCGTAGCACGTCGAATGTTCTATTGAAAGGGAATCAGTTCGAACCAGAATGGTTGATAATCGTGCGCGACTGTCAGAAGAGATCAACGATGAATACAATGAGCAACAACGATTGAGAAGAAGAGAAATTCGTGCTCGGCAAAGTGATGAAGCCAGATCACAACGTGCGATTCAAACCCACGTCAATTATGGAATACATACAAAGATGTCATTCAGAAGAGATTTTGCATCGCTTTCCATCAGCAACAGGGAATTTTGAATTACAAATGAACGGTGACATTTACAATGAAGCTTTAGTACGAATTGAAGATTTGTGTTTGTTTATGAGTGGCAAACTATCGATTGAAATTCATAACCCAGCCCCAGAGCGTCAAACTGGAAGTGTATTGAATTGTGAATTGGAACGCGAGTGTACTTTCGACAACTTTGCTACAAGATGTAAAAAGAAATGATCCACTGTTGAATGAACAGCAAAAGAGTGCATATGATCAACTGATGAAGGCTGCCGATGATGGAAATTGTAGACCTTTTTTCCTTGATATCATCAATATTACCAGCAATAAGTGCTCAAAGTGAAATTGCGTTAGCTCTCGCATCTACCGGAATTGCTACAGCACTGTTGAAGGTGGAAGAACGGCATATTCAGCACTGAAGCTTCCGTTAAACTTGCAAATCAACGAAAATCCTGTTTGCAACATTTCAAAGCAATCATCTATGGCAAAAGGGTTGCAAAATTCTTAATTGATCATATGGGATAAGTGCACAATTGGGCAGAAACTTCAGACAAACACTTCCCGATAGAATAGATAGAACCGCAGAAGCTTTCTCCAAAGAACTGCTAAGAATTGGAAATTGACAAATTCCGGTAGTTACTTCCAGTGGTCTAATATCAATTCCACATGCCATTTGCCAATTCACTTCAACAAAAAAATTAACTCATCTCTAAAATATATCCGAACATTTGCCAAAATTTTCTTAACTACGATTGGTTGAGCGCGCGCGCAATTTTAGCAGCAAAAAATATTGGTGTCAATGATTTGAATTGGACGATTCATCATCAAATTCCTGGCGAATCGCACTCATACACTCGCGTTGAAAACGAAGAGGATGTCGTGAATTATCCAGTGGAATTCCTACACTCTTTGGATTTGCCTGGAATGACGCCTCATCTTTTACGCCTCATCTTGGATCTGTTTTCCTTATGCTACGGAGTCTTCATGCACCGAAACTATGCAACGGAAACCGATTGATTGTGATGAAATTAATGAGTAATGTGATAGTGGCGAGGATTTTGAAAGGGCAGTTCAAGAGAAGAATGCTTAATTCCGCGTATTCCTCTGACTTCAACCAATTTGACGTTCCAGTTCAACCGTGTTCAGTTCCCTGTGAAACTTGCATTTGTGATGACAATAAACAATTCACAAGGACAGTCCATGGAATTGTGCGGCATAAATCTGGAAATGTCAAACTTTTCACACGGCCAGCTATATTTTGGTGTTCCCGAGTTTGAAAACCGTCCGCAATAAAAATACATTTACGCTCCGGAGCAGAAAATGTTGTGTATCGTGCAGCATTAAATTGATTACAATCATTGTTCTATTATTTTTTTAATTAATACTTGATTTTATTCTATTGTTGCCAAATGTTGGACGGGACGAAAGCCGTCGGGTCAGCCTTCCACATAATTATAAGATATTGAATTCAACTGAATGCGAAAAGTGTTTCATTCAAATTAAATTATTGCGTCATCTGTTAGCGATCGATAATTTTCGATCAAAAAAAAATTCGAATTTAATTCAATCAAAAAATCTCTTTTGGACAAAACGAAGTTTTCCGGGTCAGCTAGTATCTAAATAAATTAGAATTAACTGTTCCTTGTTGAAGTCCATTGAATGTATTTTTTTTTTTACTTATTTTATTTTTATTGCATACTACATACGATTTGTTGTTCAACATGCTATACAGAAGTATTGTGAAATATATTGGCATTTTGTATAAACATTATTTAAATATTAAGCCAGGTATCCATATGCTATCGACAGCTTTTTCACAATCAATGAAGCTAGCACCTGTGCATAAGGATTTATTCAGTTTCCAATGAATATTTGAAGCAAATAAATGCGATGCATGCATTGTTGAATACTTGCATTTAAATCCGAATTGCTTATCACTCAATAGTTGATTTCTTTCACAAACATTAACCAAACTGTTGTTTATGCACACTTTTGTAGTATACCGAATTATTTGCCAACCACATTTCGATGAAGTAAATAAACCAATTTGTTTCCTTATTAGAAAATAATTTATTCGAATAGAAAATACAGAATTTCTTTTCTGTGTGTAGGAAACCGTAACTTTCGTCTTAAAAACTGTCATATGATTACTTTAAATGAATGAAATTATTTGAAATAAAACTGTTTCATACAAATGTTGACAAAGGACTTGATTTAAGTTGCAGATGATTTTAAGCAGAAGCTTAGGTTATCGGTTAATTTTAATCTTCCATTAAAATCAGTTAAAATATCACAGCAACTTTTATCGTAAGTTTATTTTCCACACTGTATGCTCGCAAAGTTAATTATGAGTATTTATTGTTGGGGAAAAATAAATTTTTCACAGCGAAAGAAAATATATTAATATATAAATTTATTATTGGTTAATTGAGTTGCGTATAAACTGCTTATGATGCTGTTGCTGCTGCGAGGCTGTGCTACTGACAGCACAAACAGTTCCAATAAACATATAAGAATATAATAATTAAAAACATCAACTCTCTGAAACTCTTTCAGTTTTTTGTGTAATGAATTTTCAAAATTCTTATGTTTGTGACATCTGCTATTAATAACAAAAAGCAAAAACAAGTTTCACAAATCCGAAAATTAGATTTTGAAACAATAAGTTTTTTCTATTAATTATTTTAGAAACTGGCTGACAAAATATGACATATTAGATTGGACTCTTTAAGAACAATGCTCAAGATATGTAACATTTAATTAATAAATTGCTAAAACAAAAGCTAAGACTTAGATGTAAATAATTTCTATACAGAAGCAATTTGAAAAACACTATTATAATAATAACAGGTCAATGGCGTTTAATAAGTTGAAACTAATGAACTCATTGTATACAAAAATCGCAAAACAGTACAACAAAAAGCGCTAATTTTTCAATAAAAATGTGTAATTTCCTTCCTCATCTGCAAGCCATATTGACTTAATGTAAAATTTTGATTTTTTGTATGTTTGAAGATAATTAATTTTAATAGAAACATTTGATTGCATTTTATAATTAATACAAGACGCATTTTTAATCTTAAGTAGTTAATCTTTAGTGGTTAAAGCCATTCAGTTCCTTATTTTGTTTAAAAAAAAAATTTTAGAACTGAACACTCTTTCGACTTCATAGAACAAAACTTGATAAAACTAAAAAAAAAACAAGTAAGAAAATTATAGTCGGTCTAGCCCGACTATACGATACCCTATACCATGCGTTTAGAGACCGTATCTCTCAGGCCCATCTAACTGGATGTAGAAAATAAGCATAAACCAAATTTGAGTGGCATTTTCATTAATTTTTTTGGCTGCAGATATGAAAAAGTTCATATCGGATGATATGTCTATATGGGGACTAGGTCCAAAAATGGACCGATCCTGACCATATTTGGCAAAGTCAGTTATACTTTGAAAGAATATATACAAACCAAATTTGAGAAAAATCTGTGCAATATTTTTGTTTTTTGATAGATTTAAGTGAAGATCGGGAAGCAGCTCTATATGAGGCCTATGGCTAAGAATTTTCCTATAGGCATAATTTTTGGGTTACTCATTAATAGATGCAATAAACACATACAAACCCAATTTGAATGAGATCTATATGATAATTTGGAACTTAAGGCAATTTATGTCGATTTCATAGGGGTCATTTGTATGGGGACTAGGTCTGAACATGGACCGATTTTCACCAATTTCAACAGCGTTCATCCCATGGCCGATAAAAGATCAAATACCAAATTTCATCGAAATATATTCATATTTGCGACCTGTAGTTTGATTACAAGGTTTACATGGACACACAGACGGACGGACGGACATTGCTATTTCGACTCAAAAAGTGATTCTGAGTCGATCGGTATAATTAAAGATGGGTGTAGGACGAATATTTTTGGTTGTTACAAACAGCAGCACAAAGTCGTTTTACCCAAACCACATAGTGGTATGCGTTTAGAGACCTTACCTCTCAGGCCCAACTAACTCGATATAGAAACAAGTAAGAAAATTATAGTCGGTCTAGACCGACTATACGATACCCTATACCATGCGTTTAAAGACCCTATCTCTTAGGCCCAACTAACTGGACATAGAAAATAAGCAAAAACCAAATTTGAGTGGGATTTTTATTAATTTTTTTGGCTGCAGATATGAAAAGTTCATATCGGATGCTATTTCTATATAGGGACTTGGTCCAAAAATGGACCGATCCTGATCATGTTTTGTAAAGTCTCTTGTATTTTGCAAAAATATATACAAACAAAATTTGAGAAGAATCAGTGCAATATTTTTGTTTTTTAATATATTTAAGTGAAGATCGGGAAGCAGCTCTATATGGGGTCAAAGGGATCATTTTTGGACTACTCATTAATGGATGTAATGAACGCATACAAACCCATTTTGAGTAAGATCTATATGACAATTTGGATCTTATGGCAATTTATGTCGATTTCATATGGGTAATTTGTATGGGGGCTAGGTCTGAACATGGACCGATTCTCACCAATTTCAATAGCGTTCATCCCATTGCCGATAAAAGCTTACATACCAAATTTCATCAAAATATATTCATATTTGCGACCTGCAGTTTGATTACAAGCTTTACATGGACACACAGACGGACGGACGGACGGATGGGTCTAGGTCAAATATTTTTGGTTGTTACAAACAGCAGCACAAAGTCATTATACCCAAACCACATAGTGGTATAGGGTATAAATATGCATAAACCAAATTTGAGTGGGATTTTTATTAATTTTTTCAGCTGCAGATATGAAAAAGTTCATATCGGGTGCTATATCTATATGGGGACTAGGCCCAAAAATGGACCGATCCTGACCATGTTTGGTAGAGTCTCTTGTATTTTGCAAAAATATATACAAACAAAATTTGAGAAGAATCAGTGCATTATTTTTGTTTTTTGATAGATTTTAGTGAAGATCGGGAAGCAGCTCTATATGGGGCCTATGACTAAGAGTTATCCAATAGGGATCATTTTTGGACTACTGATTAATGGATGTAATATATACAGACAAACTCAATTTGACTAGGATTTGTATGATAATTTGGATCTTATGGCAATATATGTTGATTTCATAGGGGTCATTTGTATGGGGGCTAGGTCTGAACATGGACCGATTCTCACCAATTTCAATAGCGTTCATTCCATGGCCGATAAAAGATCAAATACCAAATTTCATCGAAATATATTCATATTTGCGACCTGCAGTTTGATTACAAACTTTACATGGACACACAGACGGACGGACGGACGGACGGACGGACGGACATCGTTAAATCGAATCGGATAGTGATTCTGATTCAATCGGTATAATTAAAGATGGGTGTAGGTCAAATATTTTTGGTTGCTACAAACAGCAGCACAAAGTCATTATACCCAAACCACATAGTGGTATAGGGTATAAAAACGGGAATTCATGACCGCATTTTTTGAAGTTGCGTACTTCAATCCAAAATAAGTCAGTTCTGTCCCTATTTTTCCATTTACGTAGTTTTATATGTCAACGCTGTGTAAAGAAAATTTTTTTAATGTTTTAAAATTAGATGGAAATTTAGCTCATAGTTCATAAACAAGAAATATATTGAACTCAGTTAACTTTTTTAATTAATTGTATGTCCAATTGTTAATATTATTTTCAAAACCATAATTTAAATATTAATTTTTATTAAGTACAGGATGGATCTCATCTTCCAAATAACAAAAAATTTACGCATAGGTGAAATTATCCTATTTATTTAAATTTTAATAACCGATATAGGTCGTCAAAAAATAATGTGTGGTCCGCATTTTGGGTTCGAATAGCTGATAAATTTTTTGTACTTCTGATAAAATTGAGCCAAGTAGGTACATTATATAAATTTAGTTTATGGATTCATTGTACATATTTTTTAACAGCGTTGTCTCAACCGATTTTACATTAGCAACTCAAGCCACATATCCAAAATTGTTTACCATTGGAACTTTTCTTGACATATCGAAATCTCTGTTAATAAATTTATTTCTCTTGTTAAATAATGTTTGTCTTACTTATGAATAAGAGAACCAATTGTGGAGCTCTTTGACCAAAAAGTTTAAACTTGGAGGAAAGTTGTTCAAATATGTACAATTTTATTCAACATGAATTAAAGAGGCGGTAAAAGCGCTGAAAACGAAAAACGAAAATTGCTTTTTTAACGGCGCTAAATGGAAAAATTGCCTTTTTGAACATAATTTATACTTCAAAATTTTAAAAAATTCAAAGTTTCGAATTTTTCATTATTTCATTATGTTTCGCTTTGTAGATGAGCTAACAAATACCTGTTTCGTATAAACACGAATGTACTTTCTGATACAAAAACAAGCAGGACAATTATAGTCGGTCTAGACTTACTATACGATACCCTATATCATGACTTCAGCGTAAGGATCTTAGCTTCAACTAATTTCATATAGAAATTATGTACAAACAAAATTTGATGGCATTATTATGACATTTCATATTGGATGCTTTTTCTGCATGGGGACTTGGTCGAAGAATGGAACACGATTGTTCACTAATTTTTGCAAAAACTTATATAAATCAAGGTTAAAATTAATCTATGCAATATTTATGTTTTTTTTTTGATATATACAAATGAAATCAGAAAGCAGGCTTATATGGTTATGAGTAGTAAAAGCCCTACCGGGTTCATTTTTCGACTACTAATTAATGTATAAAATTTCACCAAGATCTGTAAGATAATTTTGATCTTAGGGCAGTTTAAGATCATTTATATGGGAGATAGGTCTGAACATGCACCAATTTACAACAATTTCATTATCATTTATACTATAACTGCCAAGGGCTTATACAAAAATTACATCAAAATATATTCAAATCTTCGACCTGTATCTTTATTCCCTCCACCCCAGTGTGGTCAGGGTATATATAAGTTTGTCATTCCGTTTGTAATAATTAGAAAAAAAAAATCTGGACCTCATAAAATATATATATATGTGATCCTTATAACAAGCGGATTTGATATAGCGATGTCCGTCTGTCCGTGCGTGGAAATCACGATCACAACCTCAATCGGGCAGCTAGTGTGCTCGTTGGTAAAAAAAAATGTTTCACTAATATTGTGAGAAGTTTGCTGTTTAAACTCGTCCAAATCGGTTGATTAGGGCCCGAGATTTGGATAAAGAACTAGAAACAGTCTTGAAAAAATATGATTTTCAATATTGTTCTTGTCACAATGACGCCTTCAATAGGATAATGATTGACCAAGAGCATGAGAAGATTTCTGTTTCATAAATCATTAAAATTGGTGGGAACAAGTCCAGGCAAATCTCTCAAAAAGTAAAAAAAATTAAAAGTATGATGTTTCTATATTTTTATTTTTTCTCTTATTCTAAATGTTGTATTGTTGTCATAGCTGAACTTGTTATTTTTGTGGTCGTTGTGGTGATTGTATAATAAAAACTAAATCTTTGTACATTTTTTATCTACTCTGGTAGAAAAGTTTCCATTGCTTGCAAAATTTCAGATCGCTTTGGTCACGGGAAAGGGGTTAAAAATCCATTCAAAATTTTTTCGACAAGCAGACACTACCAGTTAATATAAAGGGAGTAAAAATTCACCAGCATTTAAAGCAAATAATGCTTAACTAGTTGTTAATAAAACAGACAATGTACATTTCCCAAAAAAATTTATGTGTTAACTTATTTAAAGAAAAACACAACAATAACTTTTGATAAGGTATTTTTTGTGTGTATATTTTTATAACACGGTGTCTCGACTAACTAAAATTCATATGCTTTCTGGTTATGTTCGCCTCGTTATGTTCGCCGTTCGCTTTGATATTTTCAAGGATTGAAATCAAATGGCTCTCCCTAACCTCACTTGCGAGGCCATATGTTGTGTAGGGATCCATATGTCATATAACCTGGCATTATGACTAGCTGGAGATAGCGCCAACCTAACTATTTCGCAAAAAAAAAATATTTGTTAGCTAAAAATGTAATATTTTGGTATATTTTGGTATTGTATTTTTTGTGTGTAGTATTTACATATATATACATATGTATGTACATATATTAAATAATAAAATAATATACATAAATTCTATATACATCCATAATAACCGCATGTTTGAAATAAATTGGTATATTATTTTATTTATATAAAATTCTGCAATATCTTGTGTTAGGGAAAATACATTTATTTTGCATTAGCAAACAGAGTGTCACTTCATTTTGCACAGTGTGACTATGCCACAGTAGATGGCGCCACAATTTTCATTATAATTTGCTTTGCAATAGTTATTTCTATTGTAACATGAATGTCAACATTTTCAATTAGATATCAAACAAAACAATGTTGAAAGTATATACAAAGCTGAGTAAAGCAGAAGCAATGAGTTTTTTGCTTTCAAAACAGTTCTACATAGTTATGCATATAAAATTACTATTCTGCTTCACCTACAAAATATCCGATTGCAATTACATATCATTTTTAAAATTGTATATAATTACTAACGCATTACTATTCACATAAATACAAATATTCACATAAATATCACTTCTGAAAATTGGAATTCAGATTTCCAATTATAAATTAGAAAATATCAATTGAATTCTAGAAAATCATATTAAAACGTCGAAATAATAACTTGAAATTTAGATCACATCAATTGAATTTCTAAAATATAAATTTTATTTTCTAAACACAAATTGAAATTCAAACAAGTAAGAAAATTATAGTCGGTCTAGACCGACTATACGATACCCTATACCATGCGTTTAGAGACCCTATCTCTCAGGCCCAACTAATTGGATATAGAAAATAAGCATAAACCAAATTTGAGTGGGATTTTTGTTAATTTTTTCGGCTGCAGATATGAAAAAGTTCATATTGGATGCTATATCTCTATGGGGACTAGGCCCAAAAATGGACCGATCCTGACCATGTTTGGTAAAGTCTCTTGTATTTTGCAAAAATATATACAAACAAAATTTGAGAAGAATCAGTGCAATATTTTTGTTTTTTGATAGATTTAAGTGAAGATCGGGAAGCATCTCTATATGGGGCCTATGACTTAGAGTTGTCCAATAGGGATCATTTTTGGACTACTGGTTATTCGGACATATACATACAAACCCAATTTGACTAAGATTTGTGTGATAATTTGGATCTTATGGCAATATATGTTGATTTCATAGGGGTCATTTGTATGGGGGCTAGGTCTGAACATGGACCGATCCTCACCAATTTCTACAGCGTTTATCCCATGGCCGATAAAAGATCAAATACCAAATTTCGTCAAAATATATTCATATTTGCGACCTGCAGTTTGATTACAAGCTTTACATGGACACACAGATGGACGGACGGACGGACGGACGGACATCGTTAAATCGAATCGGATAGTGATTCTGATTCGATCGGTATAATTAAAGATGGGTGTAGGTCAAATATTTTTGGTTGTTACAAACAGCAGCACAAAGTCATTATACCCAAACCACATAGTGGTATAGGGTATAAAAACACCAGATATGTTTACATATAAAATATCAACTGAAATTAAAAATAATATTGCGATTCAGGAGACATTAATAGCATTTCAGGATAAGAAAACATTAATTTAAATTCAATGAAGTTTAGAAAACCTCAAATAATATTTAAGAATTGTGAACATAAAAACTGTTACATAAATAAAGCGCAATTTTATGAGAATGTTATTTATATATTATTTGTCATAATTTTTTTGGATGCAAAAATTTTAAAATTTTTGAACATTTGGTTTTTTGCATTTGGCATCCCTAATTTGAACCAGTGTTCATGATGACTTCAAAATTTGACTTCATGTTAGGCAAAGTAAAACCCAAAAAATTTAAGTTCGGTAATAATTCCCAGGTAGTAGTATTGGAGTCAATAAATGAAAATATATTTTATTGAAATAATTTAATTCAAAATCAAATGTTGGCATCACTGAGTTAGATTTTATATTGTATTGTGTTATTTTGTGTTACCACAAAATCTAATCTTTTAATAAGTAAAAAAAACATTATTTTCCAAATATGGCAATATTTTTTTACAAAAAAAATTGACAGAACTTTTGTTTTTGGTTATTATTTTGTTACTCCATCCGACCTATACGGCCGCAGTGTAGAATTATTTGGCCAGTTAAAAGAAACTATACAGCCATTAATTTGCATAAACTTAAACTAAATTAAACGAGAGGTTACGTGAGAAACCATGATGACCAAAAAGCAAACACCGAAACGTGTTTTCTTTTATCCGAAATAATAGAAAAGACGAAAGCGATGTTTCCTCGTTGGACCACGAATCACTAATGTGAGAGAGCTTTATAGACCAACTCTTGAAAAATTAAGATTAACAAATTGTTTACTTTTTCAAATATTTTGTTTACCTTTATTATCAATACTCAAACCGAGGTGGAGGGTATCAAATATTCGGCATAGCGGAATTTATCACTCTTACTTGTTATTAAAAGAATTATAAGGAGACATAGACGCTTAGACAGACAAATGTGGCTATGAAGTTTGGTGTCAAAATTAGAGACTATTATAGGAGCTCTATAGTGAAGAGGAAGCTAATTACTAATTCACCTTGTGAAAATTGACCACACAAGGAAGATCAAGAGGACATGGATAGATGACACATCTATACACACGATCCGTAAACATCCAACATATTGCTTTTCATCCGATGCGTGTTGTATTTCCACGGATCATACAAACATGGTTTTTCTAGAGTATAATGTTTGTTGTCCCTTATGGTTATGCCAAACCTGTTTAATGGTTGAAGTGTAAGCGACCACCAAACTACAGGACCACTATAAGATAGAGAGAACACACATTTCTAAAAAAACACGCACCGTAAATATGATGTGCGGTGGTGTTCTCCCTAATGTTTGAATCTCTCTCGATGTTATGTCAAACCTGGTAAGTGTTTGACGTACAAATATCAATGAAGGTAAGCCGAATCTCCTACAAGCATTGAAAATTTGTGTAGCTGCAAGACAACATGGCTATAAAATATCGATGTTTAAAAGGACCGTATAACGAGACAACAGTCTCTTATTTGCGACAGCAGCCCAAGGGGCAAGTTCTCTAAAAATGCACAGGTGCAACTCATCTGGTAAGCTCGTAGGAAAACCGATAAGATATAAATTTTCAATTTATTTTCCAACTGATGGAATTGGTACCAGCAGCAACAGTGTAGGGGCGGATTACATAACATTAATAGGCTAGGTGATTTCCTCTTACCGATGTTTTGTTCTACTGTTTTATCCCGATTTTGACCAATAGGATATTATTTGAAAGGTATTTCTTTTTGTCTGTTCACCAGATTTACAGATTTTAAAATTTTTGCCTTTGTTTTGAGTAAATTGCATTTAAAGTTGCTACTAACACATACATAAAATTATACATATACGCTGTGTGTTTTATTAAATTTGTTAATGTGTTTGTTAATGAGTTTATTATCTTCATTCACAAAAATAATAAACCAAACAAGTAAGAAAATTATAGTCGTTCTAGACCGACTATACGATACCCTATACCATGCGTTTGGAAACCCTATCTCTTAGGCCCAACTAACTGGACATAGAAAATAAGCAAAAACCAAATTTGAGTGGGATTTTTATTAGTTTTTTTTGGCTGCAGATATGAAAAAGTTCATATCGGATGCTATATCTACATGGGGACTAGGTCCAAAAATGGACCGATCCTGACCGTGGTTGGTAAAGTCTCTTGTATTTTGCAAAAACAAAATTTGAGTAGAATCGGTGCAATATTTTTGTTTTTTAATAGATTTAAGTGAATATCGGGAAGCAGCTCTGTATGGGGCCAAAGGGATCATTTTTGGACTACTCATTAATGGATGTAATGAACGCATACAAACCCAATTTGAGTAAGATCTATATGACAATTTGTATCTTATGGCAATTTATGTCGATTTCATAGGGGTAATTTGTATGGGGGCTAGGTCTGAACATGGACCGAATTTCACCAATTTCAATAGCGTTCATCCCATGGCCAATAGAAGCTTATATACCAAATTTCATCAAAACATATTCATATTTGCGACCTGCACTTTGATTACAAGCTTTACATGGACACACAGACGGACGGACGGACGGACGGACGGACATTGTTAAATCAACTCAAAAAGTGATTCTGATTCGATCGGTATAATTAAAGATGGGTCTGGGTCAAATATTTTTGGTTGTTACAAACAGCAGCACAAAGTCATTATACCCAAACCACATAGTGGTATAGGGTATAAAAAGTGTTGGTTTGTGAGATGGCTAGGTTGAGAAATAAAGTTGCCTAGAAATTTCACTCGAATTTCGAGCACTGGAATCTGGTAGTTTAAATAAATATTTACAAAAAAAAAGTATAGGGAAATAAAGTGTTCATTATTGAAAAAAAAAAAATTGTGAAAGGATCCTGGAACAACTAAGTAATCCTAGCTGCAAACCCGTATTAATCGGAGGTTCCATACAATATGGCTTGCGGCAGTAAAGCCAACTAATCTGTGACTACTTTCAATGATCCCGGAATGCATAGGATCTCCTCGCCACCATGAAGCTACCCTTTCAACCTAATCTGACCCTAGCTAAATAAATACTACACTGAATATGGCCATATATTTTACCCAATTTCTATACTAAGTATAATAACATTCGATTTGAAGGTAAATATATATCCAAGCAACAATTACAGAACTATTTCACTCCGATTTTTTATATATGACAGCGAATCTGAGCAAGTTTTATTCCCTCAGCTATGGTGTAGGGTATATTAAATTTAGCTTTCTCACCCTGCATTGATTTTTTCTTTATTTCCTTTTACTTACATTTAAAATTGATGAATTTTGTGCTCGGTCATTCAAGGTTTCATCGGTATAAATCATTTTCATAAACAAACAGTGACTCAAAACTTTTGTTGTTTATCTGCACAAAACATCACACGCAAATGTCTGTATACTTATGTGTTGTCTTTGTACTAACATACACACAGGGAAAATATTCGTTGGAGGTTGCTTGGAAATCGGTAGCAAATTTACAAATATATTATTACGAATATAAAGTTTAAACATAGTTCTTAATTCAATTGCATCACGTAAATTGAAGCTAAAGTTTGTAAACAATATTACATATTATTTTTTATATTTTTATTGTTACTCATATTTGTTCTATAGATGCTTTGTTTATCTGCATGGTAGCCTTATGCTATTCTCAGCTATGACTCTGAAGGACAAAAATTAGTTTTTTTGTGACCTTGAAGTGTTTTTGTACAAGCAAAATTTTAATCTAAATTTCTTGCCTTGGTAAGTTCCTGTGTTTGAGTTATGGGTCAGAGAATGGGAAAAACACTATGTTGACATACTTGTGTTCGACAACACTAACGTTTCTCTGTAACTCTGAGAAGAGATGTGAGTAACTATTACTTTGCCGTAATTTCTATAGTTATTGAGATATTGGGTACACACGCTTTGGAAATGTTTATTTCTAAGTCTGCAGTGCTATTTTTGAAATCAATGAACACAGTTTTAACAAAATTAAAGAAAAATAGTAAGCAAATTATAGTCGGTTTAGACCCTATCTCTTACGTCCAACTAATTGGAGCATTGTTATTAATTATTTTGGCTGCAGATATGAAAACGTTCATATCGAATGCTATTTTTGCATGGGGACTAGGTCTAAAAATGGTCCGATCCTGGCCATATATCGTAAAGTCACTTATATTTTGCAAAAACATATACAAACCAATTTGAAAAATATTTTTGTTTGTTTAATAGATTTAAGTGAAGATCGGGAAGCAGCTTTATAGGGGGGGCTATGACTAAAAACTGTCCATAGGGTTTTTTTTGGACTACTGATTAATAGGTGTAATAGCACACAAACCCAATTTAACTGAGATCTATTTGATAATTTGGATTTTATGGCAAGTTAGGTCGATATCATAGGGCTCATTTGAATGGGGACGGATGGACGGATATCGCTAAATCCACGCAGATACAAACTTGACCACAAAGTCATTATACCATAACAACATAGTGGTTAAAGGGTGTCCCAAAATTCTTGCAAGATTTAAATTAAACAGAAAACTTAGTTTTTTTCCTTATATTGATATTTTTTTATTGAGTCTTAAACTACAAAAGAAGGTTATGGCACAACAGACATAATGGCCTCTACAAGTTTGTTGATACATATGCACCCTTTTGCACCCATTTTGCATAAATGTGGCTGAGTTTCGTTGATGCAGCGTTGAATTTCCTCTTTTAACAAATTGTCGGTAAGTATAATAGAAGTTAATTATTAATCAGAGTTATTGAATCCGATTATAATAAAAGAAAGCTAATAATTTAACTGGGTTTGATAGATTTAAAAGAATCGTATATATAGGACCGCATCAAGAAAGGAGTACGCATAAGTGGTTGAAGCGTCGTCAACTTAAATAATATAAGGTTTTTTCATGTTACATTTTTTCAACAAAATCAATTTAAGGCGTTTACTATATTTTTATACCCTATACCACTATGTGGTTTGGGTATAATGACTTTGTGCTGCTGTTTGTAACAACCAAAAATATTTGACCTAGACCCATCTTTAATTATACCAATCGAATCAGAATCACTTTCTGAGTTGATTTAACAATGTCCGTCCGTCTGTCCGTCCGTCCGTCCGTCCGTCTGTGTGTCCATGTAAAGCTTGTAATCAAACTGCAGGTCGCAACTATGAATATATTTTGATGCAATTTGGCATATAAGCTTTTATCGGCCATGGGATGAACGCTATTGAAATTGGTGAGAATCGATCCATGTTCAGACCTAGCCCCCATACAAATTACCCATATGAAATCGACATAAATTGCCATAAGATCCAAATTGTCATATAGATCTTACTCAAATTGGGTTTGTATGCATTCATTACATCCAGTAATGAGTAGTCCAAAAATGATCCCTTTGACCCCATATAGAGCTGCTTCCCGATCTTCAGTTAATTCAATTAAAAAACAAAAATATTGCACTGATTCTTCTCAAATTTTGTTTGTACATATTTTTGCAAAACACAAGAGACTTTTCCAAACATGATCAGGATCGGTCCATTTTTGGACCTAGCCCCTTTATAGATATAGCATCCGATATGAACTTTTTTATATATGCAGCCAAAAAAATTAATAAAAATCCCACTCAAATTTGGTTTTTGCTTATTTTCTATGTCCAGTTAGTTGGGCCTAAGAGATAGGCCGACTATAATTTTCTTACTTGTTAATTTTTTAATTATACCCTATGCCACTATGTGGTTTGGGTATAATGACGTTGTGCTGCTGTTTGTAACAACCAAAAATATTTGACCCAGACCCATCTTTAATTATACCGATCGAATCAGAATCACTTTTTGAGTTGATTTAACAATGTCCGTCCGTCCGTCCGTCCGTCTGTGTGTCCATGTAAACCTTGTAATCAAACTGCAGGTCGCAAATATAAATATATTTTGATTAAATTTGGTATATAGGCTGTTATCGGCCATGGGATGAACGCTATTCAAATTGGTGAAATTCGGTCCATGTTCAGACCTAGCCCCCATACAAATTACCCCTATGAAATCGACATAAATTGCCATAAGATCGAAATTGTCATATAGATCTTCCTCAAAATGGGTTTGTATGCGTTCATTACATCCATTAATGAGTAGTCCAAAAATGGTCCCTTTGGCCCCATACAGAGCTGCTTCCCGATATTCACTTAAATCTATTAAAAAACAAAAATATTGCACTTATTCTTCTCAAATTTTGTTTGTATATGTTTTTGCAAAATACAAGAGACGTTACCAACCATGGTCAGGATCGGTCCATTTTTGGACCTAGTCCTCATATAGATATAGCATCCGATATGAACTTTTTCATATCTGCAGCCAAAAAAATTAATAAAAATCCCACTCAAATTTGGTTTTTGCTTATTTTTTATGTCCAGTTAGTTGGGCCTAAGAGATAGGCTTCCCAAACACATGGTATAGGGTATCGTATAGTCGGTCTAGACCGACTATAATTTTCTTACATGTTCATGTTACATTTTTTCAACATAATCAATGAAAGGAAATTAACGATACCCATTGTTGAGGATCCTACAGAAACAGAAGTGTCTTCAATAGTACGAAAACTTCAATCATCTGGTGATGAAACATATCAGCCAACTCCTTCAGAATTGCAAGATGATATTGTAATGGAAATGTCTGGGACATCGGTCGAATCACTTTATTGTCTAAGATACAGTATACCAAAGTTTGCAATGATTTGTGACAGATTTGGCGAGTCAAACAGAGTGGCATCTCGCCTAGCATCAGCTATGTTTGAAGATAATGCATTTAAAGATGAACATGGTCACGTCGTTGTATGTGACAAAAATAAAATAGATAGAGAAAGAGCTACACTTAGAACGGAAATTCACCACCAACGCCAAAAAGGGTATTCAGAAGCTTTTTCATTTGACGGTCGGAAAAATGACGCATTGACTCGAGAAAAATTGATTAAGTTTACCATTCGAGAATCCAGAAAGAATCGCATATATTCGTCGTTTATGAGCCAAATTCCAAATTACTTGGTTATGTCAACTTGGAAGGCAAAGGTGAAAGTGCTGAAGCGAAACAAGCAGCTTAAAATGCATTTTTCCAAAAAAGGAACTTCCTCTTGATAATTTAATTGGCATTTGCTTTGACGGTGAAGTTACAAATACTGGTACGGAGAGGGGTATACTGTGACGATTTGAACTGCAGCTGAAGAGACAATTACATTGGTGGATTTGTTTACTACATTTCAATGAGTTGCCAATTTGTTAACAAAAGAGGTTAAAGATTGTCATACCAACAGGTACTTATCACAATTTTAAAAAAAAATTCCTATAAGCCACATAATTTTCTAATAATTTTTGAATAATCAATACAATTGTCAGGTTGTTCCGAATTTTGAAGCGATCCAACTTAAAAACATGCCTCCACCGTTGGATGAAGATCAACAGAAGGAACTTTCAATGGATATGGATATGGATATCTATACCAAATTGCTAATGCCGTTTCGAATGGTCGCGTTTCAACTTAGCTAGCAAATATTAAACCGGTTCCTGTATCACATGCTAGATGGCTCACAAAAGCCAGTAGAATACTTCGCATTTACGTTGCAACAAGCAAGCCACCCGAAAATTTGAAAATTTTGGCAAGATACATAATGCACGTGTGAGTTTCCATGTATTTGAACGTGAAATATTATGAGTCGGTTGTCTATGGTAGTGTTTTGCTAGGAAAATTCTTACGGTGGACGCAATATTTGCTAGACAATTTACGTTCGGTGGTAAGCACCGTAATTGAAAATAATTCCTATTTTGCACATTGTCAAAATGTTTTGCTCAGCATGCTCTTCAACGATCGACAACATATTCGGAAGTATGCACTGGAAAAAATTGTACATTATCGTAATGATCTTTAAGAACAGTCCAATATTCGTACCTACGTAAAACGGAAAATTAATTTTGATTCCACTGATTACGTTCATACGATTGATTTGGACGACGATTGAAAACTGTCAGTACCACCATTCACAAGAAGCATACCATATGAACATTTGAAATTTTATTTTGATGATAACGAAAAAGAAGATCCACCGCTAGATGATACGAAGATTTCATGCCATATTCAACTCCTAACCAGCGTAGCTAAACGAGCAAATGATAAAACCCGCGAAGGGATCATAACGACTACGTTAGCTAGCCGAAGTAAAATGAGTCGTTTGGAAGCAAGATTTGCAATTTAAAAGCGATGAATTTTTTTTTAACATACTAAAAAACCTTAAAAATTAACGCGTAAAAACAGATCGACTTTTCGACAAAAAAAATTGTCCAAAACCTCAGGAGAAACATTTCTTTTGGAAAAACTGCTATCGCCATCATTTTTAGCGTACAATTTCAGCTTGGAAAGGTAACATTTAAAAAAAAATTATATCTGCCGATTTTTTTTTTTATTACCTACTAAAAAAGCTTAAAAATAAAAGTTGAGAAAAATTCAAAAAATTTAAACTTAGGCGCCTCGAAAATGATTTTTTTGATAAGTCGTAGTGGAACTTTTTTTCCTCATGCCAAAAGCTATCAAAAAATCGATTGCACAATATCGATTACTAAATCGACCCACCCTAGTGGTTATAATTACTGTAGTTATGCAATGGACTTTCCCAGTAAATAGTTGTAGCCATCAATAGAGAAAATCTAAATTCCATTCTATGAACAGTTTATATAATCGAATGTACTTGAAGCATCAGTTGCCTCAAATTTCGTCCTGTTATTTTGAAAATATTATTTAGGGATCATAACAGAATAATGTGTTAGTACATGGCAACAAATTCAGTAGCCACAACGAATTTGTACAAACAACCCCATAAATGCAATCCAAATTTATTATTTTTTTTTCATTTATTTAATTCTTTGGATTTAATTCTTTATGTACAATTACAAAAATAAATACAAGTCACTAGTATTTACCAGTGACTTATATCTATATATATTTATATTAACAATGGAATCTTAAGAGCTTAAGTATAATAATGACATTTATGTTTTTGGAATAATCAATAAATTTATATAAATCCTTAAAATTGCACATAGTCTCCTTAACAGATAAGCGTTAGTATAATTTGTGCGAAAAACAGAATACAAAGTGATTGATAGTGACGAGTCATTCGAGGAAAATTGAACATTCGTAAGAATTCAGAACAAATATCTCCATGAATCACATTATACTTGAAAGACACGTTCAACATAATCTTCCTGCTTTTGAGAGTAGATAGTTTAATTACTATTAATCTCATAGGATATGAAGGAATATCTACAGGATTTCATTGTAGTATAGTGTTGTTTTAATTAAGGAAAGAGAAGGGATTTATTTTGCCGGCGCACAGTGGCTGAAAATCATTTTTCATTGGCCAAAATTCTGTAACTTTTGAACCGATCAAAATATTTTAGTACTGTTTTTTTTAATAGATAGATAGATAGTTGATCTTGACTCAGTGTGAGTACTTTTTAAGGAATTCTAGGTCAAAGTTTAACTTTTGATTTTTTTTAACTTTTAGCGTGATATATGTTTTTTTTTATTTATTTTTATTTATTAGAAAGTGTCATATTTGGAGTTAAATAATTATTATAAACATTTTTTGTAATAATGAAATTTTTTTAATGCTTACACTCAAAAAAATTTTTACACTCAAAAAAATTTTTATGCTGGATATGCTGGATACATATTTGAGCCTTTTTCAATCGCACGCAATCTGAGCTGAATATATTGGTGTTTTGTTAATTTCAAATCCAGAAATAATGCTAATGCCTCCTCATTTGTGAACTGTTTTGCATCGCTCGGAGTTGGTATACTTTTAAGAATTCGCTTTGTTCTCACTGGACTAGCATTACAAGTTTTTTCAATGATATCCACTTTTGTTAATTGGTTTTGTGCTCGTAATTGATGTAGAAAAGATTCTTTTATATTAGTAGAACCAATTTCCTCGTTAAAATTTTTAAGTTTCCGCCTCTTAGATCTATCGCTGCAGTTGTCCAATGATTTGCGTGGTCTTCCAGCCTTATCTAGCTTTGCTGTTTCTCCACCAACATTAAGTTGGCCTTCTAACCAGTTTGCACTTTTATTATAAAACTTTTGTTTACAGTAGTTAACTTCTTTCAATCGTTTTTTTAGTACTTTGACGAAATTAGATAATTGCTCTTGTATTTCGGTACTAGACGAATTTAAGTTTAATTTTATTTTAACGTAACTAAGAACATCTTCCTGGTTTTTGTTTCGAAAATACTCTTCGGCCAGTTCTTTATAACTAAAGTTCTCCATATTTTTATTTGCGTCTGTTATCACTTTTTTATCACTTTTTATCACTTGCGAATATACGTCCGTACACTTGAAGTATTAACTTATTATTGAGTAATCCCTTATAGAATCCGTCATTTTATACATTTTTAGGTACATGTTATTCACACATTGATCTTTAATTTCATAGCAGGTAGTACTTAAATTGAACAAAACTGCACTTGTTATCCAGACTTCAATATCAGGTAAAACTAATTAGTTTCTCGCCAATATGGGGTGGTTTTTTATCTTTAGTGGTTTAGTGCCGCGATTATTGACAAACTTATAAAATTGTTTATGACTTTGGTTGACCCTTAAATTTGACAACAGGTAAATTAAGAAAGAGATCATTTGTTTACTGTAGAACCTATTGTGATCATTTTATGACTTATTTTTTTGCTGATCAAAACAAAGCCAATAAACCCTTTCGCAGGTATTTTATTTAATTATTTTACTTTTACGTAGTCTAAAGTAAAAAAACAAAATTTTTTTTAGAGTAATTTTTTTAGAGTAATTTCATTAAAATGAAAAAAGTGTTCTACTCGTGGGGGGTGCAAAAGTATATATAGGGTTAAACAGGATACATTCGCCTTTCTCCGGGTGGTATACGTTTCTTGTTCCCTTACTTCCTTTAGAAGTTCTATTCCACTAAAGTTTAAATTTGAGAAAAATATAGTGGTTTCATAAATATTTCATAACGCCCCTAATATCAAACGTTAGAACTGTGACTACTTACAAAAACTAAAGACTATAATCCTACTAACATTATAAAAAAGACCGCAGGCCAATATCGATGATAGCTTGCGAGTAGTAACCATTTATTTTTGATAAAAAACAAAAAAAAAACACCTTTTGCTGAATTAAAAAAAACAGTTGAGTTTGACAGCATGCCACGCCCACAATTATCAATAGTTTAACCTAATTTTTTGGCTACCTTAATCTGGATATATAAGCTACAAAAAGGAGTAAAAATTTTAAAAATCGATGACAAAAAAAAATTTGACTTTTGGCCAATGAAATCAAAATTTGAGCCACAGTGCGGCGTTTTAAACGCCACTTGCTCTTTTAATATCCCGGCACTACAAAAATACCTAAGGCAAAGTACTTAAATATTGCTGAACTTATATATCTTTGAAATGAGAACAAAGCCAATTGTTCGACTGAAGGTCATATCATAATTGATCTTATTTACAAACTTAACTCTATTTATATACTAAACTAACGGTACTTAAAGTTATAATATTGTTTACATATATTAATCCTAATCTTATGTTAATACAGCTGTTTTATAGTACTTATATGTATCTAAAACAATATAATGTTACGGCTGTGTTGATTTATAACACTTTATTACAATTAACAGCTGGAGTAATAACAGAGATGTTATAACAGCGATGGTACATTAATGACATTAATACAAGTGATGGTATATTCACTACAGTACGCTATGCAAAAAGAAAAGAGGGAACTGTTTCTGAACAGAGGCTATGTAATTAATATTGATATTGTCTTGAGAATCCCAAGTAATAGAACCACATTCAAGAATTGATCTCACAAGCGATATGTACAATTGCTTTGTTACATAGGGACCAATAAATTCCTTAGGGCCCAGTTTAATGAAAGTAAAACACCTCTATCCTTATTAACCTCATGCTGATGTTTGATCTAAAACTTGGCTTCACATCAAGTAAAATGAAAGCATTTACCTCTTTCCAACGTACGTCGACCCATTGTATCTTTATTTGTTTAGGATTAGTTCCATTAAATTAATGTTTCACCATAGATAGAAAATATTAAGATTACCTTGAAGATATATGTGAACAGATTTTGCGTCATAACTTGTAGATGACTTGTAACTAGGGAAAAATAAATTGGTCCTTCGGAAATACCAGAAAAACATCTCTGCTTTTAGAAGTAGAATTTTTGTACTGCAGTCTCTGTTTTCTATTAAAAAGGTATGACTCAGTGCAACTTGAAGTTTTCAAAGAAGTGGCCAATTTAGAGAGAGTTCACGACCATGGAATGTCTCATATATTAATTAAATAATTTCACGGGCTGCTTGGCCTGTGTATCCATCTTATTGAAACCATTTTCGAAGAAGTATTGTCCAATTTGCTTCCAGCCAGAAATTCGCACCAACCCGTGACACGTTGCGGCAATTTTGATGATTAAAGAAGCCATAAAGGTGCTTTATTGCTTAGAATTGTTTTGCTTGAAAAATCAGCATTCACTTGCTGATGTCCAATAATCCATTCGACGAACTCTCTTAGCTGTGCATGGTCATTGGGCTTCAGTTCTTATGTCAATTGAACTTTATAAGCATGGTGACTCAGATCTTCAGTGAGTATACGCTGTAAAGAGTTTCATTTAGAATTCTTGTCCACGACGCCGAATAGGTGTTCCTGAACTTTCACCAACACTCTTACGCACTGCTTCGACAAAGGCATTTGAACGGCTTGTTTTTGGATTACCAGTATGTTTAGCAATTAATCTAATCTGCCTGAGTTCTGCAATAACTGTCTTCACAGCTGGCGACTGTGACCGCTAAGCGTTCATCATTTTTGAAATTTTGCTCAACAAAGATAAATCGTTGTTCTATTGTGTAGTGGTACATTTTTTCTAACCCTAAACTGTCAACTGTCAAACTGTCTCTTTCGTTTGGTTACCAACGCTTCACAAATGGCGGAAAATTAAAATTTTGGATGAAATTTAAAACACCCTTTGCATGTTTTTGAGAAAAGTAAGTTACTTTTTGACATATGGTCAAGATCGGTTCTTTTTTGACCTAGTCCTCTTATATAAAATAACACAGCATTGAATTTTTTCACATTTGAACATCACAGATTAATAACAACAACAATAAAATTTGATTTTTGCATATTTGCTATATCTAGTTATTTCCTCAGCATGGTTGTTCCTTTTTAATTTTTACTAAATTTCTTCAACACAGAATATTTATAACTACTAACAGAGCCCAACATTCATAATTTGAGTGCAAATTCTAGCAAATTTTATTTTTTAAATTAATAAATAATTTTATAAGAGCCTAAAGGTATGCTAGCCACTTCACAATTCAACACTTTTTAAATAAAATTTAATAAATTTCATTATAAATATTTGTTGAATAGGTATAAAACCTTAGTCGTTAGGGCTTATGCTAATAATATTTTACCTTCATAATTTATTATGATGGTAAACCTTGTAAAAAGTAAATGAATAAATATTTGTTGAACGCACAGAAGATAATATATAAATGGTTTTGTTAAAAACACACAGGCAGTATGTGTATGTGTTAGTAGCAATTTTAAATTAGCATTATTCCAAAAAAAAATGTAAATCTGGTGGATAGCTAAAAAGAAACACCTTTCAAGTGAGGTATGTTTGGTCAAAATCAGTTATTAACTTTAGTTTTTATATCGGTCACAAGAAATCGCTTTACCTATTAATATTATAGATTTGTAATTATATTGGGATAATAATAAAATTAATAATTTATACAGTGCAATACTTTAAAAATGCCAACATAAAAAAATTGGCTTCATTACCTCCAGTATGCTGCAGTAGAGCTTCTGTGATCATTGAAACTACCTAAAATAACTCACTAACAACATTTTCTCTTGAAAGTAGCAGCAATATCTTGAAATTTCCGATGAAATTTGTCAAAACTTGACACACAGAATTAATATATATTTAAAACCAGAAGGGGATCAAGATATGCCTTCCTAAGAAATGGCCAACTTAACATTGGTAGTTATATACACTTCAGAAAAGTCAGGACGAATTTGGCGATGGTTTGGCACTCAAGCCAGCTACAAACTATGAGGCATGCTAAAAAGAACCTTATCCCGGTACTTATGTTGATAGGAAAGATAATAAATTTGCTGAGAAGTTCGAGGCAGCTGCTAAGTCCCATCAGAAAAAGATTTAAAAGCTCTGGGTGAGAGAAGTCAACAATAATGCCGACAAAGAAAAAAGCGAGGCTGCCGAAAAACGTAATCATAACATGGAAGAGGCTAAAAACATAGTCAGGTAAGAAGAAAAACTTATCAAAATCTCTGGTTTGGTTCCTCAATTAAGAGGATTAATGTCTATCACATTGCGTTATGGAACTGGTTTTCTGGAATGTGTTCTTACAGATGATTTGTATCAGACTAGTGATATTGTGAATTTGTCTACTGAAAGATCAGTAAAAATATTCGATTCTCTTAAGCCAGTACCAGAAGGCAAAGCGGCTCCTGGAGGTCAGGAATTGAAAGCTGGTTATTGGGTATTAATTGCTTTAGCTCCCCCTTCTAAATGAAGAAGGACATCCCGATTTTCACTTGGATAATCTTCATTGAATGGTTAGAGGAGAAAATACTTACCAATCGCTTTATTTTTTTATTTACAGGTGCGCAATGAACAAATTCCTCAAAAAAACTTAACTTTCTCCTCAAAAATTTGTATGGGATTGGGGAATTTGTTCATGATGAAAAAATTCCCCAATGATTACGTTCTTTTGGGACGTAAATTCATTTCTATTTTGATTTTTTTGATTTAGAAGTTTTAAAAATTGAATTACTTCATTCAATAAATGATCCCCATTGAGCAGAGACGTCAAACTTATAGAAGTTTCAAAAATGGAAAATAAATGCGACGTTTAAAATTGTGCCGCAAGGTTGCTTTAAGCAACTGCTTATAGTATATGTTTGGCCTATTTTTATCAACAGGTAGTTATTCCACATACGTAGATAAAATTTATCATAAGACTTTTCACTAAGCTGTGTTCCGCGATCTGTCGCGCAGTTGTTGTCAACTTATTGTAATAGCCAAATTATATTTCTCAGATCATTACGATATTTTAGCTAAGCTGTGTTCCGCGAGCGCATCGCGTCGCGTCCCGATTCCTCGCACCGAAATGATGCTATTGAAAAAATACAGATATCAAAAAAATTTGTTGTAGGACAGATACTGAGAGCAGTATGGAGAATTTGTTCATTTCTTTCGGGGACATTTTTTAAATTTGGGAAATTTGTTCATCGTGAAGTTATTCCCCAATTTTTTGGAGAATAAGTTCATTTTTTTGGGAATTTATTTATTGGGGACTAAATACTCGGCGCCTGCTTACCATTACAACTAACTATGTTTATGCATGGAGAATTTTGATGTCTAAAAGTTACGAATTTTAGTTATTCTAGAGCTTTGGGATATACAACATTTCTGGTTTTTCCTTCTGCTGCATATACGAAAAAATTATACTCTGGAGCAGACGACATAAAATTGTCTATAAGAAAAACAGTCGCTTAAGGAGTTTCAAATTCCCTGGATTCAGCTTGTCTTAGCCGCTGGATATCTAGACGCACTCGAGTAGATTCAGGCATTTCCGCTTCTCTTAACAAATCCTGCTGAGCTGCATTCCGCTAGCGCGTCGAAATGATGCTATTAAAAATAATACAGATTTTAAATGCGTATATTGCACGACACATGCTGAGATCAGTATGCAAATTTTCACTAAAATAAATACTTAAGAAAATTCATTAAATAACAATATGTAAAACTTTTAGAACGAATTTGGGGAGTAAGTTAATTTTTTATTTCGCTTTAAAAAAATGAGGAATTTGTTCATTTCCTTTGGGGGACTTTTTTTAAATTAGGGGAATTTGTTCATCGTGAAGTTATTCCCGCCCGTACCAAATTTCAGAGAAATCCGTTGAAAAATGCAAATTTGTAGCAAACAAATGTACCAAAAAAGAAAATGAAGTTTAAATGAGGGCGTAAATGTAGGCGTGGCCAGAAAGATATATAATCCGACCTTCGCTGGGGTACAGAGATCACGTGTACCAAATTTCAGAGAAAGCCATTGAAAAATAAAAGTTTGTATAGCAGTCAAACAAAGAAACAAATAAAGGAAACAAAAATAAATTTTATATACATAGAAGTAGGCGCAAAATTTGGCGTGGCCGGTAGGAAGCATATGGCGACATTGCCTGGAGTACAGAAATTGTGCGTACCAAATTTCAGAGAAATCCGTTGAAAAATAATAATTTATATATCGAACAAATATACCAAAAATCAGAAAATGACCTGTATATAAAAAGTGGGCGTAAAAGTAGGTGTGGCCGATAAGAATCATATGGTGACCTTGTCTGTAGTACAGAGATTGTGAGTACCAAATTTCAGAGAAACCCATTGAAAAATAAAAATTTGTATAGCGGTCAAACAAACAAACAAACAGAAAATTAATTTTATATATATACATGGTTACTGCGAGTTGACTCCGCCCACTTTAGTACAAAGACAAGTTGCAGTGAAGAGGTATCATGCTAAATAAAGTCATACTAGATGTCATTTGGCTGAGTATACCCACCTTGAAGCTGAATTTCCATTCATAACATTCGAAGTCTTCTAGATCTTTTGGAAGAATTGGTTTGTGATATGGTTGGTCGTGTTTTGTAATCACCATGGGGTCATCCGGTACATGAAGTATATTCTGATTTAAGTGTACCCAGGAATTCATTCAAATGTATGAATGTCTTAAAGCGAATAACGTCACTAAAGATGATAGTCTTTTTATTAATTCGGAGAGGATATTCCGAAGCACCCAAACGAAAAATTAACGATTCCATTAATGAGCCAACATTTGTTTAGATGGAGTCTCATCCAAAGAGTTTCAGTTAAACGCAGGGGTACCGCAAGGTTCTGTTCTTTCTCCTTCACTTTTTCTTATTTTTCTCAATGACCTTCTATGTCAAATCTCCAATCCTGCCTACTCTTTTGCAGACGACATTAACATTTGTCATTCAAATTCATTAGATCAAAGGCCAAGCCTTAGGGAGGTAGGAGACATGAGGCAATGTATGAATGACACACTCAATCAAGAACTTTTGCCAATCTCTGAGTGGGGTTTAGTGAACGATTTTAATGTTCGTAAGACCCAATGTTGTAGAAGGGCCATGGAGTCATCAATGTCGTCTGTATCCATGGATGGTGTAGACATTGATGAATCAGATGCTCTTGATGCTTTGGACATGAAAATTTAGTGTGATGTCCGTTGGAATAAATACATTTTTCAATTGTAGAAAGAGGCTTTCAACTGCCTAGGTTTCCTAAATCGGCGTAAGAAATACTTCACCCCATCGAAACTCCATATGTTGGTTTAATATTAAAAGAAGACAGACATGCGTCAGAATTTGTTTCACTTTAACTCTTAACTAGGGGTCACAATTAGTTGACTGTGACAGAGTAAAATTATTCTTAGCATTTTTTTTTGTTAAATAAAAAAATAGTTTCGATACAAAAAAAATTCTATGACGAATGCGACGATTAGACCCCTGATCTCCTTACTATTTATACCACCTATATCAGACCAAAAATGGAAAACAACTCCCATATTTTGAAGCTTCTGGACTGTGTGCAAAGGGGGGCGTTGGTGCTTATCAATGACAGTAGGGTGCCCAACTCTATTGACACATTGGAGTATCATCCGAATGTTGTATTACAATTATTACAATAGGAAGTGTTTTGATGAGATAAGTGAACTCATCCCTAGAGCCCATGTTTTTCTATGCACCACTCGCTTATCACATATCCATTTGCAGTCTATTGTCCAGTGGATCGCATAACGCATTACCGCGAAACTTCGTTCATTAGCCGCATAAGCCATATGTGGAATAAACTTCCCGCTGAGGTCTTTCCTGTCACTTACAATATAGATAAACTTAAGTCAACTATCCATAAATACTACCCCCTTTTCTTCATAACCACAACATATTTCCATAGGGGACATCCCCTGATGGTTGATGTCTATAAAAAAAATTTTGGATGGTTCTATTAGGATTTGTGATAACGTAGAATTAATAAAGGGTTACAAGCGTGAGCGTATTGAGCCTAAACCCTATTATTGGTACACAGATCAACATATCTACGGTGCTCAAACACATGGTTTGGGATTAGAACGTTAGTTACTTAACCGTTATCATGATTCTTGGACAGATGCAAACCTAAAGATTTTAAAAGATTACTAATATTACACTGCGCATTTAAATCGAGCTGTTAATAACAAAAGCACAATTAAAAAAGATTGATGTTAATCACTTAGCGTATAAAAAAAAACAATTACCCTTAAATCTACGTATAGTAATTACGTACTGAGTCATGTTATCCATCAACATAATATTGTAAGTATATTTCTCGATAAACTTACAAACAGCACAGCATCATGGAAATTAAACTACCTTAAGACCCATTTAATAATATAGACCCATATCATTTATGTCAAATTTAGGTAAAATATGTTAAGTTGGATGGATTTAACTAAATAAATATCTGGTAGATGCTTTACATGAAGACAATGTTTAAAATTAGTCCTACTTTGTTTATTATGGGAATCATTGGAATGGCAGTTAGTAATGGCAATTACCTAGCAATTAGCGATACCAACTTTTTCCAGGCATAAAGTCCAAACCAGTATCACAAAAAGCGCTAACGGCGCACAGTGGCTGAAAATCGTTTTTTATTCGCCAAAATTCTGCAACTTTTGAACCGATAAAATATTTAAGTAATTTTTTTAATGGATAGATATTTAGTTCAGCTTCACTCAGTTTTAATTACACTAAAATTGATTGAGGACTTTTTAATGAATTCCAGGACAAAGTTGAGCTTTTGATTTTTTTTTTAAATTTTAGAGTGAAATATGTGTTTATTATTTTTTTTTTTATTTATTAAAAAAATTTAATATTTGGATTTTAATAATAATTATAAGTATTTTTTGCAATAATGGGATTTTTTTAATGTTACACTCAAGAAAATAGTAAAATCAACTGGAGATTTTGCTATTATTACTGGAAAATTAAAAATTTTTTGTTGTCAAATTTGCAAATTTGTTTATACTCAAAGAATATTTACACTTGAAAAAAAAAATGTTAATAATATTATCTAAAAATCTTGCTATTACTATAGAAAAATTTATTATTTTTTGCTGTCAAATTTGATAATTTTAAAAAACATTTTAAAAATAAAAACTGCAATAGATTTTAATTGCATTTGTAACAATGATAGGTTCTGTTTATTATTACTTTTACTAATACTATGTTTTTCGTACCTAAATAACAATGAAAGGCAATTAAAATTATTATTCATTTGTATCAAATATTGATTGCAAATATTCCATACTTTGTTCTGTGTCATTTCTGTTCTTTAGTAGTTTTTTCACTTCTTCATCTAAATCCCGATGTTCCGCTTTACATTGATTTCGAATACTGGAGATGAACGGATCTGACGTTGCCAATAAAACATTAAATAGATCTTCATTTGTGGAATTTCATGAAATTGTTCTAGTATTGTGTTCTCTATAAAATCTGTAATCCTTAGTCCTTTTTTCCTGAGCCTTCTCTGATAGATCTCCAAGTGGCACCAAATGTTATTTAATGACATATTCTCCATGATAAAGGATTTCGTAAACTTTTGCACACATATTTCACCATGGGTAGTTGGTTGTATATATTTTTCTTCATTGCACGCAAGTACTTCTAGGATTATTTTTAATCTGAAAATAAGGCTTAAATACACTCCTGTTATTTCAGATGCTGTTTCTGGATCTGAAAAGAATCTTCTTGCGGTATTGCCATCATTTGTATTGCCTGACTCTTGTTTTGGCTGACCTATAATCAATCCAAAATTGCGATATTCATCTTGAACATGTTTCTTTTTTGAACTTTTTAACTCCTTGTTGGTTTCGTTGTTTCTTATTGATCCTGAAGACCTGAAATCCAATTCATAACTGATTTTTAGTATGATTTCCATAAGTCGTATTCTTCCATGTAGTGGTGATAATCCAAATTCATATGCATCGGTATTATCCAATGATTTTGTCGGGAGTTGGTTTAATTGGCTTGATGTTGCTTGGCATATAATGCAGCTGCATGCAGCCTTCGTGTTTGTCAAAGCCCGACCTACTTTTCAATCTATCATTGTCAGCACTAATTGGTAGCTTACTTCAATTTGCTGCCCATCTAACTGTAATTGTAATGGCTGCAGTGTTGCAATTTGGGCCTTGATATCACTAATTTCTTTGTTAATGGCATCATGAGTTCCTTTTTGAATTCAAATTTGATTGGCCTGCAGTATTTCGTAGAAGATGGTTTCTCATTTTTCCAAATATCCATTGTTTGCATTGTACTAGTCGAAGGCTCTGAATCTTCCAATATCTTTTTCAAACGCAATGGTACAAATGATACCATGAACATATCTGAGTCCAAAATATTTTCACATACTACTTGTTTGTATTGTTTCTGTCCCGAAGAAACATCACATCCCCATTTACGAAAAATAAATAGCTTTGTGTTTCCATATTTCTTTAACTCATTTCCGTTTATTGATTGAAGCAATCGTTCTGCTGTGTGACCAATTAGAGATTGTAGTTGTACCTCTGCCGAAATTGGTGTGATTGTAATAGTGTCTTTTGATGGCAAACAGTACATTTTAGCAGCGGTTATGTGATGATATGCTGGATACAAATTTCAACCTTTTTCAATCGCACGCAATATGTTGCTGTTTTGTTAATTTCAAATCCGAAAATAATGCTAATGCCTCCTCATTTGTGAACTGTGTTGCTTCGGTCGGAGTTAGTATACTTTTAAGAACCCGTTTTGTTTTCATTGGACTAGCTTTAACAACTTTTTCAATGATATCCACTTTTGTTAATTGGTTCTGTGATCGTAATTGATGTAGCAAAGATTCTTTTATATTTGTACAACCAATTTCATCGTTAACATCTTTAAGTTTCCGCCTCTTAGATCTATCGCTGCAGTTGTCCAATGATTTGCGTGGTCTTCCAGCCTTATCTTGCTTTGCTGTTTCTGCAGCGACAGTAAGTTGGCCTTCTAACCACTTTGCACTTTTTATATAAAAATTTTTTTTACTGTAGCTAACTTTTTTGTAGCGTTTTTTTTTAGTAATTTTAGAGTTTAGAGTTTATTTATTTATTTGTTAGCCTGTGTAACAAGACTGAAGTCTTAAAACAACACAGGGGTACATTAAGGACAAATGTGATAATTTGACATTGCTTTTGATGAAAATAATAGCAAAACTGGTAATAAGAGTCTCAGAAGAAAGTAATACATTAAAATAATAAAAATTAAAAAATTAAAAAAATAAAAATATAAAAAAAAACAATTAAAAATTTAAAAATTAAGAATTAAAAACTAAAAATTAAAAAGCTAAAATTAAAAATTAAAAATAAAAATAAAAATAAAAATAAAAATAAAAATCAAAAATTAAAAATTAAGAATTAAAAATAAAAAATATAATATAAAATGCATTAATTAAAATTTATATCAATAGGTTTAGTTAAATAAACAAAAACAGTATTGAACTTTTAACTAATAATAATAAATATTTCAATAATACAAAAAATAGAAAAAAAAAAGAAAAACAAAAAAACTTTTTCTTAAAAAAACGTGCGTTGCTTATATCCTTAATGTTTACTGGTAGCATGTTCCAAAGACGAATAGCATTAATATAAAATTGCCATTCTGATATTAATATATGATGCCAGATTTGAATTATATTTTGCTTCTATTAAATCTACTGAATTTTAATCTATTAAATAGATAGTCAGGCTCTCGAGCGATAATAATTTTATGTAAAAAGATTAAAATACGTATTTTCAATAGGTCCTCAAATTGTACACCATATGGTTTCTTCGAATACTATGAAATGCTGTCAAATCTCCGCAGTCCAAATACATATCTAGTAATGTTATTGTAAACAACGTTTAATTTTCGTTTACTTTCTGAGTCGCAACAGGAGAAAACCTCACATCCATACATCAGAATCGGTAACAAATATGTTTTCGTGAGTAAAATTCTAATTTTTATAGGTGTAAAGCATTGTGTGGGCCAGAGTGTTCTAAGCATAGAATAAGTTCTGCCACATGCTGCATTTACATGATAAGACCAAGTAAGCATATTATTGAAGATAACTCCTAAATTCTTTGCGCTTTCAACAATTTCAATCGGCTGATTATTTATAAGTATGTTTGGCCTAATTATAACTTTGCTAGTCCTTTTGCGTATAACAATACATTTAGATTTTCGTGGATTTAAACTTAATCCATTTGCTGAGGCCCAAAGAAAAACTCTGTTAAGATCCTCATTCAATTTTCTTATACAGTCCTCAACACCTTCATTTCTGTTGCTTATATATAATTGTGCATCGTCAGCATACAAGCGAATCTTACCATGCAACAACTGGTTGGGAAAATCATTAGAGTAAATTGAAAAAAGAAGAGGTCCAAGAATTGACCCTTGCGGAACTCCTCGTTTTACATAAAGTAAATTTGACATTCCAAACTGGGTTTCCACACACTGCATTCTGTTTTTAAGATAAGATGACATTAAGCTAACGATGTTGATGAAAAATTCATCATTTTCTGTAATTTCTGAATTAATATGTTGTGGTCTACAGTGTCAAATGCTTTGGAATGGTCCAACAATATTAACATGGTAAAAAAAATCATCATCAACTTCTTTTCTTAAATCTTCGGATACATCAGTAAGAGCAGAGATGCAGATATGCCCTGCCCGAAAACCAGATTGTCTGTTAGTAAGTAGCCGATTATCATTAACGTATGAAGTAATTTGATTATGTAGTATTTTTTCCAATGCCTTAGAGAGGAATGGTAGGATTGCTATGGGTCGATATTCAGTGGGTGATTTTGGTACTGGCAAAATTTTAGCTTCTTTCCATCGTGAAGGAAAAGTGCTGGTAGTAATAATGTTATTAAAAATATAAGTAATTTGAGGCAAAAGGACGAAAGTATCATCTTCAAAAACTTTGGATTTATACAATCAATGCCTGTAGCACTGGATTTTATGGATATGAAACTTCTATATACAAAAATTAAAATATTTTATTTTAACGTAACTAAAAACATCTTCCTGGGTTTTTGTTTCTAAAATACTCTTCGTCCAGTTCATTATAACTGAAGCTCTCCATATTTTTATGAATATTTTTATTTGCGACTGTTATTGCTGAAATATATTAGAGCAATTGAGTTTGTATTCAAATGTCACTTTCTTATAAGCCTTCTCATAAGCCATCATACTATGTTTCTAGGTAAAATAAAAAAGTATAAAAATATATATAAAAAACCCACCATAAATATGAATTACCTGCGTGTGTTTTCTTTACTACTTGCATTAGTGCATTGCTAGGTGAAATAAAAAGGTATGATAAAAAAAACCCCAGGTTACTAATGAATTACATCCTCCGTGTATTGACATTCTTACTTAGAAATATATTTATTATGGTAATAGATCAAATAATAGATAATAAATATTTCAAAACGCCCCTAATATTATACGGTAGAATATGACCACTTACAACAACTAAAGACTATAATCCTACCAACATTATAAAAAAGACCGCAAATCATTATCGATGATAGCTTGCGAGTAGTAACCATTTATTTTTGATAAAAAACAAAAAAAAACACCTTTTTCTGAAATTAAAAAAACAGTTGAGTTTGACAGCATGCCACGCCCACAATTAGCAATAGTTCAACCTAATTTTTTGGTTACCTTAATCTGGATATATTGGCTACAAAAAGGCGTTAACATTTAAAAGATCGGTGACAAAAAAAATTAGACTTTTGCCCAATGAAATCAAAATTTCAGCCACAGTGCGGCGCTAACTTAAAATGAAACTAAAAACGCTAGTTATAAGTTTATTAAAGGTATGCAATTATTAATATTTATTTTTTTTTTATTTATATTTTTCCGATACTACTTAAAGTATTGCAGCAAATAGTCTTTTTTTTATTTACACATGAATTGCGTTGATTGTATTTTAAAGGAAAAGGATAATGAAAAACCTTTTGAGATGTCAAAGAAATATTGCACTAACCTTTTCTTTCAACTTCTTTTCAGAAGTTGAAGCAAAAAGTTAATTAAATTCGCAAATTTCTTATTAGATCGAAATTTGAAGACCTGTTTCTGTCTTCGAATCTGAATGTTAATTTTTCTAAAACTACTTTTAACATTTCTTGTTTAAAATTGTTGTGTAGTAGAGCAGTAGGACATCGCCTAGGAAGATTAAAAATTACTTTTAAGTTTTTATACTTCATAACCTGAAACATTTGAAAGTAAGTTTTTGCAAGGCTTTCGGCCAAAAAGGGGGAAAATGATAACAAATGAGTCTGCGAATATGTAATTTGGTATGTAGACTCCATCCGAGAAACAAAAATTGACTCAGGATTAATTTTTCGAAATTTGGACATTTGAGTGGAAAAACGGCCAAAAAGGGTAAAAATGGCATCTCTCTGCATCTTCTAAACATACTAATCCATATATTTATATGAAATTTAGGTCTACAGACTCCACCGAAAACGTATTAGTCATGGATGAATTTATTGGTAATTTAATCCGTTTAGGGGAGGAAAAATGGCCAAAAAGGGGGAAAATTGTACATTTTGGTATCTTCTAAACAAACGAATATCAAATATAGTTTGTTGATTCCATCAGAGGCTCTAACATCGGGCAAGAATAAAATTTGCTTTAATTCGAGCCCTTAGGGAGTTAAAACGGCCAGAACGTAGGATAACTGGTACTTTTCAGCAGGTAAATTTTCATTGGAACAAAATTATAGTCGGTCTAGACCGAACATTTATTATTACAAATAAATGAGTTTGAAATTGTTCAGGCTCAAGATCAAATGTTTTTACTTTAAATAAAGTAAAAGCATTAGCACATTTGTTTCAAAAATTGATCTATGTATATTCTGCATGACAGGTTATACAGCTGTTTCGGGAAGAGTCACCAACCCTCATCAGTAACCAAAAGCAGTAGATAGTTTGTTTGGTAAAAAGTTAAATTCATATATATTTGCTGAAAACAACCAAATGAGAATTCAAGCAAAAGTTATACTATTTAAGCCTCTTCCAATATAACAAACTAAAAATAGAACAACTTTGAAACAAATATGATTGTATACGAGTACACATTGCATACTACAATATACATGTTTGTTTTTGTCTTGAAAAAAACAAGAAAAACAATTTGTTTTTGCTAAACTTACATTTAGCGTTAACGGCGTGCCCTCCGTATTTTTAATTTTATTATTTTTTATAAAAATAAAAAATCTTATTTTCGATCTTTGTCAATTTAATGATTGAGTTTGAAATTGTTCAGGCTCAAGATCAAATGTTTTTACTTTAAATAAAGTAAAAGCATTAGCACATTTGTTTCAAAAATTGATCTATGTATATTCTGCATGACAGGTTATACAGCTGTTTCGGGAAGAGTCACCAACCCTCATCAGTAACCAAAAGCAGTAGATAGTTTGTTTGGTAAAAAGTTAAATTCATATATATTTGCTGAAAACAACCAAATGAGAATTCAAGCAAAAGTTATACTATTTAAGCCTCTTCCAATATAACAAACTAAAAATAGAACAACTTTGAAACAAATATGATTGTATACGAGTACACATTGCATACTACAATATACATGTTTGTTTTTGTCTTGAAAAAACAAGAAAAACAATTTGTTTTTGCTAAACTTACATTTAGCGTTAACGGCGTGCCCTCCGTATTTTTAATTTTATTATTTTTTATAAAAATAAAAAATCTTATTTTCGATCTTTGTCAATTTAATGATTGAGTTTGAAATTGTTCAGGCTCAAGATCAAATGTTTTTACTTTAAATAAAGTAAAAGCATTAGCACATTTGTTTCAAAAATTGATCTATGTATATTCTGCATGACAGGTTATACAGCTGTTTCGGGAAGAGTCACCAACCCTCATCAGTAACCAAAAGCAGTAGATAGTTTGTTTGGTAAAAAGTTAAATTCATATATATTTGCTGAAAACAACCAAATGAGAATTCAAGCAAAAGTTATACTATTTAAGCCTCTTCCAATATAACAAACTAAAAATAGAACAACTTTGAAACAAATATGATTGTATACGAGTACACATTGCATACTACAATATACATGTTTGTTTTTGTCTTGAAAAAACAAGAAAAACAATTTGTTTTTGCTAAACTTACATTTAGCGTTAACGGCGTGCCCTCCGTATTTTTAATTTTATTATTTTTTATAAAAATAAAAAATCTTATTTTCGATCTTTGTCAATTTAATGATTGAGTTTGAAATTGTTCAGGCTCAAGATCAAATGTTTTTACTTTAAATAAAGTAAAAGCATTAGCACATTTGTTTCAAAAATTGATCTATGTATATTCTGCATGACAGGTTATACAGCTGTTTCGGGAAGAGTCACCAACCCTCATCAGTAACCAAAAGCAGTAGATAGTTTGTTTGGTAAAAAGTTAAATTCATATATATTTGCTGAAAACAACCAAATGAGAATTCAAGCAAAAGTTATACTATTTAAGCCTCTTCCAATATAACAAACTAAAAATAGAACAACTTTGAAACAAATATGATTGTATACGAGTACACATTGCATACTACAATATACATGTTTGTTTTTGTCTTGAAAGACAAAAACAAACATGTATATTGTAGTATGCAATGTGTACTCGTATACAATCATATTTGTTTCAAAGTTGTTCTATTTTTAGTTTGTTATATTGGAAGAGGCTTAAATAGTATAACTTTTGCTTGAATTCTCATTTGGTTGTTTTCAGCAAATATATATGAATTTAACTTTTTACCAAACAAACTATCTACTGCTTTTGGTTACTGATGAGGGTTGGTGACTCTTCCCGAAACAGCTGTATAACCTGTCATGCAGAATATACATAGATCAATTTTTGAAACAAATGTGCTAATGCTTTTACTTTATTTAAAGTAAAAACATTTGATCTTGAGCCTGAACAATTTCAAACTCAATCATTAAATTGACAAAGATCGAAAATAAGATTTTTTATTTTTATAAAAAATAATAAAATTAAAAATACGGAGGGCACGCCGTTAACGCTAAATGTAAGTTTAGCAAAAACAAATTGTTTTTCTTGTTTTTTCAAGACAAAAACAAACATGTATATTGTAGTATGCAATGTGTACTCGTATACAATCATATTTGTTTCAAAGTTGTTCTATTTTTAGTTTGTTATATTGGAAGAGGCTTAAATAGTATAACTTTTGCTTGAATTCTCATTTGGTTGTTTTCAGCAAATATATATGAATTTAACTTTTTACCAAACAAACTATCTACTGCTTTTGGTTACTGATGAGGGTTGGTGACTCTTCCCGAAACAGCTGTATAACCTGTCATGCAGAATATACATAGATCAATTTTTGAAACAAATGTGCTAATGCTTTTACTTTATTTAAAGTAAAAACATTTGATCTTGAGCCTGAACAATTTCAAACTCAATCATTAAATTGACAAAGATCGAAAATAAGATTTTTTATTTTTATAAAAAATAATAAAATTAAAAATACGGAGGGCACGCCGTTAACGCTAAATGTAAGTTTAGCAAAAACAAATTGTTTTTCTTGTTTTTTTCAAGACAAAAACAAACATGTATATTGTAGTATGCAATGTGTACTCGTATACAATCATATTTGTTTCAAAGTTGTTCTATTTTTAGTTTGTTATATTGGAAGAGGCTTAAATAGTATAACTTTTGCTTGAATTCTCATTTGGTTGTTTTCAGCAAATATATATGAATTTAACTTTTTACCAAACAAACTATCTACTGCTTTTGGTTACTGATGAGGGTTGGTGACTCTTCCCGAAACAGCTGTATAACCTGTCATGCAGAATATACATAGATCAATTTTTGAAACAAATGTGCTAATGCTTTTACTTTATTTAAAGTAAAAACATTTGATCTTGAGCCTGAACAATTTCAAACTCAATCATTAAATTGACAAAGATCGAAAATAAGATTTTTTATTTTTATAAAAAATAATAAAATTACAAATAAATCTTATTTTTGATCTCATATGAATGAAAGTATTGGTACTTATATGGAGTAGGTGGCAATACATTGGAAACTTTACAAAATTCTAAATTTGTTTTAAATTTTGTTCTTTAACAATTTTGCATTTAGTCCCAAAATTATGTATTTTTTTGTGGAATCATTCTTTGGTGTGTCCTCTATTGAAAGATAATGAATTTGTTACAAAAAATACAATTTAAGAAAAGTAGATAAACGAAAAAGAAATGTTTTTTGGTAATGCCAAAATAGTGGAGACTTTTTAACTTCATTATCAGAGTTCATTAAAACAATAAAAATATAAAACAAGTGTAAAAAAATCCTAACGGTTATTTAGATATTTATAGATTCTGACGTTTTCTTTCAATTATTATAAAATAATGGCAAAAATATAGTTTTATGAAGACCTAAAAACCAGAATAAAAAATTATTTTAGTGCTGATCGTAAGCGAAAAAATATTTGTGCAAATAAATTTTCCATGAATAAATTTCATGCCATGAATTTCATTTTATGGCACAGGCCCCATAAAACGAATCAAAGACAGGATAATAGCAAGAGAGTTTAAAAATGTCCAAAATTGCTACTTAAAGAGGTCGGTAACAATCTGAAAGTAAAACTACGTGCTCGAACTGTTTCCCGACGAACAATTGAGGCTGATCTTGGTTATTATCGTCTGACTAGCATAAATCTTGCTAAATAATGTATGAACTGGAATAAGAATACTGTTGGCGAATAGTGTTGCCGAAAAAATGTAATATTTAAACGGCCATAATATTTGTCAATACCCACACAGAACCAAACGCTTTAGAGATTTTACTAAAGTAACCTAATACAATCGCACCGTATAAGAATCATCCACCCCCAAGATCATGACCATTATTTATTCCACAGTGTTAGTGTACAGTAAAGGCTTCCATTGTTTTCTCAACAGCATAAAAATTAAAGATTTATGTTTCGTTATTTTTTGCTGCAGTTAAATGTATAAATTAATAAAAGAGTTTTTAATTTTCTGATCAAATTTTTTGGTATTCACCGTCCAAGTCATCAAAAATATATTTTATTCAAATTTTCCATCGCCACTCACACACTCACACTATTTACCACTATGTGGTTTGGGTATAATGACTTTGTGCTGCTGTTTGTAACAACCAAAAATATTTGACCTACACCCATCTTTAATTATACCGATCGGATCAGAATCACTATCTGATTCGATTTAACGATGCCCGTCCGTCCGTCCATCCGTCCGTCTGTGTGTCCATGTAAAGCTTGTAATCAAACTGCAGGTCGCAAATATGAATATATTTTGACGAAATTTGGTATTCGATATTTTATCGGCCATGGGATGTACGCTATTGAAATTGGTGAGAACCGGTCCATGTTCAGACCTAGTCCCCATACAAATGACCCCTATGAAATCGACATAAATTGCCATAAAATTCAAACAAATCACATAGACCTTAGTCACATTGGGTTTGTATGTCTTTATTATATCCATTAATCAGTAGTCTAAAAATAATACCTATTGGATAACTCTTAGTCATAGGCCCCATATAGAGCTGCTTCCCGATCTTCACTAAAATCTATCAAAAAACAAAAATATTGCACAGATTTTTCTCAAATTTGGTTTGTATATATTTTTTCAAAGTATCGGTCCATTTTTGGGCCTAGTCCCCATATAGATATAACATCCGATATGAACTTTTTCATATCTGCAGCCAAACAATATTAATAACAATGCCACTCAAATTTTGTTTATGCTTTTTTTTCTATATCTAATTATTTGGACCTAAGCGCATGGTATAGACCGACTATAATTTTCTTACTTGTTTTATTATTTATTTTTTTAGTTATTTAATAGATATAATATATGAGCCCTTGATTTTAAAAGTGGTATCAGTCAAAAATTTTAAAAATCAAGTTTTTCAGCTATTTAATATCAAATCCTAAAAAAATAACACTATCTAAAGTAATTCGCAGTATGCCATGAAAATTAACTCGATAAGTTGAGTTTATTTTTTGGTTGGTAAACATTATACAGTCACTCTTTTTATATACTATATTTTGTAGTAAGAAAATTATAATCGGTCTAGACCGACTATACGATACCCTATACCATGCGTTTAGAAACCCTATCTCTTAGGCCCAACTAAATGGACATGGAAAATAAGCAAAAACCAAATTTGAGTGGGATTTTTATTAATTTTTTTGGCTGCAGATATGAAAAAGTTCATATCGGATGCTACATCTATAAAGGGACTAGGTCCAAAAATGGACCGATCCTGATCATGTTTGGTAAAGTCTCTTGTATTTTGCAAAAATATGTACAAACAAAATTTGAGACCGAACAGTTCAGTGCAATATTTTTGTTTTTTAATAGATTTAAGTGAAGATCGGGAAGCAGCTCTATATGGGGTCAAAGGCATAATTTTTGGACTACTCATTAGTGGATGTAATGAACGCATAAAAACCCAATTTGAGTAAGATCTATATGACAATTTGGATCTTATGGCAATTTATGTCGATTTCATATGGGTAATTTGTATGGGGGCTAGGTCTGAACATGGACCGATTCTCACCAATTTCAACAGCGTTCATCCCATGGCCGATAAAAGCTTATATACCAAATTTCATCAAAATATATTCATATTTGCGACCTGCAGTTTGATTACAAGCTTTACATGGACACACAGACGGACGGACGGACGGACATTGTTAAATCAACTCAGAAAGTGATTCTGATTCGATCGGTATAATTAAAGATGGGTCTAGGTCAAATATTTTTGGTTGTTACAAACAGCAGCACAAAGTCATTATACCCAAACCACATAGTGGTATAGGGTATAAAAAACACACTATTTATAGTTAATTTGTAGACATTATACGGCGAAGAAGTATAATTAATGCTCCCAAGAAATGGGAACGAATAAAACTAATATCGTCTTCCGATGAATCAGTTCATACTTTAAAAGTGAATTCGGAACCCTTATAAATGGCAGAAAGCAGCATGAAATCAAGAAAGAAGACACGAAATCAACGTAATTATGCACAAAATATAAGAAAAATGAAGAGAAATAGTGGAGTAGAATATGAACCAAAGTGTCTAAGCATGTGAGTGGTAAAGTTTTCCAAAATAAAGATTGCCTTTGTTCCAAAAAATGTATAAATGGATTCGGGTATGAAGACAGGAAAGGTAATTTTGATTCTTTTTTGGAAATTAGCAAATTTCGAGGAACAGAATTTGTTTCTGTATGGATTGGTTCGAAAACAATCAATAAAACATATACGACCCAGAAATTACGGAGGATACATGAGAAAATGTAGTTTTAAGTTTCATCTAAATGCACGGAATTCAGAAGTTTCTGTTTGCAAAACTATTTTTTTTTTTTTTTGAATACTTTCAAAATATCTAACGGAATTTTGAGCCGTGTCTTAAATGCTAAAACACCTTGAACGGATGGTCGTAGCAAAATGGCTGGTTCATCTAGAAAAACAGATGAAGATAATATTAAAGCTGTGCGAGAACACATTCTGAGTTTTTCAGCATGTGAGAGCCATTACAAACACTTCAGGTCGAAAATATTTAAGTCAAGACTTAGATATTCGAAAAATGTGTGAGCTGTATGTAAAAAAATGTGATGAAAATAATACATCACGTGTGAAGGAGTGGACTTACAGGAAAATATTCAATATGGAGTTCAACTTAAATTTTTCATACTCCGCGTAAAGAAGCATCCAGTAATGAAGACAAGAAGTTGCATCTTATGGAAATTCATGACTCACATCTTAACAGTGCCGAACAGGATAGAAAAAGTTTAACAGATGACATACAAAAAGCAAAGGATAACCCGAGTGAATATTACGAATTCACATTTGATCTACAGAAGGCACTTTCTTATCCAAAACTTTCTGTTTTGGTAGCTTGTAATAAGCGCAACATGTATGTATACAATTTAGGGTTTCATAATTTCCACAATGAAAATGCTAAAATGTATGCATGGGATGAAACAATCGCCTCAAGGGGATCACAGCAAATTGCACCCTGCATCTTAAAGCACATTCGGGATATTACCATGTCATAGCTTACAGTGATGCCTGCTCAAGACAGAATCGCAACATTAACATAGCGTTAATATGGTTCAAAATTGTTCAGAAATCTGATAATATTGTTGAAATAGTTGATCATAAATTTATGGTATCCGGTCATTCTTTTTTGCCAAATGATCGCGATTTTGGTTTGATAGAAACTAAAATTAAAAAATCGAATTATTTATACATCACTGAGCATTATTATAATTTTATAAAATTATGTAAATAGAGAAACCCATTTTTGCTAGAACAAATGGCTCAGAAAGATTTCATTTCGACGTAACAACTGAGAGAATCAACGACTAATAGAAAGAGAAACGCCAATGGAGAAGCTGAGTTTTGGCTAAAAATCAAGGTTCAGAAAATACACACATGAAACACACAATGTTCTGTTCAAAAGCAGCCAACACATATCTTTATTTTCATATCAATTATGTGCGTTTCTAAATTTTCTACGGTGCCCAACACAACCATGACTGTGTTCGTTTTAATATTTCGTTATTTACACGAACATTTTTGTATCACATACTTTTTGTTTCAATCACACATAAAGCGCACATTTTTGAGTGTTGCTTTATTTGAAGTTCATGTTCTGGTATGTGTAGTGAAAAAAAACACAGAACATGTACAATAAACAGGTTCGAGTTCAGTTATATTTTAAGTCGTGTTGTGGCTCGTGTAGTAAGAAAAAACACAACATGTACAATAAACAGGTTCGAGTTCAGTTATATTTTAAGTCGTGTTTAAAATATTCGAACCTGTTTATTGTACATGTTGTGTTTTTTCTTACTACACGAGCCACAACACGACTTAAAATATAACTGAACTCGAACCTGTTTATTGTACATGTTCTGTGTTTTTTTTTCACTACACGTACCAGAACATGAAGTTCAAATAAAGCAACACTCAAAAATGTGTGCTTTATGTGTGATTGAAACAAAAATATGTGATACAAAAATGTTCGTATAAATAACGAAATATTAAAACGAACACAGTCATGGTTGTGTTGGGCACCGTAGAAAATTTAAAAACAAACATAATTGGTATGAAAATAAAAATATGTGTGTGTTGGCCTAAGTTATGTTTGTTTACATATATGTACGAGTTTTTTATTCAGTGTGTGTTTTTTTCTGAACTCTGCTAAAAATACAAAAAAATACAATGGATCAGATTTCTTAAAAATGCTCCATAAAAGATGTTTTATAAAACTTCTTTGGATGACAATTCCGAATTCGAAATGTTAGACCTTTCACCTAAAAGAGGAAGGCAAAGAATATACGAAAATATTAATTTGCTTCCATTATGCACAACCGTTAAATAAATAACAGAAGAAAAACAAAAAGATATAATGGATTTACTGCCCTATATCCAACCAATTTTTCACAAACACTTTGTTGCCCTGAATACTAAAAAATAAATTACTTAGTTACAATATAATGAGTTTGAATATAATGTTAATTTCTAATAAAAATTTTTCCTTGAGGGTATAAGTCATTTATAAATCCATGCAGTTAATTTTGAAAATGATATAAGTCATTTCAACCTTTCAAAACCACATTTCCTTTTAAAAATGGTTATAAATTTCACAATCATAATAAATACTTATTTGTTGGCACCATTTAATTGTCGAAATATCTTATTTCATAATTCAAAAATATTTGTTAATCCTTTAAAATGCAAACCTCTTAATATCTCGAAACAAGGAATATATGACTTATGCCACTTCCAAAATCAAGGGCTCATATATAACTACAAATTTAAGAGTAAATATAAGTATAGTTATAAATACTAGCAGATTCCAGCGCTCTAAATTCGAGTGCAATTTCTAGGCAACATTATTTCTCAACTTGGCCAATTCACAACCAACTTTTTTTTATTTATTATTATTGTGAATGAAGATAATAAGCTCATTAACAAACACATCAACAAATTTAATAAACACACACATAGCATATGTATAATTTTATGCATGTGTTAGTAGCAACTTTAAATGCAATTTACTCAAAATAAAGGAAAAAATTTAAAAATCTGTAAATCTGGTGCACAGCTGAAAAGATATGCCTTTCAAATAATATACGCTTGGTCAAAATCGGGGTAAAACGGTAGAACAAAACACCGGTCACAAGAAACCTCATAGCCTATTAATATTATAGATTAGTGTTTTCTCCCGCCTTTTTGTTGTTATTAATTTATACATTTATTGTGCTTGAGGCCAATGTATAAATTTGTATAAATGTATAAATTTATAAGTATAATTTATATTTGGCATAACTTAATTAGATGTGAGCCACACTCACACTATATTTGTTATTGTTTTTAAATAGTTTTACTTATTATAAACTTTTAGCTTAAACAATAAATTGTCTTGGCGAAATTTGTGAACAAAAGCATTTCTAGCAACAATATTTTTGTTGATAATGAAGGCAACAAAGATGTACTTAACTTAAAACTCTCATTCAAACGAACCAATTTTTAGTTTTTGTATCCCTCTTATATGTATGATTATTGGTCAAATATTATTAGTAGCGAATCATGGTCCCCATTTGAATTTACATCCAAATTATAACTTTTGTAGGCAAACCAAAAGCAATTTCAATAGTAGTTGGTCTAGACCGCAAGTCAGATGTTTATAATTGAAATTCGTTAGTAAGTACGAAAATATGTTGTAGCTGTGATAGAAATTAACATGATAGCGCCAAAACTGGACAGCCATAATTAATTTATATTCTCTGTGTATGTACAAATTGGTGTCACTAGCTTTTCTGAGGTTATTTTTTATTGCTATGTTTGTATTTGCTTTTCTTCTTTACTTTAAATACTTCAATGTTTGCAGTTTGTCTTCTAACATTATTTATTTGGAATATTTTTTGGGAAATTCATTTTTATATTGTCTTTTTCTATTTGCTAAATAGAATCTGCTTAAACTTTAGTTTTGTGTGGCTTTTAGTTGTGGAACATTTGTTCGTTTTTATTTTGTGCAAATGTTTAAGTAAAACTTACATTTATATAACATTCATAAATTATTAGGCTGATGTCTGTTTGTGTACGCAGACAATCATACTTAGGCATAATATATGTAGCATGGATGTGTTAATAGAATACCCATAAATATATCAAGATATTGTTTTGTTGAATTTCCATTTTTTTTATCAGAAACTATCGAATGGTAAATGATAATTTATAGTTCGTGGGACAATATTGAGGTTTGTGTTGATTTCAATACATAAACACATTAACCATTGATTTAGTTAAGTTAAACTCAAAACTAAATGCTACAGGTTTACTAAACTAAGATAAAGTTAGCAGAAGTATTTAATGAAAGTTATTTATTGATTTAAGTTAAGTTTGTGCTAATACTGAATAGGGAGGGGGGGTGGTAGTACATTAAAAATGTTCCCATATTGTATGATTTGCAAGCTAAATGTTATAGAATAGATATTACTAAGGTTATTTGAAATTTATGAATATTTACTCCTCTATAAGCCAAATTATAAGTGTTAAGATTTGGCACAAAATATAAAACGTTGCCTCAAATTACTATAAGTTTGCATGGATTAGCGTTTTTAACAACAACAGAAGATACATCAACACTTTTATTTTGGCTTGTGCTCTATGCCTACAGATATATTCATATATAGCAACTAGGATGGACGGAATGAATTTTTACATAAATTGTACAAATGCTCGTTTCAGAAATTTTTTTCCCAAACACAGGCATTAAATATAAAAATTATTAATACATATTCTGAGGCTGAACATGGCTTTTTAAACAAAAAAAAAAAAAACCTATTTTTAGCGTTATGAAAATCTTGGTATATGATAAACCCATTTTTTGTGGCACCATTTGTGAGTTCAATAGTGAACCGAGTTTCACAACAGAAACACCATTGTGAAGTAAATCACATTCATAAGTACACAATGATATTTTTTTTTTTAAACATAGGCAAAATTCTACACGTAATAGAATTTCGTTATAATTATATATCAAACACCCTATGTTGAATTGTGAATTGCCTAACTTTGACTAGGCTCTTGTAAAATTATTAATTCATTATAAGTACCAGCTCTCTAATCCGAATTAATGATTGCAGACCCTAATTCGAATTAAGGAAATATTCGGATTATTAGGTAGGAAAAGATGAAAAGGTAAGCCAATAGACCAACTATAATCGATAAATATTGTTTTAGCACCAGTACTGGTATACCATCCGCCCGAAGACTTATTTCCATTAAGATCCAAAAGAATGTTTCTAAATTGGCGTTTAGCCAAGATGAAAGTGCTTTTCCATCAAGACAATGCACGGCTGCATAAAAGGCTCTCTTCTATTTCCAAAATATATTTATTTATTTATTTGGTTTCCTGCACAACAAGACTAACAGTCTTATAATTAAAGTACAGGATCGGTATAATGTGATACAGTATTTAATGAAAATATAACATAGTTTATAATTTGTATAAAAATAAGATAACAAAGTTCCGGTAACAAGTTCCAAAGACTTATGCATTGTCATTCAGAGACCAAACTTTTATGCCTTATTTGAATTATAGAATTATTTCTTCTTGAATTAGAAAAGGATATTCGATTAAAAAGATATGTAGGCTCACGTGTAAATATAATCATCAGTATCAATGATCGTATGATCGTTAATACGGTGTTATGTGCGATAATCTTTTCAAATTGTAGACGTATCTTAATATAGAATAAAACGTAGTTGTTAATATCCTAGAGCTAATAGAATCACAGGTGGCAAATAGTTCGCATCCGTACAACAAAGTTGGAATTAGATAGGTTTTTGCAAGTAGAACTCGTACAAGGACTGGTGTTAGATGTTGAGTTTTCCACAGTGATCAAAGCATTGAATACGTTTTTCCCGAAGCGACATTTATATGATCAGACCAGGTGAGAGTTTTATTGAAAATAATTCCAATTTAAAAAATTTTTAATATTTAAAATTTTATTAAATATCTTCCTTCTTTCAACAGATTGCATACAGAAGGTAATACTACTTACGTTAACCGAATTTATTGCCAATCGGATTGCGATTAAGGTAATAACTGATTTTCGATTTCATTTAGATTACAATTCTGTTGTCTTAACAGTAAAATAGTTCTCATAATAGAAAATGGTTAGCTGCTATTAAATTATTGATGATGCAATTGAATGCAGTTCTAGTGCTTTAAAACAATTCGTTAACCGAATTTATTGCCAATCGGATTGCGATTAAGGTAATAACTGATTTTCGATTTCATTTAGATTACAATTCTGTTGTCTTAACAGTAAAATAGTTATCATAATAGAAAATGGTTAGCTGCTATTAAATTACTGATGATGCAATTGAATACAGTTCTAGTGCTTTAAAACAATTCGTGTTAGCAAATTATTTAGTGTGGGTGCCTTCTTCTTCTACATTCTTATCAGTACATATGAAAAAATTTTCAATAATTCAAAATTGATATTATACAATTACGAAATGGCGTTAGCGACATTCTATCATTCTATATTTCATATATGTATAACCATGATAAAACGAATTGCAAGCAGTTAAAGGAATGGTTGATTCATATTATGTGAAACTTTTTAAAATTTTTTTTCTACGGCTATTCGAGAAGATCCCACTTAGAGTCGAAGTTAAATTCGTTATAATAAAAATTCCATACAACTTTACTCCACTAATAAAGGCGGCATATTTTTTCTTAAATCATTTAGCCGGGCCATTTCAATATAAGTTCAACATACACATCACACAGCCGTTTTGTTAAATTGTTGAACAATGGTGTACTTTATCTATATATTATACTAGATGTAACCCGGTGTGCTTCGCTACACCCTCCCCCTCCCCGCCTTCCGAATCGTTATGAAAGGGATCACGCAAAGTCCCAAGGCTCTCACTAATACAGTAATTCAAATATATCACATTTAATATTAAGTTTGTGTGGGGGTACCACGCGCATTTGAGTAATCCCGCCCATTTTATGTCTGACTACTCACGTTAATAATAGATGACCTGAGACCAATTTGCAAAGCTTTCTCTATCATACTGCTTAATATATATGATATTAAAAATGCACTTTGTATGGGAGGTGCCACGCCCACTAAAAATATTTAAAAAATTAAAGCCTGTAGCACTCCCATATCTTCAGTAAGACTATGTGAAAATTTCAGGAAGATCAGATGAGTAGTTACGGAGAGTACCTCCTACAAACAAACAAACAAACAAATATTACCTCTTTATTATGTTAATATAGATTATTAGTATAGATTTTTTATTTCAATGCTTGCTGATGCTGATATACAATGTTTTTTGTTTTTTCATTCGGTACAACAATTATAAGATTTTTCGGCGCTCCTACCCTGGAGCAAGGTACATGTAGCTGCCCATGAGAAGAAGATGGATTATCCATATTAGATCTGGCAACACTTAACTGTTGGCCTTGAACTTAGAATATCATTTGACAATTTTTCTTTTTAGCGATTTTTGATTTTGCCCATTTTTGATTTTGAAGATTTTTGCTTTTGGGCGATTTTTATTTATCGCGATTTTTGGGTTTGGCGATTTTTGATTTTGGCGATATATTTCTCATGACAAATCACATTGATAACTTCATATTTTTTACATAGGATGTGCCATGCCCACTAATCCCATCCCGCCCAATTTTTATTGGACTACTCACATTAATATCTGATGGACTCATGTAAAATGTCGATCTTTCCCTTATATAGTACACAAGTTATATGATATTAGATATCTACTTTGAATGGGCGGTGCTACACCCACTGACTCGATCACGCCTATTTTTTTGTTCGACTAATCATACAAAGAACCTATGGGCTCACCCAAAGCCACAAAGCGCTCTCTTTTACAGTACTCCAGATAAATAACATTAAATAGTTACTTTGCATGGGGAGTGCCACGCCCATTGGTGTGAACCCGCCAATTTTTTGTCCGACTACACATACTAAGATCTGATGGTGTGTGCAAAGTGTCAAAGCTTCCTTTTTTTTTGTACACCAGTTATATGATATCATATATTTACTGCTCCACTGCTCCGATCACACCCATTTTTTGTCCAACTAATCGCATGCATAACTAATGGGCTCACACAAAGTCCCAAGACTCTCGTTATAACAGTACTCCAGATATATGGCATTTTATATTTAATTTGTATGTTAGGTGCCACGCCTATTGGTCCGATACTGCCCATTTTTTGTTCGACTACTCACATTAATAATAGGTGACATCAGACAAATTTGAAAAGCTCTCTCTATCACAGTACTGGAGATATTTAATATTGAATTATTACTTGTATGGTAGCTACCACGCCCACTTATCCGATCCCGCCCATTTCCGGCGTAGCTACTAATATTAACAATAGGTGACCTCAAACAAATTTGCAAAGCTCTCCCTATCATAGTACTCAATATATATATATGATATTAAAAATTTACTTTGTGTGGGAGGTGCCACGCCCACTATAAATATTTAAAAAGTTATAGCCTATAGCACTTCCCATATCCGCAGTAAGACTCTGTGAAAATTTCAGGAAGATCAGATGAGTAGTTACGGAGATTACCCCCTACAAACAAACAAACAAACAAACACACATTACCTCTTTATAATATTAGTATAGATATATTTGTCCCCCTTTTTAAGCAAAACGCGCACACGGAGGAGTGTAAAATTTGGCAGAGTTATAGTTCATATGGAGGAGAAATGCCGAATGTTAAAATTTATGTATAATATGTATTAAAAATATATTAAATAAAATAAAATAAAATATTTGTAATAAACAACTTTATAAGAGCCATATGGCTAATCAATTATAGTCAATTCACAATCATTGCCTGTGCATTTATTATTGATGGTTTCATAAACTAGCGCATTTTAATGGCCCTGTGTTAAACTGTGAATTGCCTAAAATGGATTAGCATACCTTTAGGCCTTAATACAAAATTCGTAGGGGATTCTATCCTCACCTGGAGCTTTGTTTTCTTTAACCTTCGCAAGTATCTACCTGATTTTCTCTAAAGAAAATGTTTTATCAAAATCATTATCAAACACGTAGTTAGCTGCATACTGGATATCTGTAGCACTAATAATGGGAATAAGCAATAACTTGAAATAATCTCTAAAACTATCTGTAGTTATTTGGCTCCTGATATTAAAGTCTTGCTGTCTATTTGTTTCGTTAGTTGCCAATATTATTTACTGTCATTTATGAAGTTTAACCTTAATTCTATTTCTTTGTATATTCATCTTTTTTTTTCTTTTACGCAACTCTTTAAAGATACGTTTTTCATCAGTATTCTTTGGCTTGTCTCCTATACTTTGAGAATTCCTGAATGCAGTGAAGGATTTCTCTGTAGCTACTTTACAATGAACATCGAACCACTTTTTTTTAAACATATTTGTTTTCTTCTTATATACACACAGAACACATATTTATTGTGGTTACCGAATTTACTGTCAACCGTATAGTGATGAAGCTAATATCCGAATTTCCAATTAAATTCAAATAATATTTGGTGGTCGTTATAGCAAATGTTTTATCGCAATAGAAAATATGTAGCTCCTGTTAAATTTTTGTTGATACAATCGAAAATAAAGTTATTAAACTGTTGAACAATTCGATTAGTAAAGTTATTTTCTGTGTGTAACAATCGTATAACATAACTTAAATTAAAAACTACCTTGCAAAATCTTGGTAATGATTAGTTATTACCGTTGCATTACATGGTAATGTTTACCCCATACCTTTTGAATAATTTCAAGCTAACTGTAAGGACTTCCTGATAATGATTTATGTAAATACTTACTGGTAATGACCACTGTTTGTATTAAAAAAAAAACTATAAATAATGAGTTAAATTTAATGAAACAATTTCGAGGCGATAGTCATCATTGGTCAAAAAACGCAGCAAAAGCAGTTAAATTTTACATTACGTCATTTTCAACATATTGTACGATACCAATGTGTTGTTTTTACAGAAATTTACTTTACTCCCTACATGTAACAAATTATTCAAAACCCTTGTTTTTATCTATAAAGTAACTACATATTTGTATAGGTACCTAGTAAGGTGACGGTAAAGCCTTTCCTCCAATGCCACCCCCATATTAAAATAATGGATTTCGTAATGGTTTCTTATTCTAAAGCTCATTGTAAAGCTTAATGCAAAGTTTTGCTGGGTAGTTTCCGCCTCATCATATCATTTAATTTAACGTTTAATTTAGCGCAGTAACTCTCTTTATACTTTAAATCCCATTCTAATTTAGGCATTAAGTTGTCTTTTATTCTACTCTTCTTTTTTGCCAGGAAAATTCAAGCAAAGTTCAATCGGCAAATGATCTGACTAGATTTGATTTTCTACGGATTTGCTACGGAGCATATATCGTTTACCGAATTATCGGTACTACCAACAAAGTTGTAAAATCCTCTTCATCGCCGATAGATCTTCCATTTAAAATCGCAATCCTGTAATTATTGCAAAACTCACTTAACTTTTTGCCTTCAGCAATTACATCTACTTTATTTTGCGATTTTCTTCCAATGTTCTATACCAGCAGGAAACAAATTAAAAACGTCATCCAGCTTTTGTTGCTGCTCCCCCATTCTAATGTTCAAGTCATTATTATTGGGTTACTTATGTTATTGGAATGGAAAATGTTTTTTAAAATTTCAAATGAGTAATTCGCATCTCGTATGTACGTAGGTATTATAGAAAACTGATTGATTATTAAGATTTTAATATTAGAAACTAAGCATCGTAGAGCAAAATGGTTGAAATTTTACACCTTCAGTGGAAAACCCCAATCGAATTTTAGACTATATATGTAAAATTTAGGTGTGGAACTTAAAATCGCTTATACTTTAAAAACTAATTTTAACGCTCTTTGAAAGGCATCATCCAAATTGGGCACTAATTAATTTTAGAGTTTATATCAAAGTGGTTTTTCGTTTTCATCTTGCGCTTTACAACTAACTGGTATATAAATCTTTAATATTAGTAGGCTAGGCGATTTCTTGTGACTGATGTTTTGTTCTACCATTTTATTCCGATTTTGACCAAACGTACATTATTTGAAAGGTATTTCTTTTTAGCCATTTTGCAGATTTGCAGATTTTTAAATTTTTTCCTTTATTTTGAGTAAATTGCATTTAAAGTTGCTACTAACACATATATATAATTATACAATGCTATGTGTGTGTTTATTAAATTTGTTAATGTGTTTGTAATAAAAATGAGTTTGTTTTTTGTGTTGATTTGTGAATTGGCTATAATTGATTAGCATACTTTTGGGGTCTTTATTTAATGAAAAAACAAAATTTCCTAGAATTTGCACTCGAGTTTCGAGGGCTGTAATCTGCTAGTTATTATAAATATGTAAAGTATGTAAATAATATATTTTCTTCAGATTTACCTAATGGTTGTTAATTGTGCTCAAAAATCCTTAACTTGCTACATGTAAACATAGACGAATATTTAACGAAAAAGTTTTATCTATTACACCATTTTCATTAATTACATCCTTGAGCTTGAAAAATTTATGTCTTTCTAAGTAAGCATCAAAAAATGGTTTACGAAAATCCTAGAAATAAAATGTCAAACGTTATGCAAAACTGTTTATTATACTTTTAAAATAGTTAGAAAATGCATTGTTTAAAAATACAACAAGAAATACTCTGTGATGTAACACAATCTATTTGCCTTTGCCTTATAAGTAAATATGTAAATATGGATGAAACCAGGTTATACCCAGCAACAAATGTGATTATCAATAAATTTTTATGTTAAATGTACTACAACTACTGAACTTGATATATGATTTTGGTCATAATCATTGCCAACTCTTCTTGGCAGTTGTTCACAGTTTGCCACTATTTTTTTTTAAATAAAAGCCATGCTTTGCCGTCTTTTGTGGACCGATTCATTGGAAACAGCTAAAAACTTTGCAGTCCAACTAAACGATATCATATGTTATGCTCTTTCAAATGATTTAAGTGAATATCGGGAAGCTGCTTTATATAGACCAATTAAACTGTGATAAATACCTACTAACCAAAAGTAATGTAGATAAAATAGTTTCGATTTCATACTTATAAGGGCTAAGTCTGAACAAAAGGCTGTAACTAACAAAAAGTTCAAAATTAACTTTTTGTATTGTAGTTCCGGCCTTTTACTTAAAAACTACTATTTTACCATAAATTTATTTTCATAAAAAAAATCCATCTTTATTTTTCAGCTTGATTCTTATATTTGGGTCTTAAGGTTAAAGTAGTTTTTGTTTTATGATGTTTTTGCTTCTCTTGTTTAAAAAAGGCGATATGTAGTTTTCAAGAGATATTACAAACCCAGTGTAATACATTAAAAAAAATATGTTTTTATATAGCGTTCTGACTATTGTCTGAGAGTCATATGATATTTTCTGAAATTCAATTCATATTTTCTGAAGTGAATTTAATAATTTCTAAAATACCTTTAATGTTTTCTGAAATACATTTGATGTTTTCTGAAATACAGTTGAAATTTTCTGAAATATATTTGATAATTGCTGAAATACGTTTGATAATTTCGGAAATCCATTTGATATTTTCTGAAATACATTTGATAATTTCTGAAACTCAATTGATATTTTCTGAAATTCAATTGATATTTTCTGAAATACAAATGATATTTTCTGAAAATCAATTGACACTTTCTGAAATACAATTGATTATTTCTGAAAATCAATTGATGTTTTCTGAAATTCAATTGATAATTTCTGAAAGTCAGTTGATGTTTTCTGAAATACAATTGATACTTTCTGAAACACAATAGATATTTTCTAAAAATCAGCTGATGTTTTCTGAAACATAATTGATACTTTCTGAAATTCAATTGATGTTTTCTGAAATACAGTTGATACTTTCTGAAATACAATTGATATCTTCTGAAAATCAATTAATGTTTTCTGAAACAAATTGATACTTTACGAAATTCAATTGATGTTTTCTGAAATACAATTGGAAATGGTGTAGTAATTAAAAAAACACCTAAGTTTAGTTTTGACTTCTTCAAAGTTTTCTTAGTATATATACAATTGTTTATTTAAAATTAACGAAAAAAATTTGTGATTTTGCTAAACAGACAGCGAACTCGGCGGTTCCGCTTACTAGAAAAGTTTAGTTTTTTTGTGTAATTTCAATAATTTGACGGTTAACCCTACGATTCATAACCGGGTACCCGTGTATCTTTTTTGACTTTAAAGTGCTGCTGTGCCTATAATTTTTGAGATATGGACATAAAACTCCGAATCATGAGAGATTTCGGCTAAACTAAGATTTAAATACGAAAAAATTCAAAATATTTTCAATATTTTCTTTAAAAAATGATTTTAAATGTTTTACCCCCATAAACACACAACCGGGTCCCCGGGTACCCTAATGCAATTCCTATGTAAATGCCTGACATGTAAATGAAAAAACGTTTTTTTGTGTTGTTTTTATTGGAAATAAATGTCTTTTTTATTTATTTTAATATATTTTATATATATTATATTATAATTCATCCGAATCACTATCATTGTTATTGTGGCAATTGTAGCATTTAGTAATTGTTATGGCGTGCTCATCGCATATCGGCATGCTACATATGCTGGAATTTTTTCTAGTTTTTCTTCTGCGCTTATTTGGAAGAAGGTTGCACATGTAGCACACGCCCGTGTGTACTTTTCTGCCCCTTTGTCGTGCTGACGGAGATGTTGACGGACCTGCAGCACAAAGCACACTCTCCAACGGCAAAATAAGCAAATAAACAACCCTTACATTAAACCAGTTTCTGCCTACTTGTGTCGCTTTAGGTACTTATATACGAACAGAAACCAGTTTTTTTTTTCCAAATATCAAATTTGTACAGTTGAGAACGCAAAATATAATCAACAACAAAAATATTTACAGGAAAATATTATTTTATTTCAATAAACGCAAAACAACCTACTTCGGGTACCCGGGTACCTGGTTATGAAATTAAAGGAGTTTTGCTGGTTATGAATCGTACGGTTAAGCATAATATCTGGTATAGCAAGGGAAGGCACTGATTTCCGAGTAATAATGATGCATTTAGACTTTGAAGGATTGAGACATAGCCCATTTGCCAGAGCCCATAAGTGAATTCGATTAAGATCCACATTTAGGTTCGCAACACAGTTATTTAGTTCATCGAAACGACTACAAACATAAAGTTGCATATCATCAGCATACATATGAACTTTACAATACGAAAGTTGCCTAGGCAAATCATTTATATATATAGTAAAAAGAAGTGGTCCTGGAATCGAACCTTGCGGAACGCCATTTTTTACTGGAAGCATATTTAATATTTTATTATTGGCGTTAACGTATTGTTGTCGATTTTCTAAATAAGACGATATAAGACGAGTTGCGAAAGGAGAGAAACCAAAAAAAAAAAGTTCTTAGCTTCATGCAGAGCATTTGAATGATCTAAGAGCACTAGAAATGCAATGTTACCACTATCGATATACCCACGATTATCTTCAGACACATCAATGAGTGCAGTTATGCATCTATGTTTAGGACGAAAGCCTGATTGTCTGTCTGAGAGTAGGCCCATATTCTTGACATGTTTTCCAATTTGCTGATGCAATAACCTTTCAAGCACTTTAGACAAGTATGGTAGGATAGCAATGGGAGGATATTCTTTATTTGATTTAGGAATAGGTAAAATTTTAGCATTTTTCCAACACTTTTTGTGATAATAGTGTTAAAAATATGGGTAATTTGAGGTAGCAGTTGAGGGATAATTTCCTTTAAGAATCTAGGATGTATGTTATCAGAACCAACAGCAATAGATTTCACGGCTTGGCATGTGAAGAGTACTTTCAGTTGGTTTACGCATTGAAAACAAAAAGCATTTTCCAATAAAGTTGAACTAATATCAGTATTGCGGGTGTAATATCCATCGATTATGGGGATGTCAGGGATATTTGTAAAAGATTCGTTAAGCGAATCAACATTTATGTCAGAATTGACAATTTCCTTAGATTTGCCGACACCAATTTCTCGTATGAGTTTCCACGTTTTTTTTAGAGTGTGCAGCAGACATTAATAGGCTAGAGTAGTATGCAGATTTAGCAGTTGTTATCGTTTTATTAACTTTTTTTCTAGCTTTGAAATATTCGTCATATAAATTACTTTTTTTTATAGTGTTTATTAATTTGTAATTCATAACAACTTAAACTATATTAAACAATAGTTAACAATAAAATACAATATATACAAAGTCCCTAGAACGGGCTCTCTAGTATAGTTAATATAAAAGTAGTTTTCGATTTACAGGAAAAAATAAATATATGTTTGATGTAATGAAAAAATTCAAATAAAAACATTACTTGTTTATTGGTTCATATAAATTATCTGTTTTAAACAGTTTCCAACTTTTAAAAGCTTTATCCCTTTCACAGATTTTATCCTTAATCTGTTGATTGAACCAAGGTTTATTTTTGTTATTGTATTTTGTTGTTTTTAAAGGTAAAGATTTGTGGAACACATATGCCAAATTTTGTTCTAAAAAACTGACCTGATTGTCAACCGAAGGCTTGTAGTAAATGAAGTCCCAATCGATTTTAGATAATTCGAATAACATCGCGTTTCGATCCATTTGTCATATGATGGAAAAATTAAGTCGTGCTTTGAAAAACAGGGTGCTGAGAGCTGATCATAGAGTAAGATTTTCTCTTTGCTACTGACAAAGAAAAGATCAAGTAACGAGTTACTTGTAGCAGTAAAATGAGTTGGAACTGTAATGTTAGTTGGAGAAAGGCCAATTGATTGCATTATGTCTAGTAAAATAGTCTCATTGATAACGTTTGAATTAAAATCCCCACATATAATATCTTCATAATTGAGAGTTATAGTTTCAAGTATATTTTAAAAAACATCAAGGTCTATTCTTTTATTTGTTCTACAAACACATCCAACAAGTAATATAATAATATAATAACACAAAAAATTTTAATTATTGCACAGGTCCCTAGCAATAATTTGGCTTTCCCAGATTGAAAAAATATCAATTAGTCGACGAGTTATAGCCAAAAAACCATTTAACAATATGCTGAAAATCGGCATTTGACTGCAAAGTTCGAAGGTCGATTAAAAAAAAATTCGAACTAACATAAACAAACGCCGCGATACGGGTCTTCTAATTTAGCCTTTATTTTCACCCCTCACTCTCAGAATCGACCTAACTTTTGCTAACCTGAATTTGTTCAACAGTGTAATATAACAAGTAAATACAATTGATGAAATCAATTATCAAACAAATGCCCACCTTGAGGAAGTTGAGAAATTTGGATTGAATGAAAAAATTAGAGGAACGTTGGACAAAGTGTACTGAGCTAGAAGAAATGTTGAGAAATATATTTTTTTAAATCTATAATATTAATAGGCGAGGCGATTTCTTGTGACCCATGTAAGTTTGTCAGTTTTAATCCAATTTTGACCAAACATCCCTCATTTTACAGATATTTTTTTTTTTGGCTGTCCACCAGATTTAGATAATTCTACTTATTTAAATTTTTTTTAGAGTAAAATGTATTTAAAGTTGCAACTAATACATGCATAAAATTATACAAATTATACTGTGTGTATGTTTATTAAATTTACTGATGTATTTGCAAAAAGCCCTGTGTTGAATTGAAAAATAATTTTGGACAATAACGAAAATAACGACAATAACAATAACCAATAACGATAAAAATAATTTTGGACATAAACCAATAACGGCAATAACGGCAATACAAAGTGTTGAATTTTGAATTGATTAAAATAGATTAGTATACCTTTATAAAATAATTTTTTAAATGAAAAAAGAAAATTTCCTAGAATTTGCACTCAAATTTCGAGGTCTAGGATCTGCTAGGTCCTATAATTCGTATAATAAAATAGCGATAGCTTTTTTTACCTGTTGTAGATTGTGAACCTGTATGATCATTGAGCAAAAACTAATTGAATTCTTGGAAATAAACCGTCACCAGTCAGAACTAAAAATATACGTATATAGCAGTTTTTCATAAAAAGATAGCGGTTTTAAAGCCTCTTCAAATACAATAAAAAAAGTCCAATACAGCATATATCGAACTTAATAAATATCAATCATCCGCATAATAACAACAATAAAAGGAGGCGTAAAACAAAAAAAATGTATAATGCAGTTAATTTAGTTTCAACATAAATAAAAAGCTAACGATATATTTATGATTAAACAAGTAAAAAATAGTTGGTCACGACCGACTATACGACACCATATACTATGCTATATTTATATGGGGACTAGGTTGAAGAGTGGACTGATCCTTACCATATATGGTAAGGTCACATATACAAACAAAATTTTTGAAAAATCTGGCAATATTTTGGTTTTTTGATGGATTTAAGTGAAGATCGGGAATTAGCCTTGAACTACTGAGTAATAGATGTTATTAACATACACAAACCCAATTTGACTGAGATCTATATGATAATTGGGATATTATGGCAATTTAAGTCGATATCATAGGGATCATTTGTATCGGGACTATGTCTGTTCTTCTATCTGGCCGATAGAAACTTATACAGTAAGTTTCATTAAAATATATTTAAATTTGCGACCTGTTGTTTGATTAAAAGGTTTACATGGTTACACAGACGAACGGATGGACAGACGAACAATGCTATATCGACCCAGAAAAAGATTCTGAGTCGATCGATATAATAAAAGATGGGTCCAGGTCAAACATTTTTGGTAGTTACAAACATCAGCCAAAAAAGTCATTATACCCTGACCACATAGTGGTATAGGGTATAAAAAGTGAGCAAATTTTTTTAAACCAGCCTTTAATACGTTAAACAAAACTCAAAAAAAAGTTACAAACATGATATCAATTATTCAATGTTGTGTTAAAAATATGTGGCAAACATGAAAATAATTTTTTTATTTCCTTTAGTTGTCATAACCATCAAAATGGTGAATGAATACAAATGTCCGCACCATTTCCCCTCCAGCAATAACAATGGTAGACATGTCATCAATGATACAATGTTCCACATCAATATTTTTTTATCTATAATTTGGATTTGGCTGTCTGTTTTTATATGATATGATCTAAGTTTTGTGTAAAATTTTCCTTATAACTATTGTTATATAACAAAGAAATTCTCAATATTATTAAAGCTTTTGTATCCTTAATAATTCTATATAAATTGTTCCATTTGATTGCCTACCTGTGTTTTCTTTTCAACAACATTTTCTTGATTTTTTTCTTCTAGCGAATAAAACATTTTTGTTCGTTTTTTGTTTATTTACCAAACAATATGTCCAATTTGTGGAAATTATTATTTTGTTAAATGATTTGGCAAATCAAAAGCTACAATACAATAGGATAACCTTAACAAATCAATATAAATAACACAGTTCGAGTATGACTATCAGTTTCAGTAGTTGTTCATTTTGATGGTATGAGAATTATATATTGCTATTATATAAAAACCATAGATTTCGTATCGAAACAATAAAAGTCTAACTGAAAAGCCCAAAAGGCAATTTTTCTAAAGAAGATTTATTGTAATAAATTAATATGTGTGTAAACAATAAATTTGGAAAAATACCTTTAGGTCTTCTAAGTTATAACTAATTTATTTCAAATTTTGAACTAACTCAGAGAGGTAAGTTAGTAAAGAACATATTTTGATTTTTATTCTTTTAAATAAAGGTTTGGCTTTAAGTCATTTAAATCTACACCAATATGCATTATCAGGAAAAAAAATCTGGACCCCAGAATATATATATATTTTTTATCCTTACAACAAGCGGAATTGATATAGGCTCTCATGATAATAATTAGTGAAAATGAATCACTGACATTCTAAAAAGGTAGCTGTTTAAAATCATCAAAATCGGCATATTAGGTCCCGATATTTCAATAAAAATGTAAAAAAAAACTCTTATTGTAATTGTTATTTAAAATTTTGAAATTTTTTTCATAGCTGTTGTGTTTATTGTGGTTGTGTGTTTGTAGCATTTGCTTCATGACTGTGTATGTATCGTTATGCTTTACGTGTCATATTAGTTTAGGCTGGTTTTGTCACAGTGTGTTTGTTGGAATGATGTTTGGTGCGATAAATTGTTTTTATACCCTATACCATTATGTGGTTTGGGTATAATGACTTTGTGCTGCTGTTTGTAACAACCAAAAATATTTGACCTAGACCCATCTTTTATTATACCAATCGAATCAGAATCACTTTCTGAGTTGATTTAACAATGTCCGTCCGTCCGTCCGTCCGTCCGTCTGTGTGTCCATGCAAACCTTGTAATCAAACTGCAGGTCGCAAATATGAATATATTTTGATGGAATTTGGTATATAAGCTTTTATCGGCCATGGGATGAAAGCTGTTGAAATTGGTGAGAATCGGTCCATGTTCAGACCTAGCCCCCATACAAATTACCCCTGTGAAATCGACATAAATTACCATAAGATCCAAATTGTCATATAGATCTTACTCAAATTGGGTTTTGTATGCGTTCATTACGTCCATTAATGAGTAGTCCAAAAATGATCCCTTTGGCCCCATATAGAGCTGATTCCCGATATTCACTTAAATCTATTAAAAAACAAAAATATTGCACTGATTCTTCTCAGATTTTGTTTGTATATATTTTTGCAAAACACAAGAGACTTTACCAAACATGATCAGGATCGGTCCATTTTTGGACCTAGTCCCCATATAGATATAGCATCCGATATGAACTTTTTCATATCTGCAGCCAAAAATTAATAAAAATCCCACTCAGATTTGGTTTTTGCTTATTTTCTATGTCCAGTTAGTTGGGCCTAAGAGATAGGGTTTCTAAACGCATGGTATAGGGTACCGTATAGTCAGTCTAGACCGACTATAGTTTTCTTACTTGTTGTTTTTGTCATTAAAAAAACGATTTGTATATTATTTCATTGTTAAATTATTTAAGAATTTAATGTTGAAGTCTTCCTTATGAATAAAATAAAAAAAACTTACTTATTATTAGAGATATCACGTATATTATAGTTGCTCTGAAGATATTTTTTAAAATTGGTTTCAACCACCAAAACGGAGCAACCATTTCCAATTCGAATAACTGAAGTAAGATAATAAGCAGCATTGATTTATATATGTCCATATGAGTAATTAAATTATTCAACTTTCGTTTTAAACCCAATACCGAATATTTATTTTTCGATCTTCCTTTTATTGCTAAGAGTAAATTTTGTAATAATATTTTTTAGTATGTATTTTCAATGATAAGAAATCCCTAATTGCTTAAGATAACATGCATTATCTTATGCATTTTATTATCTGCTTTTCCAAGATACTACACCACAAGTAGAAAATTCATAATATCACTAAATGGGGTTGCTTGTGTATAGACGCAGATAAAATTATTAGTTCTAGATTAGTTTTAAGATTTTTATATTTAGCTCTTAAGGATTTTAATTTTAATAAAGATTCAGTTTTGTATTGCACAACCAACTGAGTTGTCTCTCCATATATAAACATTTTGGTCCTTCGAACCGGATCTTAATCATCCACTAGCTCACGAAAAGCTATAAATAATAAAACTACCTCAAAAGCAGCAGAAACAAAAACTTCTGCCCGCAATGTAGCTTCAACAACTGCTACCTCAGCTACAAGTTCTACAGTATCAGTTTTAGCAGTTCTAGCATATATAATATACCGCAATATCCAACAATTGTTCTGTGGCACCTACCGTAACAATATCATCTTCTTCGGCTATATTAGAACCAAAAAAAATAATCTTGAAGCAGACAGCAGCTTAAAAACAGAGGCATTTCTTGGCGGCTTAAGAAGATTTTTCTCCAGAAGAGGCATGGCACTAATTTCGTGGGTGCTGCTAAAAATCTGGGTAAGGCAGAAACACCTATTACTTTTGGCCAAGGTTCAGAAAATACACACATGAAACACACAATGTTCTCTTCAAAAGCAGCCAACACATATCTTTATTTTCATATCAATTATGTGCGTTTCTAAATTTTCTACGGTGCCCAACACAACCATGACTGTGTTCGTTTTAATATTTCGTTATTTACACGAACATTTTTGTATCACATACTTTTTGTTTCAATCACACATAAAGCACACATTTCTGAGTGTTGCTTTATTTGAAGTTCATGTTCTGGTACGTGTACTGAAAAAAAACACAGAACATGTACAATAAACAGGTTCGAGTTCAGTTATATTTTAAGTCAGTTATATTTTAAACACGACTTAAAATATAACTGAACTCGAACCTGTTTATTGTACATGTTCTGTTTTTTCTTACTACACGAGCCACAACACGACTTAAAATATAACTGAACTCGAACCTGTTTATTGTACATGTTCTGTGTTTTTTTTCAGTACACGTACCAGAACATGAACTTCAAATAAAGCAACACTCAAAAATGTGTGCTTTATGTGTGATTGAAACAAATAGTACGTGATAGAAAAATGTTCGTGTAAATAACGAAATATTAAAACGAACACAGTCATGGTTGTGTTGGGCACCGAAGAAAATTTAAAAACAAACATAATTGATATGAAAATAAAAATATGTGTGTGTTGGTCTAAGTTATGTTTGTTTACATATATGTACGAGTTTTTTATTCAGTGTGTGTTTTTTTCTGAACTCTGCTTTTGGCCCCGCGCAAAATATTCAAATATTCATGGTTTATGTAATTTAGTCTTCGTTTCACATAGTATGATATTTCTAAGAATATTTGTTATTATGTATTTTTAATGATAAGTAATCCCAAATTTGTAAGGATAACATACATAAGCATTACCTTATGCATTTTATTATCTCTTTCTCCAAGATACTACAACACATTTCGGAAACACAGAATATCACTAAAAGGTGTTGGTTGTGTATAGACGCAGGTATAATTATTAGTTCTAGATTAGATTTAAGATTTTTACATTTAGCTCTTAAGGCTTTTAATTTGATTAAAGATTCAGCATTGTATTGTACATTCACTCAATCAACCGAGTTGTCTCTCTATACAAAACCATAACATATAAATAAAAGTACTTTGCAGCCACTCAACTCGTATGTGTGTAATCTATAATATTAATAGGCAAGGCGATTTCTTCTGATCGATGTAAAATTCACAATTTTACCCCGATTTTGACAAAAAAGTTATTGTTTGAAAGGAATTAAGATTTTCTCCAGTTTTACAGATTTTTATCGTCTGGAATTTTTTTTTTGGAGTTATGATCATTTAAAGTTGTTACTAACACATACATAAAACAAGTAAGAAAATTATAGTCGGTCTAGACCGACTATACGATACCCTATACCATGCGTTTAGAGACCCTATCTCTCAGGCCCAACTAACTGGATATAGAATATAAGCATAAACCAAATTTGAGTGGGATTTTTACTAATTTCTTCGGCTGCAAATATGAAAAAGTTCATATCGGATGCTATATCTATATGGGGACTAGGCCCAAAAATGGACCGATCTTGACCATGTTTGGTAAAGTCTCTTGTATTTTGCAAAAATATATACAAACAAAATTTGAGAAGAATAAGTGCAATATTTTTGTTTTTTGATAGATTTAAGTGAAGATCGGGAAGCAGCTCTATATGGGGCCTATGACTAAGAGTTGTCCAATAGGGATCATTTTTGGACTACTGATTAATGGATGTAATACATACATACAAACCCAATTTGACTAAGATTTGTATGATAATTTGGATCTTATGGCAATATATGTTGATTTCATAGAGGTGATTTGTATGGGGGCTAGGTCTGAACATGGACCGATTCTCACGAATTTCAATAGCGTTCATCCCATGACCGATTAAATATCATATTTGCGACCTGCAGTTTGATTACAAGCTTTACGTGGACACACAGATGGACGGACGGACATCGTTAAATCGAATCAGATAGTGATTCTGATTCGATCGGTATAATTAAAGATGGGTGTAGGTCAAATATTTTTGGTTGTTACAAACAGCAGCACAAAGTCGTTATACCGAAACCACATAGTGGTATAGGGTATAATTATGCAATGCTATATGTTTATTAAATTTGTAAATCTGTTTGTGTTAATGTGTTAAATTTTTTCGTCATTTAAAATGAGTTAAATTGAGAAGCCTATCTTTAGGGTCTTCACTGAATGAAAAAAAAATCAATGTGAGTCCGATCACAGGGGAGATGTGTAAACATAACATATGTATATCAGAAAGTATCAAATGTATTTCAGACAATATCAAATATATTTCAGAAAGTATCATATATATTTCAGAAAACTGTTGTTAGTTACGGCCTTTAGTATTTTAGGTGACGATATAAATGTGTTTTTTTTTTCAAAATGATGACTTCAAAATCGGTCAAAATTCTATCCTGGTGTTTATATTGTAGCTGATTAACAAATGAAGTCTTCATCTTCTTTCGATTAAAATGTCGTCTTTGATAGTTTATTTTCCAGTGCATAACAAATAAGTCCAAATATTGTTAAATATTTCCTGCGACTCCAAACCACTAATAGAAACAATAATAACTTTTCGGTTTTCTAGGGTAAACTACGTTTTAATTCTGAATTTCAATAGATATTTTCTGAAATTCAATTGATATTTTCTGAAAAACATTTGATAATTTCTGAAATACATTAAATAATTGCTTCAGAAATTTTCTGAAAAACATTTAAAATTTTCTGAAATGCATTTGATGGTTTCTGAAATACATTTGATATTTTCTGAAATACATTTGATAATTGCTGAAATACATTTGATAATTTCGGAAATACATTTGATATTTTCTGAAATACATTTCATAATTTCTGAAACTCAATTGATAGTTTCTGAAATTCAATTGATGTTTTCTGAAATTCAGTTGATACTTTCTGAAAGTCAATTGATGTTTTCTAAAATTCAGTTGATACTTTCTAAAAATCAATTGATGTTTTCTGAAATACAATTGAGACTTTCTGAAATACAATTGATATTTTCTGAAAATCAATTAATATTTTCTGAAACACAATTGATACTTTCTGAAATTCAATTTATGTTTTCTGACATACAATTGGAAAAGTGTAGTAATTAAAAAAACACCGAAGTTTATTTTCGGCTTCTTCAAAGTTTTCCTAGTATTTAGCTTTTTAAACTCACAGCACACCTAGCGGTTCTGCTTACTAAAAGAGTTCTGTCAATAGCAAATATATACTTGAATATTAAAAAAACAACTCTGTAAGTTTGTGAACATGTTAAATTCACAGCACACCTAGCGGCCAATAGCTTGAATATTTAAAATTAATGAAAAAGATTTGTGATTCTGCTAAACAGACAGCGAACTCGGCGGTACTGCTTACTTAATATACCAATACACTTACATATACCACACACCGTTTTTCCCTTACGCTGTTTTTGTGATTGTATTGTGAAATTGGATTTTACCCTCCCCCCCCCCCTGAGCGCATAGATGTTTACACATCAAAAATAACATTTCCTAGAATTTGCACATACTAAGGTATGTGTTAGTCCTTCTTAACTATACAAGCTTCTCTCTGCTGAAGCTGTTGCGACAGGAATGACAATTAAAGTTTTGAACAAAATAAATATGTTTCGAAAAAAATTTTATGGCACATTACCATGGTGTCTAATAGGTTAGAAGCTTTTTCTTCCTTATGCTTCCAAAACTCAATGCATAGAAATAGTTCTGCTAAAATAATTTGATGTGGCTCGTTTAAATCGTTTTTGTAAAAAATTATGAGATCTTCGAAATCATTGAATGAGAAGTTTATAACGACGTAAATCTATCTTTTAGACTGGAAATTATTTCATCTAAACATGGAATAAATAATGTTGTTCTGTAGTATTCCTTTGGGATCTCTGTTTTTATACCCTATACCACAATGTGGTTTGGGTATAATGACTTTGTGCTGCTGTTTGTAACTACCAAAAATATTTGACCTAGACCCATCTTTTATTATACCGATTGGCTCAGAATCACTTTCTGAGTCGTTTTAGCGATGTCAGTCCGTCCGTCCGTCCGTCCGTCCGTCCGTCCGTCCTTCTGTGTATCCTTGTAAACCTTTTAATCAAACTACAGGACGCAAATATGAATATATTTTCACAAAATTTTGCACATAAGCTTTTATCAGCGAAAGGATGAACGCTGTTGAAATTGGTGAAAATCGGTCCATGTTCAGACCTAGTCCCCATACAAATGACCCCTATGAAATCGACATAAATTTCTATAAGATCCAAATTATCATATAGATTTCAGTCAAATTGGGTTTGTATGTATTTATTGTATCCATTAATCAGTAGACCAAAAATAATCCCTATAGGATAATTCTTAGTCATAGGCCCCATATAGAGCTGCTTCCCGATATTGACTTAAATCTATCAAAAAACAAACATTTTGCACAGATTTTTCTCAAATTTGGTTTGCATACATTTTTTCAAAATATGAGTAACTTTACCAAATATGGTCTGGATCGGTCCATTTTTGGACCTAGTCCCCATATAAATATAGCACCCGATATGAACTTTTTCATATTTGCACCAAAAAAATTAATAACAATGCCACTCAAATTTAGTTTATGCTTATTTTCTATATCCAATTAGTTGGACCGGAGAGATAGGGTCTCTTAACCATGGTATTGGGTATCGTATTGTCGGTCTAGACCGACTATAATTTTCTTACTTGTTATATTTGAGCTATACTTTTGCGTTCCTATTCTTCTGGTAAATTCAGGACTGATTCTAAACTAATTAGCCATTGTAGAAATCTCTTGATACAACTTTTCAAATTCGTTGTCCACATCTCGGCGTATTGAATTTATTTCATTTGTAACTAAATTACTTTGGTTATAAACTTTCACAATAATTTAATTTACTGATTGTAAGTTCTTTGACAACTGGTAAGTAAAATTCGAATCAAAGCTGCAAATTGCCACATTTCAGATGAACTCAAATTTATATATACGGTGATGTAAACATTGGACAGTGGCTTGACATGACAAGAAACAAGTGGCTAAAATTTTATAAAAATTATTGTAGAATTCAATTTTAAGAAAGCGAATTATTTATTTATTTAAAGTCAATTTTAATGTGTTAATTTAGTTTCAATATCAAAAGAGTTAAAAGAATTGCATAGAAAAATTTGGAGAAAAGATAATTATGAGTTGAAAAAGTGGCATCAAATCGGTAATTTAGATTGGAAATATTCTTTTTGGTCGAAAATTTTTGGTAAAAGTATTTGCAAATCATTTTGGATGAGAAAAGTAATTATCAAATATGGATTTATTTTTTTAAATTTTAAATAAAATACATACAAATATGTATATGCAGATTAGGTGTATAATGAAATTGGCCCTAACACCACGTGATGGCCAATATTGTGTTAATAATGAAAACATTCAAAAAATTTGTATTTTGCCTTCACCCCTTATTTTTTTAAATTACAAAAAACATTTACCTCAATTTTTAATTACAATAAATTAAGGTAGTGAATCCCAAATTTCCTTTTCTGTCGTGCTTTTACGTGTTTTTACCCAATACATATATTAAGTGTTCTATTTTTAAAAAGTATTTCTTTAAAAACTTCATCGTCCATGTTTTCCAAGGCTTCAATTAATTGTAGAATTGAATTATAAAATATTAGTACATAATCGTCATCAAACCAGCGACTTTCACAGTACAACTTCAGTCTTTTGACAGATTGTCCGCTTTCTTGAAATATGTTTGACAAAATCCTTTTCGAAGGCCCTCGATAATAAATACATATTTCGAAAATGGTCGCAAAAGAGACAAATTAAAGGTATGTGAGACGCAATGGACATAAATATCGCTTGGATATGTTTGTCTTGTTATAACTTTAATGACATTATGCAGTCCAGACATGTTTGCGGCACCGTCACACCCTTGTCCTCAAATCAAGGCCTAGGATATTAACTGTCTCAAGTAAAGTCTGTGAAATTTCTTTTTCCGTTGTTCTAAATCGGTTGATATTCAACAAAGTTACTGGCTTATATGTGCAAAAGTGCCGAGACACCTGTTTTTACCCGTAACTCAAGATTTTGGGGGTGTTTCGCAAATTTCAAGGTACTCGACAAGACCTATCAGAAAAAAAGTATTTCTGTTTCATTTTTTTTTATATCACTGTGTAATCTAAACCATAAAAACAAAGTTTTTATTAAAACTCTTTCTTTCCTTATGCATATGAGTTTTGAATCTCTTCGTGACTGTGTGTGACTGCGTGACTACCTTAAAATTAATCTTTGGTCACAACAAGTGTATGGACCAAGTTTCAAATTGATTGGATGAGGGGAAATGGAGTTTAAATCACTCCGTGACTGTGCGTGACTATGCGTGACTGTATGTGACTATCTAAAAATTAATCCTTGGCCAGAACAAGTCTACGGACCAAGTTTCAGATCGATCGGATGAGGGGAAGTGAGGCTTTAATCTATCCGTGATTGTGCGTGATTGTGCGTTACTATGTCAAAGTTAATCTTTTTTCACAGCAAGTCTATTGACCAAGTTTCAGATCGATTGGATAAGGGGAAATTGGTTTTAAATCTGTCCGTGACTGCGCGTGACTACCGCAAAAAAAAATCATGTGAGTCCGATAGATGTGTAAACACCTAGTAATTCAAAATGCTTTTGTGGCACTTTTTTAAAATCAAACAGAAAGCGTCATCTATGTATCAGCTGCAGGGGCTATGCTAATATAAAAATATTTATTATTATTTCAACTGGATAATTTTTAATTTTTTATTTTTCGTTTTTCATTTTTCATTTTCTATTTTCCATTTTTTAGTTTTAATTTTTTATTTTTAATTTTTTTTATTTTTCAATTTTCATTTTCATTATTTATTTTTCATTTTCCATTTTTTATTTTTCATTTTTTATTTTTAATTTTTTGTTTTTCATTTAATATTTTTCATTTTTTATTTTTCATTTTTTATTTTCTATTTTTTATTTTTCATTTTCAATTTTTCATTTTTGATTTTTCAATTTTCATTTTCATTTCTCATTTTCATTTTTATTTTTTATTTTTCATTTTCCATTTTCCATTTTTCATTTTTGATTTTTCATTTTTTATTTTTCACTTCTCATTTCTCATTTTTTATTTCTCATTTTCCATTTTTCATTTTTCATTTTTCATTTTTTATTTTTCATTTCTCATTTTTAATTTTTTATTTTTCATTTTCCATTTTTTATTTTTCATTTTCAATTTTTCATTTTTTGTTTTTCATTTAAAATTTTTCATTTTTAATTTTTAATTTTTTATTTTTCATTTTTTATTTTTCATTTTTTATTTTTCATTTTCAATTTTTCATTCTTTATTTTTCAATTTTCATTTTCATTTTCATTTCTCATTTTCATTTTTTATTTTTCATTTTCCATTTTTCATTTTCCATTTTCCATTTTTCATTTTTTATTTTTCACTTCTCATTTTTCATTTTTTATTTCTCATTTTCCATTTTTCAATTTTGATTTTTCATTTTTTATTTTTCATTTTTAATTTTTTATTTCTCATTTTCCATTTTTTATTTTTCATTCTCAATTTTTCATTTTTTGTTTTTCATTTACAATTTTTCATTTAAAATTTTTCATTTTTAGTTTTTCATTTTTTATTTTTCATTTTTTATTTTTCATTTTTTATTTTTCATTTTCAATCTTTCATTCTTTATTTTTTAATTTTCATTTTCATTTTTTATTTTTCATTTTCCATTTTTCATTTTCCATTTTCCATTTTTCATTTTTTATTTTTCACTTCTCATTTTTCATTTTTTATTTCTCATTTTCCATTTTTCAATTTTGATTTTTCATTTTTTATTTTTCATTTCTCATTTTTAATTTTTTATTTCTCATTTTCATTTTTCATTTTTAATTTTTCATATTTCAAAACGTTTTTATAACTTTTCGCTCCCTCATTTTATCTCCAAACACTTCCTAATGAAATCGTGCTTTCATTTTTCACCAAACACTTTCCAATGAATTGTCCCACCATTTTATCTCCAAACACTTCCTTTTTACTGTAATTCGTTTATTTTTTATTTTTATTTATTTTTTATTTATGTTTGATTAGCATTAATATTAAATGCAGTGATAATTGTGTTATTTATATGGAATAAATTAAAACGTTAAGAATACTTTTAAATGATTGAGGAAATTAATTATAAATGTTTATAAAAAGTGAAGAAATATACTGCAGAAAACAGAGACAAAAATTTATTACATGTCATAATATTTTCACCAATGCAATCTTAAGTCACACCGATATAGTCTTGCGTCTTACATCTTACATATTATGCTGTTTTTGTGATTGTATTGTGAAATAGATTTTTACCCCCTGCGCGTATAGATGTTTACACATCAATAATCTATAGTCACAACAAGACTATGGACCAAGGTTCAGATCAATTAGACGAGAGGGAATGGGGTTGGCCCATGGCAGACAGACAGACAGGGAGTATGAGTCAAAAGAAAGAGTTTAAAAAATTTTAAATTGTCGAACTCTATAATCAGTGCAGCAATTACAGAAAACAATGAGGGCCACTCCAAATACTAAATCGTGATTTCAAAATGCGTAACTTTAAGGTAAAATATTTTTTCTCGCTTTTAGATTGTTTATGTTTTTCTCCTTGATTTTTTTATCCATTTTCTTATACCTCTAGTTGGCCTTAAGTTATATCAAACATAAGGTGAGAAAATGCACGTCTGCAAGAAAAAAAAATAATGCTTCATGTGTTTTATTTGAATTACAAAAAGTTTCTACCAACTGTCCGGGTTTTATTTTGCAGCCACTAAAATGGAACTTTTATATAAATTTATCTTTACTTAAAGTGCTTTATTTTTTGATAAATAAGAAATTAAATCAAAACAAGTTAAGATATTATAGTTGGGCAAGGCCGACTATACAATACCCAATACCATGAGTTTCAAAAATTAGTCTTATCTAATTTTTTGTAAAATTTGTTGCCTGCAAATAAATTTACATCCATATAGGATGTCTATGTAATATTATACATATAAGTTTAAAATTATCCCAGTCATAACCACACTATTGATTTGAGTAAAATTTATTTAATTTGAATGCCTTTGGACACATTTTAGTGAATTAGTTTTGTAAGACTAAATGATAGTTTATCTAAAAACAGGAATGTAAGAAACATATATAAAACATCTTTATGTCGACTCATGTACTTAATCTAAATCGATCGGTATAATATATGGTTGGTCTATGTCAAGTATTTTTGATAGTCACAAATATTAGCACAAAGTCATTATACTGTGACCACTGCGTACACCATATAACCGAAAAAATAAAACTTTTTAAAAATGATGTCTTAGTTCATACGAAAATCTGGTGGTACTTTTTCTCTCAGCATCTCCTCTATATACAGGACTCCTTGTTTTTTGCAGTCATACTACAACAACTTAATAAATAAGTCTGTTTGTAAATAGTCAGCTTGGTGTCCGTTATTTTATTTATACTCGTATTATAAAAAAAAAAAACTACTCATAACGTGCATTTTCACATAATTGTGGAAATTGTAACATTTTTACCTTCAACAAAGTGGCACATAAATAGCAAAAAGGAGGATATGAAAGAATTTCTATTAAATTCAAGTACAAAATATTTTATTAGCAGCAAAAAAAAGTTTTGTTGAACTTTCTGATAAACTTAAGTGTTTTGGACAGCAAAAACAGCATCAAAAACAAATAAACAAAACATTTACTAACTATATATAATAAGCACACACACAATGCATATGTACATACATAGAAGCAATGTCGACTACATACATCATCATAAGTAGAGACATATTGTCACATACACACGAGTACGCACTGTTGTCAATTTAGCACAAGACGTTTGTAGAAAACGTGAACATGGTTATGCACACAACTACATACATAAACTAACTAAAACAGATAAACAATATAACACAAAGTGAAGACACGCAACTATAAGTTTAAGACCAAAACACAAGTGCAAGGAAATTCCAATAGTCCTTCACTCATACAAAATGGTACCAATAAACAAACATATTGGAATTGGTTGTTATTTGTTATTTGTTCAACGGCAACCAGGCGAAACAAACAACAATTGCACACAGTAATAACAACTACAATGAAGCATACAACCATTTATATGACCAACAATGTGTTGTTACTCATACATATTTACTTTTTTTGAAACTCTGACTATGTATTTTGACTACAAATTTCAATTGTAGGAATCTCTTGTTAAGTTATCGATCCAGATTGACAGTAAATATTTACTTTTTTATGAAGAATTAAATCTGAGAAAACTTTCAATGAAGCAATAAAATTAAATTTTTCGTATTTCAAAGAGAAATGTATGCGAAAGCGAAAAAAAATATATTTTCACTTATATTTAAGGGGAGCACGGTGCGTCTGGAACATTTTAAATAAAAAGTTCGTGTCACTCCAAAATTTCTTTTGGAATCGTTAGGGGGACCCTCAAGGAACATTTCAAAGCAATTTTCAAAAAAAATCGACTCGGCGATTTTTTTTTAAATCGCGAAATACTGATTTTTAGGGTCTAAGCGTATTTTCTATGTTTTGTATATGTATATGTATGCGTGAAGATATGTGTATGTGAACCATATTCAGATGGGGTTTTGTTTACTTGGCAAGAGACTAGCGGCTTTGTTTCTGTGGAAAAAACAGAAGTCTTGAGTTATAATATTGCTTTATTCAGCGAATCTAGACTAGAAAACACTATACAAACAGTTTACAAATGGAGAGTGTTATATTCGCATACAGCGCGCAATAACTTGACCGGGTAATCTGGATGACTCTTGAGGACTTTGTATCGTATCCAAGTTTTTGTAAAATCTGAATGAGCTGATTCTACAAATGTTTGCTGTAGAAACCTAAACCTTTCTTATTTTTCGAACAGAATTCTTCTACGTGGTGCAATATGCAGTGTATTTTCGGAGTAACGGTCACCGCGAGAGCTTCATAACTCAAATGGAATGTCCGTATATGTGCCTTAAAATCCGGATCAAGGTTGACAGAAAAACAATATTTAACAACTTTCTTCAATGTCCTAAATGCTTCTACGTATTTGACACAACTGAGACATTTCTTAGCCTCTAATATATCGACCTTATCAAGCAGTGTTTTACACGCATTTCCTTAGAACATGGGACTACCGTACGTACATTGACGGTCTACATGACAATTAGAGCCCACTGAAGACTGACATCTTTATTTTCACGCATCCTATGCTGGAACAGCGTATTGGCAGCTCCCAATAATAAGTGTAATTCTGGAGGCGGAATTACGTCAAGTATTCGTTGATTCAAACCTGAATCAAATAAAGGAGGTTATATGCAGGTTTTGAAGAATTTTTCTCGAGTCTTGAGTCCTCCATCTAAATTCCACATTTCCGAATCCACTTTGCAATTTCCAACAGTTCTTAATTTCCGCAGTAAATTAAACTTCTTTGTTCAGCATCGCACCATGTACATGGATAAGTGCTGCTGTTGCTCATCATATTCTGCCGCTCTCTCTCACCCTAAAAATCAGTATTTCGCGATTTAAAAAAAAAAGCGACGAGTCGATATTTTTATACCGTCCACTCCAGTGTGCAGAGGGTATATATAAGTTTGTCATTCCGTTTTTAATAATTAGAAAAAAAAATTTTGGACCCCATAAAATATATATATTTGTGATCCTTATAACAACCGGAGTTGATATAGCAATGTCCGTCTGTCCGTCTGTGGAAATCACGATGGCGGCATCAATCGGGCAGCTAGGGTACTCGCTGACATAAAAAATGATTCACTAACATCCTGGAAAGTTTGCTATTTAAAATCGTCTAAATCGGTCGATTAGGGCCCGAGATTTGAATGAAGAACTAAAAATAGTCTTGAAAAAATATAATTTTCTATGTTGTTCTTGTCACGATCACGCCCTCAATAGGATAGCTAAGGTGATAATTTTTAGTGAGAATAATTCTACAAATTCATGGGAAGGTTTCTATTTCAAAAATCATTAAAATCGGTGGAACAGGTCCAGGGAAATCTCTGAAAAATTAAAAAAAAAAAATTAAAAATATGATGTTTCTATAGTGTTCTTGTTGTTATTCTAAATGTTATATTGTTGTCATAGCTGGACTTGTTGTTTTTGTGGTCGTTGTGTTACTAATATAATAAAAACCAACCATTTGTACATTTTTTTTATCAAATCTGGTAGAAAAATTTAAAAGTTTCCATTGTTTTGGCAGCACTTAAAAAATTTACTAAATCATTTCTGTCATTGCCGCGAGCCTGCCTGCAAAATTTCAGATCGATTGGGTCACGGGAAAGGGGTTAAAATCGATCCAAAATTTTTTCGACAAGCAGACACTACGAGTTAATATAAAGGGAGTAAAAATTCACCAGCATCTAAAGCAAATAATGCTAAAATACCTAGTTGTTAATAAAAAGAAAACAATGTAAATTTTAAAAAAAAAGAGAAAAACACAAAAATAACGTTTGATGTTGTATTTCTTGTGTGTAATATTTACATATACATACATACACATATTAAATAATACAAATAATATACATACATATATTCTATATATTTATATCCATAATAACTGCATGTTAGAAATAAATCGGTATACTATTTTATTTACATAAAATTCTGCAATATTTTGTTGTGGTGAAAATACATTTCTTTTGCATTAACAGAGTGTCACTTCATTTTGCTCAGCGTGACTATGCCACAGTAGATGGCGCCACAATTTTTGTTCTAATTAGCTTTGCAATAGTTATTTCTATTTTAACATGAATGTCAATATTTTCAAATATATATTATACATAACAATGTTAAGAGTCTACACGGGCTGGTCTTTTATTTCATAAGTTTTTCATTATTCTTTTACAAATATGAACATAAGTTTGGCATATTAACTTTTTGTTGTCTTTACAAAATAGAGTTACCGAGTTATCAATGAGTTTTTTGCTTTCAAAACAGTTATACATAGTTATATAGAATTATTATTCTGGTTTACCTACAAAATATCTGATTGCGATTACATCTAATTTTTAAAAATTGTTTATAATTACTAAAGCATTATTATTCACATAAATACAAAATTGCACTTTTAAAATTTTCCATTCAAATTTAAGAAAATATCACTTCTAAAAACTGGAATTAAAATTTCCAATTATAAATTAGAAAATATTAACTGAATTTCAGAAAATCATATCAAAACGTCGGAAATAATAATTTTAAATTTAGAAGACATCAATTGCATCTTTAATATACATATAAATTTTATTCGCTAAACACAAATTGAAATTCTAAAAAACACCAAATATGTTTACATTTAAAAAATGTTTACATTAAAAAAAAATATTGGCATTCAGGAGAAATTAATAGCTTTTCAGTAACTTCTTTTAACGATAGTCGAATCGTTAAAAAAAGAAAAGCAAAATTATTAGTAAAATTTTTAAACGATATTCGCTATTGTTAAAGTCAGCTGTTGTTGTTATCTAAACGACAACCATTTTTGTGTTGTTTATTCAATCGATAAAAACTTAAATTTTTAGGTTGAAATGTCGTCATACATAAATAAAAATCATAAAATAGTGAAAATATTTTGCTTCTATTAAAAAACTTTTTTATATAAATAAAAAAAATTAAATAGAATATTCAATTCATTATTTCATTTTCAAATAAATAAACAGAAATATTAGTAAAAAAAAATAGTGATATTTAACATAAACATAAAATCATCCTGTCAAACACGAAGTAATTTGTTTTTTTCTATTCTTCTTTATGTTTTTCGCTTCTTTTAACAGAGATGCCACTCGTTTACAATTTAAATAAATAGAAAAATAGATTTGTCGACTGTCGTTAAGATGTGTGTTCTTAGTGAATCACTTAATCCTCAGTGCAAACAACAATAGCTGTCGATATATTTTGCGATTGTCGGATCGTTGAAATTTACAGAATCACACTACAGAAAACATTAATTTAAATTCAAGGAATTTTGAAAAACCTCAAATGATATTTAAGAATTGCGAACATAGAAATTGTTACATAAATAAACGCAATTTGATGAGATGTTATTTGTACATATATTATTTTTCACAAGAACAAATTATTTTATTTAAAATGTTTGGGACATTTGGTTTTTTGCGTTTGGCATCCCTAATTTGATTATTTATTATTATAAATTTATTCTCTATGTTTTCCAAATATGGCAATATTTTAATAAAAAAGTTGAGAGAGCTTTTTTTTTTGGTTATTATTTTGCTGCTCCGTCCGACCTATATGGCCGCAATGAAAAAATATTTCGCCAGTTAAAAGAAACTATACAGCCATCTCCAATTAGCACGATTTAATGCATATAGCCACCCTATACAACCATTACCTTTGCAATGGAGGTTAAGGCGAGCTATTTAATTTGCAAAAACTAAATTAAACGAGAAGTTATGTCATATAACCGGAAACGCATGCATATAGGAAACGCGCGCATATTTTTCCAATATTTTGTTTACATTTATTATCAATACTCAAACCGAGGTGGAGGGTATCAGAGATTCGGCACTGCCGAATGTAACACTCTTACTTGTTAAAAATTGCTTTGAAATATTCCTTGAGGGTCCCCCTAACGTTTCCAAAAGAAATTTTGGAGTGACACAATTTTTTTATTTAAAATGGTCTAGGCGCACCGTGGGGGGGTAAGGTTTTAAAAGTTAAAAACATCCGTATTTTCATAATTCTTTTTTGAAGACATAAATAATGTTGGATTATTTATTTCATATACCCGTTATAGCATAACATTTGTAGAATCTTCGGAAAAAATTTCAATTAAAAATTTTAATAAATAAGTTCGTGACAGCGAATCTCCGAAGGCATTGTTGTTTTGCGGTGAACATCATAACTCGTTACCGGATTGTGTGAAACAAGAAAATCGAAATGCGTTTAAAAGGCGACATTTTTCTTGAGGTAGCGCCGAAGAGCTTTTTCAATTTTTTTTTTTTTTTTTTTGTAGTATTTTGAAGTGAAAAACACAATTTTTGTTTTAAAATTTCGGGAATTTGTTATAAAAAATGTGTAGATATTCAATTCAATTTAATTAATTTTTTATTTAGTATAACATTTTTTTTTCATAGATGCATATATAAACAAATAGACAAATATATAGAGAGTTTAGATATCGCACCTGTACCTCTAAAGTGAGTCAACCCAAAATTTACAAATTTTCAGTAGAGGCAAAAAACGGTTTTTTTAAATATTTACTATAAAATTTAAAAACAGTTGTTTCGTTGTAAAGAATTTCGAATAATAAATATACAACAGTAGTTGTTTTTTCCGATTTTTTCAGTGATCATCAAAAAGTTTTTTGGGTGGAACTCAAAATACCTCTTTTTAGCGGATTCTAAAGAAGATACTCCTATAGCACAAAGAGGGTTACAATTGTATTTTTTTTTTTTTCGAAAGACTAGAAAAATCGATGTGAGATTTTTACAGTGGATACATATAACCACTGTGTATCCTTTTCTTGCAAAAAATTAAAATTGAAAAATTTTGAGTTGACTCACTTTAGAGGTACAGGTGCGATATATGTAAATCTTTTCTACTGAAATATAGTTAATAGTTAAACTAATATGATAAGGAACAATAATAGGTTACATTAGGAGGAACGCTAAAATCAAAAATAGCTAAAATGAAAATTTTCAAAATGATATTATAAATTCAAGGCCAATAGCTAAGTGTTGCCAAATTTATGTTGGAAAATCCATGTTCTTCTCATGGGCAGCTATATGTACCTTGCTCCATAGTAGGATCGCCGAAAAATCTGATAATTGTTACACCGAATGAAAAAACAAAACATATTATATAAAAGCAAGCATTGAAATAAAAAAAATCTATAATATTAATAGGCTAGGCGATTTCTTGTGACTGGTGTTTTGTTCTACCATTTTATCCCGATTTTAACCAAACGTATATTATTTGAAAGGTATTTCTTTTCAGCCGATTTGCAGATTTACATATTCTTAAATTTTTTCCTTTATTTTGAGTAAATTGCATTTAAAGTTGCTACTAACACATAGATAAAATTATACAATGCTATATGTGTGTTTATTAAATTTGTTAATGTGTTTGTAATAAAAATGAGTGAATGTGAAGGTTCACGGGTCAAAACCTCACGGCCGCCCTAAGTAGAAAAAATTTTCATATAGAAACAACCTATTCAATTAAAACATAACAATTATCACAATGTTCAATAAATTGCTGATGAAGGCTGAAATGCCAGAAACCGGTCCGATTAAGAATACAGTGCAGTTATGAATTTTTGAAATATATGCTTTCTTCTTCTTTACCACGCACCATTTAAACGAAATTAAAATTGCATATTAATTACAGTAGTAATTGCAATATGTCTGAAAAATGACGATAAATCTAACAAACAAAAAAATGAGTTTGTTTCTTTGTGTTGATTTGTGAATTGGCTATAATTGATTAGTATACCTTTATGGTCTTTATTTACTGAATAAATAAAATTTCCTAGAATTTGCACTCGAGGACTGGAATCTGCTAGTATAGAATAAATAAAATAAAATATTTTGTGAAACAATTCAAACTTCTTAGGAAAAATTTATTATGAAAGAAAACATGTCAATAAGTCTCGGTAAGTCGTAGCGAAGCGCGACAGGGCATACTAGTAAATACATAAAATGAATAATCTTAATTTACTGTTCCAAATTATTTCCCTCCCCCTTCAAAGTACTACTCCTCCGATACAATACGTTATGCCAACGTTTTTTTATAATCTTTGAAATAGTTGTTGAAGTCGATTTACGGTATATCCTACAGTGATTCAGCTTTAATATCCTTAATAGATTTAAAATGGTGACCCCATTTTATTGAGTTTATTGAATAGCAAGCCACAAGTCACAAAATGCTAAAGCAACCTCGTGGTTGCGAAGCAATATTAGTCGAATTTTATGCAAACTATTCTCGAAGAACTACTGCAGTCTAAGACGGTACATTATTGTGGTCTAAAAACAAGAGGAGTCTGTCCATAAATTGGGCCTTTTTTGGGAGTAGCTTCACGCAAATGACGCATAAGACACAAATTATTAACATGACCTTAATTTTTGAACGACTTTGGCTTGCACCTTGCCACGTCGGTTGTTTTGGGGTCGTAGGCATAGATTTAAGTATAACCACCCATAATGATACAAAAAGCCTTATTTCAGAAATGTTAATACCAGACAGTGGAGTACAGTAAAAATGAGAGTAAATACTTCATAATATTTTCTTTATAATGAGGACATTGTGGATCATCAAAATTTATTTCGATTTATTAAAGCGTAAAAAAATTTATTTTAGTCGATTGTAATCGAAGTAATATTTTAGTTTTATAAAGCTACCATTAGCCTTAGGCCCTCAGTTTGTATCAATTGGGTTTGCGTTTTGGTTTGAATTTATATAAAAAAATACGAATTTTTTTTAAATCCATTTCATAGGTTGTCATACAAAATCGGACGTATTGTTACACATATCGTTATACATATTATTAAAAAAAAAAAGGTTCCTCGGATCAAAAATTTAAATAGGTTTAAAATAAATGATTTACCTTTGAAATATATAATATTAATAGGCTAGGCGATTTCTTGTGACTGATGTTTTGTTGTACCGTTTTATCCCGGCTTTCACCAAACATATATTATTTGAAAGGTATTTCATTTTAGTCATTTGCAGATTTACAGATTATTAAATTTTTTCCTTTATTTTGAGTAAATTGCATTTAAAGTTGCTAATAACACATACATAAAATTATACATATGGTATGTGTGTGTTTATTAAATTTGTTAATGTGTTTGTAATAAAAATTAGTTTGTTTTTGTGTTGATTTGTGAATTGGCTATAATTGATTAACATACCTTTAGGGTCTTTATTTAATGAAAAAATAAAATTTCCTAGATTTTGCACTCGAATTTCGAGGGCTGGAAATCTGCTAGTTTATATTAATTAAATAACAAATAATAAGCAGCTTGTTAGTTGAAAAACTGATGGAAATTTTAGAGCTCTCTTGGAAAACACACTAAAAAAATGCCTCCGTTTATACAAAATGAATTAATAAATATTATTGGAAAAGAAATTTAAAAAAATATTGTCACCGACGACAACGATGCTGTTCTTTTCTGCATTAGGTGAAGAAACGACTGACATCAGTGGAAAAGTGACAAAAGTGCCATTCAAATTAATTGAAGCCTTGGACAACATGGCCGATACAAGTAAGTTTTTAAAGAAACTCTTTTTTAGAATAGAATACTTAATATAAGTATTGTGTAAAACCACGTAAAAGCAACCAAAGATGGAAATTTATGCTGCAATGCCTATGAATAAATCAAGCATAATTAAAACTTGAGGTAAATTTCTTTGTATTTATAAAATCTAGCAGATTCCAGCCCTCGAAATTCGAGTGCAAATTCTAGGAAATCTTATTTTTCATTAAATAAAGATCGTAAAAGTATGCTAATTATAGCCAATTCACAAATCAACACAAAAAACAAGCTCATTTTTATTACAAACACATTAACAAATTTAATAAACACACACATAGCATTATATAATTTTATGTATGTGTGTAAGTTTAAAATCTGTAAATCTGCAGAACGGCTAAAAACAAATATCTTTCAAATAATATACGTTTGGTCAAAATCGGGATAAAACGGTAGCACAAATCATCGGACACAAGAAGTCGCCTAGCCTATTAATATTATAGATACGAGCTGAAGCCAAAATACAAATTTATTGAATGTTTTCATTATTAACTAGACGACCCCTGCTGCTCCGCAGCATTATATTATATTATATTAATTTTTATAATATAATACCAAAATTTGCCAAGAGAAGTTAACGTACAGTAACGCAAAAATATTCCAAGAGAAGTTAACGTACACTAAAAGTAAAGTTGATTGTCCACGCATAACTTTCCTCAAACCAAACGAATTTAAGCAGTTAATAGCTCAAAAGAAGGTGCTTGATCCACTGAGTGTTCTTAGACCTATGTCAGCAGCCTACGTTAATTAGAACTCTAGTTATAGAGGTTTGAGAGAAGAAAAATATTGAAAAAACCTTGAATGCAAAGTTTATTCATAAATTCTTTTAATATATAAGATACGATATTGGCCACCACGTTGTGCTAGGGTCGACTTAATTATACACCTACTGTGCATACATACATTTGTACGTACATTATTCTAAAACTAAAAAATAAATTCATATTCATTCATAGTTCATTTTCTCATCCAAAATGATTTACAAATACTTTTCCCCAAAAGTTTCGATAAAAAAGAATATTACCAATTTGAATTGGGGATTTGATTGAGCCTTCGGCGGTTTATGTAATATTGATTATGCCACTTTTTTAACTCATAAACAACCAAACAACGGTAACATCTTTTAATGATAATAAAAAATCTGATCAACTAGATGATACACAAGCTGATAACTAAAGGGTGTCACAACAAGAACGCAATTTTTAAATCTGGCAACATTCGAAGTGTCATTGTTTGACTTTTGAACAATTGTTATTGTTTGCTAGTAGAAGGTACGAGGTTAGAAAAATTGAGCGCTACACGAATAAACAACGCATTCTCATTGTGAAATTGTTTTACCAAAATGGTGAGAGTTTTGCGGCTACAGTTCGCAAATTGCGATCAATTTGGGGTCACAATAATGCTCCAAAAGAGTCAACTGGAAAGAGATTAATGGATAAATTTGCCGAAACTGGGTCTGTTAGTGATGTAAAGACAACAACGCGCCATCGCCCAGGTGGATCGACCGAAAATGTCGCAGCTGTACGTGATGATGTCGCTCAAACTCCATCCACCTTAATTCGACACCGAGCTCAGCAAATTGGTGTCTCCAAATCCACTATGCAGCGAATTTTGACGAAAGTTTTGCATCTTCATGCATACAAAGTTCAATTGACTCAGGAACTGAAGCCAGCTGACCATGGACAGCGAAGGGAGTTCGTTAATTGGGTATTGGAGAGACAACATGAAAATGCTGATTTTGCCGCTAAAATCATTTTCAGTGACGAGGCCCATTTCCATCTTGATGGCTTCGTCAATAGGCAGAATTGTCGCATTTGGGTTGAGGAAAATCCGCGAGTGATTCACGAGAAGCAAATGCATCCTCAACGTGTCACTGTGTGGTGTGGTTTTTGGGCTGGAGGAATCATTGGACCTTTTTTTTATGAAAATGAGGCAGGTCAAGCGCAAACAATCAATGGTGTTCGGTATCGTGAAATGATAACCAGTTTTTTCTTGCCTCGAATTGAAGAAATGAATGTGGAGGGCATGTGGTTCCAACAAGATGGCGTCACATGTCATACAGCCAGAGAAACAATTCAATTGCTGCATCAGTCATTTCCCGGTCGTGTTATTTCGCATTTTGGAGATCAGAATTGGCCGCCTAGATCGTGCGATTTAACACCATTAGATTTTTTCTTTGGGGTTTTTTGAAGTCGATGGTTTCCGCGAATAAGCCGACGACGACTCAAGCCTTAAAAGAGGAAATTGGACGCTGCATTAATGAAATACCCCAGCATTTATGCAAAACGGTCATTGAAAATTTCATTAAAAGATTGCGTGCATGCCAGCAAAGCCGCGGCGGCCATCTGCACGATATATTGTTCCATACATAACCTCATTCTGTCTACTTTACGATATAATAAAGTTTCACGATTTTTTTTTTAAATATCTGTGTTTTATTTAAAATTTAAAAATTGCGTTCTTGTTGGGACACCCTTTAATTCATAACGAGAGATAAAATACTATACATTTTCTCAAATTTAAGAGGAAAATTATCTTCAGGCATAGATAAAATACCAAATATTCTTTTAAAAAATATTCCTGAAATAATGATTTTTGAATATTGTAATTTATTTAATAATATGTTGAACATTTATATTTTTTTGAAATGTGGAAAATGACAAAAGTGGCCATTCTTCCAAAAAAAGATAGAGATGTGAGTAATCCGAAAACCTAAGAGCCATAAGTCTACTCCCTAATATCAGCAAAATTTTTGAAATGGGTATAAATAATAAAATTAACCAATTTTGTTACGGTAACAACTTAATAAATGAATAACAGTTTAGATTTAAGTATAAGCATTCAACTGTAAATGCAATACATTTACTTACATCAAACATTAATTGGAACTGGAACCAAAAATTATACACAGGTGCGTGTCTAGTTGATATGGAAAAAGCGTTTGACAGTATTTGGATTACAGGGTTAATATTTAACCTAACCGAAAATCAATTCCCTATAACTCAAATAATATTAATTTGCAATAAGATTTGTGATAAAACTTTCAAGATTTTTCACCAAAACCACAAAAGCAAAAAAACATTTAAAATCGTCAATGGACTACAAAAGTAACAGTAAACTCACCCATTCTTTTCAATTTATTTATAACTGATCTACTGAGTAAAATAGAAAATATTATCGCATTTGCAGATGATATAATTATATATCACCCTGATAGAACGATTGAGAAAACTAATCAGAAACTTCAAGAATCGTTTAACATTGTACAAAAATGTACAATAGATTGGAATATGACAATTAACGCACTAAAATGCGAAACAATTCTTTTTAGGCCTCCAGTTGACAAATGTAATAGTAATATAAAGAAAAATTGGAAAGAATTCGGAATTGAATCTTATTTATCAAATACAGCTATACCAATCAAAAATGTTGTTGAATATTTAGGTATATATCTAGATACATTTTTATATTTTTATAATCATGTTAAAGAAATAATTATAAAGCTAGGAAAGCATTTTACATATAAATCATTACTTTACTCAAGGTTCATAAAACCAAGGGTCAAAATTATTATGTACCAACCATTAATTAGACCAATTATAACATACGGTTGCCCAATTTGGTTTAATGTTTCACCATCGTCCATGGAAAAGATTCGGGTTTTCGAAAGAAAATGTTTAAGGGCTTGCAATGCCTTGTATAGATCTCGAGAAAGCAATTTTGTTAAGTATGTACCCAACAAAAAATTATACAACACATCAAACATTATAAGAATTGATAATTTTTTTATAAATGTAATGAGAAATAATTTTATGATGTACATTATGTAAGGAAAATAATTTAATAATGGCACCGTATTCCACAAATGAAGAATATATAAAGAAAGCATTACAAAATGGATTTGTACCCCTGAGGCATTTTTTCCTCGATAAAATAAATTTTATACAAAACGAAAATGGTGTACCGGTTTTTTATCACAACCATAGAATAGCAAATGTTACGGCAGCTCTAATGAAGCTATTAATCCCTCGAATATTAGACACGATACTAGTATTGCAAACAGAGATTATAGGAGATCAAATAGATCGAAAACCAAAAAATTTTAGTGGTTAACTTAATGCTCAGTTATACTTTTCTGTTTCGTTATTTTTACTTCTTTGACCATAGTTTTAACATCTGCCAATATAAATGTGATGTTTTTAAACAATTTTTTCATCACAATTAAGCTTTGAAAGTAGTATATTCTTTATTTGAAGTACGCCATTAAATCATTTGTTAAAAAAAATAAAATAAAATTAATATCTTTAGTATACTCGAGAGCTCGTTTGTGGGACTATATAGCAATTTAATCAAATATTGTTAACTATTGGTTATTGTAGTTTAAATTTTTTAAATATTGTTCATTAATAAACGGAAAAAAAATTATCTTTTCTCCAAATTTTTGTATGCAATCCTTTTAAATAAATAATTCGCTTTCTTAAAATTGAATTCTATAATAATTTTAATAAAATTTTAACCACTTGTTTCTTGCGATATAGGATAGTGTTTACATAACCGTATATGTAAATTTGAGTTCATCTTAAATGTGGCAATTTGCAGCTTTGTCTTAAGTGTTACTTAGAACTTGTCAAAGTACTTACAATCAGTAATTTTAGATATTGTGAAACTGAATTAAATTAGTTATAAATTGACTAAATTCAATATGCCGAGATGTGGACATCGAATTTCAAAAGTTGTAATAAGAAATTTCTACAGTGGTTAATCAGTTTGTAAGCAGCCCTGAACTTCCCATGACAATCTGTGTGGTGTTGAGAACACCTGTGTGGGGCTATAAATCTAAATAGGGCTGGGCGAAATTATTTTCGTTTAAAAAAAGTATTATACGAAAAAAGAAATATGGTCAGGATTGGTCCATTTTTCGACCTAGCTCCCATATAAATATAGCATCCGATATGCGTTTTTTCAAATCTGCAGGCAAAAAATTAATAAAAATTCCACTCAGATTTGGTATATGCGTAGTTTTAATACCGAATTAGTTAGACCTAAGACCAATTCTCTAAACGCATGGTATAGGGTATTGCATAGGGTATCATATGGGGTAGACCGACTATAAATTTCTTACTTGTTAGTATTGTGTGAGTGTAATTTTGTAGTCGATTTTAAACATCTTGACGAGATTATGGCAATATGTTTAATGTGCTCGTAAAAATTTTAAGTAATCTGGCTTTCATAGTACTCCAAGTATGTGATGATAAATATTTAATTTGCTTGGGAGGTGCCAAACCCAACTAATTTGTCGAAAAAGAATGCCTAATTTGTATATTCATCTAGTTCTGAGCTTAATTTAAAGTTTGAAGACACTAGCCCATCGGAAAGTCGAATGAATAATTTGCATTTATATATAATACCTGTTCTCAATAAGGCCTGGATTTTATAAAAATTTTATTTTACCAAAATTTTTTAAAAACTAAAATTGGAGATTTTAAAATAGTACTAAAACAATCGATTTTGGAAATATTTTCAGCAGCTCTTCGCATTCAAGCAATACAGCAAATAAGTTTCATTGCATTTAATTGTCAACTACACTAAATATCAAATCTGCTAGCTTTAGCTTTTCATGCGATGCTGCATATTTAAAAAAAAATCATGTGAGTCCTATCACAGGGGAGATGTGTAAACATCTAGTAATTAAAGATTTGTTTATGTCACTTTTTTGAAATTAAACAAAAAGCGTCATATATTACTTATAGCAAATCTGTGGGGTTGTTGAATTATGCGTATGTTATACGTTTATATTTATTGTGAAATTTTTAACATTTTACAGTAAACGGTTGTTAAATTAGCTGAAACAATTTTATATCATAATTTTTCACCAATACAATCATAAGTCACACCGATTTGTCTTGCGGCTCACGGCGTAACATGTAAACTCACATGTTACGCTGTTTTTGTGATTGTGTTGTGAAATAGAAATTTACGCCCCTGCGCGTATGGATGTTTACACATCAAAATTCTAATTCCAATTCTCCAGTATTCTTTCTACAAACTTTTGGCGAGATAAACATCTAGTGACTGATGTACTTACAAATTTTCTTCTTTCTATGTTGAGTAACTCAACTGACAGCAATTTGTCTTAATAAATTTTCAGGTGCTCTTGGCAACATTAATAGCAATAACTTTAAGCTGACACCATCGCGACAAAGTCGTATAATATGTTCATAGGGAATTTCGTATCCCAAAATTCAATTTTGGATTTCACCATGAAGTGCATTTGCAGAACAATCGGTTACAACCTTACAATAACAAAACATGTCAAATATCTGCTAAAATCTAATAATTGCCACAGATTTTTTATATACAGAGCATTATCAGATAATTTTCGTTTAAAAACATAATAGTTACCAGACAATTCATTAATAATAAGTAAAGGTAATAAATATTTTCGTTTTTTTACAAATATTTTGCTCAAAGTTTAAATAATAAAATAGATGAATTTAAACTCACTTTTGAAAATTCTAACATTGATATCGTTTGTGTATCAGAAACTTGGCTGGTCAAATCCACCTCGGATAATTTCATTTGTCTGCGTGGGTATAGAGTTTTTAGATCTGATAGGGAGTGTGAAGATAGAGGGAATATACAGGCCAAATAAAAATATTAGGTTCTCCAAGTTTCTTGATAAACTGGACATCTTAACAGATGGATATAATGGTATTATTATAGCTGGAGATTTTAATTCAAACATTATTAATGAATCAGCGCTTACTGACAGCATGATAACTTATGGACTTGAACCTGTAAATCGTTACAATCCTACACACTGCACCACCAATAGCAATAGTCTGCTTGATATCTTCTTTGTCAGTGATTTGTCTAACGTGTTATTGTATGATCAAATTTCAGCACCATGCTTTTCAAAACACGATTTGATCTTCCTGACTTACACTATCAAATTCAACAAGCTAACGTGGTTTACTCATACCGTGACTTCAAAAATCTAAACTACGCATTACTTTACTCAAACTTTTACCAAATTGACTGGGATTGTATTTACTGTATGACATCTGTTGATGATCAATTAACCTTTCTACCAGAGTTCAGAAAAAAACACACACTGAATAAAAAAAAACTCGTTCAGTTATATTTTAAGTCGTGTTGTGGCTCGTGTAGTAAGAAAAAACAGAACATGTACAATAAACAGGTTCGAGTTCAGTTATATTTTAAACACGACTTAAAATATAACTGAACTCGAACCTGTTTATTGTACATGTTCTGTTTTTTCTTACTACACGACTTAAAATATAACTGAACTCGAACCTGTTTATTGTACATGTTCTGTTTTTTCTTACTACACGAGCCACAACACGACTTAAAATATAACTGAACTCGAACCTGTTTATTGTACATGTTCTGTGTTTTTTTTCAGTACACGTACCAGAACATGAACTTCAAATAAAGCAACACTCAGAAATGTGTGCTTTATGTGTGATTGAAACAAAAAGTATGTGATACAAAAATGTTCGTGTAAATAACGAAATATTAAAACGAACACAGTCATGGTTGTGTTGGGCACCGTAGAAAATTTAGAAACGCACATAATTGATATGAAAATAAAGATATGTGTTGGCTGCTTTTGAACAGAACATTGTGTGTTTCATGTGTGTATTTTCTGAACCTTGCTTTCTACAGAACAATTTATTACAACTTTTCGACGAAGCGGTACCTCTGAAAACAAAATCCAAAACAGTCAGTATTAAACCTTGGTTTGCTACTACTATAAAAGACTTGATCTATCGAAGGGATATTGCTTACTCCAGATGGAAGAGGTTTAAAACGCCTGAACTGCAAAACGAATATCATACGGCTAGGAGAGATGTTAATCGAAAAATCAAAACTGCTAAGTGACATTTCTTTTCTATGAAATTTAATTCTGCATTGATTCTAAACAAACGTGGAAGACAATTAAAGATATTGGCATTGGAAGATGCAATAATAATACCTGTTCGATAGACGCTGACGAATTGAACTTAAAATTTACGAATCTACCTTCGGTAGAAGTTGATCATGAATTTTACAATAATATACGAAATACTCCAAATTTTGCCGAGGAAAATTCCTTTGAATTTAAATGCGTTAATCAATTTGATATTATAAAATGCTTTTCTCTGGTAAAGTCAAACTCTGTAGGATATGATAATGTAATACCGAAATTTATTAAAATACTTCTTCCACTTTTACTGCCTTATATAACATTTTTCTTCAACTGCATTATAACTTCAAGCAGTTTCCCTACCATATGGAAACATGCTAAAATAATATATATTCCAAAATCAAATTCTGAGCAACGACCTATAGCCATTCCATGTTATTTGTCAAAAGTTTTTGAAAAGACAATTTTTTTTTCAAATGAATGAATATATAACTCAACACAACTTAATGTCCCACAAACAATCCGGCTTTCGAGCAAACCACAGTTGCGTGACAGCCTTAACTGACGTTTGCGAAAACGTAAGACGTGACATAGACGACAGCAAAATAACCTTCCTTGTACTTCTAGATCACTCCAAGGCGTTTGACACAGTTGATCATCCAACTCTCTGTATGAAATTAAGACGTTTCTTTAATTTTTCCTCAACATCAACGCATTTAATTTCCTCTTATCTCACAAATCGCACACAATCACAAATCGCACGATGTACAACTCTTTCTGAGCACCCCAATCGAGTCAATAGATGAAAATATAGACAAAATTAACTATGACCTTAGTCAATTGTACAGATGGGCGTCAGCAAATGGTTTATGCATTAATCCTAGCAAGTCAAAATGTCTGCTAATACGCAAACGAAATGCAAATCCAGAGTTTGGGAATGAAATAGTTATCAACGGCGATAGAATTGACTTTGTTACAAAAACAAAAAATCTTGGAGTAACTTTTAATAACACTCTAACCTGGTCGAACCACATAAATACGACTGTTGCTCAAACTTACATGAAGCTCAGAACTCTATGGCACACTCAATCTTTCACTCCTTTAAATATAAGAATACTTCTAGACAAAACGTATTTAATTCCCGGTATTTTATACGGGTGTGAACTTTTTGCAAACTGTGATTCTTTTAGTAAAGGCAAACTTAATGTTTTATATAATAGCATAATTAGATATGTTTTTAGACTAAGAAGGTCTGCCGGAACTTCTTCCTTCACGAATAAACTTTTCGGCTTATTATTTGAAAATCTGATGAAAAGGAGAGTTCTTTTGTTTCTTCATAAAGTAATTTTCACCGCAAAACCACTTTACCTGTATGAAAATCTCCGGTTCGCCAGATCAAACCGAGGTAAAAAATTAATTCTACCTCGTCATCGTTATTTGGTATCTGAATGGCATTTCTACGTCAACGCTATACGTCTTTGGAATATGCTTCCACAATCTCAGCAACTTAAAAGCAACGCTTCAAATTTTAAAAAATTCCTTTTTGAATATTTTGCATAACAATTTATTAATTAATTAAATTAACTTATTTTATTTTTTTCTTTTTTGTAATCTTGTATTATTTTTCTTGGTTATTGTTTACCATTTTTTCTTTAATATTTTCTGTATTTGTAACTAAAAATTCTCATGCCTTAGCATTATTATTACTGTACTGTAATTATAAGATTTGTTCTTGTTGTACAGGAAAGCAAATAATTAAATAAATAAAATAAATAAAATAAAAAAGAAACCCCCGTCATTTATTCCTACACTCCATTTTTCCGTAAAAAATCCCTACAAAAATGGAATTTTACCTACATCTGACATCACTTAAGTTTCAACTGTGGTTGTTTGCTTAAATATTAATCGTTTACTAAATTCCCAAATTGTAGGATTTTGTTTATTTTTTTTTTCAATTTATCTTTTATGAGTTAAAGAACAACGTTGTATTATGTTTAATGTGTGTTAATTACCGCCAGACATAAACACAACTGGCTAACAAAATTGGCTGAAATCGAACATCGAACTCAAACGGCAAATATTAAGATTTAAAAGCATAATGTTTGGCAGACATCATGATATATATATATTCATTCACTCATACATATTTAAAGAACATACATACATGTTTATGTATTTATGTTTGTTTATGGCTTCGTAATTATACATATGTATGTATGTGTCTGTGTGTACGAGTACTTAAGGAAATAATCAGAAGAAAACATTTTCGTGCGATTGCACAAATATAAATAAAAGATTAATAAGGATGAAGATGATTTTAATTAAACGGCGCTTGTGTCAAATACGAGCACAAGTATTGTGTTTTTACGTTAATGTTTAGGAAGAGCATTAAGTATGCCCAAATAAATTTTGTATAATCTTGTTACGAAAATGTACTTTTTACACCCCATACCACTATGTGGTTAGGGTGTATTGACTTTGAGCTGATGTTTGTAACTACCAAAAATATTTGGCCGAGATCTTTTATTATACCAATTGACTCAGAATCACTTTCAGAGTCGATGTCTGTTCGTCCGTCCGTCTGAGTGTCCATATAATCCTTTTAATCAAACTACAGGTCGTAAATATGAATGTATCTTTCTGAACTTTGGTACATAAGCTTCTATCTGTCAAAGGATGAATGCTGTTGAAATTGGTGAAAATCGGTGCGTGTTCAGACTTAGTCCCCATACAAATAACTCCTATTAGATCCAAGTTATCATTTAGATCTTGATCAAATTGGGTGGTATGTGTTTATTATATCCATTCATAAGTAGTCCAAAAATAAACTATATATGACATTTCTCCATATGACACAGCCCCCATATAAAGCTGCTTCCCGATCTTCACTTAAACATATTAAAAACAAAAATATTGCTCAGATTTTTCTCAAATTTGGTATGTATATGTTCTCCAATTCAAAAATTTAATAAGTTTAGATCTCTTGTTGCAAATATGGCCCGGCTACCTAATATAATTGCTGTTCAGGAAACCAGGTTTGATAATAATTTAGCTCAAATATATAACATAGATGGATACAACTATGTACATTGTTGTGGACCCGATAGTTAAGGTGGAACATCAGTTTTTATCAGAAAATAGATAGAATATAAAGTAGAAAATTGTGAAAGTATAAATTTTGTTCATTCAATTGTTTTAACGCTAAACAACAACAATGTTAATGGTAAACATGTAAAGTTTATATCATTTTACAGGTCACAAAAATGTGATACAAATAGATTTCGGCTTTTTTTAGAGAGCTCATTAATTACGGTCGTAACCCTTGTGTTTTTGTTGGTGATTCAAACATTGATGGTTTGAATTACGTTTCGTCAGAAGGACTTTTAAATATACTTGCGAATTATGACTTTAAAATTTGTCACACTTTAATAACACGCCCAGATAGTGGAACGTCTATCGATCATATTTATAGTAACATTTCCGATTATGTACTTGTTGACTCCATGTAATGTAAACTATCAGACCACAGTCTGATCTCATGTAGAATAGAAATGGAAACCGATGCCCACGACTTCATTGAACATAACCGCTTATGTTGTGATTATAATCGTGTAAAAGATTGCATTCAAACTCAATTGCCAAAAAAAATTCCCAAATCTTGTATTGGTAATGCTCTTGGGAATTATACTGTAAAGAAACATTATAAAAGTTTACACCGACATAGAATTACACCGTGGATCAATGAAAACTTACAAAAACTAATGAATTAAAAAAAAAATGTTTAAATTGCGAAGAAAAAGGCCAGGCAATGGCGATATAGAGAAAAGATTAAAAGGCCTCAGTAGCGTTATAAAGAGGGAAAGTAGAGCATCTATGAATAATTTTTATAAGGACAATTTAATCGAAATTCAGCATTATCCAAAAAAATGTTGGAAGTTTTTGAATGAAACCCTTGGAAGAAAACAATACCAATCTGTTAATATAAAAGATGAAAATGGCGAACAAATCGACTTTCAAAAAGCTGAAATTTTAAATAAATATTTTTTGAAATCTATTCAAGATTTAAAATTGGGAATTGATCATTTATCAATGGATTACTGTAATTTTTTAAGAATTTTGACCCAATGCAATTCAAGGTTTAAATTTTTTCATACTGCATTTGATGAGGTACACAATGTCATAACAAATCTAACACCTAATAAAAGCACTGGACATGATAATATTTACCCAAATTACTTATAAACTGCAAAAATTTGTGAACACCATATTTGGTAAATATCTTTAATAATATGATACATACGGGCATTTATCCCGATATTTTAAAAATACATAAAGTAGTTCCAATACCTAAGGAGATAAATGCCCCTAAGGCTGAAATGTTTAGACCAATAGCAGTTTTGTCTATCGTTGATAATGTATTTGAAAGAATTCTACATAATCAAATTTCAACATATTTAAAGAATAATAATAATACTAAGGAGGCGGTTCAAAATGTTGTCAATTTTATATGCAAGGGACTGGATGAAGGCGATCGCGGAGTAGCTGGCATTATTTACGACTTTTCAAAAGCGTTCGATCTTATAGATCATGAAGTTCTTGTTGAAAAACTTGAATTTTATGGAGTCTTTGGTACGGAATTGTCTCTATTTAAGAGTTATTTAACAAACCGTCGACAGTATTTTCAAGTAAACTACAATAAAAGCATGATGAGTTCAGTTCAACATGGAGTGCCGCAAGGGAGCGTACTGGGGCCTTTATTGTTTACAATTTATCTAAATGACATCACAAACCCGGGACTATTTGGAAAATTGTTTATTTACGCTGATGATATAAGCCTTTTTTACCCTTTTCAACATGAAACCATGGTAAAAGCTTACATAGAACGTGACGCGGGTCTTATATCTGAATTTGCGAGAGTAGATAAACTTATTTTAAATGCAAATAAAACACGGCTTGTAAGATTTAAACCGTACTCTTCTAACGTAAATTTTAGTGTTTTTATAGATGGCAGAGAAATTTCAGACGTTACTTCGGTGAAGTATTTGGATATAAATTTGGAAAGTAATTTATCTTATAGTCAGCATACACAATCCCTAAAAACCAAAACTTCTCAGGCTATTGGATTTCTATATAAATTTAAAAACATATTTGAATATGAAACCAAGTTGTTAATATACAACGCTTTGATTCAAAGTCACTTTAATTATTTGGCTATTATTTTTGCGTGGAAGAAAAACACTGATTTGAAATCTCTCCAACGGGTACAGAATAGAGCTTTAAAAGTAGTAGCGAATCTTCCCATTACACACCCGACATTATCACTACATAAAAAAAAACATTTCGATCAATTTTGCCGATTCATGGCATTTATAAGCTGCAATTTTTATTATATGTTTTCAAATGCATGCACAACATTGGACATCATACCATAAAATTTTCAAGAAATCAAAATTCTTATAACACCAGGAACATTAGTAGCCCGGTGTAGGTTAGCAACAATAAAACAAAGAATTGAATACTTGGGTGGTCATCAGTCATAACTTACCACAGAATTTAAAATGTGTAAACAGAATTTCTTTATTTATCTTCGTTAAAGGATTATTTATTAAGTAATATAGAAGAGGGTCTGAGTTGAATAAATTTGATAACTTTGATTATAGTAAACAAACATTTTTATAAACATTTTCATAAACATTCTTTATAGTGTAATTATATAAAATTATATGTTATATTTTACCAACTCGCCTCAATAATGCCTGTAAGGCAATGAGGCAACTTAATTGTACTGAATTATTTGACCCTAACAATTATAGACAGGATCGATACATTTTTCGACCTAGTCCTAGTCAAATCTGGAGGCAAAAAAATAAAAATTCCACTCTCTAAACGCATGTGATAGGGTATCGCATAGTCGGTCTTATTTCGATTTTTTTTAATGGAGGTGCTACTACAATTTTTCATTAATTTTTTTTTTGGTTTAAAATTGTTTTTTAATGACGGTGCTATTACAAAATATAACTTTGAATAGATCAAACGTTATAAATTACATCTAGAACTCTATTTTACTTTCTAAAACTTTTATTATTAAGTCCACAGTTCCTTTCTGTTAATTGTATTTAGTTCTTCCGTAGAACAAGTGAAATTTTACAGTTGTTATCAGGCTGTAGTTGGTATCATGCTGTCAAGTTCTGGCTGTTCATTGCATGGAATAACTTTAAAATTATATATTCTTTGAAATGTGTCTCTGACACATCATAAAAGCTGACCACTTTTTTATGTGTTCGAACAAATATCGTACATGCCTTTAACCATAAACTGAAGGTTATAAATTTTAAAATCTCCTTGAGAAACGAAACATAAAACTTAAACACTTACCTGGTAATCCATAGAATTTCCATAACCCATATGATTGCAGGAGCAAGAACATTGCTTGATATGTTGTTCAAGTTCATCGTCAATTATCAAAGATGATGAAGTTGTATTCAAGTCACTACCATCAAGCATATGATGGAGATGATGAGCTTGATATGGATGATTATGAAGGTAATGATGATGTTTGCTGGCACACATTACATGGGATTCATGATTGTTATGGGTATTTAATACCGCGGTAGATGCATTGTTAAGAGACGGCATTGCCAAAAGTTGTGAAGCAGTTAAAAAGTTTTGTTTTTCTTTTGATGATGTCGTCAATAAACAAGATTTTAAGTTTTTTTGTTTATTTTTTGTTGTTGTTGCAGAAGTTTTTATATTTGTTGTTAAAGGATTTGTTATTATAGTTGTGGAATTTAAATTAAAGTCTAAGTATGATGATAGGGGTGCATCAACAGATGATGATTTTAACAGTAGTCTGTTGTTAACATTACGTGATTTAGAATTCTGTTGATGTTTCTGTTGCTGTTGCTGTTGCATTGTTTTGTATGAGTTGTCTATGGTATCATGTGTTAAACTTGAATTATGTTGCAAAGTATGTGCTCGTATTAGCTTTTCTCCCGAAAAGCTTTTACGACGCGAGAGCATGCTATGAAAAGCTTCATAAGCAACAGTTTCTTCTTCCTCTCCTTCACCACCACCATAGTGAGCTTGATTTGAAACAAAATGTTTCAAAAAATCATCTTTACCACTAACATCACCATCACCACCACCACCACCATCACCGCTACTAGTTGCTGCTATATCTGGCGGTGGGCCATTTGGTTTTAGACTATAGGCTGCTGTCACAGCTGCAGCTGATGTTAGAGAAGGTTGTGTGGTAACAGCTGTTGAAGCTTCTGATAACATTAAACTCAGCATTTCTGTAGAATCTGTGATCATTGGCACTGAACATGAACCTATTTCGGTATTTGTATCATCATATTCTTGATCCAATGCCAGTATATTTGCTGATTCTCTTTTTAATCGTTCGCGTTGTTTTTGCAATATCTGCTGATTGTCGATGGGTTGTGTCTCCTCCGAACCGAATTCATCGGAGGTATTTGATTCCAACTCTGAAGTAATACTTTTTCTATGCTGAAATTTTTTTTGTTGTTGATGTTGCTGAGTTATGGAATTCGCTGTAGAGTTAATACCATATTTCCAATATGTTTTATTTGTGCCTGCTATACGTTGCAGAGTTCTGGTCTTAACATATTGAGCTGTTTCTAATTTACGTTCTTGTTTTTGCTTTTCCAATTGTTGTAGAGTTTTGAAAGTTTTTCTTACTTGAGGTTGTGTATGATGTAAGGTGTTACATCTTCTAGTGGGTGGTGGTGTATACAATGGTGTTGGAGATCCATAGTGGCTGGGTGACGCTGAGACACTTGTCCTTTTGGGTTTTTTTAATCCTCCACCACCTCCACCTAAACGATTTGTTAGACTATGTGCGGAGAGTGATAAAATTTTGGTGTTAGACTATGTGCGGAGAGTGATAAAATTTTGGTAAATTTCAATCTTCCTTCTCCTTCGTTAGAATTATTTTCTTTAGTTTTATTCTTTAATAAATACTGGTGGTGATGTTCATTGATAGTGGGTAATTTAAGTAATTGTTGTGCCTGCAAATGAATATAATTTGTGGCATTGCATGTCGTTGCTGCGGGGTTTTGCTGATTTTTGGCTTCACGTTCTGTTAATGCCGACTGTATAAAGTTTTGCGTATGAGTTTGTTGTTGATGATGTAATTTAGCTTGTGCTGGCGGTGTTGGTGATTCATAGAGGGACTTTCGTGATAAAGCCAAAAACTCATGTTGTTCTTCATCTTCTAGTGCTTTAATGGCACGCAGATCCCATTCACCGGATGTCATTAAAATAAAGGTGATTTCTTTTGTATTTTATGGAATTTTAAATTTCTCTCCCTTTTTTATTAGATCGATTAGATAAAATTTATATCTGCCCATGTTACAGTGTCATTATTTTTATATTTCCTAGATAACACCAACTGTTTGCTAGAATTATGTGCTAGAACTAAATTTATATTATTATAATGCGCACATAACTGAGTACACAATATAAAATATAAAATATAAAATATAAAATATAAAATATAAAATATAAAATATAAAATATAAAATATAAAATATAAAATATAAAATATAAAATATAAAATATAAAATATAAAATATAAAATATAAAATATAAAATATAAAATATAAAATATAAAATATAAAATATAAAATATAAAATATAAAATATAAAATATAAAATATAAAATATAAAATATAAAATATAAAATATAAAATATAAAATATAAAATATAAAATATAAAATATAAAATATAAAATATAAAATATAAAATATAAAATATAAAATATAAAATATAAAATATAAAATATAAAATATAAAATATAAAATATAAAATATAAAATATAAAATATAAAATATAAAATATAAAATATAAAATATAAAATATAAAATATAAAATATAAAATATAAAATATAAAATATAAAATATAAAATATAAAATATAAAATATAAAATATAAAATATAAAATATAAAATATAAAATATAAAATATAAAATATAAAATATAAAATATAAAATATAAAATATAAAATATAAAATATAAAATATAAAATATAAAATATAAAATATAAAATATAAAATATAAAATATAAAATATAAAATATAAAATATAAAATATAAAATATAAAATATAAAATATAAAATATAAAATATAAAATATAAAATATAAAATATAAAATATAAAATATAAAATATAAAATATAAAATATAAAATATAAAATATAAAATATAAAATATAAAATATAAAATATAAAATATAAAATATAAAATATAAAATATAAAATATAAAATATAAAATATAAAATATAAAATATAAAATATAAAATATAAAATATAAAATATAAAATATAAAATATAAAATATAAAATATAAAATATAAAATATAAAATATAAAATATAAAATATAAAATATAAAATATAAAATATAAAATATAAAATATAAAATATAAAATATAAAATATAAAATATAAAATATAAAATATAAAATATAAAATATAAAATATAAAATATAAAATATAAAATATAAAATATAAAATATAAAATATAAAATATAAAATATAAAATATAAAATATAAAATATAAAATATAAAATATAAAATATAAAATATAAAATATAAAATATAAAATATAAAATATAAAATATAAAATATAAAATATAAAATATAAAATATAAAATATAAAATATAAAATATAAAATATAAAATATAAAATATAAAATATAAAATATAAAATATAAAATATAAAATATAAAATATAAAATATAAAATATAAAATATAAAATATAAAATATAAAATATAAAATATAAAATATAAAATATAAAATATAAAATATAAAATATAAAATATAAAATATAAAATATAAAATATAAAATATAAAATATAAAATATAAAATATAAAATATAAAATATAAAATATAAAATATAAAATATAAAATATAAAATATAAAATATAAAATATAAAATATAAAATATAAAATATAAAATATAAAATATAAAATATAAAATATAAAATATAAAATATAAAATATAAAATATAAAATATAAAATATAAAATATAAAATATAAAATATAAAATATAAAATATAAAATATAAAATATAAAATATAAAATATAAAATATAATATATAATTCTGTACAAAATACTTGTTCGTATATTTAAATATGTTGTACTCGTTGTATTGCTATATGTATGTGTATAAAAAAAAATAAATTGCATTAATTTGATATTATTTTACAGTTGGTTTCACACCCACCAAAATGTAACATACGGTACGTATGATTGATTTTTTGCAAATTGTTTTTTATTTGTATCATAATTTAACGCATTTGTTACTTTTAAACGCAATAAATTACCGCTTTGTTAAAAATTTACATACATATATTTCATCATATTTATTATTTTTACAATTTGTGAGATATATCTTCGTAATTATTGAAGCTATGGTTAACTAAGCCAATAAGGTCTGAACTTTTATTTAAGAAGAAATTTCAACTTTTTAGCATTTAAAAATATGAAAGAAGCCTTTTAACTATATTTAGAATCTATGAAATTAGAATTTTTTTTGCAACTAAATTGTCAGTTTCTTCTATACCCTCACAATAAAAGAGTAACAATTAATCAAAGTTATAGATGGTCTAAGTTTTAGAAAAGGGCTTAGGTGAAAACATGGTGGGCGAGTTCATTAATCGACATGAAAAAGCAATCAGAATCTAAATCTAAGTCAGATAGTTATAAATTCTTTCTCAGCAAGTTTGATAAATTTCATTTCTAATGTGATCATTATATGGGACTAGGTCTGAAAGTGGTCTGATGTCTTACTTGCGTAGTATAAATATAAACCAATTATGTTACATTCTTTATGGTTAAAGGAATAAAAAATTTTAATCACCCAGGTCAATGCTGCATTGCTGATTATTTCCAAAGCAATGTCTGTCATGGCGAACCACCATGTGGTGATTCATTCTATTCTGTTCTAGGCCATCGCATGCTGCTTTGGGGAAGCCCTAGCTTCCGATATTAACCTTCTAGCAAGGTAAAAATAATGGATTATACGTGCATAACTTGCTCCCTTCGTACTACTCCCTCGGTAGTATATGTGTTCATTGGATACATAAGGGAAACAGTCTGCAGCGTACTCGGCCATCCACATAAAGTGTACTCCACAATAGCGAGCCTGCAGTTGTGGCCATAGCGTGATACTGATTGAACTTAGAATTAATCGTGGCCAAGGAAAGGCCCCAGGTAGCACACGTTCCAAATTTTTTTTCACTGAAGAGTGGAAACTATATAACGAAATTGGTTTGAAGACCACTACAGTGTATATCGCATTTAAGGAAAATAATGGTAATTAAGGAAGTTGCTGACTGGCTATGTCGAAAATGCTGTAATATCCATTAAATCAATGTTTCTGAAAATAAGAACCTCCTTCAACTTCCGCATAGCAGTTAGAATCTTGCAGTTTTTAATACAAATCCCTGGTAAAACAAATCGCAGATGGTTATAACTTGAAACTGACTTATAACATTTTAAATGCCTGAGAGTCTTGTTGAAACTGCATGGATGCAGAGAAAGGGGAGAGTATCGAACTTTTTCTCTGCTTTTGTCTGACGCGGTACATATTTAGACTTAGGACATTGGCATCGTTAATACTTAATGATCTCTCTGATCTCCCAAATATTGCGGCATTACATCTTAAAAGCTTTGTGAACGGCTCAAATTGGTTTTACGGTAGTATCACTTCGACCCCAAAGTCTAAATATGCAAATGGTTTAAACTAGAAGGAACTTCTAATCTTACCTAAGTTAACCTAAGTTCCAAATAACTGGAAAAAAAGAATTTGGAACCATTTTTAATTATAGTCCTCTTATAAAGCAGTGAACCGAAATTCACTTAAAACTATTTAGCGTCAAAAAATGCAGAAGTTATTGCTTAGATTTCTTTTTTACATCTATTCCCTACATAAATAATTTATGTTGGCGTTATAGACTTTTTGTGAGGACTCTTTTGCACAAAGTTTCAGCAGCCCTATTACCAAATTTCTCATTTACTACTATTGACATTTAAAATTTCCCGCGTAATGAGTTAAGGCCATTCCACTTTTCATAGAATCTACTCTGACATTCAACTCAAAATAGCTAACGTCCCACGAAAAATGACAATTGGTAATTTTATGCATGAGTAGTGTTGAATTTAATTATAATTGGTTAAGTTTATTATGTTAATTTAAACACAATTCATAACTAATTTGTATTAATTTGGTTGAATTTAGTACGTATGATTTATTTCAAAAAATTTAACAAATGTAATTCATAGCGATTATTTCTTATCTGTATTTGAAAAGTAATTTGGCTTTTAAAATAATATTATTTGTTGATGTGAAAAAAATTGATTCAACCATGCGTATCAGTTAAATGAAACCAACCATAACAAGTAAGAGTGTTAAATTCGGCTATGCCGAATCTTTGATACCCTCCACCTGGGTTTTACGTTTACATTAATATCTGGACTTCTTGCACTATTTGTAACAAATGTATATAAAATATTTGAATATGTAAACACTTTGATAAACCTATTACTGAATTATTACAACAAATGCTCTGAATTTTCAGCATTTTATAGAGGTGTCTACATATTTTAGGTCATAAATTGGCACAATGACTCCCGATTTATCCCATTTTAAATACTAACCTAATCCAGATAATTATAAACAATATTAAGTTTAACCAGGTAAATGGTTTATTTTGTAATTTTCTTTTTAATTAAAATTTTTTAATATAAAGGTGCATTTTATTTTTTACAATCCTTTTAAATTTTCCAGACCTATTAGTATAGGGCACATTTGTGAGTCCGCATAGATCAACTTTCAACTCTTACTTCTTTTTATTGTATTAAATCTATCTTTGTGTCTTTAAATTAATTAAGATAATTAAGATGAAAATATTTAACAAATTGTTTTTTTTTAGTTAATATCTGAACATTTTACTGATACAAGGCAAAACTAAAACTGCCAAAAATTTCAGTCAAAACTATTTTGAATGTATTTGTTAAATATCGCATAATTTTTTTCAATTTTAAACTTTAAAGTCTTTTTAAGTCTGGTAATAACTCTATAATATGAAGGAAGTAAATATGTGGATTCTTTAATAACAATGACAAAACACTTTTTTGTGCATAACATTAAAATATTATAAATTTGAACATAATTAATTTTAGAAAATAATTAATTTTAGAAAAATGTCCGATTCGTTTTTCGATGATGCTGAAAACACATCAAAGAAGTACAGAACATAAAGATTTTGCTTCAGTTAGTTGAGAGACGAGAAGCTGATGGATGGCTGGAGCAGGTCAAAGGTGACGACTATAAATCTTTTAAAACCAACAGTATTGCCATAATTTGAAATTGTAAAGATGCTAAATTGCAAAAAAAGATGCTTAAACGTACTGGATGCTAATTTTTTTTTTCAAATTTCATTACCTTTATACTGAAAAATTATATACTTATTAATAAATTCTTTGGTTTTTAAATCGAAAAATTTTATTAATAAAAGATTCTAAGTTAGCATCTAGCATCTTTTGATAAATTGTGGATGCTAAACGACAAAAAAAGTTGCTAAATCTAGCAACTAAAAATCTAAAACGGCAACACTGAAAACCAAGAACAAATATTCTGTTTGAGTTGTAACATCTCATTTGCAAGCCATTTTAATTAAGCTGCGTTCACACTATGCGTTTTGCTTGTGTTTTTCTTATTGTTTTAGCACGTGCAATTTGTACACATAGTGTGAACCCTTTCAAAAATTGTTTATGTACAACACATTTGGCAAGACATATGTAAATTTTTCAATTAGAGCAGGTTCTATTTTGGCATGACAACCATATGAAAATACAATATTGCTTGTGGCGAAAGAAAAACAGAGTAAATTATAAAGATAAATATTGAAAGAAAAATAAATTGTTTGATATTAATTAACAATTAAAAAATATATAAAATATATTACTTTATTTTTAACAATAACTTTTTGTAAATTCACAAATTAAATCAGCTGTTGTTTACATTTAGAGGTTATGTCATACGGAAATACATATGTACGTTTGATTGCAAAAATGATGAATTGTATGTAAAACGCCAATTTTGACACACACGCCGAATTACGTATGGATCGTAAAACTGAATTTACATATGGAAAATACACATAGTGTAAACACACCTTTAATTGTGTAAATTTTAAATGCACATCTAACCATATCAAAATGATGAATTATACAGAATTGCAAAAATATTTTTTTTATAATATCTGTATGTTTTTTATATTATTCTTATGTAATTCTCATGATATTTTTATCTTATTTTTTATATTTTTTTTCTTTGTTTTTATGTTATTTTTACATAATTGAAATTGAAAATGTACAAATTAAAAATAAATTTTAAAAAAAGTAGTGTAGGGAAAAAAGGGAATTTTTTCATAAGCGTAGAGATTTCTGAAAAAATCTCCTGGCATCACTAGTACCTATTAAAAAAAAAAACAATGTAAAAATTCCCAAGACAACGCGACGTAGACTTGCTTTGTTCAAAAGCTTCCATAAGACTGAATGAAATTGTTGCTTACTTTACTCTTTGGTGAGTATTTTCATTTTTGTTCGGCTGTATACATATAAGAAGCCAATTAGAGTTCGGTTTACTCGTGCTGCTATGCATATGTTTGTGTGTCAACAAAAATATACGATATCCCAGTCATCATTTCGAAGATTGTTTTAACAAAAATTACCTTACTGTGTCTTCTTCGAGCACTTTTGATGATTAAAAACTGATTAATCACATGCGCTATTAGAAAAAGACTAGAAAATGATTTTTGCTTACTCTTAAAAAGTGATTTATAGAAAAATTACATTAAATATGACTCAAAAATGAGTCGAAATTGATCAGATAAGCGGATAAAAAGGACTCTGAAGAAGACTCGCGGGTAAGGTAATATTTCCTCCCAACAAAAGAATATTTTGTGATCAGCAAAAGAGCGCATTTATGACTGTTTTAATAGCACAGAGGAGTCAAAAAAGACTCCACATGATCACTTATTGCATAAAATGTTTACTGGGATTTTTTTCACTATCTGTAGAAACAGTTTTTTGAGTAAAACAAATCTGCACACAATTTCAATTGTTTTTCGTTTACAATGATAGGAATCGTATCATACGATCTCTTTGTTTACTAGCTAGTAGTAAAATAAGAAATTAGTATTATAATACAGCGTAATGATGAATTGTACTTCTCAATTAGTTTATTTTTAATGTGCCATAAGAAGTTCGGTTTGTGCTAAGAAAAGCATGAATATATGTTTTCCAGGGCGAAGCTTCATTATTGCACTATGATTGAGTTGAGCTCCGCGACTATTCATAATGTGAATAGCTCGTGTCAAAAATTTTTGGTAGTTGGGAATGGCGTTTGTGTTATGAAAAGCATAAATGCATGTTTCCCAGGGTAACGCTCGATCATTGCACATTGATTGAGCTGAGCTCCGCGGTTATTCTTAATGTGGATAACTGTTGAAACAAAATTTTGGGAATGGCGTTTGCCTCCGTCCCGACATTAAATAACAAATTTTTAAAATTTATTGTAATTAACATCTGACAAAAAATAGTATTTTTCTAAATACCAATTTTTTTACAGGGTTTACCTACCTACTACTTTTGAATGAAAGTATGCAGGGTTTATACATGTACTAAAAATACAACTCTTAAAACCATACCCTTTTTCAACTCTAAAAATTTCAGAATTTTGTAAAAATTCTAAAAATACAACTCTTAAAACCATACCCTTTTTTCAACTCTAAAAATTTCAGAATTTTGTAAAAATAAAATAAAATACCGATTTATTTTAATATGCGCTTATGATGGATATACATATACATACAGAATATATGAATATTATTTATAGTATTTTGATATTGGCAACAGTAGTATGTATCAATTTGTAACATTTTGTGATGTTATAAAAATCGCAGAATATTGATATTGATTTTATATAGTTTCCTTTATTAATTAATTAACTTAAATATTACACCAAAAAATATTGATATTGATGAATTTTTATATTATTAACATAACGACCACAAAAACAACATGCACAGCTATGACAAAATACAAAATTTAGGAAAACAATATAGGAAAACGTCATATTTTTTTTTTACCTTTTCAGTGATTTCTCGGCACCTATGAAACCTATTGTCATGATTTAAAAACAGGAACCTTCTCATGATGTTAGTGAATCATTCTCACTAAAAACAAGCGCCCTATCTACCCTATTGAGGGCGTTATCACAAGAACACATATTCAAATCATATTTTCTCATGACTTTTTTAATTCTTCGCTCAATTCTCGGGACCAGATTAACCGATTTGGACGATTTTAAATAGCAAACTTCTCAGGATGTTAGTGAATCATTTTTTATACCAACGAGCACCCTAGCTATCCGATTGAAGCCGTCATCGTGATTTCCACAGACGGACAGACGGACAGACGGACAGACGGACAGCCGGACAGACGGACAGACGGACAGACGGACATCGCTATATCAACTTCGCTTGTTATAAGGATCACAAATATATATATTTTATGGGGTCCAGAATTTTTTTTCTAATTATTACAAACGGAATGACAAACTTATATATACCCTCTGCACACTGGAGTGGAGGGTATAAAAAAGATCTATGACATACTGGGCCAAAGGAGTTGTGTTTTAAAGAAATTTTAATTAAACTTGAAGTTAATCAAATTAATTACGCTTTGGGCATCTTATATATTATACAAATTTATGAAAACTAAAGTCAGTCTTTCTGGCCGTTCTATCCGGCCGATTTCATTCATTTTTTTAATGAAAGTTAGCTAGACATAGATATGTCATCAATCATTGAAATTTACTCAACTCCCACCTTACTCAAGTTATACTCAAACTCGATTCATCTCTGTACATTTCTTATGGGACACATTCACTCATGTAATTCGCCTCTCTTAGCTTCTCTTCTAATGAATGTATCTTGATCGTTTCACTTTCGGAACACTCAGTGGATCAAGCACTTTCTTTTGAGCTATTAACTGTTTAAATTCGTTAAGTTTGAGGAAAGTTATGCGTGCACAATTAACTTTACATTATGCAACACGAAAATTAACGTACAGATTTCATTACAATAATTGCATACATACCCTTTGTTGAATTGTGAATTGTCAAAAATTTTAACAACTTTAGATTGCATACAAGGTGGCCGTTATTTCTGTGTATTCAACAAACATTTATAATGAAATAAACATAATGAATTAAATAGATTAAAAACATTGAAAGAAGTAAATTGAATGATAAAATAAAATTTCCTAGAATTTTCACTCGAATTTCGAGGGCTGGGCTCAGCTAGTAGCATTTAAGTAGATCTTAAGAAATATATCTGATTCCAGTCGCAGCAGATGCGATAAACAGTGAAACTCATTTCTTGCCAAAGATCCACTTTGAAATTGCAGAAATCGATTTGATGCCGTTTTAACTATTTGCTATGAAAACTACCTCGTACCATCTATAAAAAGAGTCTACCAACTCAGGCAGCTTCAACCTAACCTCAGCTATGTAATAAGACGAAACACTGTTTTTGGTCAACTGAGACACCAGATTCAGTACTAAAGGAGCAGGAAGAGGATGTGTAATACACATTGAACTACAACTAAGTACGTACATTTTGAGGCATTCTATGATTGATGAATCATTTCTAAATGTTTGTTCAAAATAATATGGCATCAAAAAAAAATTTTTTTTTATATTAATCAACACTCAGGGCATGCCCCTAGAAATGCAGTGCATTGTGTTGATTTCAGGAAAATAGGTTGTGGGAAGAAGGAAAGAGGCAGTAGTGTTTGTGGATATTTGACTTAAATTTTATTAGATTATTACTGTCAAGAAAGACCTTTGCGGGGAGTTTATTCTACATCCGGCTAGTTCGATTGATAAACGAATTCTCTCTGTAATGCGTTGTGCGGTCAACTGGACAATAGACTACAAATGGATGTGCGGGTAGAGCGAACCGAAATTCGGGCACTTGGAATAAGTTTGCTAATCTCAGAAGAACATTTCCCATGGTAATATCTATAGCACAGTGCTACAAAACCCACATTCCGATGGTGTTCCAATGAACTAATAGAGTTGGATACCCTACTGGCATTGATGAGCGCCAACGGCCTCCTTTCTACACGGTCCAGTAGCTCCAAAATAGACTTTGAAGCTCCTGCCCATATATGGGAGTTATATTCCATTTTCGGTCAGATGTAAGTGGTATAGATTTTAAGGAGATCAGAAGGAGTGAAGTAATTTTACACCGTTTTGAAAACCAAGACACTTGAATGCTTCTTTCGACACTTGAAAAACATGCTCGTCTCAACGAACATCACATTAAATTCTCATGCCTAGAACATTAAGAGTATCCGATTCCTCAATACCTATACCACCCATATAAACAGATGACATTATTGATTACATGGCCCTATGGGTCAACATACAGCATTGAGTCTTCAGCGCATTAAAATCAACCTTATTCTCTTTACCCCACTCGGAGATTGTTCATTGTCTGCCTTCTGCCACCAACCTTCAAGAGGCTTGGCCTACAATTAAAGAAAAATGAATGACAAATGCTGCTGTCTTTCAGAAAGATAAGGAAAAGAGAAGGAGAAAGAACGGAACCTTGGGGTATCCCTGAATTAAGCTGAAACTCATTAGATGAGACCCCATCAATAACAACACGTATTGTTCGGTCTCTGAGAAAACTCGATATAAATCGAGAGAAGTCATTATCCAGAGCAACCACTTTACTTTTGCCAAAATTTCGAATGGATCGACTGCAGCGCTCAGAAAGTAGAGCTAACAGGTCTCCCGTGGAACGATTTCTACGGAAGCCATACTGTCGATCATTAAGAAGTGAATTGGCCTCTAAGTAGTTCAGAAGATGGAAATTGATCATGCTCTCCATCACCTTTGAGAGCGCAGAGCAGATTGTAATTGGACGGTAATTTTCAGGAGTTATTAGCCGTACCCTTTTTAGGGATTGGTTGGACATTAGCAACTTTCCAGCAAGAGGGAAAGACTCCCGCACGGTACGAAAGGCTGAAAAAGTTGGCCAATGGACTGGTTAGCGTCGAAGAGCACTGTTTCAGTACCAGTGCTGGTATACCATCCGTTCCCGAAGACTTATTAATGTTGAGATCCTCAAGAACCTTTTTAACTGTACGTGCTCGAAAGAATATTTTTTTTTTTGGCATAGTACAAGATACACTTTCAAGTTCGGGCAAAGGTTGATTGCTATCCGGCAAAAACGAGTTTTTTGCAAAAAGTTCATCTAAAAGGTTAGCCTTATCAACCGGTTTCGGTGAATAATAGCAGAACTAGCATTGCTCTTTACCCTTTTAACAAATGAGCAAAAGTTTTTACTACTCCGAGGAGCAGAGAGAACTTTAGCACGAAGACGCTGATCGTAAAGAAACTTTTGGCACCTTAGTGTTTTGGCGCATTCAGTTCTCGCCTGTTTGCGTTGCAGTTCAGTGGCGGAATTTTTATTTTCACGACAATATCTGAATGCTTCATCTCTGAATCTGACTGCATCTCTGCAGGTCTGGTTAAACCATCATTTTTGATTTGGTTTAGCCGAAATATGCTTTGATGGAATGAATAATCGCATACCAAGCACTATTATTTTTTCTACCATTTTCGCAGCAGCATCAACATTTTTATCCAGGAAACAAAGTTTCCAGTTGAAATGCTTGAAAAAAGCATTGAGCTCAGCCCAACGAGCCTTTTCGTAAATAAAAACTCAGCGCTTAATAGCTGGTGCTGAAACACTTTGAAGTACAGAGTACGAAAATACTTATCAGGGTGTGAAGTGAGAAAAAGGTCGAGAGTATTTTGTATTTTTGTGTTGATTCACTAGTTGCGCAAGATGGTTATGTGCCGCGAAAAGCTCAACGTAACGGCCTTCGGGAGTTGTTTGACTCGAATGGTGAAGCCATGTAGAGTTATGGATATTATTATGCTTTCGCTGTTCGGGCAACTCTCTGGAAATGGATTCAGAAAGGGAGTAGAGGCCATTATAGGTATTCTCCCTTTCTGTACTTAGGCTTCTAGAAACCCGAAGAGCAAAATGTGTGACCTGATTTTTAACTTAACCCAAAGTGAGTTAAATTATGCATCATTACAGTTCAGATGTTGCTGATACTGCTACACCACATTGTCGCGAATGTACATAACAAGGAACCTAAGAAGAATAAAGGTGGATAGAAGGTGATAACCAGGTATGTAAAAATCCTATGGATCAGCATCCCCACTTACCTGGGTCTCACATAATTCAAAAACATCCGGACGATGAAAACAAATGTGGGCATATACAGAAAAAAAATTCGATCTGAGTCCACGTATGTTGCAGAAGTCGATACGAAAAATACCTGATATCAAATAAAATAAAAATTAAGTCAATTTTCCTTACGATAGTACAATTGCAAGTAACCTGCTTTATTGCTGAAACTATTAATTGTGATCAGTGCTATGCCTTCATCACTAATTCACCCAACAACAAAACAGATACCAGCTGTTTGTACTACGTCGAAGAGGAAAAAAGCAGAAAGCAGAAAATTCATTTGCTTTGTCATATTGCAGAGAAAAAAAGAGTTTAAAAAAAAAACTGCATATTGTCGAGGTGCTCATTTGATGAGAGTACCAATAAGTTGATTTTTTCCTGCGTGAACTCACAAAAATTTTTAAGTTTCTCAACATCAGAGCACTCCATATAATTTATGTGACACGACCTACTCACATTAATAGCCCATGACCTCCCAAAAGGCTCCATTACACTCGCTGTGACACTATTCAAAATATTTGTGGTTTTCTGGAATAACCATATATCGCATCCCTTCCGATTTATGCACAACTACTCAAATTAAAAACTTAAAATTTTGATGTGTCTCACGTTCATAGATCTTCGATATGATATTAGAAATTACCTTGCATAGGATGTGACAAACCCACTCGTCTGATGCAATCAATTTTTAACTGGACTTCTCACATGAAATACTACTAAACTCACGCACTTATGATATAATACATAGTTTAATATATAGTTATATAGTTACTGATTCGCTTTGTCGATAAATGCGCAACGTATGATTAATTAAATTATCAGTCATATGTCTACGTACTAGTTTTGGCATTTTAATAAAATTGAAACATTAGCGTTGTATGGCAAACTTGTTGAAATTTTACCCCTCTTTGTGGACTAACTATTTTTAGGGTTGCAAGATTCTAAAATCTATAATTTTGGCGGAAAACATAAAATCGCTTATATCTCGAAAACTAAGCGTCGCACACTATGGTAAATCACAAAACTAGCTGGAGAAAATTAAAAAAAATGTTTGGCAACATTCCTTCTGATCGTTTAATGAGCTTATCAATACAATATGTGACTATAATTCATGTTTTGTTTTTTTGTTTTAAGCTCTGATTAGGAAAAAGTAAGCCTTAAAGTCAGTTGTTGTCAACAAGTGTATTCAGATTTCAAAGAGAAGAGTATTTTTTGTGTGACTTTGGTTTATGATTAAAATGGCTAGGGTGATTTTAGTGTCATAATTTTTTTTTATTATTATTAAGGGAAGTACCAATGTGAACGAAAGAGGTGAGTTACTTTTTGAGTTTTTATTTAGTACTAACCTATATATATGTAACAAGGGAAATGAACCGACTTCTGTAACTAGCATTCGTAGGGAGGTTCTTGACGTTACCTTTGTATCGGACACATTATTTGATAAAATTGATAGTTGGAGGGTGTTGGACGATCACTCCTTTTCTGACCATCGATACATTGAATTTTTGCTTAGAGAAAAAGACCCGGTGGAAAGTGTCCCCAGAAATCTGAAGGGGACAAATTGGGTTAAGTATAGGAAAACCTTTGCCGGGTTATTGGCGACAATACCCTTATCTGAACCGCGTAATTCCGAGGACATAGATGGTCTAGTGGATCACATTACGGCGGTTTTTAACAAATCTTTGGATGCTTCTTGCCCCGCGGCAAGGCCAAAGGGCAAGAAGAAACCACCATGGTGGTCTAGCGAGCTGCAACAGGGCAGAGACTCCTGCAGGAAACTCTTTAACAAGGCAAAGTCTTCAAGAGCGGACGAGGATTGGTTGGCCTACAAGCTGCAGCTTAGGACCTACAAGAAGAAGATTAGAACGGCAAAATGTGATTCTTGGGAAAAATTCTGTGATAATATACACATTTTCCGGGCAACTCCCCTACGTCGCTTCAGGCGTCAGGATACTCAGACGCTAGTACGACGGATATTGCTTCGGAGATAGTCAACATACCAACACTGAACTGGGCGACTGGAAGCTTCAAACCTTACAAATCTTCAGGACCTGACGGTATCATTCCAGCTGAATTGCAGCACGTATCGGACTACATTTCCCCTTGGCTATGTAGGCTTTTCACTCGCTGTATCAACTTAGCTAATATACCCCTGACGTGGAGGGAGACGAGAGCGCTGTTCATTCCAAAAGCTGGAAAAAGTTCACACACCATCCCAAAAGACTTCAGACCAATAAGTCTATCATCGTTCTTCTTGAAGACAATGGAGCGCTTGATAGATTCTTACTTACGAAGAGTTGTTGATCCTAAACTGCTGTCAACGCGACAACACGCTTACAGCAAGGGAAGGTCAACCGAAACAGCTCTTCACGAGCTTGTGAGTACCATCGAGAAATCGCTCTCGGTAGGAGAATACACCATGACAGCCTTTTTGGATATAGAAGGGGCTTTTAACAATGTCACACCGGACTCGATATTAGCGGCACTATCTAGTCTAGGAGTAAATTCCGTGAACATCTCACTGATTGGAAATCTGCTTGCCAACAGGCGGATAACATCTTAATTGGGAACGACTCTAATATCCCGATTCGTGAACAGGGGAACGCCACAAGGAGGCGTTCTGTCACCACTTCTATGGACTTAACGCTGAACTCAATGCTACTTTCATTGGAGAGACAAGGCTGCAACGTGGTCGCCTATGCTGATGACGTGGCCATAGCCGTAAATGGGAACTTTCTATCCACACTTAGAGACATTCTACAGAGGGCTCTCACTATGCTATCTAGCTGGGCAAGTAGTTGCGGTCTGGGGGAAATCCGACCAAAACGGAACTTATTCTTTTCACGAGGAAGTATAAGATACCTACCTTCGACCCTATTTCTCTTTACGGTGCTGATATCGCCTTCTCTGATGGAGCCATGTATCTTGGAGTATTCCTGGACAGGAAGCTGAACTTCAGACGGAACTTGGAGGAAAGGCCGAAGAAGGCGACTATAGCTTTATACTCCTGCAAAAAGGCCATTGGTAAGCGGTGGGGCTTCAGCCCGAAAATTGCTTACTGGATCTACACAGCAGTGGTTCGCCCAATACTGCTTTACGGGGTCATCGTCTGGTGGCCTGCACTAGAGAAGGCCTCTAATACCAACCTTCTTGCAAGGGTACAGAGAATGGCTTCCATGTGTATTACTGGTGCCCTTCGTATCACACCTACGGATGCCTTGAACATCCTCTTACACCTAATACCGTTGGACATATTAGGAAAGCAGTCGGCGGCCTCATCGGGCATTCGACTAAGAAGCACAATAAAATGGCGTGGTAATAATTGTGGCCATGGAGTGATCCTGAATAACAGGAACTTACCATTGAACGTGGATTACACCACTCCGACCACTCAACTGACCATCGAGAAATTATTAAAGCTAGTCAGCAAGTGTTTCGCAAAATGGGAAAGCGAGATTCAGCCAGACTTGTGAAAGATCTATCGGAAGCTTCATCCAGTAAAGGTACGGAAGTGAAAAAAAAGTGTAAGAAATTAAGCTCTGAGCCTGTGCCTCTAGGGAGCCTGTCTCCCGATGAAGCCTTATCTTTAATGGTTGATGCTAATTTGTCGAAACATCAATATGATGTTATTCGGTAAAAGTCAACGCTAAATGCAAAAATCTTTTTCCCTCCTACACTAATGTTCAAAAAGCTAAACAAAAAAGTTATCCAGCTGAAATAGAAATCACGGAGATGCATGCAAAAAGTTCACTCCAATCATTGGTGAATCATACTATTGAAAGGCTTTGTTTGGCTCAAAAAGAGATTTTACTCGGTATTGATGATCTGAAAACTGATGAAAATCGTCTTAATATTTTGATAAAATGGGGATGCGATGGGGCTCAGAAAAAGCAGTATAAACAGAAGTTTTCTTTGGAGGAGGGCCAAACAGATGAAAGTTTATTTAGTAATGGTTCCTATTCAAATGAATTTTAGTTCTACACAAAGAAAAATAATTGTATGGCAAAATCCTGCTCCTTCATCTACAAGATACTGCCGTCCAATCAAGTTTGTTTTTGCCAAAGAGTCCACTGAGTTAATTTCTCAAGAAGTTAATTTAGTACAGCAAGAAATTAGAGATTTGTCTCCAACTCTTATCACAAATGGCGAACAAAGTTTTCTTGTTGAGTCTACTTTTATACTTACTATGATAGACGGTAAAATTTGTACTGCACTATCATCTGTAACTTCTTCTTCTCAAACGTGTTTCATATGTGGAGCGAAACCGAGTGAACTAAATAAACCTTCTGTGATTTTAAACAAAATTGTCGATGAACGATCTTTAACCTTTGGAATGTCTCCGCTACATTCATGGATCCGTTTTATGGAGTGTGTATTACACATAGCATATAAACTTCCTATAATGACCTGGCAAGCTAGAGGACCGGAAAATAAAGCAAAAGTGGCTGAAGAAAAAAAAATCAACAGAGATTTCGAAATGAGATGGGGTTGCTTGTATACATGCCAACACAACAAGGAGGTAATACGAATGACGGTAATACTGCTAGACGGTTCTTTAGAGCAGCAGAAAAGAGTTCATAAAATACTGGTGTCAATAAAGAATTAATTGAACGGTTTCATATTATTTTGGAAACTTTAGGTAATGGTTACCCTACTGATGAAGATGATTTTGAAAGTTTTATTGTTATCACACGAAATTTATACTTAAAAAAATACCCATGGTACATTATGCCAGTTAGCGTCCATAAAATCCTTTTTCATGGAAAAAACATAATAAGGTCTTGCATTCTTCCTATAGGACAGCTGTCAGAAGAAGCTCAAGAAGCAAGAAATAAGGACACGAGGAAATTTGGAGAGTTTACGAAAAAAACATCGAGAAAAGACACAAATAGAGATCTTTTCAATCGACTCTTAATTTCTTCAGATCCTTTTATCGCAAGTTTGCGTAACACTCCCCTTCGAGTTCGAGGTTTGATAACAAAAAAAGTTCTTTCATTATTATCTGTTGATGCTTTTGAGGAGGAAGAATCTGTTAACGATGCATATGAAAATAAATAAATTAAAATCTTTATGTGTATTTATGTGTTATTATCTGTATTATTAATGTAACAAAGCAAAAACAAGTAAAGAAAACAATTATTATCAAGTATTTATTAAAAGTATTAAAATTATTTTAATATTAAAAATGATTACCTCCGACTCCTTACGTAAAAACTCACTTCATAATTTTAATAGTCATGAATCTTAGTTATATTCAACCTAAATACTAGTATAGATAGGAACAAATAATCTCATAGGATGTTTTAAAGAAACTAATTTTTTATTTTCAAAAAAATTTTTTTTTCTTTTAGTTTTTGCCTCATTTTATTGAAAAATCTTCATTTTTTAAAAAAAAAATTTTGTATAATCATTTATATATGTATCTGAATTCATTTTTTATATAATTCATAAGTGAAAAGTGAACCCAACGCGATTTATTACTTTTGTCCAGTTAGATTTGCGATCTACCACACTGTGCGTCGTAGAGCAAAATGGTTGCCCATATGCAACTATTTTTAGTGTTGCCAGGTGGCAAAACCGGCCGATTAAGTATACAGTGTAATTAGGAATATTAGAAATATACGCTTTCTTCTTCTCTACCGCGCACCATTGAAAAGGAAGAATTTTAAGTTTTGGCTGCTATTATAAACTCTTTTGTTTCGAAAACTAAATAGAAAAATTGTTGAAAAAAGTGTCTTGTCTCTGAAAAATTCACTATGTTCTCTCTAGTTTATTACTAATTTCAGATAGGCAGTTATACGACGCCAAATTTTGAAGAATATCGGTCTAAAAAATTATTCTTCTATAAACCAAATACAAAACACATTTCGCTTTTATAAATAGAGATTATGATAGAATACAAGATAACGCCATCCCGCGGACAGTATTAAAATTAACTGCGCCTGTAGGGCAAGTGACGTTACGCAAACGATGAAGCGTTTCCATTAATAAATTTCAATTTAACAACTCAAAATGTTACTGTTTTCCGAAAACTGCTCCTAAATTTTACTGTTTTCAATGAAATTACAACACATATTCTTATATTACACTCAACAAGTTATACTAAATGATAAGGGCCGTATGCAAAAAAAAAATAAAGTGTACTTCAAGTAGACTTTATCAAGAAATTTTGTATGAAAAGCATACAATAAAGTCTACTTGAAGTATACTTTAACTTTTTTGCATACGGCCCTAAAACTTTAAACCGTAATATCTCAAAACTATATATTTTAAGTTGTTACAGTATTGCACTGGCAAGACGATATAATCATTTTATTTAAACACCCAAAATATTAGTTTTTCCCAAAATTTCTAACTTAATATACCCTACACCGCTACGTGGTTGACCTAGACCCATCTTTTATTATACCGATCGACTCAGAATCACTTTTTGAGTCGATTTAGCGATGTCCGTCCGTCCGTCTGTGTATCCATGTAAACCTTGTAATCAAACTACAGCTTGCAAATATGAATATATTTTGATGAAGTTTAAAATTTAAGCTTTCATCGGCCATAGGATGAACGCTAATGAAATTGGTGAAATTCGGTCTATGTTCAGACCTACTCCCCTTACAAATGACCCTATGAGATCGACATAAACTGCCATAAGATTCAAGTTATCATATAGATCTCAGACAAATTGGGTTTGTATGTGTTTATTATATCCATTAATCAGTAGTCCAAAAATAATCCCTATCGGCCTATTCTTAGTCATAGGCCCCATGTAGAGCTGCTTCTCGATCTTCACCTAAATCTATCAAAAAGCAAAAATATTGCGCAGATTTTTCTCAAATTTTGTTTGTTTACATTTTCTCAAAATATAAGTGACTTTACCAAATATGGTCCATTTTTCGACCAAGTCCCCATATAAATATAACACCCGATATGATCATTTTCATATCTGCAGCCAAAAAAATTAATAACAAATTTGGTTTATGCTTCTTTTCTATATCCAATTAGTTGGAGCGAAGAAATAGGGCCGCTAAACCATGGCATAGGGTATCGTATAGTCGGGCTAGACCGACTATAATTCTCTTACTTGTTTTTCTTTTACTATTGTTTGCATTTTATCATTCTTGGTCCACTGCACACCTCATGTTTACGTTTTTTCTGCTTTTTTGTTTTTTAGTTTTTTTTTGTGCCTCAACTTTTTAACACACTTCACTAAATGTTTTTAATAATTTTAATATTGTTTCTAATAAAATATAAAGCGAAATTTGTAAATTATAACAAGAACTGATGTAATATTATTTTGAGAACTGTCAAAGTGCTTTTAATTGGAGGGTTGCCAACTATCAATAAAACATACATTTTTCGCGTAATTTCATAATTTTCACACATTAACCAGCTTTGGTAACACTTGTCAGGGACATACTACATCATATAACGGCAAACATTCGGATGGCGTAATCTTTAGTTCTATCATCCCTCGATATAAGGAAATTTTGGATTACAGACATCATCATTAACATCTGATAGCTCTGACTAATGCGCATAGAAAAATTCTATATATTCAGAAAGTACGGCAAAAACGAAAATGACAGTGCCACAAAAATTGATATTAATGCTGGTATATGAAAATATAATCATACCCACCGTACTTTACTTACTGAATTACTTCTTTTTTTTCTTGAACAAAGCGGCTGTGAACATTGGAAAACGTGAACGCTCCAAAAGGGGAACTATCCCAAAACGTGAACACTGTATATTTTACATTGACTGCTCTAAAACGAGAACAAATCTAAAACCTCTAAAACGTGAAATTGTTTTAACATTTCCACATTAAAATGCACTGAATTAATTTTTAAGAATTCGGGGAGTCCCATAACATTGACAATGCGTAGTATGTATTTGATACCACACGTGTGTGTATTGCTATAATTCTCATGCAGTGGCTGTCTTATTTTCTGTTTAAAAATGTGTTCAAAAAAAGTGAAGGTTTTAACATTGAACGAAAAAGCAGAAATTTTGGGAAACTTTAAAGAAGTAGTAAGCGTGACAAAATTATCAGAACAGTATGGTGTCGCTAAGTCAACGATCTGTAGTATTAAAAAGAAACAATATTTAATATTTAAGTGTGTTAGTAATACATATTCTGAACCAGGAAAAAGAAAGATATTAAGATCATCAGAGCTGCCAAAAATTGAAAAATGTCTTTACAATTCGAATGCGAAATAAAAATTGGTCCGCCAGCGGACTAACGCTGAAAGAAAAAACTATGGAGTTCCATTCAATAATATAGGAAAATGAAGGTGATTTTAAAAAATGATATGGCATTCGACTTCTCAAAATAACTGGTGAGAAGCTACATCACAGCCTCACTTAGTTGATCTAAATATTCAAATAAAAACTAAAAGAAAAAATTTAAGAAATGCGACTGTGTAAAAGTCAGTTATGCAATTCAGATGAGTCTGGTTTGTTCTGGAAACTTTTGCCAGAGAAAACCTATGTTTCAACATTGGAGAAATCTGCTCCAGGCGCAAGGACAGAGAAGCAGCGATTTGCTTTCCTGTGTTGCCCAAATGCTTCAAGCACACACAGGCTTAAGTTGTTGGTTATAGGAAAGGCGAAAAACCCACGCTGCTTCAAAAGCTTTGCTTGTCCGACCGAATGCAAAAGCTCCAAATCGTAATGGATGACAACTTCAATTTTCATGGAGTGGTTCCACCAGTCCTTCGTACCACAGGTAAACATTTTACTTATCCAACTCAAACATAAATGTTTTTAAAATCGTGAGTTATTGTTAGGTTAAAGCGTCAAAAAAACTTGCCACATAAGACTCTTCTATTATTAGATAATGCACCATCATCCTAGTGAAAGCGAACTAAAATCGCCATGTTCATGCCACCTAATGTAACTCCACTGATCTAACTTATGGATTAGAATGCCATAAAAATAATGAAACTGTACTTCAGAAACAGTTTGCTAGCATCGATTGCAGCAAAGGACTCTAATCTTATTGAGTGTATGAAGCGCTTGACCTTGAAAGAAGCTATTATTCTCTTAGCAGACTCATGAAATAGAGTCAGCCCAGAGACTTTAGCTAAATGCTGGGCCAATATTCTAAGTGTCTTAGTAAATGACAATATTCCATTTAGTGTTTTGAAAGAAAAGTGGGACACAGAGCTTAAGCCATTGATAACATCTACAGTACTACTTCTTCAAAGTAGGTTATAGATTTCATTAAACTTTAATCAAATTACCAGCTTCAAATTTAACTGCAGATTGACTATCCGTTATCAGTTGTTGAGGAATGGAATAAAGACAATTTTGAATTTGATCCGTCTCAGAACCATGAACATGAACAAGAACAAGAGGAAGATAATGATGCCTATGATGAGAAGGATGAGAAGGATGACGTTCAAAGAGTTAGCGCTACTGAAGCAGTTGAAATATTTAACAAGGCTATGGAATGGTGTGCAGTTGAAGGCTTTGACCAAAGGGACATAAACGTTCTTCGAAGCCTAAGAGAGAATAACGTTGTTCAAATGTTGCGAAAAATAGAACAGAAAAAAATTACAGATTTGTTTGTTAAATAAACCTTTTATTCTTAAGACGTACTAATGTAAAAAAACAAATCTAAATATGTATACACCAACACCAGTATGTCTTAATATGTAAAAATATTACTACAAGCAAAAAGGAGATAACATGGAAGAACATGTGTTTTATTTTAAGAGCAGTAGTAAGCCAATGCGGTAGGAATACAATTTTAATGATAAAATGTTACTTTCCAAAACATGAACAATCTCAAAGACATGAACACCCTCGATTTTAATTAGTTCACGTTTTCCAATGTTCACTGTACTAGCATTCTGAAGGAAGAGCTAAAAGCAAAATACTTTTGTACATCATTGTTCATTTCGATATATTCTCTGAAATACTTTTAGTTGAGTTTTGATGAATTAACAAAATACGAAATTCCTTTATGTTTAATTTCACATAAATTGTTTTTATCTTGCTGCCCAATTCATTCTATCATAAGATTCTAAATTTCATTGTATACTACATCCTTTCCAATTGTATTTCAGAAAACATCAATGAAATTTTAGAAAGTATTTTAGAAAACATCAATTGTTTTTCAGAAAGCAATCAATTGTATTTCAAAAATTTTAAATGAAATTCCATTAAGTATCAATTGTATTTGAGAAAGTATCAATTGTATTTAAGAAAACATCAATTAATTTTTAGAAATAAGCTATAACTAATGGTGTTTGATAAACCATCAATTGCATTTCAGAAAATTGCAATTGAATTTCAGAAAATATCAATCGAATTTCAGAAAAATAATCAGAAGGCTATACTGGGTTTGTAACATTACTTGTAAACGGTTTTTATATTGTAGCTGATTAAAAAATTAAGTCGCCATCTTCTTACCATTAAGAGTCTGCCCTTGATTGTTTATTTCCAGAGCATAAATAATAAGTCCAAATGTTGGCAAATATTGTATTGTAGCGAAAACTACATTTAAATTCTGAAATTCAAGTGATATTTTCTCAAATTCAATTAATATTTTCTGAAATAGATTTAATAATTTCTGAAATACATTTAATATTTTCTGAAATATATTCGATTATTTCTGAAATACTTTTGATCATTTCTTAAGTACATTTGATGATTTCTGAAATACATTTGATACTTTCTGAAATACATTTGATGTTTTCTGAAATAAATTCGACACTTTCTGAAATACAATTGATACTTTCTGAAATACAATTGATAATTTCTGAAATTCAATAGATGTTTTCCGAAACACAAATGGTACTTTCTGAAAATCAATTGATGTTTTCTGAAAATCAATTGACATTTTCTGAATTACAATTGGAAAAGGTATAGTTAGTTTTAAAACGACTTTTTAAATTTACTTTTAAATTAAAGGTACTCGCACTTTTTTCAAGAAAAGTTACTTTGTCAAGAAAAATTCTCGCTTTTAAGAAAATGTACTTTTTCAAAAAATTACTCTTTAATGTAAAGACTTAAAAATTAAAAATTTACTTTTTAGGAAAAGATGCTTTCTTAGGGAAATGTACTTTTTTAGGAAAATGTACTTTTTTAGGAAAATTTAATTTTAAGGAAAAGGTAATTTTTAAAAAAGTAAAAAAAGGTATTTTTTAGAAAGATTTTTTAGAAAATAAACTTTTTCAAGAAAAAGTATTTTTTTATTAAAATGTATTATATTAAGAAAGATACTTTTTTAACAATGTGTAATTCTTTTAGAAAAGGTGCTATATTTTAAGAAAATGCATTTTTATACGAAAATTTACTTTTTTAGTATGTACTTTTTTGAAAATTTATTTATCTTTTTAGAGAAATATACTTTTTAAAAAAAAAGTACTTTTTAGGAAAAGGTACATTTCAGGCAAAGGTACTTTTTAAGAGAGCTTTTTATAAAGTGTAGTTTTTAAACAAATATACTTTTTAAGACAAGTTACATTTTATGGAAAGGTTCTCTCTTATGAAAAAGTATGTTTTCAAAAAGTACTTTTAAATTAAAAGCTTGTTTTTTAAAAATAGCTTTTTTGAAGAAAATGACCTTATTTAAGAAAATTCAGTTTTTCAGAAAGACGACTTTTAAGAAAAGGTACACTTTAAAACAGTATAATTTTTAAAGAAAATTTAAATTGGCAAAAGTACTTTTTTAGAAAAGGTACTTTCTTAGGAAAAGCAACTTCCTCAAAAAAAATTTTTTTTAAGGGAAAGGTATTTATTTCGAAAATTAACTTTTTTAAAAAAATGTACTTTTATATAAGAAGATACTTAGAATGACTTTTTTAAGAAATTTTGACTTCTAAAGGAAATATACAATTTTAAGAAAAGCCATTTTTTAAGGATAAAGTAGTTTTTAAAAAAGTAATTTAAAAAAAATTATTTTTGAAGAAAATAATCTTTGTAAAGTAAAGGTAACATTTTAAGAAAATGTACCTTTTTTAAAAAAGGTACTTTTTTAACTAAAGGTACTTTTAACTAAAGGTACTTTTTTAACTAAGGGTACTTTTTTAACTAAAGGTACTTTTTTAACTAAAGGTACTTTTTTAACTAAAGGTACTTTTTTAACTAAAGGTACTTTTTAAGAAAATGTACTTTTAAGAAATGTACTTAACAAATGCACGATTTTAGAAACGGATTTCATTAAGAAAATATTATTTTTTAAGAACAAATAAAAAAATTTATTTTAAATGTACTTTTTATGAAAAGTACTTTTTTACAAATTTTAATTTGTAAGAACAAAATACCCTTTTTAAGAAAATGGTTTTTTTATAATATGTTATTTTTCAAGCAAAGATATTTTTTTAGAATAAGTAACATTTTAGTAAAAGCTTCTATTAAGGAAACGATAAATTTGTGGAAGTATATTTTAGAAACATTTTTTTTAATTGCTTTTTTATGAACAGGTATCTTTTTAAGAAAAGGTACTTCTTTAAGATAATTTACTTCTTTATGATGTACTTTTTTAAGAAAACCTATTTTTTAAATACTTCTTAGAGAAAATGTATTTTAAACATTTTTTTCAAATAAATGTACTTTTTTATAAGAAGGTACTTATTTCACAATGTACTTTTTATGAAAAGGTGCTACTTTAAAAAAATGTTCCTTTTAAAGGATACCTAATTTTTTAAGAAAATTTTATTTTTTTGGAAAATGTACTTTTTTAAGAAAAAAAATTTTCTTAAACTCTTTTAAAAAAAAGTACTTTTTAAAGAGAATGTACTTTTTTAAGAATAAGTACTTTTTTATTAATTTTACTTTGTAAGAAAATTACCTTTTTAAAGAAAAGTGATTGTTTTTTTAATGTACTTTTTTAAGAAAAGGAAAAGCTTCAATTACGGAAAACCTTATATTAAGGAACCGGTACTTTTGAGGAAAAATTACCTTTTTAGGAAAAGTTTGTTTTTAAGTAATTTTTGAGGAAAAGGCACTTTTATAAGAAAAGGTACTTTTTAAGAAAATGTACTCTTTTAAGGAAAAGTTATATTCTTAAACTATTTTAAGAAAAAGTACTTTTTAAAGAGAATGTACCTTTTTAAGAATAAGTACTTTTTTTATTAATTTTACTTTGTAAGAAAATTACCTTTTTAAAGAAAAGTGATTGTTTTTTTAATGTACTTTTTTAAGAAAAGGAAAAGCTTCAATTACGGAAAACTTTATATTAAGGAACCGGTACTTTTGAGGAAAAAATACCTTTTTAGAAAAAGTTTGTTTTTAAGTAACTTTTTAGGAAAAGGTACTTTTATAAGAAAAGGTACTTTTTAAGGAAATGTACTTTTTTAAAAGAAACTACTTTTTTAAAATTTTTTTTTTTTGTTTGAAAATGTTTTTTTTTTAAGGTACTTATAAACGACTTCTTAAAGAAAATGTATGTATGTTTTTAGAAAATAAACTTTTTCAAGTAAATGTTCTTTATAAGAAGGTACTTTTTCACAATGTACTTTTTACGAAAAGGTATTTTCTTAAGAAAATAAACTTTTGTATGAAAATGTGCTTTTTAAGGAAACATTTTTTTGAGAATATGTGCTTTTTTCAAAGAAAGTATTTGTTTAAGAATGTACTTTTTATAATAATGTACTTTTTTAAAGAAAACATAATATTTTATGAAAATGTACTTTCTTAGCAAAGGGTTCCAAAAAAATTGCTTTCTCCTAAAATAAATGACAGTCGCTCATAAAAGATGTGTCATAAATTATAACTTGGCTCCTGTACAAAAAATCATAAAAGGCCATATAAAAGAATCGTTCCTCCTGTTAATCTATGCCCATAATTTAAGCGGTATAATTATAATAAACAATATATAATTACACAAATTGTGTTATTTCTAAAGATAACAGAATGTTTCCTGTAAATTTTTTGCTTATATATTTTTCATGTACACTACACATTTAAATTGCAATTAAAAAAAATGTTTTGTGAATTTTCTTTTTGCTACAAACAAGTGGTTTTCATTTAGTGCCCGTTGTCCTGGGTAATGATTTGGAAATGAGATATCTAAGAATTTATAAATAAAATAAAATTTAATTTACAAAAAATGCTAAATTTTCCTTTAAGGCAATTTATTTTATTAAAGACCCCAGTGAGCATTGAGTCCGTCCACTCAAGGCAGCTTCTGTTTATGAATTTTTTCACTTTCAAATGTATAGATGTGGTATTAAATATTAAAGGTAATTTATGTGGTTATTTTTTAGCTTGGCCATGGTTGTTTAATTAAGTTTTAGCCACAATTTATATGGAGCATTTTCACCTTAAACTCCTTTTTGTCGCCTTTTTAATTATTTATTATTCAAGTTAAAAAAGCTATTAAATTGCATTTTTTTTCCCCATTAAGCTGAGTTAATGGGATAATATTTTAGTAATGTAGTGCGTATGAGTGTTACTTTGTTATTCTTTTTTATTAATTAGACGTAGAGAAGCAAATAAAACATTCAAGTTTTTATTTGTATTTAATTCACTTATTGCAACTGTTACTTATTATGTAAATTTTTGTTTGTTGCAATTATTATTTTTATTAGTAATTCTATGGAAATTTAAATTATACATTAACAATACGTATGAAGTTTATTTTTTTTATAAATGAAAAATTTATCATTTAATGAGATTTGTTTTAATTAAATTTAACACACTTTTTATTCCAGTTTATATTTATTTTTTTTTTATGTATTTATTTATCTAGTTTTTAACACAAGGTCTTAACAAATACAATCCGCATAAATAATTAAAATAATAAAAAGTATTCAAACATTTTTTTTTTATAATTCAGTTTACACAATTTATTTGTATATGATTAAAATTTATTTGTCGAACAAAAAATTAATTATTTATTGTTTATGTATTTTTGTTTAACCTTATTTCAACTGTTGCTTTAACTATCACAAATTCATTTACAATGTAGATTTTTCATTTCCACCATTTAGATTGATAAGTCAACATTAAGATTAACATAAATAAGAAACACAATTCGAGTTCAAATTGAACGATTTACAGTTTGTGGCCATCAAATGCGAATTGACAACGAAGCAAAAATTGAAAATATAAAAAAAAAAAAAAAAAAATAGTGAAAACAACAAATTAATAAAACAAACATAAAGCAAATTAATTATTTATAATTTTTATGTATTTTTATTTAATCTTATTTCAACTGTTGCTTTAACCATCATAAATTAGTTTGCAATGTTGGTTTTTCATTTCCACCATTTAGATTGATAAGTCAACAATAAGACGAACATAAATTGAAAACACAATACAAGTTCAAATTCAACGATTTACCCTTTGTGACCATCAAATGCCAATTGACAAAGAAGCAACAATTGAAAACACAAAAAAAAAACGCGAAAACAACAGAGTAGAAAGACAAACACATACACATACACAAAACAGCGAAAGTGTTTTTTGAATTGATATTTTCAAATAAGCCAAGGCGTAACGTCACATGCATTGACTAGGTTAGTAGCGACTACCGTAAACAACAGTTGCCGTATTAAGAAGCACACAAAAAAAACATTTTAATATTCTACCGTTATCAAATCGAATTCTCGTTGTTTATGACCGTTGTGTAGCATAAAATTATTTAAACTAAACTGTTACTTTAACCAACAAAAGTTTATATACCTCGAATGCCTTGAATAACCTGTGATGTTAATTGGTAAAAATGTTAACTAACACAAAAATGTTAATGTGTATTTTACGTTAATGTTAACTTACCATCCACAAGAGCACATGTTAATGGATTAAAAGCAAAACTGTTGACATATCCGTATATGAAATAACTTTTTGTGAACTTGTGGCATACGTTTATTGTTGGTATTGTACGTTCGTGTTGCATGGCATCAATTTTGGCGCTTTAAAGTTTTTTTTTCTAGATATTCTATATTTATAACTTTAACATTGCATAACATAAGTTAAGACAGTGTGAAATACTCGTAGTCGTCTTCTCATTTATCCAACCCTACAATCTCCTAATATCTAATTTTTTTTTTCATAACAAGATATACTGGAATATACTGCCCTTGAAGCACAGTGGGGTCAGACCTTTAAATTTTGCGAAAGTTGGAAACAACATGTATTCTAAATTTTTTTCGTATTTAAATTAGTTACTAGAAAATACGCCAGAATATTTATTTAATATAAGTTATAATCATTTTTTTTTATCTATTTATATTTTTATGAAAATTAAACTTATACCGGGAATAAACAGTTTCAAGAAAACCCTCTTCCACCAAGTAGCTTTTTTTATAAACATACTAGTATGCCCTGTCGCGATTCGCTACGACTCGTATTGTCATGTTTTATTTCATAATCAATTTTTCCTACGAAGTTTGTATTGTGCAATTAAAATATTTTATTTAATTTATTTTATATATTTTTATTTCAATGCTTGCTGATATATAATAATTTTTTTTTTTATATTCGGTGCAAAAATTATCAAATTTTTCGCCGTTCCTACTCTGGATCAAATTAAATCTGTTAGCTCTAAACTATTGGCCTTGAATTTGGAATATCATTTTGAAACTTTTTATTTTAGATTTTCGGTTTTCGCGATTTTTTATTTTGGCGATTTTTGATTTTAGTGATTTTTGATTTTGTCCATTTTTGATTTTAAAGATTTTTGGTTTTGGCGACTATTATTTTTCGCGATTTTTGATTTTGGCGATTTTTGATTTTGGCGATTTATAATTTTGGCAATTCCACCCATATTTTCCACGATAACACAAGGGAACAACGTTTTTGTTGATTAAGAAGTGAATGTTATTTGGGACGCTGCATCCAAATCTGCACTTGGTTTTTTCCTGTCAGCTAGACTTTTCGAGATAACTGTTATGTCGAAAGTTATTCCAATATATGTAGTGGAATATTGGAATAACTTGAAAACGGTTCACCATATTCAGTTAAAGAAAAATACGAAACTCACCAACAATATTATCTCTAAGCCGTGCTTACATTGGTTTAAAATTTGCCCAGTAGTTTCAGAGATATCGTTGAAGTTATGAAAAAATAGCAATTTTTTAAAAAATTCAAAAAGATGATTAGTACCTGTAGCTTAAAAATCCGAGCTGATGGACAAGAACGGAGATTAGATTTGAAATTAGCGACCACAAATTAGTAAAAATTGCAATAAAGTTCCAGTCAAAACCAAAAAAGTTCAATTTTGTTCCCTTGTGTAATTAATATACCTGTCAAAAGTTTAAAGACTGTCGCTTTCGTAGTATTTTATATTTTTTTGTGTAGGAGGAGCCACGCCCACTAATCTCATCCCGCCCAATTTTTATTGGACTACTCGCATTACTATCTGATGGACCCGTCCAAAGTGCCGAGGCTTTCTTTTTTATAGTACAGCATTAATATAATGCTATATATTTACTTTGTATGGGCGATATCACGCCCACTCCTCCGATCACGCGCACTGCTTCGGCGACTCACATTAATAATACATGACCTCAGACAAATTTGCAAAGCAGTATCTGTCATAGTACTTGACATCTATAATAATAATAGGCTAGGCGATTTCTTGTGACCGATGTTTTGTTCTATCATTTTATCCCGATTTTGATCAAACGTATATTAATTGAAAGGCATTTCCTTTTAGCCGCTTTGCAGATTTACAGATTTTTAAATTTGTTCTTTTATTTTGAGTAAATTGCATTTAAAGTTGCTACTAACACATATATAAAATTATACATATGCTTGTTTAATTTTGATTATGAATTGTTATTGTCTTTTTCTTTTCTATTAAAAAAATGATGTATTTATTCATTTATTGTTAATAATGATATAAAGTTTTAAAATGTATTATTTTTAAATTCTTTTAAATACTTATACTCTACCAGATATTACATCTTATCTCTGCATAAACATTGCTTGCTTCACTGTATCGACTACCGCTTGAATTTAGGGGATTGTACTTCAGCATTTTTTAAAAAAAGAAAATGTTAAATAGTCTCACAGAATTAACATAACACAGAGATCAAAATTTCTGATTTTCTATAAAATTTCTAAAAGTAGGTACTACTGTGTGTAAATAAAAAAACTAACACATAAAACCCAAGTTTTTATTATACACCTTTTCTTTGAAAATTAAGTTTACCATCATGTTATTAAATAATTGATTGAGTGAAAATAAAAAACCGTTAAAATTTCGAAAAATCCAAAATTATACTATAATTAAATTTTTTAAACAAAAATTTATTGGATAACGGGAAAAGCTTTTTCGACAGACAAGTAGACAAACAGTGAAAATAAAGGGAGTAAAAACTAATTTTTATTATAAAACAATTTCATCGATTCAATACAATCTCGAAACAGTTGGTAAAATCGATTTCCGGAATGCTCTTCCAACCTCTAGGCGATTCGGCTTTTATTTCCTACAGTGTCATTTTTAGTTTAATAAATAGCCAGAACTAACATAGTACTAAATCAGATATGAGTCAAATATTTTGCAAAATGGTCACGAAGACCATACATTATCATAATTCTGGCCTCTTAAATATTATTTCTTGTTAATAGTTTGTCCCCGCAGAAAGAATTTTTAATACAACGTAACATGATAATAGACGAAAAGTGGTGACTTGATTTTGATTTTGTAACGACTTTGATGTGATTAACATTCAGTTTTTGCACGATATTCACTGAATTAGCCCGTTGTTTTGGAGTCGGGGGCATAAATACAAATTTAATCACCGGTAATGCTTCGATATAGTCAATTCTGGTAGTCAGAAAGCGTTGCTTCAGAGATATTAACGCGATACTTTTTTTCAAAAATAAAAATTTACAGATAATGATGTGATGAGTGATGAGCGTAATTATATATAAATTGTTTATAGTTAAATATTCTTAACGAAGGCGAAAGAAAATCACAAAATGATTTTCAAACTATTTCCACATAACCCACTGTCATCAGAGTTTTGTGCTTTTGTTTTTTTTTTTACACTTTTAATATTCAGGCATAAAAGTTCAAATATATTCACAAAGCCATAAAAAAAACTCCGTTGTCATCATATTTCTCTTCATATGAATTATAATATTTTCAATTACACCATTTACTTAACATTATGATGCACATCTAAATGCATACCTCTGCGAACTATCACCCACTTCCTTATACAACTCCATTTCTCGCAACCTTTACTCTGAACTGAAAGTGTACAAACAAAATGTAATTATAGTATAGTTTTTTCTTTTTTTTTTTTTTTGTACACTTAAGGTAACATTTTTTGTCGGCAAACACGTTAAAAATTGTTGAAAACACAACATATATCATTGCCTGCTGCATTGTATATATACTAACTTCTGTTTAGTTTCTGGGTTCATTCAACATTTTCCAACAACGTAAAAGTTTCTGGGCTTTAATAAAAATAAAATGAAAAAAAAAAAAAAACTCACAATGCAAAATAAATTATGTATTTTAGTTTTTTGTAAATTAAAGGGTAAATATCATGTAAGTGATACGCTTTGTACAACAAATTTATTTAATTAAACCTCGTACATAATTTTAATAAAAGTTTTGCATATGCTATCTAACAAATTTTTATTTAAAAAAAAACCAATTAAGTTGCTTTTGTGCATATAAGGTTGTATAATTTGAGAAATCTAAACCCATGAAATAACAAGTAAGAAAATTATAGTCGGTCTAGCCCGACTATACGATACCCTATACCATGCTTAAGACACACTATCTCTTCGGTCCAACTAATTGGATATAGCAAATGAGCATAAACCAAATTTGAGTGACATTTTTATTAATTTTTTTCGCTGCAGATATGAAAAAGTTCATATCGGATACTATATTTATTTGGGGACTAGGTCGAAAAGTGGACCGCTCCTGACCATATTTGGTATAGTCACTTATACTTTGAAAAAATATGTACAAACCAAATTGAGAAAAATCTGTGCAATATTTTTGTTTTTTGATCGATTTAAGTGAAGATCGGGAAGCAGCTCTATATGGGGCATTTGACTAAGACTTTTCCTATAGGAAGTAATTTGGAACTACTGATTAATAGATGTAATAAACACATACAAACCCAATTTGACTGAGATCTATATGATAATTTGGATCTTATGGCAATTTATGTCGATTTCATAGGGGTAATTTGTATGGGGGCTAGGTCTGAACATGGACCGATTCTCACCAATTTCAATAGCGGTCATAAGCTTATATATCAAATTTCATCAAAATATATTCATATTTGCGACCTGTAGTTTGATTAAAAGCTTTACATGGACACACAGACGGACGGACGGTCGGACGGACGGACGGACATGGCTATTTCGACTTAAAAAGTGATTCTGAGTCGATCGGTATAATTAAAGATGGGTCTAGGACGAATATTTTTGGTTGTTACAAACAGCAGCACAAAGTCATTATACCCAAACCACATAGTGGTATAGGGTATAAAAATTTAAATTAAATTATTAAATATTTAGTGCAACATATGGTGAATTGGGGGCAATTGCCAATATCAGCGTTGCTTAGAGAAACATCATCTTTCTGCATACCACCAATTAAACAATTATTTAGGGATCTCACATGGAAGTAGATTCACACAGAGAATGGATTCATTCTGACTGCTGAATTTTTTGCCAATAGCATTCCAATAAATTTCTATAATATTAATAGGCTAGGCGATTTCTTGTGAGCGATGTTTTGTTCTACCGTTTTATCCCGATTATGACCAAACGTATATTATTTGAAAGGTATTTCTTTTTAGCGGTTTTGCAGATTTACAGATTTTTTAATATTTTCCTTTATTTTGAGTAAATTGCATTCAAAATTGCTACTAACACATACATAAAATTATACAATGATATGTGTGTGTTTATTAAATTTGTTAATGTGTTTGTACTTAAAATGAGTTTGTTTTTGTGCTCATTTGTGAATTGACTATAATTGATTAGCATACCTTTAGGGTCTTTATTTAATGAAAAAATAAAATTTCCTAGAATTTGCACTCGAATTTCGGGGGCTGGAATCTGCCAGTTCCAATAAAGATAGTAAATCCATTTTGGATTGATTAATATTCCAACTCTGTTGCCTTAGTAATTAATATTTTATTGTAATAGAAAATATTTAGCTGCTATTACTTTAATATCTGTAGTTGCAATTGAAAATAAAGTTATTTAACTAAAAAACCTAAGAAACCAGTAACTTAGATGCGCTCTATATGAACTACAGTGAAATTATAACAAACGGACACCATTGTCGTCAAGAGGTGTTTCGTTTATTACAACGGTACACATGTTTGTACCAATATTTTTTATTTATGTTTAAAAACGGATTTAATAGTACAAACTATGGTAAAAATTTGTTTGCCATTGCTTGTCCCAAACAATATTCTGAGGGAGTAATAACACAGTTGTAGATTATAAATAGGGGTTATTTTAATATTTTTAAATTGCCGAAAATCCTCGTTTTTAAGTCTAGTTACGCTCATCATTGACTATCCGATTCTGGTTAGTATTACAAGCACACCTTTTCTTACAAGGTACTTTTTCCTATAGAGTATATTATTCTTAAAAAAATATTTTTTTTTTACAGATTTATCTTTTCTTAAGGAAATAGCTTTTTCTAAAAAGAACAGTATTCTAAAAAAACATTTCTAAAAACAGACCTTCTCTTAAAAAATACCATTTTTTAATTTAATACTTTTTTCTTAAAAAAAAAATTCAATTCAATTTATTTATTTACAACAATAATATTTACATAGCTATTTTATTTTATATATCATTTACATATAATGAGTTTAAGAGTATATCTTTTTCAACATAAAAATTTTTGTAACTTGAATTTTTTATTTTTTTTAATTAAAACTTAATCTACTTATCTTCTTAAAACTAATTACAATGAACCAAGTTCATTAATATGAGTAAAATCCGAATAAGTACAACTGTAGTTGAGAAAAACCAAGGTAAGTTAAACATTAAATTTAAAAATTTATTTTGTGAAATCTGCAGTTTCTTGATGTGACATTTTGGGATTTTAGCCCATACTAGGGTAGCATAGAACATTAGAAAAATAAAAAAAAAAATAAAAATAATCTTAAAAAATTACGTAATATTCTAAAAAAGGATTTCTTAAAACAGTACCTTTTCTGAAAATAGTACATTTTCTTAAAAAAATAACTTTTTCTTAAAAATTCACTTTTTCTTGAAAACGTATCTTTTCTTAAGAAGTACCTTTTCTAAAAAAGGACTTTTTATTATAAAAGCATATTTTCTTATAAAAGTATATTTTCTTAAAAAAAGTAAATTTTCTCAAAAAAGCAAATTTTTTTAAAAAGTGCCTTTCCTTATATTATACTAGATGTAACCCGGTGTGCTTCGCTACACCCTCCCCCTCCCCCCTCCCCTTCCGGATTGCTATGAAAGGGCTCACGCAAAGTACCAAGGCTCTCACTAATACAGTAATTCAGATATATCACATTTAATATTAAGTTTGTGTAGGGGTGCCACGTGCATTTGTCCAATCCCGGCCATCTTTTTGTCTGACTACTCACGTTAATAATAGATGACCTGAGACAAATTTGCAAAGCTTTCTCTATCATATTAATATATATGATATTTAAAATTTACTTTATATGGGAGGTGCCACGCCCGCTAAAAATATTTAAAAATATTACAGCCTGTAGCACTCCCATATACCCCCATGGCCTTGAACTTAGAATATCAATTGGCAATTTTTCTTTTTAGCGATTTTTGATTTTGCCCATTTTTGATTTTGGAGATTTTTTGGGCGATTTTTATTTTTCGCAATTTTCGGTTTTGGCGAATTTTTGATTTTGCTTTCGTAGTACTTCATATTATTTATATAGGAGGTGTCACGCCCACTAATCCCATCCCGCCCAATTTTTATTGGACTACTCACATTAATATCTGATGGACTCGTGCAGAATGTCGAGTCTTTCCCTTTTATAGAACACCAGTTATATGATATGAGATATCTAATTTGCATGGTCTGTGCTACGTCCACTGCTACGATCACGCCCAATTTTTTGTTCGACTAATCATATAAAGAACCTATCGGCTCATGAAAAGCCACAAAGCCCTCTCGTTTACAGTACTCCAGATGTATGACATTAAATAGTTACTTTGCATGGGGAGTGCCACGCCCGTTGATGTGAACCCCTCCAATTTTTTGTCCGACTACTCATACTAAGATCTGATGGTGTCGTGCAAATTGTCAAAGCTTCCCTTTTTTAGTGCCCCGGTTATATGATATCATGTATTTACTTTGTACGGGCGGTGCCATGCCCACCGCTCCGATCACGCCCATTTTTTGTCAAACTAATCACATGAATAACTTATGGGCTCACACAAAGTCCCAAGACTCTCACTATAACAGTAATCCAGATATATGGCATTTTATATTTAATTTGTATGGCAGGTGCCACGCCTATTGGTCCGATACTGCCCATTTTTTGTCCGGCTACTCACATTTATAATACGTGACATCAGACAAACTTGAAAAGCTCTCTCTATCACAGTACTCGATATATATAATATTGAATTATTACTTGTATGGGAGGTACCACGCCCACCAGTCCGATCCCGCCCATTTTCGGCGTAGCTACTAATATTAACAATAGCTGACCTCGCACAAATTTGCAAAGCTCTGCCTATCATAATACTCAATATATGTATATGATATTAAAAATTTACTTTGTGTGGGAGGTGCCACGCCCACTAAAAATATTTAAAAAATTATAGCCTATAGCACTTCCCATATCCGCAGTAAGACTCTGTGAAAATTTCAGGAATATCAGATGGGTAGTTACGGAGATTACCTCTTACAAACAAACAAACAAACAAACAAACAAACAAACAAACAAACACACATTACCTCTTTATAATATTAGTATAGATTAAATTCAAATAACTTATCGACACGCCCGAAGTTTGCCTATTAAACGTTTATATAACAATGTAACCCGGTTTTTAATGGCAACTATATTACTATCATTTTGAGTGTATTTATTTTTTAGTTAATCAGCATTTTCTTCAGTAACTATAATAATTAATACTCCATTTTCTCTAATTAGCCAAAAAGTAAAAGTAAAAGTAGCCAAAGAGAGAATTACTCTTTTATTAGGTGGTAATGCCGCAGGAACGTATAAACTTAAACCCATGATTTTGCATCGCTTTGAAAACCCTAGAGCGTTAAAGAACTATTCGAAAGATAAACTGCCATGGATCTAATCCTAAAGCATGGGCTACTGCATATATTTTTGAGGAATGGTTTAACAAATATTTTACGGGTGAAGTTAAGGAATATTGTAGAAGCATAAAACTATCGTATAAAGTTTTATTAGTTATCGATAATGCTCCCGGTCATCCGCTGAATTTAGGCAACGATAATATTCGAGTTGAATTTTTACCTCCAAACACCATATCTATCCTTCAACCCATGGACCAGTGTGTTATCGCGTCATTTAAACTGAACTATTTAAAAAAAAACTTTCAGTAAAATAATTGCTGCAATTGACAGTAAAGAAGGTTCAGGTAGGGAAGTTTTAAAAAAAGTTTGGGCGGAATACGATATTTTAGATTGCATAAAAACAATTCGAGACACCTGGAATGATATTTCAATTTCTACAATGAAAGAGGTCTGGAATAAATTATTTCCACAAGAGACAAAAGTTAGGGAAGATTGCGAAGATAATATCGCTGAAATCATTTGCAATATTGTAGATATGACGCAACATCTAGAGTTAGAAGTAGATTCAAATGATGTAGGTCAACTTCTAAAAAAGGATTTCTTAAAACAGTACCTTTTCTGAAAATAGTACATTTTATTTAAAAAAATAACTTTTTCTTAAAAATTCACTTTTTCTTGAAAACGTATCTTTTCTTAAGAAGTACCTTTTCTAAAAAAGGACATTTTATTATAAAAGCATCTTTTCTTATAAAAGTATATTTTCTTAAAAAAAGTAAATTTTCTCAAAAAAGCAAATTTTTTTAAAAAGTGCCTTTCCTTATATTATATTAAATTCAAATAACTTATCGACACGCCCGAAATTTGCCTATTAAACGTTTATATAACAATGTAACCCGGTTTTTAATGGCCACTATATTACTATCATTTTGAGTGTATTTATTTTTTAGTTAATCAGAATTTTCTTCAGTAACTATAATAATTAATACTCCATTTTCTCTAATTACCTTCAAACCTTTATGATCTAAAAAGTTTTGTCCAATTATCATGTCACATTCTTGGTCGCAGTTTCTTACTATAAATAAATCAATTAAAAGAGATACATTTTGAATTTTAACATTTTTGGTCATTTTCCCGACAGTAGATACCTCACTACCTCCAAAACCAACGGTTTTAATTTCATATTTTTTGAAAATTCCATCGGAACTTCTCAACCACGCTGAATTTAATAGTAGAACATTCACTTCCAAGATCACAGAAAACATTCATATTCTGTCCAGCAATTAAAGCATTTTGTGTTAAACCATTGCCTCTGTTTAAAGCCACACGAAATATTTTAGGTATCGACATATTTTGAGAAGACTTTTCATAACTAATAATTAATAATGACCAGTTTCATTACACTTATAGCCAGAAACGTTGGGTTTGAAATTTTCTGTTAGATACCGAGAGAAATTCCTGTCAAATCGTGTAGAATTATTATTTCTGTCAACCCGAGAGGAAATTAAATTACCTCTATTTATAAATAGTTCACGATTGTGTCGCTGCTCCATAATGCACAAATGTGTCTTTATTTGAGACAATAAATCTTGTAAAGATGAACATTGTGGTATATAGCCCGTAACTGCATTAATTAACTGCTTATCTCTTAATGCTGATACAATATAATTTTTTGCACATTCATCACCAAATCCGGCACTTCTGGCAAGAGCTAAAAGATCATAAAAATATTTTTTCACACTTTCATTCGGTTCTTTAATACGACACATTAATTTTAAGTATCATCCTTAACGGTTGGAAAAGTATCAAACCGTAATTTTTTAATTCCCTCCACGATATATCATCTTTGATAGATGAAAACCAAGATGAAGCTGCTTCTTCTAAACGCAATGCAGCATAAAATATAGTTGTGTTATTATCCCATTTAAAAATGTGTTTAATACGCTCAACATTGCATATCCAATCACAAACAGATATAGCATTAAGTAACGAAGGATTGAAAACTGGAACTAATCTTTTGCACTCTTCAATGCCACATAATAATGCTCCTGATGAACTCGGAATAATGAGCATATTTTCGATTGAGGACGATACCGAATTATTATCTCTTTCGAAGAGAAAATTTTCTTTTTCTATCGACATTTTTTTTTTTACAAGTTTTACTATCTCACTTCTAATTTATTATATTAAATTCAAATAACTTATCGACACGCCTGAATTTTGCCTATTTTTTCGTACACTCGCACTTACGTACATCTCATTTTTGTTCCCATTTGCCCATTATACGTACAATGATTCACACTTACGTACAAGTATTTTTTTTTTTGCAATTTATAGAAAAAAAAAATTATGTACTGTGTACTGAATGTACACTTGTGACAACGTGTTTTTTTATGTGTATACATTATTTCTATAAAACATAAATTTTGTTATCGTATAAAAACGGGAAGTCCCTTTTTATGTGAAACCTGAATTTTGTTATAAGTGAATGCATGCAGAAACAAATCAAAACAAAATCTTTGTAAAATGGAATGAGGACAAAAACGAATCAGAGCAAAACTTTTGATAAATCAATATAAAAACGTTTGTAAAATAGAAATACATAATACAATTAATAGTTAACTCGACTTTAGAAGAATAAAGAATTTTCTGTTTTGATTTATGTGTAGTTTTGTTGTTTGAACAATAATTCTATGAAATATTAACTTGCACACTAAGTAGAAATTTGTGTAATTTTTTTTAAAAATTAAAAATTTTTCAAAGAAAATGGCAGATAAAAAAGTAAAAAAAACTCTAAATGTTCTTTCGCTAAAAGCCAAAATTAAGATAATTAGAATGTGCGATGACGGAACTCCTCAAGCTGAAGTAGCCCGCCAACTAGGTTTGAAACGTTCTACTGTAAACACTGTAGTCAAGAACAAAGATAAAATTCTTTTTGAAGTGAAAAATGCTACACCAATAAATAGTACCATCATAAGAAAAGAACACGGTTTTGTTGCAGATATGGAGAAATTACTAGTCATCTGGATAGAAAATCAAACAAAACAACACGTACCCTTACGTCAGGCAATTATTCAAAGTAAAGCGCAAAGCTTGTTTAATGATTTAAAAGTTTAAAAAGGCGCAAACGAGACTAGTGTTAGTCGTGGATGGTTTAATCGATTCAAAAACAGATCCAACTTACACAACATTAAAGTCACCGGCGAAGCAGCAGCTGCAGATGTTGAGGCTGCAAAAATATATCCAGGAAAACTCGCAAAAATTGTGAAAGATTGTTTTTGAAAGAAGATGCCAGCTAGAACTTTTATTTCTAAAGAAGGAAAGACTATGCCAGGATATAAAGTAGCCAAAGAGAGAATTACTCTTTTATTAGGTGGTAATGCCGCAGGAACGTAAAACTTAAACCCATGCTTTTGCATCGCTTTGAAAACCCCAGAGCGTTAAAGGACTATTCGAAAGATAAACTGCCAGTCTACTATGGATCTAATCCTAAAGCATGGGCTACTGCATATATTTTTGAGGAATGGTTTAACAAATATTTTACGGGTGAAGTTAAGGAATATTGTAGAAGCATAAAACTACCGTATAAAGTTTTATTAGTTATCGATAATGCTCCCAGTCATCCGCTGAATTTAGGCAACGACAACATTCGAGTTGAATTTTTACCTCCAAACACCATATCTATCCTTCAACCCATGGACCAGTGTGTTATCGCGTCATTTAAACTGAACTATTTAAAAAAAACTTTCAGTAAAATAATTGCTGCAATTGACAGTAAAGAAGGTTCAGGTAGGGAAGTTTTAAAAAAAGTTTGGGCGGAATACGATATTTTAGATTACATAAAAACAATTCGAGACACCTGGAATGATATTTCAATTTCTACAATGAAAGAGGCCTGGAATAAATTATTTCCACAAAAGACAAAAGATAGGGAAGATTGCGAAGATAATATCGCTGAAATCATTTGCAATATTGTAGATATGACGCAACATCTAGAGTTAGAAGTAGATTCAAATGATGTAGGTCAACTTGTAGCATCCTACGATGAACCTCTCAACAATGAAGATCTTTTAGAATTAAATGAACAGATACAACCTGAAAATTTAGTATGCAATGTCGCAGAAAAATCCACTCAATCTGAAGGACTAAACATCCAAAATTTGTCAGATGCTTTCCAATGTTTTCAAAATGGAATTCTCTTTTTGAAAAATACGATCCAGATTTTGAGAGGAGTTCAAAGCTTAACAAAGACATTATAGATGCATATTATTGTTATTCGGAATTATACAGGGAAATGAAAAACATAGTAATTCTCTACGTCATCGAGCAATTAATTTTGAGCACCCCACTGCTCACAGTTTCTGTAGGGATTTTTCAATTATACTCCTTCCTTCGCCCAACCTCCACCCCTTATATTTACTTTTAAAGTTTTGTTTGATATGTATATGAATTTGTTTTTTGTTTTTTTTTTATTACACGTTAAATATAGCATAAAAAAATATAAACGTATGAAATAAAAGTGTAAAACTACATACATATATCCCTCGTTTTCTCTTAATTTATATATTTATTGTTTTAGTTTGTTTCAAATATATTATTCATCAACAAACGCAGTAGATTCGCTTTACGTACACTTCTGTTTTACGTACACGCTCCGGTCCCAAAGTGTATGTAAGTGCGGGGTATTACTGTATATAATATAACAATCAATGACAATCGTATCGACAAGCTACCCAAAGTAGTATATTGACAATAAAATAAAACTATTATCTTACACTTATAAAAGTATATTTTCTTTTCAAAGGTACCTTTACCTTAAAAAAATAACCTTTTCTTAAAAAGTACCTTTCCTTAAAAAGTACATCTTTTTAAAAAATAACTTTCTCAAAAAATTACTTTTTCCTAAAAAAACAAATTTCTTATAAAAGTACCTTTTCTCACAAAAGTAGCATTTCTTATAAAAGTAGCCTTTCCTATAAAAGTAAGGTTTCTTAAAAAAAAAGTAAATTTTCTTTTAAAAAAAAAGCACTTTTTTATAAAAAGTACATTTTGTTTAAAAAAAACTTTTAAAACAATCGATTTTCATAAAAAAGTAACTTTTCTTAAAAAAATTCCTTTTCTTAAAAAAGTACATTTTCTAAAAAACATACCCTTTCGTTAAAAGTGCTTTTTCCTTTTCATAAAAAAGTACATTTTCTTAAAAATGTATGTATCTTTTCGTAATAAGTGCTTTTTCTTAAAAAATAAATTTTCTTGCAGAATTTCTATTTCTTTACCTGAAAAAGTATTTTTTTCAAAAAAAAAAAAATACATTTTCTAATAAAAAACAAGTAAGAAAATTATAGTCGGTCTAGACCGACTATACGATACCCTATACCATGCGTTTAGAAACCCTATCTCTTAGGCCCAACTAACTGGACATAGAAAATAAGCAAAAACCAAATTTGAGTGGGATTTTTATTAATTTTTTTGGCTGCAGATATAAAAAAGTTCATATCGGATGCTATATCTATAAAGGGGCTAGGTCCAAAAATGGACCGATCCTGATCATGTTTGGTAAAGTCTCTTGTATTTTGCAAAAATATGTACAAACAAAATTTGAGAAGAATCAGTGCAATATTTTTGTTTTTTAATAGATTTAACTGAAGATCGGGAAGCAGATCTATATGGGGTCAAAGGTATCATTTTTGGACTACTCATTAGTGGATGTAATGAACTCATACAAACCCAATTTGCGTAAGATCTATATGACAATTTGGATCTTATGGCAATTTATGTCGATTTCATATGGGTAATTTGTATGGGGGCTAGGTCTGAACATGGACCGATTCTCACCAATTTCAATAGCGTTCATCCCATGGCCGATAAAAGCTTATATACCAAATTTCATCAAAATATATTCATATTTGCGACCTGCAGTTTGATTACAAGCTTTACATGGACACACAGACGGACGGACGGACGGACGGACGGACGGATATTGTTAAGTCAACTCAGAAAGTGATTCTGATTCGATCGGTATAATTAAAGATGGGTCTAGGTCAAATATTTTTGGGTGTTACAAACAGCAGCACAAAGTCATTATACCCAAACCACATAGTGGTATAGGGTATAAAAACGACCTTACCCTCCTTGAATTGTATAAAAATTAGCACGAATGTTCAACAGTGCTAAGCTAATATTAATTCAAAAATTTTGGGTGTCTAGTTTTTGTAATTCCCGAAATATGGCGCTTCGAAAAGTAGAAAATTCACTAAAAACACACATAAGTGGTCTGCCATTATTGCGTATACCTGCAAAAGTTTTAAACGTAGAAGGTCGAAATTTTTTAAGATATTTTTTTTCGAAAGGTCAAAGGCCACTATCACACGATTTAAAGTTTGGGAAGCTAAATCGCAAAAAATGAATCTATTAAAATTGCAAAAAAAAAATATATATATATGTATTAATCCTGATAGTCTCCTCTGCATTTTGTGTCAAAAAATTTGAGTGAGCTCTTATTAGTTCCTGAGATATTGATAAAAATGTGAAATTATTTCAAAAAATTTTATACTATTTTTTTATTATAATTTTTTTTTTCATTACTTTTTTAATATCAAATATTTTTTTTTAGCAAAAATTGTAAAAAAATTTAATACGTTCTTATATTTTATATTTTCCAAGTCTTAAAACTTAAAGGAAGATACTGATAGTCTTGTTTGCATTCGTGATATATTTTTGGGCGAGCTGTTATTATTTAAATAGCGTAAAATTTTATGTAAAATTTAATTATATATTTTATTAATTTTTGTTTAATGTTTAGGAAGATTATAAAGCAGAAGAAGAGTTTCTAAAAAAAACTGGTTTATTGGCTTGAGAACAATACCAGGAACACAAAAATTTCAATATTTTGTTCCTGAAGGAAAATCAAAACTTAAAGTAAAACTGTACTCCGAAGACCTAGAATTTTTAATTGAAAATATAAAATATATATTTCTTACTTTTAACTCCTTTAGTCTTAAATAATATATGTATTGAATATCACACAAATAAATAAATAATGAAAAAATATTTGAAATTTTTTCAAACAATTTCACATTTTTATCAATATCTCAGGAAGTAATAAGAGCTTACTCAAAATTTTTGGCACAAAATGAAGAGAATACCATCAGGAATAACATATATTTTTTTTCCAAAATATTACAAATTTCATTTTTCGAGATATAGCTTCCCAAACTTTAAAACATATGACAGCGACATTTGAAATAACAGTATGTTAAAAACTTTTCGATATATAAATTATAATGGCAGACCACTTATATGTGTGTTTAATAATTTTTTTAATTTTATGACGCGCCATATCTCAGGAACAACAGAAGCTGGAGGTCCAAAATTTTACGCTTATCTTAGCTAAGTAAGGTGCAAAAAGACACCTAAGTTCCATAAGATTCAATATGGTGGTCGGGAAAATCCGTTCGTTGTTTATAAAAGTTTTAACCCTATTATACTTTTTATGCCCTATACCACTATGTCGTTAGGGTATAATGAGGCTGTGCTGATGTTTGTAACTTTCAAAAATATTTTACTTAGACTCATCTTATATTGTACCGATCGACTCAGAATCATTGACTTAGCGATGTCCGTCCACCCGTCAGTGTGCCCATGTAAACCTTGTAATCAAACTACAGGTAGCAAATATGAAAATATTTCTTGATGAAATCTGGAATATCAGTTACTACCGGCAATATGATGAACGCTATTGAAACTGGTAAAAATCGGTTAATTTTCAGACCTAGTCCCCATACAAATGAACCCTGTGAGACCGACTTAAAGTGACATAATATCCAAATTATCGCATAGATCCCGATCAAATTGGGTTTGTGTATATTTAAGACATCCAGTTATCATTAGTCCGAAATAAATTCTCCATATAAAGCTGATTCCTGATCTTCACTTAAATCTATCAAAAATAAAAATAAAATATTGCACCGATTTTTCTCATATATATATTTTTGCAAAAAATAAGTGACCTTACCAAATATGGTCAGGATCGGTCCATTTTTCCCCATATAAATATAGCATCCGATATGAACTTTTTCATACCCAAAGGCAAAGAAATTAATAAATTTATTTTAAAAAAAGTATTTTTTAAAAAGTACCTTTTCTTAGAAAAGCAAATATTTTGTAAGGAAAATTTTTCTTAAGAAATGGAGCAATTAATTTCCAACAGGCAATTTAGACGCCTTACAACTAGCGAGTTTATTAAAAAACAAGTAAGAAATTATAGTCGGTTAAAACCGACTATACGATACCCTATAGCATGGTTTAGAGACTCTATCTCTTCCGTCGAACTAACTCAATATAGAAAATAAGCATAAACCAAATTTAAGTGGCATCTTTATTAATTTTTTTGGCTGCAGATATGAAAAAGTTCATATCGGGTGTTATATTTATATGGGGACTAGGTCAAATAATGGACCGATCCTGACCATATTTGGTAAACTCACTTATATTTTGGAAAAATATACACAAACTAAATTTGAGAAAAATCTGTGCAATATTTTTGTTTCTTGATAGATTTAAGTGAAGATCGGCAGCTCTATATGGGGCCTATGACTAAGAATTGTCCTATAGGGATTATTTTTGGACTACTCATTAGTGGATATAATAAACACATACAAACCCAATTTGACTGAGATCTATATGATAATTTGGATCTTATGGCAATTTATGTCGATTTCATAGGGGTCATTTGTATGGGGCTGGGTCTGAACATGAACCGAATTTCACCAATTTCAACAGCGTTTATCTTATGGCCGATAGAAGCTTATATACCAAATTTCATCAAAATATATTCATATTTGCGACCTGCAGTTTGATTACAAAGTTTACATGGACACACAGACGGACGGACGGACGGACGGACGGACATCGTTAAATCGAATCAGTTAGTGATTCTGATTCGATCGGTATAATAAAAGATGGGTCTAGGTTGTATAGGATATAAAAAAGATTAGGACTTTTCCGTACATTCATATATGTATATCGCATTGATTTCGATACAGTTAAATGATTAAAAGATGAAACAATTTTGAAGGAAGTTGTTATACAGGAATGGTTTGTCGTTGAGAAAGTGCTTAGTTATTTTTAAATTATGAATGTTAAGCACGAACTCACTCGAAAGTTTTAGCACAAATCTATAGATGCAGTGCCACGCCCCTCCTCCCGCAGACCAAAAATCAAATATCAAACTTCACAGTGTCACCCGCCAGGCCATTCTGAAGATTCCCTGAAAATTTCATCAAGTCCATATGGAACATACGCACATACAAACATACATCCATTTATATATATATCGATATATAGGATAATATGTTTAGTTTTTGTTTTAAAATAAAATTATGAATTGCAATATTAACAAGGAAAAATGATATACATTATCGGGGTGGTGCCATTATTCGATTGGTAATTATCAGGATTGTGACTTCAATGCAAATGCATGTTTGTAGTCAACAGCATACAACCAATTTTCAAAAAATAATTTTTCTAATCAAAGGATTTTCAACAATTGGCATGGGTTTGTTGTTACATATTTTGTTCTAAATACATATTTTTCCATATTTTGTGATTCTTTTGCATATTTTGAATAAATATATTTAAGACTAGCTGTTTTTACCTGGTTTTGCCCGAGATTCAAAGCCTTTGACTTGTACTTGAGTACTTAGTCCTCAAGGAACAAATTCCCCAAAAAAAATTAACTTTCTCCCAAAAAATTTGTATGGGATTGGGGAATTTGTTCATGATGAAAAAATGTTTACGTTTTTTGGGGAGTAAATTCCTTTTTTTTATTACAATCTAAAATTTTTTGATTTTTTATAAGACGCTACAGCAAAAATGATTCAAATAGAAGCTGTTAAACAGCTTTACGTTTTTTTTGAAGTTTCTTTATTTTGTAAACATCAAATATAACGGAATCGTTTGCAAATTTTAAGAACTAAATTACTGCATTCAATAAGTGATCATCATTGAGCAGAGACGCCAAATTTTTAGAAGTTTCAAAAATAGTAAAATTGTGCTGCCGCACAGTTGTCGTCAACTTATTTTAATCGCCAAAATACATTTTTCACATCACTGCGATATTTTAGCTAAGCTGTGTTCTCGAGCGCGTCGCGTCCGCATCTGCGCGCCGCTCCCGCGCGTTTGGCAGCCACACCAGTACTGCCGCGCAGTTGTTGTCAAGTTATTTTAATTGGCAAATTACATTTTTCAGTTCATTCCGATATTTTTGCTAAGCTGTCTTCCGTGAACGCGTAGCGTCGCTTTCGCGCACCGAAGTGATGCTATTGAAAAAAATATAGATTTTATATACGTTTACTGCAGGACAGATATTGAGAGCTGTATGGGGAATTCGTTCATTTATTTTGGGGAACTTTTTTTTCGGAATTTGTTCATCATGAAGTTATTCCCCAATTTTTCGGGGAATAAGTTCGTTTTTTGGGAATTTGCTCATTGGGGACTAAATACTCAGCGCCTGCTTACCATTACAACTAACTATGTTTATGCATGGACTATATTGAGTGTATGGTGTCTAAAAGTTATGAATTTTAGTTATTCTAGGGCTATGCAACATTTCTGGCTTTTCATTCTGGTGCATATAGGAAAAGATTGTGCTGGCTCCCAACTCTGGAGCAGGCGACATATAGTTGTCTATGAGAAAAACAGGGAGATTCTAAGTTTATACCTGCTACCGTAAGAGATTGTAATCTTATGTACGTTATGTTAGGAAAAACTTTTTGTATCATCTCCTGCAATGAAGGAACCAACTTACAAAAGTTTTCTGTTAGGGATATTAGAGACGTTTCAGGAGTTTCACATTCCCAAAGTCAGCTTGTCTTATCCGTTGGGCCTCAAGACGTCATTGTCCCGTTTCAGAAGTTTCATATTCCCTGGAGTCAGCTTATCTTATCCATTGGGCGTGAAGATGTTGTTGAGTCGTCTCAGGAGTTTCACATTCTCTCGACTCAGCTTGTCTTAGCCGCTGGATTTCTAGACGCACTTGAGTAGATACAGGCATTTCTGCTACTCTTAGCAAAGCTTGTCTTGATCTTTGGGCTTCAAGACGTTATTGGGTTTACTCAGGTGTTTCTCGACTCAGATTGTCTAACCCGTTGAGACTTGATACGAATCGGGTTCTCTAGAAGTCTGTTTAGTCTAATCTTTTTTCATTTAAGGTAGTACGGCCTATATGCTGTACTTTCGTGTGCAAGTCACAATATCAAATAGTTCTTTTTCCATCTTTATAACTCATTTATATAGTGAAAAAGATGAAATGAAAATTTAGTAATAGGTTGCTTTCCAAAACAGCCAAAAAGCGAAATGAAAATAAATGTAACATTTATTTTGTTTTCCAATGTATTTAAAAAGGCGAGATGGATATATTTGGACGAAATAACCTCATTGGATTAGTCCTAAAATGGTAGTCAATCTGTATCTGTTCACCCATGAAATAAAACTGAACTAATTTTAGGGTGTTACAACTCATATAATAAACAAGTAAGAAAATTATAGTCGGTCCAGACCGACTATACGATACACTATACCATGCGTTTAGAGACCCTATCTCTCAGGCCCAACTAACTAGATATAGAAAATAAGCATTAACCCAATTTGAGTGGGATTTTTATTAATTTTTTTGGCTGCAGATATGAAAAAGTTCATATCGGATGTTATATCTATATGGGGACTAGGCCCAAAAATAAACCGATCCTGACCGTGTTTGGTAAAGTCTCTTTTATTTTGCAAAAATATATACAATCAAAATTTGAAAAGAATCCGTGCAATATTTTTGTTTTTTGATAGATTTAAGTGAAGATCAGGAAGCAGCTCTATATGGAGCCTATGACTAAGAGTTGTCCCATAGGTATCATTTTTGGGCAACTGATTAATGGATACAATAAACACATACAAACCCATTTTGACTAAGATTTATATGATATTTTGGATCTTATGCCAATTTATGTTGATTTCATAGGGGTCATTTGTATGGGGGCTAGGTCTGAACATGGACCGATTCTCACCGATTTCAATAGCGTTCATCCCATGGGCGATAAAAGCTTATTTACCAAATTTCATCAAAATATATTCATATTTGCGACCTGCAGTTTGATTACAAACTTTACATGGACACACAGACGGACGGACGGACGGACGGACGGACGGACGGACGGACGGACATCGTTAAAACGAATCAGATAGTGATTCTGATTCGATCGGTATAATAAAAGAAGGGTCTAGGTCAAATATTTTTGGTTGTTACAAACAGCAGCACAAAGTCCTTATACCCAAACCACAAAGTGGTATAGGGTATAAAAAGGAATGACGGGAATATATGTAATAGGTTGATTTACAATATTTATACCCTATACCACTATGTGGTTTGGGTATAATGACTTTGTGCTGCTGTTTGTAACAACCAAAAATATTTGATCTAGACCCATCTTTAATTATACCGATCGAATCAGAATCACTTTCTGAGTTGATTTAACAATGTCCGTCCGTCCGTCCGTCCGTCCGTCCGTCCGTCCGTCCGTCTGTGTGTCCATGTAAACCTTGTAATCAAACTGCAGGTCGCAAATATGAATATATTTTGACGAAATTTGGTATATAAGCTTCTATCTGCCATGGGATCAACGGTATTGAAATTGGTGAGAATGGGTCCATGTTCAGACCTAGCCCCCATACAAATTACGCCTATGAAATCGACATAAATTGCATTAAGATTGAAATTGTCATATAGATCTTACTCAAATTGGGTTTTGTATGCGTTCATTACGTCCATTAATGAGTAGTCCAAAAATGATCCCTTTGGCCCCATATAGAGCTGCTTCCCGATCTTCACTTAAATCTATCAAAAAACAAAAATATTGCACTGATTCTTCTCAAATTTTGTTTGTATATATTTTTGCAAATACAAGAGACCTTACCAAACATGGTCAGGATCGATCCATTTTTGGGCCTAGTCCCCATATAGATATAGCATCCGATATGAACTTTTGCATATCTGCAGCCGAAAAAATTAATAAAAATCCCACTCAAATTTGGTTTATGCTTATATGGATATATTTTGATGAAATTTGGTATTTTATCTCTTATAGGCCATGGGATGAACGCTATTGAAATTGGTGAGAATCGGTCCATGTTCAGACCTAGCCCCCATACAGATGACCCCTATGCAATCAACATATATTGCCATAAGATCCAAATTATCATACAAATCTTTGTCAATTTGGGTTTGTATGTATATATTACATTCATTAAGCAGTAGTCTAAAAATGATCCCTATTGGACAACTCTTAGTCATAGGCCCCATATAGAGCTGCTTCCCGATCTTCACTTAAATCTATTAAAAAACAAAAATTTTGCACTGATTCTTCTCAGATTTTGTTTGTATATATTTTCGCATAATACAAGAGACTTTACCAAACATGATCAGGATCGGTCCATTTTTGGACCTAGTCCCCATATAGATATAGCATCCGATATGAACTTTTTCATATCTGCAGCCAAAAAAATTATTAAAAATCCCACTCAAATTTGGTTTTTGCCTATTTTCTATGTCCAGTTAGTTGGGCCTAAGAGATAGGGTCTCTGAACGCATGGTATAGGGTATCGTATAGTCGGTCTAGACCGACTGTAATTTTCTTACTTGTTATTTCATAATGGTGGAAACTCAAGAGTAGTCAGCAAAGAGATTTACGCACAAGTTTTAGGGAAGTCCATTGAAAAATTAAAATTTATTAACAAATACTAAAATCGTATATAGAAAATTAAAAAAAGTGGGCGTGGCCGATAAAAAATATATGACGACCTTGCCTGGGATATGAGAATAATGTGCAGTAAATTCGAGCGAAACCCGTAAAAAATTTAAAAAAAGTGGCCGTAAAAATAGGCGTGGCCTGTAAGAAGCATATGGCTACCTTCTCTGGAGTATAGAGATCGTGTATACCAAATTTCAGAGGAATCCGTTGAAAAGTTAAAATTTGTGTAGCGAACGAATATACAAAAAAAAAAAAACAGAAATTGAATTGTATATAAAAGGTGGGCGTAAAAGTGGGCGTGGCTGGCGTGGCAAATTTCAGAGAAATCGGTTAACTAATAAAAATTTGAATAGCGAACAAATATACCAAAAAAAAAATTAATTGTATATAAAAAGTGGGCGTAAAAGTAGGCGTGGTCGATAAGAAGCATATGGCGACCTTTCCTGGGGTACCGAGAGCGTGTGCACCAAATTTCAGAGAAATCCATTGAAAAATAAAAATTTGTATAGCGGTCAAACAAACAATCAAACAAACAGAAAATGAATTTTATATAAATATATAGATTAATATATTATACTTAAAGAGTATTTTCATACTAGCTATTTATGTATGAAATTTATTTAATAGATTTTATAACACGTAATTTGCAATGGACTTAATTCTCATTATTTATTTATTTTTTAATTATTTGTACGTATGTTTTAATGCATATCTGAAGTGTTACCTGAATTTTAATGTTTTGACTTTTAAATAAATATAAATTTAAAAAAATTTATTTTGAAGTGATTTTTTTTATTTAAGTTCATATTTCTTTAGAAATTACGATAGCCACAACAAATTTGTTTTTTCCATAAGGACTAAATTAACAGAATATGATTGAAAAAATAACGAATCTCTTCTATACAGTATTCTACAGCTGTGAAATTCTTGACAGTTTCCATGAACTTTATAAACAACATTTTTAATTATTTATTCATAATTTATTTTAAACATTTATACATTTTAAACGAACCACTTTGTTCACCATATTTTGCGTGTCATACTCTTGGTGGAATAATTGTATGAATTAAATTAATGTACACATCGCTATAACGGTACTGAAATTAGTGGATAATAAGTTAAATAAACAAAACGACTATAAATATTAATACCATAGAACTATGCAGACGGGTTTTAGTTTATATTTGATTCCGTTGGGAACTGCAATGTTGGTATGTAACTCTGTAACGTTCTTTTGTAAAGGGTGTTTTTTTTTTTTTGCTTAGATAGAACTTATGAAAGGGTTAGCTGCCAAACGAACTGTCACACTGAGCTCACTTTTTGACATTTTATGATCAGTATACTCAGGCAAATCATCATGAATAGATTAGCGCTGGAACAACGCTACCAAATTATCCCAATATCCTTTGAAAATCAGTTACCAATTAGCGCAACTTATAGACGACTTCATGACTTTTATGGCACATATAATCGTTCATCCGAGCAAGCTCTCCGTCGAACTGTCGATAGATTTTATACCATATAATCTCTAAATGATGCAATAACATATTTAAAAGAAACGCTATAAGCGAAAGTGTGGAAGTAGGTCCAAATTTATCGATTCGTCATCGGTGGCATGAATTGGGGCTCTGTCCGTCTGCAACGTAGAAAATCTTTTCCTACATCCTAATAAGATCCAGCTGGTGCAGAAGTTAAAGTCGAGTGCCCCTCATATACGTCGTTCTATCGCCGATTTGCTCAGTGATAAAGCTTATTTTTGTCTTAACGGCTGGAGACAAATCTACATATGGAGTAACATCAATTCACAACCGACCCACAGACTCCATTACACCCAGAAAAATACACCGTTTGGGACTGATGGCAACATCGAACCTTATTTCTTGAAAAATGAAGCTCGTTACCGCACCATGATCAATGATTTTTGGTTTGAAACTAGGGATGAAATTGATCCGGGTGAGATGTGGTTTCAACAGGATGGCGCTACGTGCCATACGGCGACCGCAACCATTAACTTATTTAAATCAAAATTGCGCGATAATTTGATTTCGATAAATGGATCTGTCAGTTGGCCACCAATGTTGTGCGATTTGATACCTGTCGATTATTTCCTGTGTGGCTACGTGTATTCACTGGTTTATGCTTTGACATACGTCCAGCAATGCTCGTAAAAGTAAACCAAAATTGGACGTCCAGACTTACAGCAATATAACCAAAAACCAAAACTCCGCCGCACAGATGCCTTAATATTCCCAATCGCCACATACGCTGTCGAAACATGGACTATTAAGCAGGCAGAAGTTTTGAATGTTTTGAACTGTGGGTGTTCAGACTAGACTTAATTTTGGAGAAATAATTCAATTTCGGATGAATTAAATAAAACACATCGACTGATGAAACGAATCAGCTGGTATATTTAAAATACTTCGAACACATCGCTACAAGAGAGCAGGAGTAGAAGGAACCAGAAGAAGAAGAAGGTCACCAACAAGATGGTTGAACCAACTGAAACCACATATTGGAGTAACTTTGAATAAAGCACTACACAGGGCAAATCTTATGTATAACAAGTAAGAAAATTATAGTCGGTCTAGACCGATTATACGATACCCTACACCATGCGTTTAGAGACCCTATCTCTCAGGACCAACTAACTGAATATAGAAAACTAGATGTAACCGGTGTGCTTCGCTACACCCTCCCCCTGCCCCCCACGAATCGTTATGAGAGGGCTCTCGCAAAGTCCCAAGGCTCTCACTAATACAGTAATTCAGATATATTACATTTAATATTAAGTTTGTGTAGAGGTGCCACGCGCATTTGTTCAATCCCGCCAATTTTTTTGTCTGAATACTCACGTTAATAATAGATGCCCTGAGACAAATTTGATATTTAAAATTTACTTTGTATGGGAGGTGCCACGCCCGATAAAATTATTTAAATATATTACAGCCTGTAGCACTCCCATATCCGCTGTAAGACCCTGTGAAAATTTCAGGAATTTCATGAGCAGTTACGGAGATTACCTCCTACAAACAAACACATATGACCTCTTTATTATGTTAGTATAGATTATCAGCATAGATTTTTTTATTCGAATACTTGCTGATATACAATGTTTATTGGTTTTTTCATTCCGTACAACAATTATCAGATTTTTCGGCGTCCCTACCCTGGAGCTACATGTACCTTGCTGCCTATGAGAATAAGATGGATTATCAAAATTAGATCTGGCAACACTTAACTATTGGCCTTGAACTTGGAATATCATTTGGCAATTTTTCTCTTTTAGTGATTTTTCATTTTGCCCATTTTTGATTTTGAAGATTTTTTTGGCGATTTTAATTTTTCGCAATTTTCGGTTTTGGCGAATTTTTGATTTTGGCGATATATTTTCCACGACAAATCACACTGATAACTAATGTACTTGTCAAAAGACTGTTGCTTTCATAGTACTTCATATTATTTATACAGGAGGTGCCACGCCCACTAATCGCATCCCGCCCAATTTTTATTGGACTACTCACATTAATATCTGATGGAATCGTGCAATATGTCGAGTCCTTCCCTTTTATAGAACACCAGTTATATGATATTAGATATCTACTTTACATGGGCGGTGCTACGCCCACTGCTACGATCACGCCCACTTTTATGTTCGACTAATCACACAAAGAAGAACCTATGGGCTCATGCAAAGCCATAAAGCCCTCTCTTTTAGAGTACTCCAGATATATGACATTAAATAGTTACTTTGCATGGGGAGTGTTCGACTAATCACACAAAGAACCTACGGGCTCATGCAAAGCCATAAAGCCCTCTCTTTTAGAGTACTCCAGATATATGACATTAAATAGTTACTTTGCATGGGGAGTGCCACGCCAATTTTTTGTCCGACTGCTCATACTAAGATCTGTTGGTGTCGTGCAAAGTGTCAAAGCTTCCCATTTTAGTACACCAGTTATATGATATCACATATTTACTTTGTACGGGCGGTGCCACGCCCACTGCTCCGATCACGCCCATTTTTTGTCTAACTAATCACATGAATAACATATGGGCTCACACAAAGTCCCAAGACTCTCACTATAACAGTACTCCAGATATATGGCATTTTGTATTTAACTTGTGTGGCAGGTGCCACGCCTATTGGTCCGATACTGCCCATTTTTTGTCCGACTACTCAGATTAATAATAGGTGACACCAGTCAAATTTTAAAAGCTCTCTCTATCAAAGTATCCGAGATATATAATATTGAATTATTACGTGTATGGGAGGTACCACGCCCACTTGTCCGATCCCGCCCATTTTCGGCATAGCTACTAATATTAACAATAGGTGACCTCACACAAATTTGCAAAGCTCTCCCTATCATAATACTCAATATATATAAATGATATTAAAAATTTACTTTGTGTGGGACGTGCTACGCCCACTAAAAATATTTAAAAAATTATAGCCTATAGCACTTCCCATATCCGCAGTAAGACTCTGTGAAAATTTCAGGAATATCAGATGGGTAGTTACGGAGATTACCTCCTACAAACAAACAAACAAACAAACACACATTACCTCTTTATAATATTAGTATAGATAAGCATAAACCAAATTTGAGTGGCATTTTTATTAATTTTTTTGGCTGCAGATATGAAAAAGTTCATATCGGATGCTATATCTATATGGGGACTTGGCCTAAAAATGGGTTGATCCTGACCATGTTTGGTAAAGTCTCTTGTATTTTGCAAAATATATACAAACAAAATTTGAAAAGAATCCGTGCAGTAGTTTTGTTTTTTGATAGATTTAAGTGAAGATCGGGAAGCAACTCTATATGGGGCCTATGACTAAGAGTTGTCTCATAGGGATCATTTTTGGACTACTGATTAATGGATGTAATAAACACATACAAACCCAATTTGACTAAGATTTATATGATAATTTGGATCTTATGGCAATTTATGTTGATTTCATAGGGGTCATTTGTATGGTGGCTAGGTCTGAACATGGACCGATTCTCACCATTCTTTGGCCGATAAAAGCTTATAAACTAAATTTCATCAAAACATATTGATATTTGTGAGCTGCAGTTTGATTACAAGCTTTACATGGACACACAGACGGACGGACGGACGGACGGACATCGTTAAATCGAATCAGATAGTGATTCTGATTCGATCAGATAGTGATACTGATTCGATCGGTATAATAAAAGATGGGTCTAGGTCGAATAATTTTGGTAGTTACAAACAGCAGCACAAAGTCATTATACCCAAACCACATAGTGGTATAGGGTATACAAATGGAGTTGTGTATGTTTCTTTGTTTGTTTGTCTGTTTGTTTGTGGTTTATAGGAGACTACACCACTTTTACAGTAGGTAACTGCCTATCCGGAAGGAAAAACAGGCTTTATTTTTTTTTGATTTTTTAAGTGGGCGTGGCACCTCCCATACAAAGTTAATTTTTAACATCTAATTTTAACATATAATATCTGGAGTACCACGATAGCAAGAGCTCTGAAACTAAGTGCATATACATATTTAAATAATTTGAAGAGTTGCGGAAAAAATGGGCTTGATCGGACCAATGGGCGTGGTACCCACCATACAAAGTAAATATTAAATTCATATATCTAGAGTACTGTTATATATAAAGTCTTGAGACTTTGTGTCATTTCATAAGTTATCAACGTTACTACTCAAAAAATAAAATGGTTGGAATTCGATCAGTGGGCGTGGTACCTCCCATACAAAGTAAATATATAATTTCATATAGCCGAAGTACTATAATTGTGAAAGCCTTGGAACTTTGTCTGAGTTCATGAGTTATCAATGTGAGTAGTCCCATAAAAAAAGGGCGGGATTGGACCAGTGGGCGTGGTACCCCCATACAAAGTAATTATTTAATATAATATAACTGAAGTACTATAATAAAGAAAATCTTGCGACTTTGTCTGAGTTCATGAGTTATTAATGTGAGTAGTGGCCCAAAAAATGGGCGGGATCAGACTAATGGGCGTGGCACCTCCTATACAAAAAAATAGTTTTCTACAAAACGTATTCCCTGCATTTTATTTCGTTACGAGAGGTGTAGCGTAGCGCATCGAGTTAATGCTAGTAATAGATAAAAATGGAGAATAGCTGGCACTCTTCCTAATATTGAGCAGATATGCGAAATCAAGATTATTGTTTCTTTAAATAATATTTTTATTACGAAATTGATTGAACCATCATGTATGACCATTAGGGTGGCCCCTAATAAAAAAAAAAGTTTAAACTCCCGGTCCCACCCCCCTAGATACATATATGCGAATAGCAATGAAAGCTAATGAAAGACAATTTGTTTTAAAAACAATCAAATATTTTTAGGTGCTATTGAATTTTTAGATGTGACGCTTAAAATATAATAACCAAGTGTGCAGGTCTTTCATGCTAAAAATTTGGAATAAATCGAACAACGTTAACGCATTTCTTGCCGAGGCCAAACTTTGAATTTTGTCATATTTAAATAAATTAATTGCTCTAGTAAACTAGATGAAACTCTTTCTATGGGTGGAAAATAAAATTATGCTATATTTTGCCGAATTTTGTGATCTGATGATTATTGGTTTTATAATTTGACATCATTAACCCATTTGAACTGGGCGCCACAAATGACCCCAAGCTAGTATAGGACGATTAAGTCAAAAAATTAAAATTTTTTGCAAGTATTTCTAAATTTTGGATCATTTTAACCCTATAACTTTTTATTTTTTTATCAAATTACTTTAAAGTTATTAACTTTCACTCTAGCATATAACACTACACGGGTAAGTACCAAATTAAATTAAAATACCAAGATAAAGAAAACAGTAATGCTAACTCACAATGAAAATGATTGCAACAGTTGAACGGAAGATATACATATTTGGTTATAATATTTTTAAGTAACGCTTTTAAAAATTCGAGACTAAATTGTCTTTTATTAGCTTGGGGTCGTATGTAACCCCAATTCCAAAAGGGTTAATGGGGTCATATTATTTTTTTCCCGAAATCCTAGGCTATTGAGATAACATTTAGTATTTAAAAGAAGATAACTGATTAATTTTTGATATAAAGAATTTAGAAGGAGTCCATATACTGAATATTTCACAAAAAACTCATTTTTCTCGAAATCAGCAAAAAAAAATTTTTGTAAAAAAATTCTGGCAAATGAATTTACTTAAAAATACACATAGTTAATCTCTTACATATACGTATTTAACAAAACTTTAAAGTGCCAGATCCATTTTTTTGAAATTTTGTTTAAGAAAATTTTTTAAAACTTATAAAAGGGGTTTTCAAAATTTTATCAAAAAAATTTTCCATTTTTGGTCTCATTTCGCAATAGGTTAGCAACGTGGCAATGAATCTATCTATACTTCATATCTGAGTACTTATTAGTATGAAAACCAAGAAAAAATGATGGCTTTAATTAATTTCTGAAAGTTGAAAAAAATGCAATCAAATTTCTTGACGTAGTTTTTTTTTGCCACAAAAGTGGTCTGGGGCATTTGCTATTTCTTGGCGATTTTCTGTTCAATTTTGAAGTTTTATAGCTTTTTGAAAAGATAATTTAATACTGATCCTGAATTATATAACAACTTGTCGGAAAATTTAAACTATAGAACAAAATTTTCGTAAAAACTGAAAAAAGTCATATTTTCCCCATATAAACACACTTGAAATTTTCAGTCGCGTTGAGCCACCTCTAAATGTTTTTTGATTGGTCCAAAACCTTGTATATCTCAGTTTTTTTGCTATTCGCATATTTCTACGAGTTGCAACCGAGAGTTTGAACACTTTTTTTTTATTAAGGGCCACCCTAATGACCATGTATAATAATTTTACCTAAGACTTTAAACATGCAAAATTGTATTTAAACAAATCCAACATAAACTTAAATCACTCATAATTAGTAAGAAAATATAAAATGAAATTAACTTTGACAGCTATAAGCAAGAAATCTGCATAATTAACAGGTCTTTAATAGCTTAGAGAGTTAATGATAATGACAACTGTAATAATAATTATTACCTAAGAAGAAATAAACTTAAGAAAATATTAGGTCAAAACAGTGGGTTGAAATGCTTTTCAAAAAAAATCATCTATTGTTGAGCGACATATTTAATTCATGTTTTTATGTAGAGTTTTAACGAATCACATGTCTTTATTAATTTATCTGTAAATATTAATATTATTAAACGTAATATTATTTTATTTTTGAATACTTAATAAACAATGTTTGTTGGTAAATTTCAGCTATATAATTTCTTATCTGTCTGTAAATAAAAAAAAGTCGACATTTAAAATTAGTAATATTTTAAAGGACATTTTCGAAAAAATTTTAAATTACGTGTGCTGGCTTATTACTGTAAGCGATGTAAGGCTTTGAAATAAATTATCTATTAGTATCGCCAGGCTACTGGTTAAAAATACTTGGTGAAACCGAGGAAGAGGGTAGCCATAAAAAATTAGAAATTTCGTATATCCATTTCCATAAAGAAAATCATCTGTTACCCAAATTAACGAATATTATCCCACTTCAAAATGATTGTTATATGAATATTAGAAACAAAGCACTTTTTGTATTTTTAGGTTAAAGTGTCTTAAATAATTGACATGATAGACTCAGCAATTTAAAAACCTACGTCATTACCACCTTCTGACATCAAAATATGTTGAAATCCTGTGTAATCATTCCACTGTACACCAAAAACTCAGTACGGCAGTAACCAAACACTAAAATCAATATGTTTGCATGGAATATTTAACAGTCCCCTCTCTCTCTCTCTCTCTCTAGGAATTTATTATTTTGGTACACACGCATAATAGTTAGATGAATAAATTTCAGCAACAGCGGCAAAAATGTGTGCAATAATTTTTGAAAGCAATTAAGTAAATAATTGCGGTGGCGCTCGAACAGATAAGCAAACACGTTCGGCTAGAGAATGTTTGTCTTTCTCTTTAATTTTGATTATTTTACTTATAACAAGTTTAATGGCTGATTCACACTAACAGACACCTACTTAAAGAATACCAAAACGAACAAACAAACTCCTGCAACTATTTAGCATCTAATGTATTTGGTAAACACTCGTTGTATGGCTAAATACTACTGCCAGTTACCGTATCACTTCATCTCGTACATTTACTCCAGCCAACTTTATTCGTACTGTGTTGGGTACTTGGGGTTACAACAAGTAAGTGCTACACTATTTCTCATTTGTTGTCTGTAATCTCACTGTAAGGAATTTCTTTAACTACACCAAATCAAAGTCTTTGCTAATGGTGAATGGCAAGTACATCAATGTTTTTAAATATGTCTTTCTACAAAGGACTCATTATGCATTAGGGTGAAGTATATTTATGCCCTATACCACTATGTGGTCAGGATATAATGACTTTGTGCTGATGTTTGTAACTACCAAAAATATTTCACCTATCGCTTTCTGAGTCGATTTTGCGATGTCTGTCTGTCCGTCCGTCTGTGTATCCATGTAAACCTTGCGTTTCTATGAAAACCAGGTAGCAAATAAGAATATCTTTTGATGAAATTTGCAACATTAAAGATTATCAGCCAAATGACGAACCCCATTGAAATTGGTAAAAATCGGTACATGTTCAAACATTGTTCCCATACAAATGACCCCTATCAGATCGACTTAAATTGTCATAAGACTCAAATTATCATATTGATCTAGGTCAAATTTGGTTTGTTTATGTTTATTACACCCATTAAACAGTAGTCCAAAAATAAATGCTCTTGGAGATTTCTCAGTCATGGCCTCCATATAAACCTGCTTCCCGATGTTCACTTAAATCTATCAAAAAACAAAATTATTGCGCAGCATTTTCTCATATATCGTTTGTATATGTTTTTACAAAAAATAATTAACTTTACCAAATATGGTTAGGATTGGTCCATTTTTTGATCTAGTCCCCATGTAAATATAGAATCCGATATGAACTTTTTCATATTTGCAGACAAAAAAAGTAATCATAATGCCACTCAAATTTGATTTATGGTTATTTTCTACATCCAATTAGTGGACCTGAATGGTATAGGATACCCTATAGTCAATCTGAACCGATTAGGAAAACATCCGACTAAGAACCAATATCTGCAAGTTTCTTTATACGAGGATTACTACTTTTTTTTATAAAATCAAACATTTAGCACTGAAAGTGGGTCTATTGTTTTCCAAAATGGTCTTCTTAAGATCTCCACGAAATGTACTTAAGTGCTCCTTCCTGCAGTCGTTGAAAAACTTTGAAATGGTAAGTGCTCCTTCAGGCATTGAAAAACTTTGAAATCATAATTTATATTTGATGTGAGGGAATTAAAGAAGTCATTGGAAGCCAACTCAGGACTGTAGGCAAATAACCCATCAATTAAATATTTTTAGTTCTCAAACAACATTTTATTGAACCAATCGATACAAGCCTTTTTTCGGACGACTGCCAAAATTATGAGCCATCCAACGCGAATGCCAAGAACGTCTCAATTTCGCGATAATTCATATGATAATTTTGTAATAGCAGTTCACGTAGAGCAAGCACAATAACTTATTTTAAATGATTTTCGCGAAAGGCGGTGGCCCGGAATAGTGTTTCATAAAAATTTTACGATAACTAAATAATTTATAAATCTTGATAAACTCAAAGAATTATATATACTTCCGTATACAGTTGGAGCGCGTAGTAGTTCCTGTATATGTAAAGCTGACAAAATTTCAACTAGAAAATTTGAAAAAAAAAACCTGCATTGAGCTTACAACATTAATAACAAACTTAAATAATTAAATAAAAAATAGTTGTGTGTGTTTACCAAGTTGCGTGGAATAAAGCCAGTGCTCGTAAATTGTACCAATTCGATTTTTGTAATCTGCACCACGCCAGGGAATTATGAGTATATGCTGTACCATTTAGAAGACAAATCCATCCGTTATATATATTTGGATAAAATTGGTACATACGCTCTGATCAGCTTAGCAATGACTGCTATTGGAATTGTAAACATTGGAGCTTGTGTATAAGATCTTTTTTCGAAACTTAATCAGACAAATAAAAACAAATATTTATTAACTAAATGGCATTTTCTATATTCAATAGAAATGGTGCTTTTTAGTATTCGCATATATTCGTAGTTCCTTAACTTTTCGTATCCGTTATGTTGTTGTGAATGTTCAGCAACAAGTCAACACGTGTTGTTCATTGTGTCTGTAATAGATACCCAAGTGAAATTTTAATGATTTTTGCTGTTATGTTTTTGTTTTGAAGCAAAGGAACGTGATCAAAATTCATGTTACACTAATTAGAATTTACATGGAAAGCGATGCTAAACGTTGTTCAACAACAATTATATATTGTTGAAAGTAGAAACGTAAACCTGCGAAAAATTTAATATTTTGAGGAAAATAGTTATAAACTTGAAAGGTATCCTAGGGCGAACCCTCTGATCGAACTGGTATTTGAATATTTGTTAAAATATATATATAAACAAGTAAGAAAATTATAGTCGGTCTAGACCGACTATACGATACCCTATACCATGCGTTTAGAAACCCTATCTCTTAGGCCCAAGCAAAAACCAAATTTGAGTGGGATTTTTATTAATTTTTTTGGCTGCAGATATGAAAAAGTTCATATCGGATGCTATATCTATAAAGGGACTAGGTCCAAAAATGGACCGATCCTGATCATGTTTGGTAAAGTCTCTTGTATTTTGCAAAAATATGTACAAACAAAATTTGAGAAGAATCAGTGCAATATTTTTGCTTTTTAATAGATTTAAGTGAAGATCGGGAAGCAGCTCTATATGGGGTCAAAGGTATCATTTTTGGACTACTCATTAGTGGATGTAATGAATGCATACAAACCCAATTTGAGTAAGATCTATATGACAATTTGGATCTTATGGCAATTTATGTCGATTTCATATGGGTAATTTGTATGGGGGCTAGGTCTGAACATGGACCGATTCTCACCAATTTCAATAGCGTTCATCCCATGGCCGATAAAAGCTTATATACCAAATTTCATTAAAATATATTCATATTTGCGACCTGCAGTTTGATTACAAGCTTTACATGGACACACAGACGGACGGACGGACGGACGGACGGACGGACGGACGGACATTGTTAAATCAACTCAGAAAGTGATTCTGATTCGATCGGTATAATTAAAGATGGGTCTAGGTCAAATATTTTTGGTTGTTACAAACAGCAGCACAAAGTCATTATACCCAAACCACATAGTGGTATGGGTATAAAAATTATAGCTAAATCACAAATGAAGGACGAGAAAAATTAAGCTTGTTTTAGATTTCAAAGCAGAATTGTTGTCTGACAAAAAGTATTTCGAAGAACTATTCAATGCCAAGTTTAAAATTGTAGGAGCTTTCTGAAAAACTGAAAAAAAAAAATTTTTTTGATTTTCACTGAACGTCCTGCTTCGTTCCAGGGATTCAGCCCAATGATCAATATTGTCAAAATGTATCTTCTAAAAGTCTATATATTCTTCTTGTAACGATGGTCGCCCTCCCGCTTGTTTGAATTCAGGAAGATGAGAATTCGCATTTTAAAAATGCGAGATTTTCTTCTTATTATATCTATAATATTAATAGGCTATGTGATTCCTTGTGACTGATGTTTTGTTCTACCGTTTTATCCCAATTTTGACCAAACGTATATTATTTGAAAGGTATTTCTTTTTAGCCGTTTTACAGATTTACATATTTTTAATTTTTTCATTTTTTGAGTAAATTTCTGTACTGTAATATTCCTGTACTGTAATTATAAGATTTGTTCTTGTTGTACAGGAAAACAAATTAATAAATAAAATAAATTGATTTAATAAATTCATCTTAACTGATTTTTCTTAAGAAATGATAAATTGCATTTAAAGTTGCTACTAACACATACATAAAATTATACATATGCGCTGTGTGCTTTATTAAATTTGATAATGCGTCTGTTAAGAGTTTGTTATCTTCATTCACAATAATAATAAACCATAAAAGTGTTGGTTTGTGAATTGACTAAGTTGAAAAATAAAGCTGCCTAGAAATTGCACTCGAATTTCGAGCGCTGGAATCTGCTAGTTATATATTAAAACCATATAATGTACTTATCTCATCATAATTTTATCCTTAACCCTTAAACTTTTTATCTTAAACATAAAACCCCAAAAAAAAAAACAATAAGGTTTTTTGAGAATTTTCACCTTACTGTATAATATTATGTAAATTCAATAGATTATATGCGGTGTATTGCACCAATGAAATAAAACGCGTGTGTTTTCTAGTAATGACGTTCAACAACTGGTTCTTTCTTTATTTCCATGTCTCTTATAACTAATCTTATCTAAATACGTATTGGGCTTGCCAGATTGATAAATATTATTCAGAGACCTAACACGCTCCTCCTCAAGCTGTTTAATTAGTTTAAATCATATAAATGTTCAAATAATATACATACATTTTTAAATCATATAAGTGCTTTAAAACATTCTCTATTTTATCTAATCTTAAGTTGTCTTCATTTTGCTCATTGGTGTTACTGATGCTTTGTTTTCAGTTTGATTGACATCGTTGTTGTTGTTATTGATACTATTATCTATGCCACGAATTTGATATAAGTGCCTTTTAATTTCCTTGTTATTATTTGAAAATAAACATAAGTAGGATTGTGTACCATTTTGCTTTTTGACAGTGGCTGGAGACCAGCTTGGTTTATTTGGGTTACTATAATTACGTATAAGGACTTTTTGGCCTTCTCTAAACTGAACTTCGCGCCTACCTTTATGATGTTTAACACTTTTAACTTGACTTGCTAGAATGTTTTCTTTTGTTAGTGGTGGTTTTAAATTGCTAAAGCGTTTCAAATTTCTACCGAAAAATTATTTTGCAGTTCACTCACCTGTAATCTATCAAAAATTAATTGATAACTACATCTAAGTCTGATTCCTCTTGTTGCTTCAAATTTGCAATTACTGATTTTTTTACAGTTTTTACGAAATTTTCAGCTTGGCCGTTTGTTGATGGATGACCGGGAGCTGTAAGAATATGCTGTACTTTATTCATTGATAAAAAATCTTTAATTTTTTCCGATGTGAATTGACGTCCGTTGTCACTTACGACAACATCCACTAATCCATATCTACAGAAAAGTGTCCTTAATACTTTAGTTATAAAAGATGACGTGATTTCTTTGGTCGAAAAGACCTCGACCCATTTTGTAAATGAATCAATGATTATGAATAAGTATTGACCCTTAATTGGTCCAGCAAAATCCACGTGTATGCGACTCCATCCTGAATCAGCAGGCGTCCATGGAATTAAAATGCTTTTTTCAGGACTTCTTTGCAGTTCCTCACAAGGCTTACAATTTCTTACTAACTCCTCAATCTGCTTATCCATTCCTGGCCACCAAACATAACTTCCCGCCAACACCTTTGTCTTTACTATACCAAAGTGTGACAAATGTAAATTTTGAAGAATGTGTGTGCGTAACTTCTGAGGTACTACAGTACGATATCCCCACAAAATGCAACTACATTCAACCGAAAGTTCTGTTGACTTTTCACAAAATGCCGTATAGTCCTTTTAAGTCATGCAAGACCCCTCTACCAATAGCATCTGCTACTTTTGATACAATGGGATCGCGTCCTGTTTCTTTATCGGTATCCTTGAAACTAAATTCAAATAATTTTTCTTTTCAACGTAATTTAAGTAATTGTTTTCAGTGAAATCATCTGAAATATTATGTTGTATTCTTGACAAATTGTCGGCATCATTTAACGAACCTTTGATATGTTCTTTCTTTAAAATTTCATAGGCCTCTTGACATGGTCTTGACCAATGAAATTTCACACCTTTTTTTAATAAATTATACACTTTATAATCATCTTTTGAGCAAAACCTGTAATGAATTTCAAATAATAATTCATCATTCCTATTAGAGCTCTTAACTCTGCAACATTCTTGGAAATTGGTGCATTTGTTATTGAAGACGTCCTTTCTTCATTTTTTGTTAAACCGTTCGCATCTATAGTGAATGCTAAATAAGAAATTTGCTGCTGAAAAAACTGGCATTTGCTAACATTTAACTTAAGTCCGGCAGATTGTAATTTGCTCAAAACTAATTTAAAATTTTCAATATGATTATGAAGATCTTTTCCTGTGACTGTAACGTCATCTTGGTATACAACTACACCAGGAACGATGGCTTTCCATCGTTTTCTGGAATATAGCTGCTGCCGTCTTAATATCAAAAGGTAACCTTTTCATTTTTAATGTACCAATATGTGTACTCCACGTGCACAAAAGTTGTGACATTTCATCCAATAACAACTGATTGTCCGCATTTGCCAAATCTAATTTTGTAAATAAGTAACCTCCCTGCAAGGAAGCGGTAATTTTGTCATTCCTTGGAAGTGGATAATTAAATCAACCAAATGTTTGTTATGGTAACCTTATAGTCACCACGAGGACGCAAATTGCCATTTGACTTAAAAATGGGCGCCAACGGTGTACCCCACTCAGAATGATCTAATTGTTCCAAAATATTATCATCTATCAATTGCCTAAGTTGCTTTTCACCTTTATTTTTCCATGCAAGTGGTAATGTACGTGGTTTAAAAAAAAATGGTTTTGCGTTTTAGGTCACCAATAATGAAACTGTAGTACACTTATATGCTCCAAGCTTATTATCAAAATATTGATTTGTAATTTCCTCAGCTATCAAATCAAAATTAATTGTTTCATTCACTGGATTCACTTGAACTAACTCAAAATTAAGCTCATGTAAAAATGTTCGACCTAGTAGAGGTGGTGTATTGGTATCAGTAACAACAACAATAGTGTTATTTTTAACACCTTGATAACTAATGTCTGCTTCGTATTCACCAATAAATTTAATTTTATGACCATTGTAACTTATATATTTATGTTCACATTGTCTAAAAGACCTTTTTATGTTGTTGTTTACAAAAAATGACTTTGTTAACAAAGTACAAGGAGCCCCTGTGTCACAAGCTGCTTCCAATTTTACTCCATCAATGATTACTGGCAGTGTGTCAGAACTCACCGAGTTTTTGTTTGAAATGCTAAAAACAGAAAAATTTAATTCATCATTATTGAATTTACATAATGAAGCTAAATGACCTGTTTTACCACACGAATGACATTTACTGTTTATAAATTTACATGCATTTGCGTTGTGTTTACGCCATTCGCAATGAGAACATCCACTTCGTCTCTTCATCGCTGCTGCTGCTTGCGTTCGTACAGCCTCTGCCACTGCTACCATTGTTACTATTACCACCGCCTCTACCATTTGACTTTCTTTGCCCTTGATAAGTATTTTTCCATGCGTTTTTTACATAATTTACTTCTTCTCTTTCGCTAATGCTATTTGACGAATTCATCTTTGTTTCCATAATCACTAGAGGACCCCTTCTGCTCCGCAGCATTATATTATATTATATTAATTTTTATAATATAATACCAAAATTTGCCAAGAGAAGTTAACGTACAGTAATGCCAAAATATGCCAAGAGAAGTTAACGTACAGTAAAAGTAAAGTTGATTCTCCACCCATAACTTTCCTCAAACCCAACTAATTTGCCAAGAGAAGTTAACGTACAGTAATGCCAAAATATGCCAAGATAATTTAACGTACAGTAAAAGTAAAGTTGATTCTCCACGCATAACTTTCCTCAAACCCAACGAATTTAAGCAGTTAATAGCTCAAGGAAGGAAGGAGCTTGATCCACTGAGTGTCCTTAGACCTATGTCAACAGCCTACGTTAATTAGAACTCTAGTTATAGAGGTTTGAGAGAAGAAAAATATTGAAAAAAATCTTGAATGCAAAGTTTATTCATAAATTCTTTTAATATATAAGATGCTTTTTTATATGCACTTGCTAAAGCTAACGTTTCATCTTCTTCACAAATTCTCTCAAATGTTTTTGCTGGTAGACCCATCACGAATTGATTTAAAATAAAGACTTCAAGATTATCACCAAATTTTCAATTAAGTGACATCTTCTTCACTCGGGCATACCAATTTGAAATGCTTTCCTGATCATGTCTCATAGATTGATGAAATAATTTTCTTTCTCGGAATACTATTGTTTGTGGAGTATTCATACTGTGTTTGCAAAATTTCACACAGTGCTTTATAGGTTTTTTCTGGCCTGCATAGACAATGTAAAACACTGTATGCATCTGAGCCGATTAATTTTAATAACGTTGCTTTTTTATTATCGTCAGAATTGAAACTTTTATTTGTTTAATTGTGAGAAACTAATTTTTTACTTTATATGCAAATGTTTTTTTAGAGTTTTAGAGTTTAAAGTTTATTTATTTATTTGTTATCCTGTGTAACAAGACTGAAGTCTTAAAACAACACAGGGGTACATTAAGGACAAATGTGATAATTTGACATTGCTTTTGATGAAAATAATGACAAAACTGGTAATAAGAGTCTTAAGGTGCGTTCAGACTACGCAAATATTTGACCAAATAAACGTAACCCCTAATTTTATGAAAGTTTTATTCAATCTTACATGATATATAAAAGACAAAATTAAGTTATGTTTTATTACATTAGTAATATTTAATATATTTAACTATATTCTATATCATATATTGTATAACTTAATGAAAATTATACAAGGAAAATTATACATTATTTAGGGGTTACGTTTATTTGGTCAAATAATTGCGTAGTCTGAACGCACCTTTAGAAGAAATTAATAGATTAAAATAATAAAAATTAAAAAATAAAAAAATAAAAAAAATAACAATTAAAAATTTAAAAATTAAGAATTAAAAAATAAAAATTAAAAATCAAAAATTAAACAATTAAAAATCAAAAATTAAAAAGCAAAAGTTAAAGATAAAAAATTAAAAATAAAAATAAGAATAAAAATAAAAATTAAAAATTAAAAATTAAAAATTAAAAATTAAAAATTAAAAATTAAAAATAAAAATTAAAAATTAAAAATTAAAAATTAAAAATTAAAAATTAAAAATTAAAAATTAAAAATTAAAAATTAAAAATTAAAAATTCAAAATTAAATATTAAAAATTAAAAATTAAAAATTAAAAATTAAAAATTAAAAATTAAAATTAAAAATTAAAAATTAAAAATTAAAAATTAAAAATTAAAAATTAAAAATTAAAAATTAAAAATTAAAAATAAAAAATTAAAAATTAAAAATTAAAAATTAAAAATTAAAAATTAAAAATTAAAAATTAAAAATTAAAAATTAAAAATTAAAAATTAAAAATTAAAAATTAAAAATTAAAAATTAAAAATTAAAAATTAAAAATTAAAAATTAAAAATTAAAAATTAAAAATTAAAAATTAAAAATTAAAAATCAAAAATTAAAAATTAATAATTAAGAATTAAAAATAAAAAATATAATATAAAATGCATTAATTAAAATTTATATCAATAAGTTTAGTTAAATAAACAAAAACAGTATTGAAATTTTAAATAATAATAATAAATATTTTAATAATACAAAAAATAGAAAAAGAAGAAGAAAAACAATACATATATTACTTTTACGAGTATAGCTCAAATAATTTTTTCTTAAAAAACGTGCGTTGCTTATATCTTTAATGTTTACTGGTTGCATGTTCCAAAGACGAATAGCATTAATATAAAATTGCCATTCTGATATTAATCTATGATGCCTGATTTGAATTATATTTTTGGTTCTATTAAATCTACTGAATTTTAATCTATTAAATAGATAGTCAGGCTCTCGAGCGATAATAATTTTATGTAAAAAGATTAAAATACGTATTTTCAATAGGTCCTCAAATTGTACACCATATAGTTTCTTCGAATACGATGAAATGCTGTCAAATCTCCGCAGTCCAAATACATATCTAGTAATGTTATTGTAAACAACGTTTAATCTTCGTTTACTTTCTGAGTCGCAACAGGAGAAAACCTCACATCCATACATCAAAATCGGTAACAAATATGTTTTCGCGAGTAAAATTCTAATTTTTATAGGTGTAAAGCATTGTGTGGGCCAGAGTGTTCTAAGCATAGAATAAGTTCTGCCACATGCTGCATTTACATGATCAGACCAAGTAAGCATATTATTGAAGATAACTCCTAAATTCTTTGCGCTTTCAACAATTTCAATCGGCTGATTACACAAGGGAACAAAATTGAACTTTTTTTGTGTTGATTTGAAATTTATAGCAAATTTTTACTAACTTGAGGTCGCTGATTTCAAATCTGCACTTGGTTTTTTTCTATCAGCTCGACTTTTCGAGATATACCGTTATGTTCAAAATTAAGGCACTTCCGCTACATATATTGGAATAACTTGAAAACGGTTCACCATATTAAATTAAAAAAAAAATCCGAAACTCGCAAACAATATTCTCTTAAAGCCGTGCTTACTTTGTTTTTAAATTTTCCAAGTAGTTTTAGAGATATCGTTCAAGTTTTGAAAAAAAAATTAAAATTTTTAAAAAAAAAACATTTTTTTTGTTCTTTAAAAATTCCTAAAAAATAAAAATGGGACAAAAATCACAGTTTTGGTCTACAAGCAGTTAGCTAAATATATTTCGAATAAAATGAGCTTTATTTCATTGCAATCGGTGCACAACTTTTGATTTTGTTCACGATTTACTGAATTGATAAAAATCGCGATTTCCATACAAAAATAACATTTTCTAATGTGTAAGTGTTTGTATGTAATAAGTTAGTTTTTTATGATTCTAAGAATTAAAAAAATTAAGTAATAAAAAAAGATTATTTCATTTTTATGGTCAGCTATACTTTTTAATTTAACACAAAAAGAGAATTTTAAAGAAAAATAAAAAATTTTAATACACAAATATTACAATGTAATTACAACTCATCGAAAAATTTTCTTTTATAAGATTTTCTTAAATAACCTTGTTTAGAGGGATTTGTTTTAATGCTCCAGCAATAGTCCGCCATCATATGCTTATCCCAGTGACCCTGGTACCGCTCCTCTATAGTGCGGATATCTTGATGGAAACGTTCACCTTGTTCTTCACTGAAGTCTCCAAGATTTTCAGGGAAACAATCCAAATGACTGTGTAGGTAGTGCACCTTAATGCTCATATTACAACCAAGCTGCTTGAAATTTGACAACGTGTTATCCACGTGGTCCGAATAGTGCTCACCCTTTTTGTTTCCCAGGAAATTGCGCACTATCCAAACAAATTCATTCCAAGCATTTCTTTCAATATCTGTCATGGAATTACTAAAATTTTCATCATTGATTAATTTTTTGATTTGAGGGCCATCAAAAATGCCAGCTTTCAGTTTCTCCGAACTCAAATTGTTGAACTTTTTACTGATATATCTAAAACAATCACCGTCCTTGTTGAGAGCTTTGACAAATTGTTTCATAAGTCCTAGCTTGATATGGAGAGGTGGCAGTATTATGCGATCCCTGGGCACAAGTGGTTGATTAACTATATTGTGGTTTCCTGGAACCATAGCTTCCCTCGAAGGCCAGTCTTTCTTACTCCAGTGTTCAGATCTGGCTCTGCTATCCCATAAACAAATGAAACACGGATATTTTGTGTAGCCACCTTGTTGGCCCAGAAGAAAATTCACCATTTTTAGATCCACACAAATTAGCTAGCGGTGTTCGTTGCACTTTATTTTATTTATAACTGAGGCAATTGTAGAATATTCTTCTTTAGCTTTAGTTGAATGTGCAATGGGCAACGAACCTAATTTATTACCGTTATGCAGAAGTACACATTTTAGGCTGCGTTTAGAAGAATCTATAAATAGTCGCCAGTCATTTGGATCATACTCCTCTAATCCCATCGCTGTTACTAAACCAGGAACATCTGAACAATACACAAATTCATCGTCTTCGGAAAAGAATGGAAGTAAGTTTTTTTCTCTGTTACGGTAGTATGAAATTGTTGTTCCTTGGGTTAACAGATTTTTTTGCTTTAATCGAGAAGCAAGAATTTCAGATGCTTTTTTAGAAAGTCCAAGGTCTCTCACTAAATCACTAAGCTCCTCCTGATTAAATTGCTCGCGTTCAGAAGAAATATCTAAATGCAAGTCATCTGATCCAAATTCAGAAATTGGTGAAGGAACATTTTGTCGTAAGTCGTGGAAATTGTGTGTAGATGTAGATGGTTGTGGTTCTGAATCCTCACTAGAGTACAGGACTGGTTGGGTAATAGACAACACGTTAGGATAAATCCATTTAGACCGGTTTGTTTTATTAATGCCTGTTATGTTGACAGCGCAAAAATAACAATCATCATAATGATTCGAAGGTTCCCGCCAGATCATTGGTGTTTTATACTTGAAGTGGGTCCGTTGCTTGTTTGCCCATAACCCTAAATACTCTACACAGTTTTTACATACAGTATTAGGAATCCAGTACTTGTCACGGGTTTCCATGGTAAATCCGAAGTAGTCAAAATAAATTTTTTTAATAAAATCTGACACACTTTTTCTATTTTTTATAAACGTGTATTCGCCACATATGTTACAAAAATAGTTGGGATTGATTTTACAGGTGTTTCTTGACGTAGCCATTGCACAATTTTGAAGTATATATCAAAGTAACACAATTTTCAATAAATAACACACGGGAACAAAATTGAACTTTTTTGTGTTGACTGATTAAATGTTCAATGTAAAATGATTTATATTTTTTGTCGTTATACTTTTCGCTTTCGTAAACACTTGTTGAATGAGAAAAATTGGTTGAATGAACCCATAAAAATACTTAGTAGTTTTTTACTGAAGTACCAAAAAAAATTATATCCACAATTTTATTGACAGTCACTTATGAATGAACACATGTGTTCAGGGGAATTCCTTTAAAAAATCATCCGTTACCAACGGTAAACCACACATCAATAAAAACAAGTGGACTTTTCTTTTTTCTCTTTAATTGACTGTGAACTGACTAGGTGTCATAAAGGGACAATAAAATTTATAGGCGTTATGAGTTTGCTACCGCAACCATAAAAATGAAATAATCTTTTTTTATTACTTAATTTTTTTAATTCTTAGAATCATAAAAAACTAACTTATTACATACAAACACTTACACATTAGAAAATGTTATTTTTGTATGGAAATCGCGATTTATATCAATTCAGTAAATCGTGAACAAAATCAAAAGTTGTGCACCGATTGCAATGAAATAAAGCTCATTTTATTCGAAATATATTTAACTAACTGTTTGTAGACCAAAACTGTGATTTTTGTCCCATTTTTATTTTTTAGGAATTTTTAAAGAACAAAAAAAATGTTTTTTTTTAAAAAATTTTAATTTTTTTTTCAAAACTTGAACGATATCTCTAAAACTACTTGGAAAATTTAAAAACAAAGTAAGCACGGCTTTAAGAGAATATTGTTTGCGAGTTTCGGATTTTTTTTTTTAATTTAATATGGTGAACCGTTTTCAAGTTATTCCAATATATGTAGCGGAAGTGCCTTAATTTTGAACATAACGGTATATCTCGAAAAGTCGAGCTGATAGAAAAAAACCAAGGGCAGATTTGGATTCAGCGTCCCAAATAACCTTAAAAACAATATTCAGTTCTTAATCAACAGAACCATTGTTCCCTTGTGTTATTTATAAGTATGTTTGGCCTAATTATAACTTTGCTAGTCCTTTTGCGTATAACAATACATTTAGATTTTCGTGGATTTAAACTTAATCCATTTGCTGAAGCCCAAAGAAAAACTCTGTTAAGATCCTCATTCAATTTTCTGATACAGTCCTCAACACCTTCATTTCTGTTGCTTATAACGGGTGATTTTTTTTGAGGTTAGGATTTTTTTATTACCAAAATCAGTGTTCGGTTCGAAATGTGTTTCGCGCTTTACGTCCGATTTATGGTCTACATAATCGACCAAGTGAGCAAACAATTAATGCGATTGTGACCAAGTTTCGCACTCAGTTTACTTTATTGGACATTAAACCAACCACACGAATGCGTACAGTGCGTACAGAAGAGAATATTGCGTCTGTTTCTGAGAGTGTTACTGAAGACCGTGAAATGTCGATTCGTCGCCGTTCGCAGCAATTGGGTTTGTGTTATTCGACCACATGGAAGATTTTACGCAAAGATCTTGGTGTAAAACCGTATAAAATACAGCTCGTGCAAGAACTGAAGCCGAACGATCTGCCACAACGTCTAATTTTCAGTGAATGGGCCCTAGAAAAGTTGGCAGAAAATCCGCTTTTTTATCGACAAATTTTGTTCAGCGATGAGGCTCATTTCTGGTTGAATGGCTTCGTAAATAAGCAAAATTGCCGTATTTGGAGTGAACAGCAACCAGAAGCCGTTCAAGAACTGCCCATGCATCCCGAAAAATGCACTGTTTGGTGTGGTTTGTACGCTGGTGGAATCATTGGACCGTATTTTTTCAAAGATGCTGTTGGACGCAACGTTACGGTGAATGGCGATCGCTATCGTTCGATGCTAACAAACTTTTTGTTGCCAAAAATGGAAGAACTGAACTTGGTTGACATGTGGTTTCAACAAGATGGCGCTACATGCCACACAGCTCGCGATTCTATGGCCATTTTGAGGGAAAACTTCGGAGAACAATTCATCTCAAGAAATGGACCGGTAAGTTGGCCACCAAGATCATGCGATTTGACGCCTTTAGACTATTTTTTGTGGGGCTACGTCAAGTCTAAAGTCTACAGAAATAAGCCAGCAACTATTCCAGCTTTGGAAGACAACATTTCCGAAGAAATTCGGGCTATTCCGGCCGAAATGCTCGAAAAAGTTGCCCAAAATTGGACTTTCCGAATGGACCACCTAAGACGCAGCCGCGGTCAACATTTAAATGAAATTATCTTCAAAAAGTAAATGTCATGGACCAATCTAACGTTTCAAATAAAGAACCGATGAGATTTTGCAAATTTTATGCGTTTTTTTTTTAAAAAAAGTTATCAAGCTCTTAAAAAATCACCCGTTATATAATTGTGCATCGTCAGCATACAAGTGAATCTTACTATGCAACAACTGGTTGCGAAGATCATTAGAGTAAATTGAAAAAAGAAGAGGTCCAAGAATTGACCCTTGCGAAACTCCTCGTTTTACATAAAGTAAATTTGACATTCCAGACTGGGTGTCCACACGCTGCATTCTGTTTTTAAGATAAGATGACATTAAGCTGACCGATGTTGAAGAAAAATTCATAATTTTCTGTAATTTCTGAATTAATATGTTGGGGTCTACAGTGTCAAATGCTTTGGAATGGTCCAACAATACTAACGTGGTAAAAAAACCATCATCAACTTCTTTTCTTAAATCTTCGGATACATCAGTAAGAGCACAGATGCAGCTATGCCCTGCCCGAAAACCAGATTGTCTGTTAGTAAGTAGCCGATTATCATTAACGTATGAAGTAATTTGATTATGTAGTATTTTTTCCAATGCCTTAGAGAGGAATGGTAGGATTGCTATGAGTCGATATTCAGTGAGTGATTTTGTTATTGGCAAAATTTTAGCTTCTTTCCATCGTGAAGGAAAAGTGCTTGTAGTAATAATGTTATTAAAAATATAAGTAATTTGAGGCAAAAGTGACGGAAGTATCATCTACATATTGGTAGCAGTGACTCCAATAAATTTCATGCTGTTGGTAAGACTAGAGTCAATTAGAACATTTGAATTAAAATCACCTGCAATCACAATATCATTATACGCCATTGTTAAGCTTTCCAAGATCTTCATAAATGGAGTAATGTTTACATTACAATTAGGCCTTTACACACTGCCAATAAGAATTTTTCTGTTTAAGTTGGACAGTTCAAGAAAAATGAATTCAATAAGATTTATGTCTTCAGATCTACTATTAACAATATTGCCTTCAGCATCAGACTTGCATTTAACTTTGCAACTCAAACCACTTTTAACATAGATTGCAACTCCACCAGCTTTTCCTTCTCTATCAGCTCTATAAATGTTATACCCGTTAAGGGATACAAAATTATCAGTTGTTGATGATTTAAACTATGTTTCAGCTACTGTTATTATATCGGCACCAGAACCTTCAAAAACTAGTCGAAATTCATCTATGTTGTTGTTGAGACTTTGCGCGTTAATGTGGCAAATTTTTAGACCATTTCTTTGTTTAGTAAGAATTCTAACCATGTTTGCAGTTACGTCTTTGGAACTGAATTCATCATTAAGTAATGAAGTCATACTCATAATCATTAAAGACCCTAACAGCAACGCTCGTAGCGGTGATTTTTAGTAAAATATTTAGTATTGTTATGATATTCAATAATATAATAGTAAGAAATAAATAGAATTTTAGAGAAGTTTTAATAATATAAAAGTCAATAAATACGGTTACATTAACATTTATTTCCATCGTTAGCTTCAGGACGAAAAAAGCGGTTAAAGTCGGATACATCATCAATGCGTATAGGTTGATCAGCAACTGATAATTTAATATAGATGAGACCACGCATTGAAAAAGCAGCATAAATTAACTTATCCTTTCTGAATTTAATACCTTCTTTAAGTATGTGGTAGTTTGTGGCCGTGAGATTTTCATTTATAAAAAAATTTTATGTCTGAATTGTATTGATCATTTGTTTGCTCATCACCGATGTCCTTTAGTCGAAACGAAAAGTTCTTGTTAGACTTACGGAACAGCGCCAAAGATTTTAAGAAAAAGTTTTTATCGTATGGAGACATCATTTTAACAATAATAACAGAATCCCGAGAGTTTGTTTTGTATTTATTGTTTTCATTTTGTAGACGGAAAATTGATTTTATGGCAGGAGTGGATAAATTAATGGTAGTGCAGATTTTATGAAATATGTTTAGGAGATTTTCATTTTCAGAAAACGGAATGCCATTAATTCGAAGATCAGCAGCAATGCAGGAGTTTTCTTGATGTTGTAGTTGAGTTTTCAATGATTTTATCTCAGTTTTCATCTCTATAACGTCCTTCGCAACTGTCTCAAGATTGTCCACTCTGACTTCCACCTGATGTACTTTCCTCTTCATTTCATTAATTGCGGCTTTTTTTATTTCGATTACTTCATTCTTCATATCTTCCATTTTTTTTTATCAAATTCGATCGTCTCATCAAACTCGGCATACATACGAGTTTCAAACTCCTTCAAAAGGCTCATTATTAGATCGGTTTGTTTGTTTTGTATATACTTAAAATGAGAGTCTTGATTTGATAACCTTGGTGTTTTTTTGTTACATTAGATTCAATATCAGGTAGAGTAGCTATTGGGTCTCTTGATCTTTTTATAGATGTTATTGAAGATTTTGTTGCTTCAGGATCCATTGTTACTTGTGTGTAATAACGTTCTTTTGGAGCTGAGTTTTATACAAGTTTTTAGGTAAAGTTTCTAAAGTGTATTACAAATAGTTTGACAGTAACTGCAGAGTTTGGTAGCACTCAGGGGTTTTTTTAAGGCTATCAAATTGTAATCAAACTTGGCAGCACCTTTGCAATCAACCAGTATTTGCATAAATGAAACAGCTGGTGTTGTAGATAAATGTTGATTTCTTGTCTCTATCAGTGTTTCGGCTTGCGACCAATGGATGCTGCAGATTACCCAGTGGACTTCCAGTTCAGGTATAATTTGGCAAATGCAAAGCTTATTATTTTTATTGTGTTTTGTAACTTTAACACTTCTGCTTGTATATTTGGAAGTATTTGTGTAAATACACAATTATTAATAACAATTATAAAAACAATTTTAGTTAATATTTAATTTACAGGAATTGAAATTGGAACTGATATATTAAAATTGGGTTTTGTAGCACACTACACCACTAGACCGATCATCTTGAAACGTTTACAGTAGGTAACTGCCTGTCCAACAGAAAAAAAGGGTATATTTTTTGACGTGTAAACATCTCAAGGGGGTAGAAATCTATTTCACAATACAATCACAAAAACAGAGTAAGACAAGAACGGTGTGAGGTATGAGTGTATTGGTGCAAAGATTATGACATAAAATTATTGCAGCTAATTCAACAACCCTAAAGTATAACAACGTTAAAAATTTCACAATATAAACGTATAACATAAAATTCAACAACCCCACAAGTATAACACTATTACTAATATAAGAATATCGAAGTATAACAACTAATTCAACAACCAAAGTGTATAACACAATCACAAATATAACAATACGCAAGTATAACAGCTAATTAAACTAGGCTAAATGTATAATAACTCTAAATTGGAAAAAATATACTGAAGGCATAAGTACTTCCAACATAAAAAACCTTAAATTACTAATGTTTACACATCATCCCTGTGATGTTTTTTTATTTTTCAAGTGGGCGCGGCACCCCCATACCAAGTATATAATTAATATCATAAAACTGGAGTACTATAATAGTGAAAGCCCTGAAACTTTTTGTGAGTTCATAAGTTATCAACGTTCGTACTCGGAAAAAATTGGTGGGATCAGATCAGTGGGCGTAGCACCTCCTATACAAAAAAATATGAATTACTCTGAAAATGGCAGTTCCTAAACTTTTGAGAAGTACATTAATTACCAATATGAAAATATGGGCGGAATCGTCAAAATCAAAAATCTCAAAAACCGAGAATCGCGGATACCTAAAATCGTCAGAATCAAAAATCGACAGAATCAAAAATCACAAAAAAATCGCTAAAATTAATAATCACAAAAAAGAAAAATCGTCAAAGTCAAAAATCGCCAAAACCGAAGATTGCAAAAACAAAAATCCCAAAAAACAAAAATCTTCAAAATCTAAAATTGCCAAAACCAAATCTCGCTACTAACCAAAATTCTCAAAAAACAAAAATCGCTAAAGCTCAAAATTGCCAAAAATCAAAAATCGCTAAATATCAAAAAACGCCAAAAACAAAAATCGCCAAAACCGAGAATCGCGGATAACAAAAATCGTCAGAATCAAAAATTGACAAAATCAAAAATCACAAAAAAATTGCCAAAATTAATAATCAAAAAAAACAAAAATCATCAAAGTCAAAAATCGCCAAAACCGAAGATCCCGAAAAACAAAAATCCCAAAAAACAAAAATCTCCAAAATCAAAAATTGCCAAAACCAAAAATCGCCACTAGCCAAAATTCTTAAAAAACAAAAATCGCTAAAGCTCAAAACTGCCAGAAATCAAAAATCGCTAAAATCAAAAAGCGCCAAAATCAAAAATCGCAAAAACAAAAATCGCCTTAATCAAAAATAGCAACAAAAAAAAACAAAAATTGCCAAAGTCAAAAATCGTCAAAACCGAAAATCGCAAATAGCAAAAATCCCATAAATTAAAAATTGCGAAAACCGAAAATAGCGAAAAACAACAATCGCAAAAAAACAAAAAAGCACAAAATCAAAAATCGCAAAAACGAAAATCGCGAATAACGAAAATCATCAAAATCGAAAATCGCCAAAGTCGAAAATCGCCACAATCTAAAATCGCAAAAAATAAATATAAAATGTATTCTGCTTTCTATTTCGTAACGAATAATAACTCGAGTCGATATAGCGATGCCCGCCTGTCCGTCCGTCCGTCTGTCGGCCTACTTGGCTGTTGAATTCACTCCCTTTCTGATATGTTATACATGTAAGGAGTCAATAAACACACCACAACACGAATTTTTTGTCCCAATTTATGAAAAAAAAAGTTTCCTTAGATTTTGCTAATATTTTCATTTGTTAGTCCCAAAAAAAATAGCAAAGTATCCGTTTTCGAGGTTCCCTACTTTTTTAAAGAAAAAACACAGAAAGTTCAAATTTAATGGGGAATGTTTATTATCATTTGAAAGAACATTCTTTGGCATTTATTTTTTGAAGATTATGTCTATCAAATGTTGGCCGCGGCTACGTCTCAGATGGTACATCCATTGAGTCCAATTTTCGATGACTCGTTCGAGCATTTCGACTGGTAACTGGCGAATGACACGCGTGATGTTTTGCTCCAAGGCCTGAATCGAAGCGGGATTGTCCCCATAAACTTTAGACTTTACTTTACATATCCCCACAGGAAAAAGTCTAACGGTTTGATATCACACGATCTTGGTGGCCAATCGACCGGCCCAATACGTGAAATTATCTTCTCACCGAAGTGTTCTCTCAATAAATTCATTGATTGATGCGCTGTGTGGGAAGTGGCGCCGTCTTGTTGAAACCAAATGTCGCCGAGATCACGAGCTTCAATTTCAGGCATCAAATAGTCGGTTATCATGGCACGATAACGGTCACCATTGACGGTTACGCTACGAACGGCGCCGAATCAACTCTCCACGGTTTTCGTGTACACTCTCAGCTACGGCCGCTATATTTTCTTCACTGCGTGCTGGACATGGTCTATTCGGTCGAATATTATCCAATAATGAATGCTGGATCTCAAGATGGGTGATAAGTTGAGCGAAGTGCACGAAACGCATTCTTCACAGAACGTGAATTTTCGTAATAATGTTGAACGATTTGTAAACGTTGTTCAGGCGTAAGTCTTTCCATGATGAAATGCCAAACAATACTAAACAAAAATAACATGACAGCATGACACGACTCACACGTGATTTATCAAAAAAATTCTATTGAAAAAAGTATCTCTACTTGGATCACCCGGTACAATAGGGTGCCTCACAAAAATGTTGCTGTTGCGGTCTCAATATAATAAACATTAATATTTTATAATGACTGCCAAACAATCTCTGTGCTGTGTACAGCCGTTAGTTTACTAAACACGTTTATTCCAATGAAACCATAAAAAATCCTATTATTCGAAAGGTTTTTCGGAAGGCCATTTAACATTGGGTATGTTCAGAATTTCGACAAAGTAATAAAAGAAAATTTATAAATTCAGTATTAATAAATTCCCCACTCAATTGGAGGTTTTTGCATAATATTTTGAGAAATTATATGTATACGAAATTGTTTAGGTATATCAAATTTAATTTTTTTTCATAATTGGAGGGTAATGTCAAATACACTGACTTGCATTCTAGTGGGGACGACAAAATACCAAAGCCACCTTTTCAATTAAAAATTCACTCTGTGGAAGCGCGGAAAGATTTTGCTAAAAATTTAAGCCCCATTTCTTAATCTGTTATAGCTTCTACAAAGAACGGCTCATGCGAATCACTCAGAATCATTTTCTGAGTCGATTTAGCGATGTCCGTCTGTCCGTCCTTCCGTCTGTGTGTCCATGTAAAACTTATCAAACTACGGTCCTAAATATTAATATATTTCAATGAAATTTAGTATGTAAGCTTCTCTCGGCCATTGGATAAACGTTATTGAAATTGGTGAAAATCGGTTCGACTTTAATTACCATAATATCCAAATTATCATATAGATCTTGGTTGAATTGGGTTTGTGTAAGGCTATTATATCCATTTACCATTAATCTAAAAATAAACCTTATAGGACAATAGTTAGTCATAGCCCCCAAAAATGTTTTCCTCAAATTTGGTTTGTGTATGTTTTGGGGGAAACAAATAAATGACCATACCGAATATAGTCCGGATTGTTCAATTTCGTGACCTAGTCCCCATATAAATATAGCACCCGATGTGAAGTTTATGATATCCGAAGGCAAACAAATTAATAAGAATGCCTCTCATATTTGGTTTATGCTTACTTTCTATATCAAATTAGTTGTACCTAAGAGATAGGGCCTCTAAACGCATGATATAGGGTATCGTATAATCGGTCTAGACCGACTTATTATCAACAAATATTTGGACACAGAAAAACTTTTAGTCTATCAAACTATTTTACAAACTAAATGTAAATTATTTTTTATTTTGAACGAGTTTTTAACCAACCACTGTTATATAAACAAACCAATATTACAACATGGTCACGGAGGAAAAGAGAAGAGCTAGTGAAAAATAAACTGCAACACCCACTCACTTTTCCCTTGATATCATATGTTGTTGTGGAAAGCATTAAATAATGAAATATATTTTGTCATATATGTATGTACATACAAATAAATTTTAACATTTATAGTTTATGTAACGCAAACTGAAAAATGCGAGAATTGTAGATGCAAACATGACACACAATGACCAAAACAAAAATTTAAAGGGTTCCCAACAAAATGTTCTGTTTCAGATTTGTGGTCGGGAACACATTTACATGTTTTCTACTACAGTTGCTCCAAGCCAAACTCGGACAAAATTATAAAGAAATTTTATTACGAAAATGAATAATAAAAAAATTATCATTTGGTTTTTCATTGGATACATATTAAGCTACCAAAAATAGAAATCTAAATTAAAATTCATTGAGCATAATTTAAATAAACGAAAAAAGCTTCAATTAAAATACAAGTAAAAACAAGCTTGGACGTCTTAAAATATTTTTAATTCTAGTAATTAAGGAGTGAGATCAAAAAAATTTTAACACGCGTTTTTTCTCTTAATTTTTTCACAAGCGTTATTGGAATTTCTTTTAATAAAGCTATCTTTGAAAAATATGTCAGTTATTATGTTTATGTTTTATGTTTATCCTCATTTGTTTCCTGCTCATTTGATTAAAATAAGTGATGAAATAGAAGTACGTGCTAAAATTATTAAATATTTTCAACTAAATCCAAAGATAGCCTGATTTGGGAAGAAAAAAAGTCCACATGATGTTAGTAATGGTAAGAAAATATAAAGCATATAGGAAAGAGCTCCCGACAAATAAGGTAGAAAAGCAGACCAATTAGCTCAATGCTCAAACTATTTCGTGCGAAAAGTTAAAGCCAGTCTGTTCGATCCTTTTTCTGTGGCACCATTTATCGGGCAAAGGTCGAACTACGAAGCAAATAAAACCTTTACAAATAAACATTTATAAACTATTTCCAAACTTTTTTTTAAATATGAGTTGTGCTAAACCAGAGTGCAGAATTAAGGCCGAGGATCCAATAATCTACAGCTGGCTTTTTAATGCATTCTTTAATGCAAAATACATGCACTGATTTGGACTCATGGTCTGCTGATAATCTTCGTGATGAAAGAGGACTCCGTTGGCACTGTGAGAAATGCATAGCTTATGATGCATAATTTTTTCATTTTTTAAAAACACTCGTGTCGAATAAGACGATTTAGATAATGACTTTAAATATCTTGCAAACAAATTTTCAAAGTATAAAGAATTATTGGAAAAAACGCATTGTTCTTCTAAGAGGAAAAAGACTTCTGCTTAAATATCGCTAAACAATTGTAATACCACTGATAATATCGTCTTTAGTGATTCAAATAACATACACCTTACACCTTCTATTTACTTTAACTCTGCTTAATTCACATACTGTCCAATCTCAGTTGACTGAAAAGCCACATATTACTATTTCGGCTCATCCCTCTTCTTCTTCAAATAACTCGCGAGACTCTCAAGAATGAACTTCGCAATGGTTGAGATACCATTACTATCTACTACCCCAAAATCAAGACTCTCGAATTATTTTAAATGCTGATGTTCCTGATTTTATGCCTGTGACTAATCATGTTACGCTTAAGGTTATTTTACCTAAAAAGACGATTTTTACTGTTCGTTTTCAACTGAAACCACAACTGATGCTCTAGCTCATTATATAAAACAGATATGATATTGATGTCACGGTTTATAATTTAAATATTCTTAACATAGCAGTAAATCACCTTTTAAAACTATTATTCCTGAGGAAAATTTTGACAGTATAGTTAATACTGATTTTTGGCCACCAAAGCTATAATTCACGTATATAAATTAGGAATTATTTCCGGATTTCGGAATTTTGGCCCTTTTCATTAACTTAAATACAAATTCGGTACCAGCCACGATGAGAATCTATATCAATAGATTCTTTATGAAGAGACGAACAAAATGATATATGAAACATGCAGCGGATTTTGCCTGGAGTCCTGCTATAGCTCTGGGAATAGTATCCATTTAATTGAATTTCTGAATTTTGGCCCTTTTTATTAACTTAAATTCAAATTGAAACATGCGGCGCATTTTGCCTGGAGTCCTGCTATAGCTCTGGGGGAGAGTATCCATAAAATTGGATTTCGGAATTTTGTTTTTTTTTTTAATTTAAATGCAAATTTTGGCCCTTTTCATTAACTAAAATTCAAATTCGGTACCAACCACGATGAGTTCAACAACAAATTATATATCAATAGATTCTTTATGAAGAGACGAACAAAATGATTTTGCCTGGAGTCCTGCTATAGCTCTGGGGATAGTATCCATTAAATTGGATTTCGGAATTTGGGCGCTTTTCATTAACTTAAATACAAATTCGGTTCCTACCACGATGAGCTGAACAACAAATCATATAACAATAGATTCTTTATGAAGAGAAATTGTCTACTTACCAACGCAAAACAATGTCCCAATAAATTAATATGCTTGTCGACAGATAAATGTATCATAATGTTCGTGGACTTAATACAAAATTAACGTCTTTCTACGCAAACAGCTTTGATTTCACCTACCACATGATTACTTTTACAGAAACCTGTCTGAATGATTTAAATAAATATTCATAATGCTGGAATATTATGTCCAAAATACCAATTTTTTAGATACGATCGACCTCATAAGCTCGGGGAAGTTCTTATTGTCGTCTTAAATTTCTTTCTTTGTTATTAATTAATATTCCACTGGGCATGTTTCGATATTTGCAAGATTTTTGGTTGAATTTTCTTAATACAAATCCAAAACTACATCTAGTGTTTCGTTTTGATCCACAGAATTTTTAAATTATTAATTTTTTAAAAAATCGAATAATATATACAAAATTTCCACACAGACTGAAAACGATAAATATGTATTGTGATTTTAATATTAGTAAGGAGAAATACGAATGAAATTTCGGTTATATGAACTAAAACATTAGGGATTGTTTTATTCCTTTAAGCAGCAGATTGTCAATATTAACGAGATTAATTGAAAGAATTTTACTCTACCATAATTAATTACTTATTTTTAAGGAATTGTATTAAAGAACTAGTAAAGTAATAATGTGTTTGACTAAATACGATTAATTAAAAATAAAAATAATTTACTACAAAACTTTTCAGCGAAAAAAGTGATATTATGATAGAGAAGTATACATCTATTTCGCATCACTACACACACGTTGCAAAATATATTTTTCCCGAATTTTAAGACATTATAGTGATATTTTTTTTTAAAAACCAATATTCTGCGTCTATTATTATACAAAAATATTTTTTTAACTATATTGGGCTGTAATGAAAAAAAATTAAAAATTTTAAAAAATTGTGTTGCAAAATATAAGTTCATTTCCATGAAGCTTATCTATAATATTAATAGGCTAGGCGATTTCTTGTGACTGATGTTTTATTCTACCGTTTTATCCCGATTTTGACCAAACGTATATTATTTGAAAGTTATTTCTTTTTAGCCGAATGCAGATTTACAGATTTTTACATTTTTTCCTTTATTTTGAGTAAATTGCTTTTAAAGTTGCTACTAACACATACATAAAATTATACAATGCTATGTGTGTGTTTATTAAATTTGTTAATGTGTTTGTAATAAAAATGAGTTTGTATTTGTGTTGATTTGTGAATTGGCTATAATTTATTAGCATACTTTAAGGGTCTTTATTTAAAGAAAAAATAAACTTTCCTAAAATTTGCGCTCGAATTTCGAGGGCTGGAATCTGCTAGTTATAATTAAACGAAAAATAATCTAAACTAATTTTTTAATAATAGTCCTTTATTTTTTATAACCTCAAAAATTTTTTTGCCATACTTTTATACAAGTTTTGTATAAGTATATTCTATAGGAAGATTTCTCCACTCTACCAAAATTGTGTTTTTCAGCTCCTCGCAGTTGCAAATTTATGAGCTTGTTAAAAGACTACTTTTCTGGACAGATAGCGCCATAAATTTTCTATCAAATGGTGACTTTGCAGGCCATTCCAAAACATTCATATTGTGATCCGAGAACCATTTTTTACTATGTGTGCTGTGTGAGTAGAGGCGTTGTCCTGTTGAAATTTTGTCCTTAAAATCGCTCCACCATGAAAATTTTTCCTTTTGCAGCAGCTCTGTATATTTTTGAGTTTTTGACGGCCGCTTATGAACTCCAATCCAAGTACACCTGAAATAATTTAATTACAAAAAATTATTATTTTAAAAAAGTCTTACCTTGGAAGACAACGCTCTTACTTAGTTCATGCAAATAGCACTTGTACCCATCTGGCCCATCGAGGTTGAATTTTTTTCATCACTGAATACTGCAGTGTCCCATTCATCCTTCCATGTCATATGATTTTGAGCAAAATTCTTCCGACCGTCTCGATTTTTTTGAGTCAGTGGTGTTTTTTTTAGTTTTTGGAATTTAATAGTGCTATCTTTTGCCAAAAATCTTGAAATTGTTATCTTGTGTTGCAATACGCCTTAATTTGGTTTATGAGCATTAGGCTATTTGATGCTGCTTTAATAATTCTGCGTTTACCGCGCTGTGAAAGTTTTTTCGGACGACCCAATTTCTTGTTTTTATTGCGAATAAAATTATTTACTGCACAAACACTCCAATTTTATATTTAGGGGATTTTTCGGTTGGATGTGACTTACTGCATTTCTTGCAAAATTAAACTTATTTCGGTTTGGTTAACAAATTTTCCGCGACCCATGTTGTAGTTAACAACTTACTTTTTATACAAATGAACTTATATTTTGCAACGAGATATTTTTATACCCTATACCACTATGTGGTTTGGGTATAATGACTTTGTGCTGCTGTTTGTAACAACCAAAAATATTTGACCTACACCCATCTTTAATTATATCGGTCGAATCAGAATCACTATCTGATTCGATTTAACGATGTCCGTCCGTCCGTCTGTGTGTCCATGTAAAGCTTGTAATCAAACTGCAGGTTGCAAATATGAATATATTTTGACGAAATCTGGTATTTGATCTTCTGTCGGCTATGGGATGAACGCTATTGAAATTGGTGAGAGTCGGTCCATGTTCAGACCTAGCCCCCATACAAATGACCCCTATGAAATCAACATATATTGCCATAAGATCCAAATTATCATACAAATCTTAGTCAAATTGGGTTTGTATGTATATATTACATCCATTAATCAGTAGTCCAAAAATGATCCCTATTGGACAACTCTTAGTCATAGGCCCCATATAGAGCTGCTTCCCGATCTTCAGTTAAATCTATCAAAAAACAAAAATATTGCACTGATTCTTCTCAAATTTTGTTTGTATATATTTTTGCAAAATACAAGAGACTTTACCAAACATGGTCAGGATCGGTCCATTTTTGGGCCTAGTCCCTATATAGATATATCATCCGATATGAATTTTTTCATATTTGCAGCCAAAAAAATTAATAAAAATCCCACTCAAATTTTATGCTTATTTTCTATATCCAGTTAGTTGGGCCTGAGAGATAGGGTCTCTAAACGCATGGTATAGGGTATCGTATAGTCGGTCTAGACCGACTATAATTTTCTTACTTGTTATTTTTTCTTTAATATTTATAATAGCTTGAATTAAAATAAAAATTTATTATTGAAAAATAACGGTTAAAGCCTTGTTTTTATGTAAAAAAAAAAACATGATGAACTTATATTTTTCAACGGAGTGTATGAACTAATTTTCATAATGATATTAAAGTTTGACTTCATAGCATAATGTGCTGAAGCGAGTATATATTAGTTTGTCATTCCGTTCTTGATCATTATAACAACTCCAGTCGGCATAGCGATTTCCATCTGCCAGTATGTCCGTCCATCTGTCTGTCTGTTGAAATCACGTTCATTCACAAAATTAACCATTTACCTGTGAAAACTTAGAATAATATTGTTTGTCTTTACATATTTCGAGCAGGTTGGCATTGAAAATTGGGTAAATCGGGCATCATTGAGCCGAGATATGTCCAAAAAGTTGCGAACATCTCTAAAAAATGCTGAAAATTCACAGTGTTTGTCGTAATAATTTAGTATTAATCAAATTGTTTACTTTTTTAAATATTTGTTTACATTTATTACAAATAGTGCAATGAGCCCAGATATTAATGTAAACGTAAATGCCTGGTGGTGGGTATCAAAGATTCGGCATAGCCGAATTTAACGTTTTTACTTGTTTATATTTCAATTTTCAAAAGTGACATATAAATTAAAGTATTCAGTTGTGCTTATCATTTTATTATTTTTTTTGGTACCTACAATAGAATTTGATTTATTTTCCTTTCAGTTAAAACCACCAAACTCGGTTAAATGTTTGGTTTTCTTTTCATATAACCAAATTTTTTAATTGTTATTACTAACTTGTTTGTATTATATTTACCATCAATTTGCTATAATATCTAATAATCTAACCAATAAACATAAAGTTTTTATTAAAACTCTTTCTTTGCTTATGCATATGAGTTTTGAATCTCTCCATGACTGTGCGTGGCTTTGCGTGGCTATTTTAAAATTAGTCTCTGGTCACAACAAGTCTATGGACAAAGTTTTAGATGAGGGTAAGGGGTTTTAAATCACTCCGTGACTATGCATTACTGTGCGTGACTATGTCGAAGTTAATCTTTCTTTTCAGCAAGTAATCGACCAAGTTTCAGATTGATTGGATGAGGGGAAATCCGTTTTAAATCTCTCCGTGACTGTGTGTGACCATGCGTGACTGTGCGTGACTAAGTCAAAGTTAATCTTTTTTTCATAGCAAGTGTATGGACCAAGTTTCAGATCGATCGGATGAGGGGAAATGACATTTCGATCACTCCGTGGCTGTGCGTGACTACCCCAAAATTAATCTTTAGTCACAACAAGACTATGAGCCAAGTTTCAGATCAATTGAATAAGGGGGAGTGGGGTTAACCCGCGACAGACAGACAGACAGAGAGTACGAGTTAAAAGAAGAGTTTAAAAAAGACATCTTCGGTTTAAAATATATTCTGTTAATAGAATTATATGTTGTAACCACCAATAAATAAGAACGAGGGAACATTTTATAGGTTTAACTTAAGTTCCCTCAATTGAATTTGAATAATAATTTGCATAAAAACTTTTAACTTATTTTTTTATCGAGGGTACATCCATTTTACTAGAATTATGTTTATATCTATATATATAAAAGAGTTGCGAGGATGATCATCGCCCAGACTGTAGGTTCCTCTCTCGGCCTAAAGATCCACTAAGAATGGTTTCTTAAAAATTCGTACATCATCGGGGTAAAAGCGGACACAAGGGGGAAAATGGTAACAAATTAATCTAGGAATATGAAAGTTGGTGTGTAGACTCCATCCGAGAAACAAATGGCTCAGAACCAATTTTTTCGAAATTTGGCCATTTAAGAGGAAAAAACGGCCAAACGGTACATATTTTTGCAAAATACAAGAGACTTTACCAAACATGATCAGGATGGGTCCATTTTTGGACCTAGTCCCTTTATAGATATAGCATCCGATATGAACTTTTTCATATCTGCAGCCATAAAAAAATTAATAAAAATCCCACTCAAATTTGGTTTTTGCTTATTTTCAATGTCCAGTTAGTTGGGCCTAAGAGATAGGGTTTCTAAACGCATGGTATAGGGTATCGTATAGTCGGTCTAGACCGACTATAATTTTCTTACTTGTTATTTTTTCTTTAATATTTATAATCGCTTGAATTAAAATAAAAATTTATTATTGAAAAATAACGGTAAAAACCTTGTTTTTATGTAAAAAAAAAAACATGATGAACTTGTATTTTTCAACGGAGTGTATGAACTAATTTTCATAATGATATTAAAGTTTGACTTCATAGCATAATGTGCTGAGACGAGTATATATTAGTTTGTCATTCCGTTCTTGATCATTATAATAACTCCAGTCGGCATAGCGATTTCCATCTGCCAGTATGTCCGTCCATCTGTCTGTCTGTTGAAATCACGTTCATTCACAAAATTAACCATTTACGTGTGAAAACTTAGAATAATATTGTTTGTCTTTACACGTTTCGAGCAGGTTTGCATTGAAAATTGGGTAAATTGGGCATCATTGAGCCGAGATAATTCCAAAAAGATGCGAACATCTCTAAAAAATGCTGAAAATTCACAGTGTTTGTCGTAATAATTTAGTATTAATCAAATTGTTTACTTTTTTAAATATTTGTTTACATTTATTACAAATAGTGCAATGAGCCCAGATATTAATGTAAACGTAAATGCCTGGTGGTGGGTATCAAAGATTCAGCATAGCCGAATTTAACGTTTTTACTTGTTTATATTTCAATTTTCAAAAGTGACATATAAATTAAAGTATTCTGTTGTGCTTATCATTATACCCTATACCACTATGTGGTTTGGGTATAATGACTTTGTGCTGCTGTTTGTAACAACCAAAAATATTTGACCTACACCCATCTTTAATTATACCGATCGAATCAGAATCACTTTCTGATTCGATTTAACGATGTCCGTCCGTCCGTCCGTCCGTCCGTCCGTCTGTGTGTCCATGTAAAGCTTGTAATCAAACTGCAGGTCGCAAATATGAATATATTTTGATGAAATTTGGTATGTAAGCTTTTATCGGCCATGGGATGAACGCTGTTGAAATTGGTGAGAATCCGTCCATGTTCAGACCTAGCCCCCATACAAATTACCCCTATGAAATCGACATAAATTGCCATAAGATCCAAATTGTCGTATAGATCTTACTCAAATTGGGTTTGTATGCGTTCATTACATCCATTAATGAGTAGTCCAAAAATGATCCCTTTGGCCCCATATAGAGCTGCTTCCCGATCTTCACTTAAATCTATTAAAAAACAAAAATATTGCACTGATTCTTCTCAAATTTTGTTTGTATATATTTTTGCAAAATAAAAGAGACTTTGCCAAACATGATCAGGATCGGTCCATTTTTGGACCTAGTCCCCATATAGATATATCATCCGATATGAACTTTTTCATATCTGCAGCCAAAAAAAATTAATAAAAATCCCACTCAAATTTGGTTTTTGCTTATTTTCTATGTCCAGTTAGTTGGGCCTAAGATATAGAGTTTCTAAACGCATGGTATAGGGTATCGTATAGTCGGTCTAGACCGACTATAATTTTCTTACTTGTTTTATTATTTTTTTTGGTACCTACAATAGAATTTGATTTATTTTCCTTTCAGTTAAAACCACCAAACTCGGTTAAATGTTTGGTTTTCTTTTCATATAACCAAATTTTTTAATTGTTATTACTAACTTGTTTGTATTATATTTACCATCAATTTGCTATAATATCTAATAATCTAACCAATAAACATAAAGTTTTTATTAAAACTCTTTCTTTGCTTATGCATATGAGTTTTGAATCTCTCCATGACTGTGCGTGGCTTTGCGTGACTATTTTAAAATTAGTCTCTGGTCACAACAAGTCTATGGACAAAGTTTTAGATGAGGGTAAGGGGTTTTAAATCACTCCGTGACTATGCATTACTGTGCGTGACTATGTCGAAGTTAATCTTTCTTTTCAGCAAGTAATCGACCAAGTTTCAGATTGATTGGATGAGGGGAAATCCGTTTTAAATCTCTCCGTGACTGTGTGTGACCATGCGTGACTGTGCGTGACTAAGTCAAAGTTAATCTTTTTTTCATAGCAAGTGTATGGACCAAGTTTCAGATCGATCGGATGAGGGGAAATGACATTTCGATCACTCCGTGGCTGTGCGTGACTACCCCAAAATTAATCTTTAGTCACAACAAGACTATGAGCCAAGTTTCAGATCAATTGAATAAGGGGGAGTGGGGTTAACCCGCGACAGACAGACAGACAGAGAGTACGAGTTAAAAGTAGAGTTTAAAAAAGACATTTTCGGTTTAAAATATATTCTGTTAATAGAATTATATGTTGTAATCACCAATAAATAAGAACGAGGGAACATTTTATAGGTTTAACTTAAGTTCCCTCAATTGAATTTGAATAATAATTTGCATAAAAACTTTTAACTTATTTTTCTATCGAGGGTACATCCATTTTACTAGAATTATGTTTATATCTATATATATAAAAGAGTTGCGAGTATGATCATCGCCCAGACTGTAGGTTCCTCTCTCGGCCTAAAGATCCACTAAGAATGGTTTTTTAAAAATTCGTACATCATCGGGGTAAAAGCGGACACAAGGGGGAAAATGGTAACAAATTAATCTAGGAATATGAAAGTTGGTGTGTAGACTCCATCCGAGAAACAAATGGCTCAGAACCAATTTTTTCGAAATTTGGCCATTTAAGAGGAAAAAATGGCCAAAAAAGGTAAAAATTGTACCTTTCTTCATCTTCTTCACATATTAATCTATATCTATGAACTTTGTTGTACAGTCTCCACCGAATACATGGGCATCAGTCAATAATGATTTTATTGCTAATTCCAACGTGTAGGGAAGGGAAAACGGCCAAAAAGGGAAAAATTGTATATTTGGTATCTACTAAACAAAAGAATGTAGGAATATGAAATATAATATGTGGATTCCAATAGAGATAGAAGCATCAGATAAGAGGAAAACTTTTGGAAATTCGGATGTTAATGGCGGTAAAAAGGGCCCGTAAATGTAAAAGGGCACCTTTTTGTATCTTCTTTACAAAGTAATTTAGGAATACGAAATTTTACATGTAGATTCCATCAGAGACACACACATCGCCAAAGAATAAAAAAAGTTAAAATTCGAGCCTTTAGGGGGTAAAAACGGCCAAAGAGGGGGAAAATTGTAACAAATGTATCTAGGAATATGAAATGTGGTGTGTAGACTCGATCAGAGAAACAAATATGGGCCCAGCATTATTTTTTTCAAAATTCGGCCATTTAAGGAAAAAAAACTAACAAAAAGGTAAAAATTGTACCTTGCAGCATTTTCTTAACATATTATTTAATTAATCTATATATATGAATTTTGGTATACAGATTCCACCCAATATTTGAGAGACTACTTATTTAAAAATTATCTTTAATTAAAAAGAAAACCCATTTACTGAAAAATAAAATTCTATAAAATAATTTTTATTAACAATTTTATTGACGTTATTTTTGTGAATTCTTTTTTGGTTTGAGACTGAACTAATTACTATATTTGACTAAGCGGACAAAAGGGGGAAAATGGTAACAAATGAGTCTAGGAATATGAAATTTGGTGCGTAGACTTCATTCGAGAAGCAAACATGGGCTCAGAATTAATTTTTCCGAAATTCGGCCATTTAAGGGGAAAAACGATCTTAAAGGGGAAAAATTATCTTAAAACGTGGTAAAAACGGCCCATAAATGTAAGAGTGTACCTTTTTGTATCTTCTTTACAAAGTAATTTAGAAATATGAAATTAATATGTAGATTCCACCAGAAACACAAACATCGGAGAAGAATAAAATTTGTTTTAATTCGAGTCTTAAGGGGAAAACTGATACTTTTCAAATGTTAAATTTTCATTTTCCTAACAAAAGAAGTAAGAAATTTATAGTCGGTATAGACCGACTGGAGAATGGTCTTAGTTAAAATAATTAGGTTTAGAAAAAGAGCATAAACCAAATCCACGTCGAAAATTGGACCGATCCTGACCATATTTGGTAAAGTCACTTATTTTTTGTAACAACATATACAAACCGATTTTGAGAAAAATCTATGCAACATTTTTGATTTTGATAGGTTTAAGTGAATTGTCCTATATGGTTTATTTTTGGTCTACGGATTAGTGGATGTAATAAACGCACAAAAACCCAATTCGACTGAGATCAATTTCATAATTTGAATCTTATGGCAAGTTAAGTCGATATCATAGGGGTCATTGGAATGGAGAGTAGGTCTGAACATGCGCCCATTTTCACCAATTTCAATAGCGTTTGTCCTACGGCTTGATAAATAATGATTAATGGATGTAATATATACATACAAACCCAATTTGACTAAGATTTGTATGATAATTTGGATCTTATGGCAATATATGTTGATTTCATAGGGGTCATTTGTATGGGGGCTAGATCTGAACATGGACCAATTCTCACCAATTTCAACAGCGTTCATTCCATGACCGATAAAAGATCAAATACCAAATTTCGTCAAAATATATTCATATTTGCGATCTGCAGTTTGATTACAAGCTTTACATGGACACACAAACGGACGGACGGACGGACGGACGGACGGACATCGTTAAATCGAATCAGATAGTGATTCAGATAGTGATTCTGATTCGATCGGTATAATTAAAGATGGGTGTAGGTCAAATATTTTTGGTTGTTACAAACAGCAGCACAAAGTCATTATACCCAAACCACATAGTGGTATAGGGTATAAAAAGTGGTACTTAAATAGAGTAGGTGGCAATACTTTTTATACTTTTACAAAATTATAAATTTGCAAATTTTGTAATAAAACAATGTTTTTTTTTCGAAATCGCTATCTGGTGTGTTCTATAATAGAAGATAACACATTTGTTACAAAAAAAAAATTAAAAAGATAGATAAGCGAAAAAGAAATATTTTTTAGAGATGCCAAAACAGTGGAAACTGTTAAACTTCTTTACCAGAGTTTACTCAAATAATAAAAATAGAAGAACGAGTGAAAGAAACAATAAAAAAAAATCTTAGCCGTTATTTTAATATAGATTTTGACATTTTATTTCAATTATTATAAAATAATGGCAAGAATAAAGTTTTATGAAGATTTGAAAACCAGAATAATAGATGATTTTCGTGATGGTGGTAACCAAAAGAATATTTGTGAGAAATATTCTATGAATAAATCCATAAAATCGTCTTACTAGCATTAATCTTGCTTAAAAAAACGCATGAACTGGAATTAGAATACTGTTGACGAATAGCGTTGACGAAAAAGTTGAATATTTAAATGACCACAAAACGGCTACACGCTTCGGGGGTTTAACTAAAATAAATTAATACAATCGTTCGGTATAAGAATCATCTATCCCCAAGGCCATGTGTTATTTTATAGTAAAGGTTTCCATTGTTATGTCAACAGCATAAAAATGAATACTTTTAAGTTTTGTTAATTTTTTCTGAAGTTATGTTAATATTTCTTTTTTGTTAAAATAGTTTTTAATTTTATGATAAAATTTTTTCTATTGACCGTCCAAGTCGTCAAAAATATATTTTGTTAAAAGCTTCCATCGTATTGTCACTCACACCATATTTCATATTGTTTTTAAATATTATTATGGCTTAAATAATTGATATAATAATTACGCTAACAACGTAGCGGGTATGCTGCTAGTTATAGATAATGAAGAAAACCTATTATATTCTAAAATAATTATGAATTACAATAAAAATGATTATTACATGATTGAAAATATTTTACTATGGTGTCCGGGTTTGGCTTGAAGTGACAGTATGTTGCAACTACACAAACGATTATAACAATATACTCCCTTCCATTTGTCAAATTATCCTATAAACGATAGTTTAAGCTGCGATTTAAATCTTTCAAAATTTCCTGGGTACTTTAAAATACTAATTTTGTAAACACAACTATAAACAAGTAAGAAAATTATAGTCGGATATAGAAAATAAGCATAAACCAAATTTGAGTGGGATTTTTATTAATTTTTTCGGCTGCAGATATGAAAAAGTTCATATCGGATGCTATATCTATATGGGACTAGGCCCAAAAATGGACCGATCCTGACCATGTTTGGTAAAGTCTCTTGTATTTTGTAAAAATTTATGCAAACAAAATTTGAGAAGAATCAGTGCAATATTTTTGTTTTTTAATAGATTTAAGTGAAGATCGGGAAGCAGCTCTATATGGGCCTATGACTAAGAGTTGTCCAATAGGGATCATTTTTGGACTACTGATTAATGGATGTAATATATACATACAAACCCAATTTGACTAAGATTTGTATGATAATTTGGATCTTATGGCAATATATGTTCATTTCATAGGGGTCATTTGTATGGGGGCTAGATCTGAACATGGACCAATTCTCACCAATTTCAACAGCGTTCATCCCATGACCGATAAAAGATCAAATACCAAATGTCGTCAAAATATATTCATATTTGCGACCTGCAGTTTGATTACAAGCTTTACATGGACACACTGACGGACGGACGGACGGACGGACGGACATCGTTAAATCGAATCAGATAGTGATTCTGATTCGATCGGTATAATTAAAGATGGGTGTAGGTCAAATATTTTTGGTTGTTACAAACAGCAGCACAAAGTCATTATACCCAAACCACATAGTGGTATAGGGTATAAAAATGGAGTTGTGTACGTTTGTTTGTCTGTTTGTTTCTCTGTTTGTTTGTTTGTTTGTGGTTTATAGGAGACTACACCACTATTACAGTAGGTAACTGTAATAGTTGATTTTTCAAGTGGGCGTAGCACCTCCCATACAAAGTGAATTTTTAACATCTAATTTTAACATATAATATCTGGAGTACTACTACAGCAAGAGCTCTGAAACTATGTACATATACATATTTAAATAATTCAAAGAGTTGCAGAAAAAATGGGCGTGATCGAACCCACCATACAAACTAAATATTAAATATCTAGAGTACTGTTTTGTGTGAGTTCATAAGTCGTCAACGTTAGTACTCGAAAAAAATGGGCGGAATTCGATTAGTGGACGTGGTACCTCCCATACAAAGTAAATATATAATGTCATATATCGAATTACTGTAATTGTGAAAGCCTTGGAACTTTGTCTGAGTTCATGAGTTATTAATGTGAGTAGTCCCATAAAAAAATGGGCGGGATGGGACCAGTGGGCGTGGTACCTCTCATACAAAGTAAGTATTTAATATAATATAACTAATAGTGAAAGTCTTGCGACTTTGTTTGAGTTCATAAGTTATTAATATGAGTAGTGGCCCAAAAAATGGGCGGGATCAGACTAATGGGCGTGGCACCTCCTATACAAAAAATAGTTTTCTGCAAAACGTATTCCCTGCTTTTTATTTCGTTACGAGGGGTGTAGCGAAGCGCTTCGGGTTAATGCTAGTAATAGATAAAAAAGGAGAATAGCTGACACTCTTCCTAATATTAAGCAGATATGCGAAATCAAGATTATTGTTTCTTTAAATAATATTTTTATTACGAAATTGATTGAACCATCATATATGACCATTAGGGTGGCCGTTAATAAAAAAAAGTATTCAAACTCTCGGTCCCACCCCCGAATAGCAATGAAATCTAATGAAGGACAATTTATTTTAAAAAATCAAATCTTTTTTAGGTGCTATTGAATTTTTAGATGCGATGCTTAAAATATAATAACAAAGTGTGCAGGTCTTGCATGCTAGAAATTTTAAAAAAAACGAACAACGTTAACGCATTCCTTGCCGAGGCCAAACTTCGAATTTTGGCATATTTAAATAAATTAATTGTTCTAGTCATCTAGTTTACTATGGGTTGGGAAATAAAATTGTGCTATATTTTACCGATCTTTATGATCTGATGATTATTGGTTTTATAATTTCACATCATTAACCCATTTGAACTGGGCGCCACAAATGACCCCAAGCTAGTATAGGACAATTAAGTCAAAAAACTAAAATTTTTTGTAAGTATTTCTGAATTTTGGATCAGAACTAGAACTTTTAATTTTATCAAATTACTTTAAATTTATTAACTTTCACTCTAGCATCTAACACTACACGGGTAAGTACCAAATTAAAGTAAAATACGAAGATAATGAAAACATAATGCTAACTCACAATGAAAACAAGTAAGAAAATTATAGTCGGTCTAGACCGACTATACGATACCCTATACCATGCGTTTAGAAACCCTATCTCTTAGGCGCAACTAACTGGACATAGAAAATAAGGAAAAACCAAATTTGAGTGGGATTTTCATTAATTTTTTTGGCTGCAAATATGAAAAAGTTCATATCGGATGCTATATCTATATGGGGACTAGGTCCAAAAATGGACCGATCCTGATCATGTTTGGTAAAGTCTCTTGTATTTTGCAAAAATATATACAAACAAAATTTGAGAAGAATCAGTGCAATATTTTTGTTTTTTAATAGATTTAAGTGAAAATCGGGAAGCAGCTCTATATGGGGCCACAGGGATAATTTTTGGACTACTCATTAATGGATGTAATGAACGCATAAAAACCCAATTTGAGTAAGATCTATATGACAATTTGGATCTTATGACAATTTATGTCGATTTCATAGGGTTATTTGTATGGGGGCTAGGTCTGAACATGGACCGATTCTCACCAATTTCAATAGCGTTCATCCCATGGCCGATAAAAGCTTATGTACCAAATTTCATCAAAATATATTCATATTTGCGACCTGCAGTTTGATTACAAGGTTTACATGGACACACAGACGGACGGACGGACGGACGGACATTTTTAAATCAACTCAGAAAGTGATTCTGATTCGAGCGGTATAATAAAAGATGGGTCTAGGTCAAATATTTTTGGTTGTTACAAACAGCAGCACAAAGTCATTATACCCAAACCACATAGTGGTATAGGGTATAAAAAGTGTTTTTAGAAAATTTTTTAAAATTAAAGCAATACGAAAAATAAATTCAACTTGGTTGTTATCAGCTAAACAGGATTTCACTGTCCGCGCTTATATTTTGTAACGAACCGTATGAAAATAAAAATAAACAAAATTCGATATCATCGTTTAAACAATAAAAATTCCCTGAACATTTCTCAAAATGATATATTGGCTTGTTATTGGCATTACAAGACAATCATTTTTGAAAGTTATTTATTCACAATTTACCAATTTTGGTAAAACTATGGAAATAAAGGAAATATAACATTTATTAGAGAATAAAAATCTTTGGAAATTATTTAACTATATACAAGCAAAATGAATCACACATTATTGGCATTAGCCTTAACAAATTTGTATGCAACAATAAATCAAATGCATTATCTTTGCATAAAATAATCATTATTATTTGAAGTATTAGTACGAGTAGTAGCACTTGAAATCAAGGTTCAGAAAATACACACATGAAACACACAATGTTCTGTTCAAAAGCAGCCAACACATATTTTTATTTTCATATCAATTATGTGCGTTTCTAAATTTTCTACGGTGCCCAACACAACCATGACTGTGTTCGTTTTAATATTTCGTTATTTACACGAACATTTTTGTATCACATACTTTTTGTTTCAATCACACATAAAGCACACATTTTTGAGTGTTGCTTTATTTGAAGTTCATGTTCTGCTACGTGTAGTGAAAAAAAACACAGAACATGTACAATAAACAGGTTCGAGTTCAGTTATATTTTAAGTCGTGTTGTGGCTCGTGTAGTAAGAAAAAACACAACATGTGCAATAAACAGGTTCGAGTTCAGATATATTTTAAACACGACTTATATTTTAAACACGACTTAAAATATAACTGAACTCGAACCTGTTTATTGTACATGTTGTGTTTTTTCTTACTACACGAGCCACAACACGACTTAAAATATAACTGAACTCGAACCTGTTTATTGTACATGTTCTGTGTTTTTTTTCACTACACGTAGCAGAACATGAACTTCAAATAAAGCAACACTCAAAAATATGTGCTTTATGTGTGATTGAAACAAAAAGTATGTGATACAAAAATGTTCGTGTAAATAACGAAATATTAAAACGAACACAGTCATGGTTGTGTTGGGCACCGTAGAAAATTTAGAAACGCACATAATTGATATGAAAATAAAAATATGTGTGTGTTGGTCTAAGTTATGTTTGTTTACATATATGTACGAGTTTTTTATTCAGTGTGTGTTTTTTTCTGAACTCTGCTTGAAATGCATTTACTTTAGTACAAGTAAGCCACAGAAAAGTAGTTGCATTTCAGATAAACCGTGTCATAGAAAACTATACATGCTCCCCAAAAGAATGCGTTTTACTTAAGACTTCACCTTTTTATCAACATAAATTAAATTATATCATTCCTTGCAAAAAGAAAATTTTTTAAAAGAAATTCATTTATTAGAAACTTAAAGAAATTCAGTAATTAACACACAGAAAAGTATGGGTACGTTCGTAAATGCAGAAGTTATGCATCACTGCAGCATAATACAAGTAAAACGTTCAAAAAAGCATCACTGGGCAGCACTGATTTACGTCAAAAGTTTTTCCCTGCAAACAATTGACAGTGCTGCCGCAAATTTTTGCAACTATGACATCATTTTAATTACTGATGCAATAAAGCGCGAGGCTTAAAAAAATTAAACATTGATGCACAATGGAAGAGTAATTAGTGCTTTATATAAAAATTGTTAATACAAATTTAAATAATATCGTTTTATTATTTCAAATTAATTTTTTATTTTAGGAATCCACCTTCTTTTTAGTTTTAATTTAATTTTAATAACCAAAAGTCATTTCATCTTTCTTTTAATTCTGTTGTTGTTATAAGTTAACAAAAAGTTGTCATTTTTAGAATCAAGATTTTCAATAATATTTGTTAATGTTATTGTGGTGAACATGTTTTTTATCTTTTGCAAAACGTTCTAAAAAGCAAACTCTGTGCAATTGTTGAGCAGTAACAAAGCTTCTGCAACAACTGATCACGCATCAGCAATAAAACTTGGCATAACTGCCGCAATGATGCACAAATTTACTGCATTTACGAACGTACCCTATTTACATGTATACTCCATAGCTTATATTTCCATTTTATGTAAAATATTCATGTATTAATATTGTGTAGCCCATCCTTTTCTTTCTAGTACTGCAATCAATCGATTTCTGCCGGTGCTTTCTAACAGTTCACTGTCCCAGTTGGCAAAATCGTCGTAGATGACATTGTCTTTAACGTTTCCTTTAGGACATTTTATAATTTTTCACGCATGACATTTGTCGATGAAGTTTTCTGTGACGATGATATAATGGATATTGTCGTTAACGTCAAGCTGGGAGACAAATTACTCAGATAGTCGTGTATCACATCACGCTGACGACAATTCAGCGACAAAAATATATATGTCGTGTATCAAGGTTCGTTGACGACAATATGAAATACAACGTCTTACATCGAACTTTATTAACGACAAGTTAAGCGTGTCTATGATTCTTTCGTGCAGAGATTTAAACAAAATTTCACTAACGACCAGCTGGATGACAAATAACTCATATGTTCGTATATCACATTTTATTGACAAAAACCGGTTTTGTCATGTATGAGTGTGTTGACGTCAAGATGAAGTCAAATTGTTCGTAAATTAAATACCGTTAAAGACAGCATGAGCGACAATGTCTTCAAATTGTTCACGTACTGCATTTATCTTGCTTTGCGTGCTCAAAAAATTGTTTTCCTATGAAAAATAACGGGACTTAAATACGGCTACAACACAAAACAAAATAATTAGAAAAATCATCATTAATTATATAATTCAGTTTTAAATTGTACGAAAGTGTAAAAAGTTAATACCAAAAATTTATAATTGATTTATTATAAAGGTAAGTAAGTCAATTATTAATAACATGTCTTCATCAAGGGCTTTACGTTATTCCCGATACAGTTGGATGATACTTTAAAAAAGTTGGAACAAGATTTAGCATGTGAAGAAAAAATGCAGATTGTAAGTAAAATTATGGGGCTATTGAATTTAATAATGTTTAATTGTATTTTTTTTATTATTTCAGGTTGGTGCGATGAAACGCATCGTAGGCGACAGCATCAAAAATATAAGTCGAGTTTTAGGGAATGACGTAATAATGAATTTCAACTACGATGGAACAAAAGGAAAATAATCACTAAAAACTTGTGAAATCGTATTAAATGCTATATTTGGTAAGTTAATAAAAAAAAACTCTTTGATTGGTCTTTATGTAAATTAAATCTATTTATATTTTCTTTTAATAGAAGCCACAAAAACTGAAGGCCAAACGTACGAAGATTTTACGAAAGAACTACGTTTAATTTTTCGTAAAATTAAAAATCCAACAAAAATGGAAAAAACAAGAAGAGAAAATAAGGAAAATCAGTAAATAATTGCAAGAAATCATTAATCAGTTAAAGTATTTTTAAAATTAATAAATTATTTTTATAGTTTCTTTGTGTATTGGTTTTTATATTTTAATTCATTATTGTGACTAATTAAAATTAAATTAAAAAAATAAAAATGTGTACTTTTTACTTTGTTGGCAGAGAAGTGTCCCTCGTACAGTCGTTGACGATAGTATGAGCGAAAGTGTCCCTCAGTGTTTGACGACAGTGTTTGGGAATGTGTCTATTATATTGTCGTCAACGACAGTATGGAGGATAATATCGCCGGAATGGACGTCAAAGATCACATTGTAGATTATATCGCCTACGTCGTCGTCGACGACAAGATGGAGCATATTATCGATTATATGGTCGTCGGCGATAATGTGGAACTTTTTTCGCTCATACAATCGTCAACGACCAGATAAGCGAAAGTGTCTCTCTTGTAGTCTTGTATGATTCCGCGGACATTTGTATGAAAATATCGTCAACGATTTGTTTGAACTGTCCTCAATTGGTCTTCCACGATTTACTATTGTCTTGTACCAGTCGTTTAAGATGTCTTAAAGACGTGGCCAACTGGGGTGTGTTGTTGTCTAATTGTGCAATGTATTATTCAAGAGTAATTTTATACAAAACCTAACAATTATATCTGTGTTTTGTGGAGTATTACTTTGGTAGTGCACGCGCTTGCAAAAACTTGTGAATGACAAGTTACTAACAAAAGTGTTTAGAATAACGTGTTATTAAAATATTTTGCCCGTTTTTCCCCGTTTATTAAACAAAATGTTTTTTGCAGTAACATATGAGTTTTGTGGTGCAGCGCTGCTTGAAATTTGGAGCAGCAACAATCGTCGAGCATATGCAGTAAAAGCACACATATTGGAAACAATTAAGAACAACAATTTAAATGAAGGCCAAATGACTGCGACTCTAGACCAATTGAACAATTTTATTGCTCACATAAAAAGGCATTTACCGAAATGCAATCGACTGTGGGAGAGATTCAAATTAACTCATTCGAAATGTCTTGCATCAAATACGGGAATTCTAATTGATGAACACAAAATGAGACTACCAAATATATAAAAGGAAAAATTGCATCAGAACTTGCTATATAACAAGAACATTCAGCAGAGCTTTTTGTACACGCTGCCTCGGTTTCAACTTACATAAAGATGTATTTTTGGTACCCAATATCACCAACTGTACACAAAATATTAGTACATGGATATCAAATAATGGACACATGTATGGCTCCTGTTGGGAGTCTTGAAGAAAATGCTTCAGAGGCACGGAACAAACTATATAAGATGTATTTAATAGGGCCATGGATTTCTCTGATCCTTTACTGTCCAGTCTCTGCTGAAAAGAACGGCAAAAACAAACAAAAAGAAAAATATTCCAGCAGAATATGGAATGTACTTATACATACTAGCAGATTCCAGCCCTCGAAATTCGAGTTCAGATTCTAGGAAACTTAATTTTTCATTAAATTAAGACCCTAAAAGTATGCTAATAAATTATAGCCAATTCACAAATCAACACAAAAAACAAACTCATTTTTATTACAAACACATTAACAAATTTAATAAACACACACATAGCATTGTATAATTTTATGTATATGTTAGAGTAGCAACTTTAGATGCAATTTACTCAAAATAAAGGAAAAATTTTAAAATCTGTAAATCTGCAAAACGGCTAAAAAGAAATACCTTTCAAATAATATATGTTTGGTCAAAATCGGGATAAAACGGTAGCACAAAACATCAGTCACAAGAAATCGCCCAGCCTATTAATATTATAGATGAAGATGATGATCCTACAAATTGTTCTTCGGTAGAAGGCGATAACGAACAGGACAGTTTTGAACTGGATACTATTGTTTTGGAAGAAGAAAATTCAGAAAATTAACATAATTTTGTGATAACTGACATGGTCAACATTCATTGTATATCATATATTATTATTTCTTAAATTGTAATTTATTTTCAGTGCTCAATTCTGAAAAGTTAAAAGTAGTATTAAATAGTTCAAATTTAAATAAAAAATCTAAACACATTGAATACGAGAGTAACAAAAACATTGTGCAACGACAACGAATATTAAGCGACCAACACTTATATATAAAACATTTACCAACTCGGCGGGTTTAAACAAAGCAATGAGAAGAACTAGTATATACGACAAAGACAAAATAAGAATTGCTATAAGGAGTAAAACAAATGTTAGCCAACTGTTCAGTAAATTAAAAAATAAAATCAACGACGAAGAGAAACCAAATTTAGTGTACAAAATAAAATGTAAAGGCAACGGGTCCAACGTATGCAATATGTCATATATTAGTAAAACAGAATCAAGACTGAAGACAAGGATTTCAGCTTATAAATCGGACCAAAAAAGAAATAACAATGAATGCCAACAAAAAAAGACAGCTTAAGCAGAACATTGCATAAAGACTAGGCACACAGCCGATTTTGAAAACGTTAAAATTTTACAACAAGACCAACATTACTCTCGCAGACTGATGCTGGAAATGCTCCATATAATTAATGTACCCAATGAAAAGAGAATAAACTATAAAGCAGTCATTGATAACCGAGCGAATGCTTATAGACGCTTGTAGGCGGCTTTGCGAATTTGAATTTGAATCTATTAGTCTCTTTCAAGTCGTTGAACTGTCAACATAAATGTATTAAAATAAACTAAAGCATTGTTTTTTTATTTTAAGCTTTCAGTTCAGAAGTGGGATCAAGAACTTTTTGCTAGTGGACGCCTCTCAGAGAGTGAGAAAGAGTATATAAACTTGAACACAAGCTAAGGATCAAGCTCTCAAAATGCAATGGTGCGTCCCGTTGAAAACAACAATAATGCAATCGAAAATTATATAAATATTATATTAATATATATATATTATATTTGAGTAGTCCAGTTGCAAACACCGCTAAGTTAAAAAAAAAAAAAATTCTGTTAAAGCCGCCATTTTATTTGTTTTTTAAAATGCCTCCCTTAGCCCTTATCAGTCTCGTTCAAAACTCGGTAAGTTACGCGTAAATTCTGGTTAAATATTCAATACTGCTGCAAAACTGTCTATATTAAATTAACATCGCGGTGTTTGCAACTGGACTACTCAAATCACTGTAAGTTACATAAAATTTTTCAAATGTTGGCATGTTACGTAGTGACTTTTGCGAATGCCCTCATCTTGACTGTATGTGTCAGTAACTGAACTGTTCATTTATTGTTATTGTTGTTTATTGAACTGTTCATTTATTGTTGAATTTCAAACGCACGTAAATAAAATAATCTTTTCGTGTTATTATTCAACGTACTTAAAAAAAATAATATTTTTGTGATATTATTCAACGTACGTAAATAAAATAATCTTTTTGTGATATTATTCTACTTGTAAATAATGGACGTTCAAGAAATCGAAGTTAATGAAGCACCGAATGGAAGAGGACGGAAAAAAATTGCTGATAAATCAACATGGAAGAGAGAAGTTGCAAAGTCGAACAGGTAAGGTTATCCTCGTCATGCATTTTCTGCACAAATGTATTTTGAGTGCTTCTCTCTTCTGCTTCAGACACAAACCTAAAGGTCCGCCAAAAATACCAGAGTGTGTGCATGGAAATTCAAAACAAGGCTACAAGTGCAGCGAGTTATCCCAAAAGGACTACAATAAATTTTACCACCATTTTTATTCATCGTCAAGCAAGATTTCTCAGGATACATTTTTATTGAAATATTGTATATCACGAACACCGAAAAAAGAAGGAACAAGAAAATCTCAAACAATATATTATTTTATACCAAAAAAGGTTCAGAAATCCAATGGAAAACTCGAAATTATATTAAAGAAAGTGTGCCAGAAAGCGTTTACTACTATTTTGGGAGTATCTAGGGACCGATTACAAAGAATTTGTAAAAACCATTTAATTACAATGGAACTCCCGAAAGAGAGAAGAGGCGGTGATAGAAAATCTTTACGGTATTCTGATCGTTTTGAATCGGTTAAGGCGTTCATAAAGGGACTTAAAAGTATAGAATCACATTATATGCGAGGAAGATCTACTGTGCAATACTTATCCAGCCAGCTCAATATAAAAAAACTTCATGACAGTTATAATAATAATCCAGAAAATGATCCAGTTAAGTACGAATATTTTCGAGGTGTATTTAACAAACACTTTAATTTAAGTTTTAAAACGCCGGCTACAGATGCCTGCTCAAAGTGCATCCAGTTAAAGGAGGCTATTGCACGTGAACGCAATCCAGCTAAAAAACAATTAAAAATGGCACAACTTCGGATTCACAAGTTAAAGGCTAAATGGTTTTACACTAACCTTAAAAGTCCTCAAGATAACGAAATTATACTATCTTTCGATTGTCAAAAAAATTTAGTATTACCTAAAGTTCCCGACCAAAGTGCATACTTTAGCCGTCAGCTTTATGTATATAATTTAACAATTTGTGAAGGACCTTCCAATGGCCCGCAAAATATTTCAAATACATTTATCTACACTTGGCTGGAACCAGAGGCCTTGAAAGGATCCAATCAGATAGCTTCAGCATTATTTCATCGACTGATGAATACAACTTTTGAAGACACTGTAAATCATGTTAAGTTATTTTGCGATGGCTGTGGGGGGCAAAATAAGAATTCAATAGTATTGGGAATGCTCGCGTATTGGTTAAAAACTAAGGCTCCAAATAATATAACAAATATTACAGTAATATTCCCCATTGTGGGGCATTCATTTTTGCCTCCCGACCGTATTTTTGGAAATATCGAAAGGGCAACACGGTCTCTAGAAGTGATTGCAGAACCAGAAGCGTATTTTGATATTTTCAAACAATATGGCACGGTACTGAGACTTGGCAGAGACTTCAATTTTTATGATTGGAAATCAATTACAAGAACCGTACTCAAATTGCCTGGATTCTGGCATTTCCAATTTAATGCCTCGAAGAGATTCTTTTTGCAAAAAGATAAAAATGGTAAAATTGGCGTGAAAGGGGAATTGCATTATGTATCGGAATTGAATAATTATGGCAATATTTGTAAAAGAGGTAAATCATATGAACACATTGAACCTGCTTTGATCAATGTAGGCGTTCCTGTAAAATCGGCAAAATTAAATGATGTGAGAAGCCTACTCACGAAACATTTTGGAGAGGATTGGGCTACTGTCGATAGTCTAAAATATTATAGATTTCTCCAAGAAGACGAAGATGAGGCTGCATTAGAACAAGCAACCGATACCGAAGACACTTTAATGGATGATGAAGAAGAAACAAGAGTATAATATTTATTTAGATTTAACATTTCTGTGTAGTACCGATTTAAAACTTGTTATGTTAATTTTATACAACTGCAAAAGTGTCTATGTTAAAAATAAATTTGCAAAACTGGCTATGTTCAAATTAAAAATACAAATTAAAAGATTCCTATTAAAGCGTGATTTTATTTATTATAGACAAATGGCTCCCTGTGATAATACTTTTCAATCATATGTAGTAATATAAATTTTCATAACTCCATTTCAGGGCTAGAAGTTTTAATCGATTTTCTCAAAATTTTCTTATTTTAACATAGCGGTGTTTGCAACTGGACTACTCATTTATCGTAGGTAACTTTTCCCCTACTATAATTATGGTGGAAATATTGCTTTTTTTCGAAGGAACAGGTGGAATTGAATAATATTTAATTTTCAAAAATCGTGTTGGACAATTAAAACCTAACAATTTATTTTTTATTTAATAAATGGACTTTTTGTATGGAAAAAAAATAGATCTAAAATATGTCTAATAATAAATTTGTTAATTTCTCGTAGACTATAAAAAAATCATAAAATTAAACAAGTAAGAAAATTATAGTCGGTCTAGACCGACTATACGATACCCTATACCATGCGTTTAGAAACCCTATCTCTTAGGCCCAACTAACTGGACATTGAAAATAAGCAAAAACCAAATTTGAGTGGGATTTTTATTAATTTTTTTGGCTGCAGATATGAAAAAGTTCATATCGGATGCTATATCTATAAAGGGACTAGGTCCAAAAATGGACCGGTCCTGATCATGTTTGGTAAAGTCTCTTGTATTTTGCAAAAATATGTACAAACAAAATTTGAGAAGAATCAGTGCAATATTTTTGTTTTTTAATAGATTTAACTGAAGAATACGACCCTGGTACATCCTATGAAACATCAAAGGACCCAATCCTAGTCACACAAAACTAATTGTATGGAATTGTTGCAAATTTGTGTTTGACTCAGAAAAAATCAGAACTACTGGCTTCATTTTTGAAAGGAAATAATTTGCTGGCGAAAGGTACCAAAGTAACTGCATATCGAAAACGCCAAAAAGAGTTGGAAAAGTCCTTAAATGTGAATGATGCAAAAAATTTCGCTTATTGCAACGATATTGAAAAGTTAATGCAGACGATAGGTTTAACCTATTCGTTTATTCATCGATAGTTCACTTATCAGCTTAAAAGTTGTGCTTTTGCACAAGGCAAATAGAATGCCTTCTGTTCCGATTGCGTATAGCACTGACACTAGTGAAAATTTCGATAATTTGAAACACATTCTGGAAGTAGTCACATATAACGAACACCAGTGGTGGATTTGCTGCGACCTCAAAATAGTTTCATTGATTACAGGCTTAACAGCATCTGGCCGTCCAAAATATCCGTGTTTTTGTGCGATTGGGATTCACGATACGGAGAAGGTGTTAAAGGAAGAAACCAGTAGAAACAGCATAACTGGAATAGTCGCATTGCACGGAAATGGCCTAAAGACAATAGGCTACACGAAAGTCTTGTTCCTAAAATGAAAATTTTGTTGCCGTTGCTCCACATTAAACTTGGCATTGCTAAAAATTTTTTGAAATGTATCGCAAAAAGACCAGCAGTATTCAACCGCTTAAACGACATTTTCCCAAGACTAAGTAACGCCAAAATTCAGGAAGGGGTTGTTAATGGTCCCGACATACGGAAACTAATCAGTCGTCAAGATTTTGACCAAGTTCTGACAGACCGAGCATTAAATACATGGCTCGCATTGAAAGCAGTCATTAAAGGACTTAAGGATAAAGAACGCAAAGACAACTACAGGCAATCTGTTGCAAACATGTTGGCAGCTTTCGATGAAATTGGGGTTAATATGTCGTACAAAATTCATCTCTTGCATCAGCATCTTGATCAACTCGCTCAACAGTTGCCAACTGAATCTGATGAGCAAGGCGAATGTTATCACCAAACTGCGCTTCCATTTGAAATAATATCTTTGTCAGAGTGCACAATTTAAACATGTTAACGATTGAAAACTATTTTCGTTTCAGGTACAGAGGAAAGAAATCTCCAGATGCAATACTAGCTGAAATTTGTTGGTGGTATAAAAACACCTTTGAAGAAGAGGAAGACGAGGAAAAAGAGGAAGAAGGGGAAGACAAAGATGAAATTCCAGAATATCTGTTGGACCTTTCTGATGATGATGACGATGACCAAAATATTAGAGAGAGCAGTGATGTTGATCCACAGCCGCCTGCTAAACGGCAACTGGCCAAATAATTAATTTCATTTATTTAATTTTTTTATTTAAAACTTTTCATAACTAACATTTCAAAAATATATCTTTTTCCATATTTTTATAATTTCTTTTTCAATGTTTCTTCAAAACCAACACTGAACAAAATTGATACATAAAAAATGAGAAGTAAATAAATATTAAGCTGGAAAACGCAAGTTTTGTATTATGATTGTTTTCTTTTCAAATGAAATTTATTGAAGAAACTGAGAAGCATAGATCAAACCGAAAGCAAAAAAGACTTAGTTTTGGGAAAAATATTTTCAAAAAGCATGAAAAAAAAAATAATTTTTCCAACATTTTGCTTCATAAGCACCACAAAAATTTTCTAAATCAATTTTTTTAAAAATTTTAATTGTTTCACAGGTCTCTAGCAATAATTTGGCTTTTACAGATTGAAAAATATCAATTAGTCGACGAGTTATAGCCAAAAAACTATATAAACAATATGCTGAAAATCGGCATTTGACTGCAAAGTCCGAAGGTCGATTAAAAAAAAAATTCGAACTAACATAAACAAACGCCGCGATACGGGTCTTCTAATTTAGCCTCTATTTTCACCCCTCACTCTCAGAATCGACCTAATTTTTGCTAACCTGAATTTGTTCCACAGTGTTATTTATATTTATGTAATTGTTAATATTGTCGACTGTTTCACCTTCTATTTCTTCATCGTCATAGACTGCTATATCATCATCTTCTTCGCAAAATATTGTTTTTTATTTTTTATAGAGTACATCGGTTATTGCTAAATGCAAACCATGGTTAAAGCAAAGTTGAGGTGTGATGTCCAAGATTCTTCCATATTTCACCATAACTGCGGCTGCATCGTGTGTTGATGATATTATATCTCTTTTCATATCAATTTCAAATTCTATCAATTTATCTGTAACGTATAGTTTTGTTTGTTCAGCATTACATGTACCTTTTATATGGACTAAACCTAATACATAAACTTAAAATTTTTGCAACAAATTATCAACAAGGGCAAATTATCAACATTAGGTATCTTCTATTCATTGAATTATAGGTAAATTCATCTACTTTTATGGAGAATTTTACGTTCCTTTGTTTAACCTATTGATAATACTTATTGTTTCTTTTTTTTTATTTCATAAAACTTCAAAATAATTTTGTAACAGTTATAGGATGTTAAGGCATGACAAAGTCTTTATTTCGAACGCATACAATAATAGCTTGTGATTTCACATCTTCTGCATCTTCTGGAATTGCAATCACTTTATTGGATGGTGGTAGGACAACGCATTCATCACTAAAATTGCATTTGAATATGACGTTAAATGAAGCACCATTATGCAATTTATCATGGCTAGAGTTTTTAAGCAAAATTGATATTTTGTTGTGGGATGCATGCACAATGGCAAACAAGAAATCAATTGAAGCTTTAGATCGAACAATGATAGATTTTCGTGGATATACAAAATTTATTTGGTGGTGCTTTGATATTGTTAGCAGACTTTAGACAAACACTACCTGTTATTTCAAAATAATTTAATGTGTATTTGAAGCTATCAAATCTATGGAGATACGTTAAAATATGTGTATGTAAAATTCACAGAGATTTTTGCACATTCCCACAATCAAAAGAAGAAATAATTGAAAAAGTCTTCCTAAATATACAACAGTAATACAAAAATCATACTTGGTTGAGTGAAAGAGCTATATTGTCAATGATTTGAACTTCATCATTCAATCTGAAATAGTTGGCGATCACATATAAATCTTTTGATACTGTGAAGAATAAAGAAGACGTAGTACATTATCCAACTGAAGTTTTGAATTTCCTTGATTTGCCAAGAATGCCACCGCATAATTTACAATTGAAAATCGGATCTCTAATCATTATGCTTCATAATATAAATCCACCAAAATTATGCAACGATCAAAAAATTAATGAATTACATATGTAATTGAAACAACAATTTTAAATGGGAAATTCAAAGGCGAAGATGTTTTAATACAAAGCATCCCATTGATATGTCATTTGAATTTTACAGTTTACAGTTTCCCATACGTTGGCTTTTGCAATGACTATTAATAAATCTCAAGGTCAGTCGTTCAGAGTTAATTATTAATTAATTTCTTTATTAATTTCCTGTACAACAAGACATGTATTAAATTAAAGTACAGTATTTTCATCGTTCTAAAATTCGCCACAAAATTAAAATACAATAAAAAAATTTATAACTTATTTAAAATAAAGTAAAATAAATACAAGAAATTATTAAAATTCATGAATTTAAAGAAATGAAAATTAAATATATTTAAACAAAGTAACTAAACAAAAATTTCATAAAATGTATCGCGTTGCTAACTAATTGTTGGTTGTGTGGAATTGCATTCCAAAGACGTGTGGCGTTTATGAAAAATTGCCATTCTGACACAAGGCATCGACGCATAGAGATAATAAGTTTTTTGCCCCTTCTGGATCTAGCAAACTGTATTTGATCATAAAGATATAGGAGTTTCTCGGTGTAAATTATTTTGTGCAAAAACATTAAAACCCTTATATTAATAAGGTTATCGAATGAGACTCCATAAAGACTTTTTGAGAATATCGAAACACTATCACGTTTCTTCAGTCCATAAACATATCTAACAATATTGTTGTACAAAATATTTAGTTTTTTCTTGCTTGCGACTACGCCAAAAAGTTCACAGCCATAAAGTAGACCAGGAATTAATGCCTTTGCAAGAAGATTTCTTACTCTTAACGGCGTAAAATACTGAGTTAACCAAAGCGATCTTAGCTTTATATACGTTTGAACCACAAGTGTATCTACATGGCTTGGCCAAGTCAAGTTGTTATTGAACACTGGGAGCAAAAGTTGCACTCATCAGAAACTGGCTTGCCAGAGACGTGATACAATGGCTTATAACCTACCTCCAAGTGGTACTCCTGGGCAACGCTAGGCAAAGCCAGTTAATTCTGGTGAATATTCCTAGCGGCTAAAGGTTAAGGAAGAGAAATGTCTGCCAGTGCAATCCCGTACGGGGGGTAACTGGTAGTTACTAAATTTGCCAATTGGTAGCGAAGCCTCGCCAAAAGGCGCTAAATTTGGTACTGCGGGGAGATCGAATAGCCCTAAGAAGAGGACTCTTTGACTTCTCGCGGAGACTAAGCGAACTATAACACAGGAATCTGATGGCCGACTGGTGGATCGTGAAACATCCAACCAGATGAAAAGGTTGTCACACCCCTTTAATATATGTGAGATCCAAGTTGAACTGAAGGTATTGTTGGACCACATTACGAACGTGGCACTAGAGGCTTTCGAATCTGACGTGCAGAGGAGATCGCTGTGTGTGACACAACCACCCCTTGTGAAGTGTAAGAGCTGGTATATGCGTTGTATGGGAATGCTGGTATATGCGTTGTGTGGGTGGCATGAGTGGAAGATGAGTCGCAAGATGAATCGGATGCAAGAATGTCGGATGTAGCATGAGTATATAAGACGATATAAGAGTGCGTGAAAATGGTTCAGAAAATTGTGTTATGGTAAGCAAGGTCAATGCAGAAGTCTGTGAGGAATCTTTAATACGATCTCATTGGGAATGGCGCCTCGGGGAGTTTCGCAGTGGCTGTGGTGCCCATACCGCGGGCAGATCACAGATCGATGTGGAGGTGCATTCACCCAGGTGTTGCTACCTCTAAAGCAAAAGGGTTTTAGATAGGCCCGACACAATAACAAAGTGTGGAGCGATGCCGTACACATCACTCCAGCTTGTAACCGTCTTATGGCGGGGCGAAGGCAAGACGCATAGTATCTCTCTAAGTGCTAAGACCACCGTGTGGTTAAGTCGACAAGACAGGCGGCACACACGTAAAATCCCGTATGACTTCTGTTATTGAACACTATCCCAAGATTTTTTACCTTTTTTACAATCTCGATTTTCTGATGGTTTTTTTTTTTTTGAATAATCAAACATTATGATTTATGCGGGTTGAGACAAAGTCCATTTGCAGTGGCCCAAAAATGTATTTTTTTTTTTTTTTTTTTTTATAACGTTTATTTAAGCATAATTAATATAATGAAACTAAAAATAAACAAATAGTGTATATTTACATTTTGTTATACATAGTCCCATATTCGGGTGCTCAAGTATATTACATATATATATATTAATAAAATATTTAATTTTTTTTTTTAATTGTTTATGGTCTTTACACAACTTAAGAGTATTTGTAGATAATATAAATGATATGTAATGAAAAAATTTAGAGAAAAAAAATTACAGTTTTATCCTCAAACATTTTCTTTCAAAGATTCTAAATTTTTCCATATAGGATGGCGATATGTTAAACCATATTTGGCAACCATATGTTAGGATAGGCCGTATTAATGACTGGTACAAAAGAATTTTAACCTTTGATTTAATGTGTTTTGATAAAGAAAGCATTTCTTGCTTTTATTATTTGGAAATTTATATGGTTATTGAAATACAAAAATTTATCCAGGTGAATACCTAAATATTTAACTATTTGTTTATTTGGAATGGTTATATTTTGCATGGATTTTATACCAAAGGATTTCCAATTATTTTTAATATTGTGATTGCATTTTCCTGTTGGGGGACGAAAAAGTATAGTTTCACATTTATTGGTGTTAATTTTCATTTGCCAATCACTAGCATATTCTTCAACAGTTTGAAAATAATTTTGTAATTTTCCATTAATATTCTCAATTTTGTTATCAGCATGATAAATAATAATATCATCAGCAAACGCAATAATACTGTCAATTTTGTTTAAGAGATCATAAATATACAAATTAAAAAGAATTGGCGAATTGACTGTACCTTGTTGCAAACCATTTACTATTAAAAATTTCTTTGTACTAATTTTTTTCTTATTACAAATTAAAAATGATTTGTTATTTAGCATATTATGTAAGAGTATAATTAAATGAAGAGGGAATTTATACTTGAATAATTTGTATATTAAGCCAGGGATCCAAATACTGTCGAAAGCTTTTTCGAAGTCAATTAGACAAGCACCTGTGCATAACGATTTATTTAAATTCCAATGTACATTTGAAACAAGCATATGTATTGCATGGATTGTAGAATGTTTGAATTTAAATCCAAATTGTCTGTTATTAGTTAAATATTTCTTTTCGCAATATTTTATTATATTGTTGTTAATGCAAATTTCGAAAATTTTACTAATGTTCGGCAGTAAACTTATTGCACGCAAGTTTTTAGGATTGCTACTGTCCTTATCTTTTTTTGGTAAAACAATTACTTTTGCAACTTTCCATGCACGAGGGAAGTACGAATTGTTGAGCATGTTATTGAAAAGGGTGCAATATTCAAAAATTATGTTTTCGGGAATGTTTCCTAATATGATATTTGGAATATTATCAATTCCAGATGACAATTTTTTTCTTAAGTTACTGAAAATATAAGTTATTGTAGCTCTTGTTACAAAAATTTCCTCATTGAGAGATTCATTTAATCCATTGGCTTTATTGTTGTCACTAAAAGTGGTAATAGTTGATCCATTGCATTCATGCTCGATTTTCATTTGTAAAAATCTAGAGAAACAATTATTAACTTCAACATGTACTCTGTTTTCGGAATCAATTTCTTTAAATGAGTGTACAGATTCGAAGAACGCCCCAATTAAATTTAAAATTTGATCATGATCTCTTACAACAAAATTATCGGTTTCTTTCTCTATTTCATCAGAATTAATACCAGCATTTCTTAGCAACATTTCGTCCTCTTTACAAATTTTCAACATATTAATATCCAATGACTGTGTCGTTCTAAATTGTTTCTTAGCTTCAGTAAACATAGATGATGTATTCTTGGGGTTAATACTTGTAAGTTTGTCTTTGAAATGTTTATTTGTAGCGATAACGAAGTTATCATTGATTAATTTTTTAATTAATTTTAATTTAGCTTTAAAATAAATTATTTCCATAGGCGTACGAATATCTTATAATCTGTTACGTTTTTTAATAATAGTAAGAATTTTACTTTTCTCCATTTGTAATTTTTTTATGATTGGACTTATATATTTTTCAGTTGTGTCACATTTATAAAATTTGGGGACAGTTTTTTCTGTTATATTTATAATAAGTTCATTTAATTTGCACAAATAGAAATCGATTTCGGAATTTGTAAGATTCCTGTTATTTGGTACTGGTTCAATATTAATAAACACATTTAGTATCTTATTTCTAAATTGTTTCCAATTAGTTTTTTTATAATTTAATTTAGAATCTGGAGGTTGTTTAAAAAAGGAAAGCGGGTGGTCATTTTCTTTATTTAGAATAAAAATTTGTAACGCATTATGGTCACTATCATAATCGATGGTTTTGAGGCAATTTAATGAGTTGTTCTCTTTATGTATAGATAGACGAGAGTCCGCTAAACATAGGTCTAAAAATGAACCACAACGAGGGTATGAAGGTGTTACAGAAGCGTATAAGCTACACCTGAATCTAATTTCATTATCAGATAACCATTCGTTAAGAATGTTTCCTTTAGGATTATTGGAAGAGTTGCCCCAGTTAGAGTGTTTACAATTAAAATCTCCTGAGATTATATAAAAATTATTAGGATCTTGTAAGTTTAAAGATTCGAACAGATGATTTAAGTCAGTTTTTAAATGGGCGTTGTTGTTGCCCGACGGATAGTATACTGATACAACATATAATGATTTGTTTCCAACAAGTGGTATTTTTGCAATACATGTCTCAAGACATTTAAAGGAACTTTTAATGCTATTTGTGAAATCTTTATATTTAATTTCGTTTTTGATTAAAATTGCTGTTCCACCTCCCCTTATAGAATCTGCCCTATCCTTTCGTATCACATTATAATGTTCAAAATTAACTTTGTGTTTGGAATTCAGTTTTGTTTCATTTAACAATACTAAGTCTGGATTATATATATTTATAAAATTACTTAAATCATACCTTCTACTTAATTTTATTAAAGAATTTACATTTATTTCGATTATATTAAGTTTTTTTACAATAATTTGCTCCATTTTAATGAATTAAGCTTCTAACATCGAGAAAATTGTATCTATTCTAGATGTTTGTATTTGAAGTTGTTTGTGTAAAATAATTACTTGGTTTGATAGATTTTTCATAGCATTATTTAGTTCTTCCAATACGTGTTGGATTGGGTTGATGTTATTTCCATTCTGAGGAGTGTTGTTCTTTAAAATATTAGCATATGTCATATTAGGGTTAACATTTGTTGAATTATTTGTTCTTGCTTGTGATAAGAATTGTTTTCTGGCACGTAGTCTTTGCTGAAGCTCTTTATATTTTTCGCAACCTTTATATGAAGCAGGATGTCCATATTTGTTGCATAATACGCAAAATAGTTTTTCCCTTTCATTTTCACATACCTTAACTTGGGCACATTTTCCAATATCGTGTGTTTCATTGCATTTAACACATCTATGTGGCAAAAAACAGTTTGAAGCGCTGTGAAAAAAGCTTTGACAATTCCTACACTGAGCAATTTCTGGTTTTCTCAAGGCTTCCCATCGAACGCAACGATACATTAGTCCGCTAATTGATTTTAATTCTTTAATTTTGCTTTCCCCACTTATTTGAACTAAATAAATTGGGAGATCATATCCAGCTTTTAAAGCATTTTTTGTAGTAAATTTGTTTACCTTTTCAAATTTTAAATTTTCGTTTTGGAATTTACTTAGTTCCTCAAAAATTTCATCAGGATCGGTATTCGCACTGAGGCCCTTTAAAAGATATGTTTTTGTTTTTAAGTTTTTTGGCGTAAAGGTAAAAAATCGAGTTTTCGTTTTTTGTAAGTAAGCTTTTACTCTAATATAGTCATTCATTGAAGACATAAATAACGACAGTTTCTTATTGTTGAATTCTTTTATTTTAAATTCATATATATTTAAACCGTTCTTTATGAAATCGATAAGTTCATTAGGTTCCACATCGTAGATATTTAGAGGTGGCACTTTTTTGTTATTATTTTTGTTTTTATTATTTGTTGAGTTTTCACTGTTTGCATTATTCGCTCTACTTGTAGAGACATTTGAAGAAGAGCTTTTAGAAGTTGTTGGTTGTTCATGCTCTTGCACATGTTTTTCAAATTTTGTTAAATGTTCTTCACTACAATCTTTGTCATTGTCTAGAATTGCATAATAGTTGTTTTTTTGTAGCTTAGACATTTTTTCACTTTGTGTATTGCTTTTTCTTTTTCGTGTATGCTCTATTTTATAATTTTGTTGTTTGAATGCACTATTTATGTTGTTAAAGTCATTTTTTGATTCTGAGTTTAGAGCATTAAGCTCACTCATTATTTTTTAGGTGTTGTTTTTTTTTTGTAGAGTCTATTTCTCTTGCTTTTGTTAAAAAAAAAAAAAAATAAATAAAAAGAATATAACTATAACGACAGTATGCGTTACAACAAATAAATATGCACCGAATGTGTAAGAAATATTTATATTTTCCGCTAAATGTCCGTCTATCATGACAGTCACGATCGAACTCTCGGCCCAAAAATGTATTTATACCCTATACCACTATGTGGCTTGGGTATAATGACTTTGTGCTGCTGTTTGTAACTACCAAAAATATTTGACCTAGACCCATCTTTTATTATACCGATCGAATCAGAATCACTAACTGATTCGATTTAACGATGTCCGTCCGTGTGTCCGTCCGTCCGTCCGTCTGTGTGTCCATGTAAACCTTGTAATCAAACTGCAGGTCGCAAATATGTGGCTTTACCAAATATGGTCAGGATCGGTCCGTTTTTTGACCTAGTCCACATAAAAATATAGCACCCGATATGAACTTTTTCATATCTGCAGCCAAAAAAATTAACAACAATGCCACTCAAATTTGGTTTTTGCTTATTTCTATATCCAGTTAGTTGGACCGAAGAGATAGGGTTTCTAAACCATAGTATAGGGTATCGTATGGTCGGTCTAGACCAACTATAATTTTCTTACTTGTTTTTCTTTATAAACTTTATTTTGCATGAAGATAAAAATACCGATTCATATTAAATAAAATAATTTTTTTTTTTTTTAAATCAATTATTAAAAAATTTTTTTTAAAAAAGCTCCTTTTCATAAAAAAGTAGTATATAAAAAAAGTACCTTTCCTTCAAAAAATGTCTTTTCTTAAAAAAGTACTGTTTTTCTCGCAAAATATTCCCCAGAAAAATTGTTTGAAAAATAAAAAAACAATGGGTGTTAGTTTTATTTTTATAAAACGTTATAAAAATCTATATTATTATAAATATAATATTAATTCGGGGCTTAACGAACCTTGACGTTCGGGATTGTCACTGATAACTAACTTGTTGGCTTAACAAAACACCCTCTCAAAGGCATCTTAAAAGGCTACCATAAACCTTTTGAGCTAAAGATAGTGTTTCGTTAAGCCAACAATCGGCGTGTTCACGCACTCTACGCATAAACAAGTACCATTTCTTAAAAAAGTAACTTATTTTAAAAAAGTACCTTTTCTTAAAAAAGTAGCTTTTCTTAAAAAAGTACCTTTTATTAAAAAATCATTTTCTCTTAAAAAAGTACCTTTTCTTAAAATCCCTCCTTTTAAAAGTACATTTCTTAAAAAAGTACCCTCTTTTAAAAAGTATATTCTTGTTAAAATAAGTTGATTTTCTTAAAATAGTAGCTTATCTTTAAAAAAAAAACCCCTTTTTTTAGGAACCACCTTTTCTTAAAAAAGTATATTTTCTTAATAAGTACCTTTTCTTATAAAAGTACCCTTACTTCAAAAAAGCACCTTTTCTTAAAAAAGTACCTTTTCTTAAAAAATTTCATTTTCTTAAAAAAATTACCTCTTCTTAAAAATGCACGTTTTCTTAAGAAAACCTGCATGTAAAAAGTATCTTTTTTTAAATAGTACTGCACCTTAAAAAGTTAATTTTCTTCAAAAAGTACTTTTATTAAAAAAATACCTATTTCCTAAAAATTATGGGACTTTAAAAAAATAACTTTTCTTTAAAAAAGCAATTTCTTTAAAAAAATATATTTTCTTAAAAAAGTTGCTTTATTGAAAATACAACAAAAAATAAATTTAAAAAAAACTGGTTCAAATTTAAGTAGTATTAAAATGTTAGAGCTAATTAGCAGCAAAAGTAATAAATTGATAAACCTACCCAATATTGGTTATAATATTGAGTTCAAGATACAAGTGGAGAGTAACAAAGATTCAGCACAGCCGATTTGAACACTCTTACTTGCTTTCATATGATGGTATGTAGACTTGAAAGTGTACTATTTTCATAGTAACTTTATATAAACCTATTTGCAAGTTATTAAAAACCAGATTGAAAGAAGTTCATCCTGTGGTAGTAATGAGAGTTTGATTCTTTTAAAATAACTTCTCTTATTTGCTAAATCGTTTCAATAAAGGTGCGAGTTATTTGATTTCGATCTACTTTCTTCTTTACCTTTCAATAGCAGAACTACAAATATGGTACCTACGACTCAAAATTGACTTTTTTGGAAGAAAATTTCTTCTCACCCCCTGGTTTTGATGTACATGAATAGAATTAAAAAGGAAATTACGACTGATAATAGAATAATCCTAAATTAACTTTTGCGTTGTACGAACTACAGTGACTTAAATGTAAATAAAAGTAAAGATACAAAACAAAATTGTTTTATAATATTTAGGGAATTTATTCTCAACTTTAAATTTTTAAATCGAATTAATGAATTCATTCTTTTAACAATCCGAATCCATTGTAATCATGCACATGCCTGTGCTCATATCAAACGAATGGAATGGTAAGGGGAAATGCAAGTAATTTGGGTGGCAAAAGGAAAGCCCATACATGAAATTTGGTATATAAGCTTTTATCGGCCATACGATGAACGCTATTGAAACTAGTGATAATCGGTCCATGTTCAGACCTAGCCTCCATACAAATTACCCCTATTAAATCGACATAAATTGCCATATGATCCAAATTGTCGTATAGATCTTACTCAAATTGGGTTTGTATGCGTTTATTACATCCATTAATGAGAATTCTAAAAATGATCCATATGGGACAACTCTTAGTCATAGGCCCCATATAGAGCTGCTTCCCATCTTCACTTAAATCTTTTAAAAAACAAAAATATTGCACTGATTATTCTCAAATTTTGTTTGTATATATTTTTGCAAAATACAAGGGACTTTACCAAACATGATCAGGATCGGTCCATTTTTGGGCCTAGTCCCCATATAGATATAGCATCCGATATGAACTTTTTCATATCTGCAGCCAAAAAAACTAATTAAAATCCCACTGAAATTTGGTTTCTGCTTATTTTCTATGTCTAGTTAGTTGGGCCTATGAGATAGGGTCTCTAAACGCATGGTATAGGGTATCATATAGACGGTCCCGACCGACTATAATTTTCTTACTTGTTTATTAAGGTCATAGTTTAGCTTAACACATTTTCTTCTATGGAGCTTACTGGACTACTCAGATACAGCTGAACGTCGTCCGCATACATGTGTATTTTGCAGTGAGATAGTTGTTGTGGCAAATCATTGGCATAGACGGAAAAAAGAAGTGGACCCAGAATCGATCCTTGAGGTACGCCTCTCGTGAGTGTTACAGCTCTTGAGGTCGGATTATTAACGTATACAGATTGAGTCCGATTTGTGAGGTATGAATGTAAAAGCTGCGTAGAAGTGGATGAAAAGTGAAAAAAATGTTTTAACTTCATACATAGCGTTTGATGGTTAACTGTATCGAACGCCTTTGAATGGTCGAGAAGTACCAAAAAGTTTATGTTACCACAGTCAAGTTCACTTCTTATGTTCTCGGTTACATTAAACAAAGCTGTAGTACAACTGTGGTTAGAACGAAATCCGGACTGCTTGTCAGACATTAGTTGATTTTCGTTTATATAATTGCTCATTTGTAGATGTAGTAGTTTTTCCATTACTTTTGATAGAAAGCTTAATATAGCTATTGGGCGATACTCCGTCTTCGATTTTGGAATAGATATTATTTTTGCATATTTCCATTTAGGAGGGAAAGAAGATGTAATAATGGCGTTAAATAGGTGTTTTATATAAGGCAATATTAATGGCAAAATGATTTTGATAACTTGGGATGTAAGTTATCGAAACCCACGGCGTTTGATTTTATTAATGAAAAACTGGATAATACATCAAACTGACTAACACAAGAAAACTCGAAAGCAGTTTGTTCAAAAGAGGAGCTATTATTCATAATATTGTTGTTCGAATCTGTACTGTGCACTATTGTCGTCGGAAGATAAGTGAAAATGGTATTAAGTTCGTTTGCATCAATTGGGCAGCTTACATTTTTATTATTTTTGCTAATACCAATATCTCGAATGGTTTTCCATGTATCCTTGGAGTCAACGGCCGATGAAAATCGTTTGGAATAGTAATTAGTTTTAGCCATTCTTATTTTAGAATTAGCCTTACTTCTAGCAGTGTGAAAGTCGAGTTTAAATTCATTCGTTTTTTCCACCGGGAATAAGCAAAATCTCTGCGTTGTATTGATTGCTGGATATCAGTTGAAAACCATTGTTTACTCTTTGTGGTAACTTTTTTCTTTTTTAACGTAACTGTATCATCAAAGAGGCTTAAGATATTACGTTCTAAAAACTCCAACTGGTCATCAACAGAAGTCATTTGGTATATTTGGTTCCAATTGAATAAGTTGAAATTTTCATACAACAAACTATAGTTAAGGTTCTTGTAATCACGATAGGAGTAAAAAAATTTGATTTTCTTGGTGAAGCTGGAAATCATAGGCTAGAAAAACCAGATCATGTTTAGAAAAACTGGAAGCTGAGATTTGATCATACAGCAGCACCTTCGATGGATTAGCGACAAATATTAGATCAATCAATGTACTGCTGGACGTTGTAAAGTGTGTTGTAATATTCGTTGGTGTAAGTCCTAATGACTGCATACTATCTTTAAACGACGATTCTTTTAGTAGATTCGAATTGAAATCTCCCAAAATTGCTATATCATTGTAAGGCATGGTTAAGATTTCCATTTTGTTCATGAAATCCGCAAAAGGTACATCACGTTTGGGTCGATAAGCACAACCAATCAGCATTTTCCTTCCAGATGATGAGATTTCAACAAAAATATACTCAATTCTGTCATTTTCTTCCGCCTTGCAACGAAAACTACATGTAACAGTATTTTTGACGTATATTGCCACACCACCTCCTCCTCATCCACTTCTATTAAACCGAAATACTTTATAACCATCTAAGCAAATGAGGCTATCCGGAATAGATTCATCGAGCCATGCCATGTTTGCGGCATAAATTTAGAAGTTTCTATATTTTCACACGGTCAACTGTATATTGTATGTTCACGCGTGGGAAGCCGTGTTCCTATTCATTTTTTGTGAAAATGGCAATACTAAAAATGTCGTTTACCACCAAGTACTACAATAATTTTTTTTCTTTTTTGATGTTCTCACTTTAGAAAATTTATGTTTTTTGCACTTCTTTTTTAGGAAAATGTCAATTCTGTGTGGCAGATTTCATTTTTAATACAAAGATGTAAACGTATAGTCTCTACTTTGATATCAAGACAGTAAGAGGAAGATATGTATATATGTATATGCATCAACCTATTGGATAAAGCGATGGCAGTAATCAAGTCTGCAAACTATATAGAAGTCTCTATGGGCTTAAACAGACATCAATATGTTGGAAGAAGAGGTTCACACGCAATTCTGAAGAAGATAAGTTTTAAAGTAAGCAATACAGATTCTTGTGTCTTTACTGGGGAAATTAAAAAGAAGAAAATCATACTGGCTACATACAATTATACACTGATTGTATAATTGCTGCAGCATCAAAAAATGTAGCTGACTACTTCTTAAAATGTTTGAGATATGAGTTTGACGTTAAAATATTTAGTTTACATTTCAATTTAGGAACGCCAAACTGCATGTGAAAACAAATAAGAAAATTATAGTAGGTCTAGACCGATACGATACCCAATACCATAGTTTAGAGACCCTATCTCTTCGTCCCACTAATTGGATATAGAAAATATGCTTAAACCAAATTTGAGTGGCATTGTTATTAATTTTTTCGGCTGCAGATATGAAAAACTTCATACCGGGACTAGGGATTAGGTCGAAAAATGGACCGATCCTGACCATACTTGGTAAAGTCACTTATATTTTGAAAAAATATATACACAGAAAAATCTGTGCAATATTTTTGTTTTTTTATAGATTTAAGTGAAGATCGGGAAGCAGCTCTATATGGGGCCTATGACTAGGAATTGTCTTATAGAGATTATTTTTTGACTACTGATTGATGATTATAATAAACACATTCACACCCAATTTGACTGAGATCTATATGATAATTTGGATCTTATGGCAATTTATGTCGATTTCATAGGGGTCATTTGTATGGGGACTAGGTCTGAACATGGACCAAATTTCACCAATTTCAACAGCATTCATCCTATGGTCGATGGAAGTGTATATACCAAATTTTATCAAAATATGTTCATATTTGCGAGCTGTAGTTTGATTACAAGGTTTACATGGACACACAGACGGACGGACTGACATCGATATATCGACTCAAAAAGTGATTCTGAGTCGATAGTTATAACAAAAGATGGGTCCAGGTCAAATATTTTTGGTAGTTACAAACAGCAACACAAAGTCATTATACCCAAACCACATAGCGCCATAGGGTATAAATAGTGCTAAAAAAGTTTAATATACAGAATGCTAGAACAGTGAGTTCACCTGTTGAAAATATTTAAACATCAAGTATCGATTCAAACAATATTACGTTTCCATATCGAGAAGCAATTGGATCACTTATGTAACTCGCAATAGTTGACTGAAGCGTATTTTTAAATATTTCTGTGGAAGCCTTTGAGAGTGTGTGAATGCGTTAATGTTCAGTACATTTGGGTATAACGTTTGTTAAAATATTTTGCTGGTGACGACAACCTTCAACTTACAATTTTATGTTTGCGTCATAGAGCTTATTAAAAATCGACACTTTCACAAACCAACCAAGCATATTGAGGTAAAGTTCCATTTCATTCGTGAGATATATGAAAAGAAAAGTTTTCAACTCAAGTAACTAAGTGGCAACAACGGAACAATTGGCTGATATTTTACAAAACCGCTCTTAAATGGATGAATAATTATTTAAACAAAAGTGGAAGTGTTACGAATCAATTTGTTTACATATTTATTCTTTCATTCTTTGTAATTAAATAATGTTGTGTTTCTGTTTTAGAAACGTATTCGTTGATTTGTATTTTGGTATTTTTAATCAATTAAAGAAAAGAAAATTTTCATTCACAATTTATCTATACTATAGAAAACATATTTTTTTCTTTGCTAACAATATATTTTTTTTTGTTGTTTTACATGTTTTTATTTATTGAATCTTCACTTTTTATACTATATGAACAAACAATAATTTTACAAATCTTAAAACTAATACTTAATATAATGTCCAGCCAGGGTCAAATAATACATAAATTGCTCAATGATATAGTAAATATAAAAAATAATGTTTTCAAAAATGATCCACTCACAGAGTTTGCTTACAGACTTCTGAATAATGCGTATAATTAACACATATACCAAATTTGACCGATATCTGTATGATAATTTGGTAATTTAGGTCAAACAAGCATCGATTTTGACCAATTTCAATACCGAAAAAAGATTATATTCAAAATTTTGATTACAGGTTTCAAAATTTTGATTACAGGGTTTTCATGGCCACACAGTTATAAAAAATAGCAGTTACAAATTATAGCACAAATTCCTTATACATTATACATCATTAAATATTGAAATTTATATAAAAATATATTGGAACAGGCTTAAATAGTATAACTTTTGCTTTAATTCTCATTTGGTTGTTTTCAGCAAATATATATGAATTTAACTTTTTACCAAACAAACTATCTACTGCTTTTGGTTACTGATGAGGGTTGGTGATTCTTCCCGAAACAGCTGTATAACCTGTCATGCAGAATATAGATCAATTTTAAAACAAATGTGCTAATGCTTTTGCTTTATTTTTATACCCTATACCACTATGTGGTTTGGGTATAATGACTTTGTGCTGCTGTTTGTAACAACCAAAAATATTTGACCTAGACCCATCTTTAATTATACCGATCGAATCAGAATCACTTTCTGAGTTGATTTAACAATGTCCGTCCGTCCGTCCGTCCGTCTGTGTGTCCATGTAAAGCTTGTAATCAAACTGCAGATCGCAAATATGAATATATTATGATGAAATTTGGTATATAAGCTTTTATCGGCCATGGGATGAACGCTATTGAAATTGGTGAGAATCGGTCCATGTTCAGACCTAGCCCCCATACAAATTACCCATATGAAATCGACATAAATTGCCATAAGATCCAAATTGTCATATAGATCTTACTCAAATTGGGTTTGTATGTGTTCATTACATCCACTAATGAGTAGTCCAAAAATGATCCCTTTGACCCCATATAGAGCTGCTTCCCGATCTTCACTTAAATCTATTAAAAAACAAAAATATTGCACTGATTCTTCTCAAATTTTGTTTGTACATATTTTTGCAAAATACAAGAGACTTTACCAAACATGATCAGGATCGGTCCATTTTTGGACCTAGTCCCTTTATAGATATAGCATCCGATATGAACTTTTTCATATCTGCAGCCAAAAAAATTAATAAAAATCCCACTCAAATTTGGTTTTTGCTTATTTTCAATGTCCAGTTAGTTGGGCCTAAGAGATAGGGTTTCTAAACGCATGGTATAGGGTATCGTATAGTCGGTCTAGACCGACTATAATTTTCTTACTTGTTTTTTTTCTCTTTATTAATTTGCAATCTATCATATGATAATAAGCAAATTTGATACAATCCAGTATAATAAAAATAAGCATATAGTATATTACATCATTATGTAATATCACTTCTATAATATAATAATCGAATTATTTATATACAAAATAACATTAAGATAGTTTCAGAAATTTATACAATTAGTTATACAATATATTTACAAATTTATTCCCTAAATGGGAGATCTAACACATGTATTCTCTTCAATCTTTTTGTTTCATTGGTTTCATCTAATAAACAAATGGATAATGTATTAGAGTGATAACTCAATCTATTTAAATATTTGTCCGAAAACCTTTTGATTTCATCCTTTACTTTCGGTATGTTGAGATCATTATGAATTGTATTATTTTTCACAAACCATGGTGAGTTCAGAATAGTCCGCAGTGACTTAGATTGAAATCTCTGTAATATTTCAAAATTCGAATTGCTCGCATTTCCCCAGAGGTGGATACCATATGTCCAAATTTGTTTGATGATCACTTTGTAAAGTCGTATTTTATTTTCTACACTAAGTTGCGATTTCGGACGAAAAAGCCAATACAACTTTTTAAATTTATTGTTGAGTTGTTGGCGTTTATTTTTAATATGATTTTTCCAAGTCAGTCGCCGGTCCATATACATTCCAAGATACTTTACACAGTTTTTATGTGGTATAATTTCATTGTTGATGCTGACAGGGTGACAGTCGCCTTTTCTCATTGTAAATGTTATGTGGTTAGATTTATTTGAGTTGACTTTTATGTTCCACCTGGTAAGCCAGTTTTGAGTGATGTTGAGTTGATTTTGCACTAAAAAAGATGATTCGGCTTGCGTATCACTAGTTGCCAGTATAGCTGTATCGTCTGCATATGTTGCTACTAAGACATCATCGGATATTGGTAGGTCAGATGTGTATATAGTGTACAGAATGGGACCCAGAACACTACCCTGCGGTACGCCAGAGTTTATCACTAAAAATTGTGAATAATCATTGTTGTGTTTGACATAAAGTATCTATCAGATAGGTACGATTTTAAAAGTAAATAATATGGTGTTGGTAAAAATCCCTTTAGCTTGTACAATAGCCCTGCATGCCATACGCGATCGAAAGCCTGCTGCACATCCAAAAATACTGCGGAGCTTCTTATTTCAGTTGGTTTTATGGGACTTATTGGAAGATCCATTTAACAGGGTGAGTCAAGGAATTTTAGTACATTTGCTTCATCTAAAGAACCAGAATTAAAATTGAATGGTTTCAATACCTTTTCTAAATATAGAGCAAAACCCGATGCCTTCTCCTGGTCAGATTTGAGTCATCTATTTCTTTCATCCTTGATAGGCGGATGTCTTTTTTGTGGTCGATTTATATACTTTGTGGCATTCCACATATTATGTTCGTTACGAGCTGTTGGGTCTAAGTTTTGTAAGTAATTTTTTATAGATTTGTTCTTAAATTGTTGTAGGAGTTAAATTAATTCTTTCGTAGCTTTGTTGAGATTTCTCTTATCATGTGGGTGATGAATTGTTTGCCATAGTTTACGCAGTTTCCTTTTTTTGCTAATTAGGGTTTTAATTTCGGTTGAAATTATGAATTTATTATTATTTGACAAACTGTCGTTTGAAGGCATTGAAAGTACGGAGGCCTCTATCAATAGATTCGTAAAAAATTCAACATTTTCGTCGATTTCAGCTCCAGTTTTCAGAGGAATGTTTAAATTGATGTTTTTGTCAATCCAGTATTCGAATGATTCTATATCGTTTTTTTTTTTGAAAATAGATGACCTGTAGTAAAACAGAGAGTAGTACTATATGTTAAGAATATTGGTTAATGGTCAGAGCTGAGGTCAAAACTTTCAAGAACATCCAAATGGTGCCTTGGAATACCGTTGTACACAACAAAATCTAATAGATCTGGGATCCTATTAGGATCTGTTGGCCAATAAGTAGGTTTTCCTGTTGAAATAACAGAGAAGTTACTATTTTGTATGCACTTATATAGTTCTTTTCCCTTTGGGTTAGATGTTCGGGAGCCCCACCAAGGGTGTTTGGAATTGAAATCTCCTCCAACCAGAAATCTGGATCCTAATTTGTCAAAGAAGCGTTTAAAATCGTTTTGATCAAGTACGATTCGTGGAGGAAAGTAGACAGCTCCAATTGATAGTGGACTATTTTTGCTCATTACAGAAATAACGGTGGACTGCACTGATTCTTCTTGGATTTTATCTAAAATTTTGTATGATATATTTGACTTCAAAATAATGGCAGCACCGCCGTGTGCTGAATCATCGGGATGGTTGGTATTGACTAAGGTGTAACACTTTATATGAAAATACGATTTGCTGGTGAAGTGTGTCTCTGAAATTAAAAGTATATCGATTTTGTTGTTATGAAGAAAAATTTCTATTTCCTGCCTATGATTGGACAGACCGTTGGCGTTCCATATTACTATCCTGAGATCTATTTGCATAATTTATTAATCAAAAGTGTTAACATTTGCAATAAGTTGCTTGTTTGTTCAATTTGGGTTTGCATCAATTTCTCTAATCTCACAAAAGATGTGTCATTTGTATTTGATTTTGCAGCGTCAGCATAGGATTTAAAATTGTTTTGAAATTGACTTGCTTGGTGAAACATATTTTGATCAACATTTTGTCGATTATGATATATTGACGAATTAAGTGGATATGAACTAAGTTCCTGTTTTTTTCTAATAATATTTTGACACACTCTACAACCGCGGTAATTTGCTGGATGATCCTGATTACAATTTGAGCAACGTGCAGGACTTTCTCTATTTTTTTGGTATTCTGCGGTGGGGTGATCGTCACCACATTTAACACATCGAAAAGTTTTTGTACAGTAAGCTTTTGTGTTACCATATTGCTGGCATCTGTAGCATTGCACCAGTTCTTTCACTTTTCTCGGTGGTTCTATTTTTACCACAGCATAGTTTAAATGTCTGACATTGTAAATATCTTTATTGTCTTCAGCAGGTTCCAGATCAACGAAAAACAAAGGTAATGGATCTTTTGAGATTCTGCTACGCACATTCATTACGTTTCTGACTTTGTGACCATCTAATTCTAAAGCCTCTTTAATATCATCTACAGGTGTTGAATGGTGTAAATTTTTTACAACAACTCTAAAAGCCTTTCAGATTTTAGTTGATAAGTATGAAATTTTATTTGTTTTTTGTTGCATAAATTAACAATACTTCTATATGAGTCTATAGTTTTTACCATAACTTTAACTTGATTGTTTTTTTAGAGCTTTATAAGTAAAATGGGTCGGAGGGATTATTTTATAAAAATCTTTTACCATATTCGATATATTTTCTACATTGGGTATGAATAGTGGTCGCGGATTTGGGACAGAGGTTGTGTTTATTGTAACTTCATCATTGTCGTTAATACACTCATTTTCTCCTTCATTTATTAGTATTTCAAATCTATTGTTGTTGTAAATGGTAGATTATTATTAGCTATCTTCTTATTTGGTTGACTTGGTGGAGATCTCGAAATACTTCGTTTATTTGGTCGAAAAATTTGCTATTTCACTTCACTCTCACTCTCACTCTCATCGGTCTCACTTCATTCGTTCATTCTGTTGCTAAGCAGAATAACGTTTTCAGTTGAATATATTGCTTATTTGTCTTTTTGTGTGTTATGTGTTATTGTTTTTTCTTTTTTTTTAATGAAAATATTTTAATGTTTTTGTTGAAATGCAATGTAAGGTACATGCATTTGATTTCGTTTATATTTTTTTTTTCCCGACCGTAGTTTGCTAATATCTACTTCACTCACTGCCAGTTGGTATAAAACTGTTTGCTTTATTTAAAGTAAAAACATTTGATCTTGAGCCTGAACAATTTCAAACTTAATCATTAAATTGATAAGGATCGAAAATAAGATTTTTTATTTTTATAAAAAATAATAAAATTTATATAAAAATTTTGATTCGCTTTATAATATAAATGAGTAGTCCAGTTGCAAACACCGCTATGTTAAAATAAGAAAATTTTGAGAAAATCGATTAAAACTTCTAGCCCTGAAATGGAGTTATGAAAATTTATATTACTACATATGATTGAAAAGTATTATCACAGGGAGCCATTTGTCTATAATAAATAAAATCACGCTTTAATAGGAATCTTTTAATTTGTATTTTTAATTTGAACATAGCCAGTTTTGCAAATTTATTTTTAACATAGACACTTTTGCAGTTGTATAAAATTAACATAACAAGTTTTAAATCGGTACTACACAGAAATGTTAAATCTAAATAAATATTATACTCTTGTTTCTTCTTCATCATCCATTAAAGTGTCTTCGGTATCGGTTGCTTGTTCTAATGCAGCCTCATCTTCGTCTTCTTGGAGAAATCTATAATATTTTAGACTATCGACAGTAGCCCAATCCTCTCCAAAATGTTTCGTGAGTAGGCTTCTCACATCATTTAATTTTGCCGATTTTACAGGAACGCCTACATTGATCAAAGCAGGTTCAATGTGTTCATATGATTTACCTCTTTTACAAATATTGCCATAATTATTCAATTCCGATACATAATGCAATTCCCCTTTCACGCCAATTTTACCATTTTTATCTTTTTGCAAAAAGAATCTCTTCGAGGCATTAAATTGGAAATGCCAGAATCCAGGCAATTTGAGTACGGTTCTTGTAATTGATTTCCAATCATAAAAATTGAAGTCTCTGCCAAGTCTCAGTACCGTGCCATATTGTTTGAAAATATCAAAATACGCTTCTGGTTCTGCAATCACTTCTAGAGACCGTGTTGCCCTTTCGATATTTCCAAAAATACGGTCGGGAGGCAAAAATGAATGCCCCACAATGGGGAATATTACTGTAATATTTGTTATATTATTTGGAGCCTTAGTTTTTAACCAATACGCGAGCATTCCCAATACTATTGAATTCTTATTTTGCCCCCCACAGCCATCGCAAAATAACTTAACATGATTTACAGTGTCTTCAAAAGTTGTATTCATCAGTCGATGAAATAATGCTGAAGCTATCTGATTGGATCCTTTCAAGGCCTCTGGTTCCAGCCAAGTGTAGATAAATGTATTTGAAATATTTTGCGGGCCATTGGAAGGTCCTTCACAAATTGTTAAATTATATACATAAAGCTGACGGCTAAAGTATGCACTTTGGTCGGGAACTTTAGGTAATACTAAATTTTTTTGACAATCGAAAGATAGTATAATTTCGTTATCTTGAGGACTTTTAAGGTTAGTGTAAAACCATTTAGCCTTTAACTTGTGAATCCGAAGTTGTGCCATTTTTAATTGTTTTTTAGCTGGATTGCGTTCACGTGCAATAGCCTCCTTTAACTGGATGCACTTTGAGCAGGCATCTGTAGCCGGCGTTTTAAAACTTAAATTAAAGTGTTTGTTAAATACACCTCGAAAATATTCGTACTTAACTGGATCATTTTCTGGATTATTATTATAACTGTCATGAAGTTTTTTTATATTGAGCTGGCTGGATAAGTATTGCACAGTAGATCTTCCTCGCATATAATGTGATTCTATACTTTTAAGTCCCTTTATGAACGCCTTAACCGATTCAAAACGATCAGAATACCGTAAAGATTTTCTATCACCGCCTCTTCTCTCTTTCGGGAGTTCCATTGTAATTAAATGGTTTTTACAAATTCTTTGTAATCGGTCCCTAGATACTCCCAAAATAGTAGTAAACGCTTTCTGGCACACTTTCTTTAATATAATTTCGAGTTTTCCATTGGATTTCTGAACCTTTTTTGGTATAAAATAATATATTGTTTGAGATTTTCTTGTTCCTTCTTTTTTCGGTGTTCGTGATATACAATATTTCAATAAAAATGTATCCTGAGAAATCTTGCTTGACGATGAATAAAAATGGTGGTAAAATTTATTGTAGTCCTTTTGGGATAACTCGCTGCACTTGTAGCCTTGTTTTGAATTTCCATGCACACACTCTGGTATTTTTGGCGGACCTTTAGGTTTGTGTCTGAAGCAGAAGAGAGAAGCACTCAAAATACATTTGTGCAGAAAATGCATGACGAGGATAACCTTACCTGTTCGACTTTGCAACTTCTCTCTTCCATGTTGATTTATCAGCAATTTTTTTCCGTCCTCTTCCATTCGGTGCTTCATTAACTTCGATTTCTTGAACGTCCATTATTTACAAGTAGAATAATATCACAAAAAGATTATTTTATTTACGTACGTTGAATAATATCACAAAAATATTATTTTTTTTAAGTACGTTGAATAATAACACGAAAAGATTATTTTATTTACGTGCGTTTGAAATTCAACAATAAATGAACAGTTCAATAAACAACAATAACAATAAATGAACAGTTCAGTTACTGACACATACAGTCAAGATGAGGGCATTCGCAAAAGTCACTACGTAACATGCCAACATTTGAAAAATTTTATGTAACTTACAGTGATTTGAGTAGTCCAGTTGCAAACACCGCGATGTTAATTTAATATAGACAGTTTTGCAGCAGTATTGAATATTTAACCAGAATTTACGCGTAACTTACCGAGTTTTGAACGAGACTGATAAGGGCTAAGGGAGGCATTTTAAAAAACAAATAAAATGGCGGCTTTAACAGAATTTTTTTTTTTTTTAACTTAGCGGTGTTTGCAACTGGACTACTCAAATGCGAGTAGTGTAATTTGCAATAAACATTTATAAGAGTGTATCCTGAGGTAATAATACCTTTAAATATATATATCTCAACATCTTATATCCAATAATAAATACATAAATACCCAATCAAATTCACATTCATTAATTCATTAATTCTCTCGTATATTGCTGGTCCCTTTGAAAATAAAAACAATATAGAAACAAGTCTTCATTCAAATAGTGGCTTGGCAATGCAACAGAACTTTTAAAGTATTAATTTTAAATTTATCCTTACGTTTATCCAGATAACCTTTTCAAACGGACTTCATGGCAAATAGTATTCAATTGATGAACGATAAGGCAATCAGATCCCTCTAAATGGAACTCATATTGTCCTTAAAATGTATTTTAATCAAGCGAAAATTTTCTCTGTAAATCATCTTTCAAAATGTATACAATGAATTGATCTTTAAAAGAACTGCGTTAAACACAGCACGTATTGTATGTTTAATGAAGCGTATTTTACTTCAATGTTCCATTCAAAAGTGTGCCATCAAATGCATTTTCATGCAATTCCAACACTTTAACGTAGTAATGTACACACATACTCATTCAGTCCTATATTTAACTATAATACAATGGCTAAATCATGGTAAACATGATGGCATATCAATTGCTGTCTGTCCGATTTGTCATTGATGTGAAGTAAGTAAGCAAGAAAGTAGTAGAAAATTGAGAGCAAATACAGTGCAAATAGAATGTATTCAAACAACAGTCAACGTACATTACCATATCAAGAAGGGAAAACAAGATAGAAAATTGTGGTCGGTATAAGTCGACCATAACTTTCGCAAAAAATGGTTGAGATCATGTCATAAATTTGATTTCTGAAGTTGCGATGAAGTTAATAGAAATTATGATTATTAAATGTGGACTAGGTCCATAAATGTTCCGATACAAACCATAATATGTTTACAAACAAATTGTGAGTAAAATTTATTTTGATTTTATGTCCCTAGATTGATTTAAATGAATAACCCCAGCAATCTTAGTTGAGTCAATCAAACCAAAATGCATCCATATTGTTTCAATTTGAGAATAAGGTTTACCACGGGTTTACATCGCTAGATCGACTCAAAAAGTGGAGTGAAAAGTACGTGGCCTAACAATGAAAAGGCAGTTTTTTGGATTTGAAATCAATTTTATTCTTCAACTTAATCTCCGTTAAGTGAAATGCACTTCTTCCAATATAGGATTATAATCCTATAACATCTTAGTACCCTTGCAAACTCTTCAATATAGGCTTCCTTCCGTCTCTGATATGACTTCTTCATTTGTGAAAAATCCCTTTCCACGGAGCCATCTTTTTTTTGCTTGAGAACAAATAATAATCGCTGGGGGCCAGATCTGGAGAATACAGCTAAAGCAGATGAATGCATCGGTGCATTGTCATGATGGTACAAGACTTTTTTCTTATTTAAGGTGGGTCGTTTTTTCTTAATTTCTTCATCCAATCATTCCATTAACTCAACCTAGTACTTGGCAGTTGTTGTTTTTCCTTTCTCCAAGTATTCAATTAATATTATACAACGTTCATCCCAAAAAACACTGGCCATTACCTTTCCAGCCCGTTGTGGCGACTTTGGCCGCTTTGGTCGGCTTTCGCATGCTTGTAGCCACTCCACAGAGTGGACTCCAGTGTATAATAATGAATACACGTCTCATCCGTTGTTATAAATCGACGTAAAAATTCAATTGAATTTACTTCAAACATCTCCAAAGCATACTTTGAATCATGAACAAGTTTCATATTTTATTCAGCTGTTAAAAATCGCGGCACCCTTCGAGCAGAAAGCTTTTGCATATTTAAATGATCATGTAAAATATATCGATTTTGTTCTGTTGATATCTTTGTGATGCCAGCAATCTCATTCACTTTAATTTTTCGATCATCCAATACAATCTGTTGCACTTTTCTTACGTTTTCTTCAATAACTGCCTCATTTGGACAACGAGGATGATTTGCAACATTTGTGCCCGTACGACCATGTTTAAATTCGGATTACCACCTTCTGATCATTGAATATGACGGCGTAGATTCACCATAATGTTTATCAATCCATCCATACCACTAGGATTCCCATTATAATTTTTAGTAGCTAATAAGTGGACTGCAATTGAGCTGTAATACATAGAAGAATAAGCTCTCCCTGCAAATTTAAATAACTTCGCATCTAATTTTTTTTATTTATTTATTTCTTTGGTCTATGGAATAATCCTTACAGACTACTTAAGGTAAGAAAAAACAAAAAATTTATTTGTGCAATAAAATAAATAGAAACATTTAACAAATAAAAAGTATATATTTACATATATGGGGGATTTCATGTCAAGTGCACCAACTTTTGAAACCGATGTCTTTCGATCGGGATGAAATTTGCACCAAGGTTAGTCCTATTGGGTAGTAGTTTGGACACAATTTTTCAAAAAGATCGGTCCAGATCTCTCTGAGCTAGAGGGGATCAAAATTTGACATTTTTGCCAAACAGGTGTTTTTTCTCATCCATGTAACTTATTACCTATTGTTCCTAGAAAATTTTCTCCCACAGAGTTTAGATAAAAAAAAAATGTTTTTGTAGACTTCTTTTTTTGCTAAATTAAAGCATTTTTTGCCTTTTTTTTTCAAAAAGGGCATTTTTTTTTTTTTTTTTTTTTTCATAAGAAAGCTTAGAATTTTTCCTTTAAGAGCTTTTTGGTCGCTTAGTGGGATGGGAGTGGGATATCTATAAAAAAAAATGTTTTGTAACTCAAGATAACGGTTTTTCAATTTTTCACAAATGCACTATTTTGAATTTTTTCCGATTTGTGTCTAAAACCTTACAAATAAAACTTATACTGAGAAACTAGACAAACTAAACTTTCCGAAGGTATGTCACATACCTTCAAAACATAACAGAAGAGAATGGTTATCTGTAACCTGAAAGAGTTATTTGAAACATTTCAATCTGAACACGAGGATGTTAGAATTGGCTTCACGAAATTAACCCAAATGAGGCAAAAACATTGCGTTTTGGCAGAAAGCAGCGGAACTCACACAGTATGAGTTTGCATTTACCATGAAAATGTTAAACTGATGATGAAGGAAATCAACTTAAAGTATTTAACAGATGATTCGGCAGAAGATTTACACGATTACTGCGATTGCCTTAAATTGACTATGTGTCCTAATGCAACAACTTCTTGCCACTTAGGTGAATGTACCAATTGCCCGAAAACCACATTCATCAAAGAAAATTTAATCAACTCTTTAGATCGAGAAATATAGAGGATGTCAAATTTGATTCTTGGATTCAGACTGACAGATGCACATTGAAAACAATCATTTTAAATGTGGATGATTTTGTGGAAGAAATGTGTACAGGATTGCTAAACTTGAGAACCCATGACTTTTTAGTCAAAGAGCAATGGTCATTCTTCAAGGATTTGAAGATGCATTTGAAGTCTGGTGAATTCGCTATTTCATATGATTTCGCAGAAAACTATAAATATGTTCTTCAAGATGCCATACAAGCATTCCACTTCAATAACGACCAAGCAACTATATTCACAGTAGTTATTTACCACATGAAAGATGAAAAACTGGAACATAAAAGTATGGCAATCATATCCGACGATTTAAAACATGATACCGTTGTAGTTTATGAGTACCAGAAGAGAATGCTAAAATTTCTAAAATCTAAATTTACAGTAAGGAAGTATACTACGTTTCGGACGGAGCTCGTCAACATTTTAAAAACAAAAGTAGCTTGGCAAATCTTATGGCCCATGAAAAAGATTTTGGAATGCTAGTTGAGTGGCATTTTCATCCTACTGCTCATGGTAAAGGAGCATGTGATGGTATTGGAGCAAACCTTAAAAGAAATGCAGCGAAGTATAGCCTCCAGTGCTCTCATCAAGATCGCATCTTAGATGCGACTGCTTTATTCCATTGGGCAAAGAGTTATTGTAAAGAAACTAAAATAGTTTTTAGTAGCAAAGAGGATCATCAGGATACATTGAAAACACTGAAGAGCAGATTCGATGCTGCTGTAGCAATCGATGGCACCGCTCAATACCATGCTTTTATACCTCTTGTCGATGGAAGACCCAAGTTGAAAAAGTTTTCTGCCTCTATTCAATGCGATTTCTTTCCAAAGACAACAAATAAACCAGCAGCGAAATCAACAGCTGAACCTAGGAACGCCAAGAAAGGATTGACAAAAAAACGCAGTAAATAAAGGCGACAAAAAAGCTGGATGAAAGACTGGGTATTTAAAAATTTACAAGACTTAAATACTTCATCAGATACAATAAATTAAGTATAAAAATAGTTATGATATAAATGGATCTAATGCAATTAAGATTAAATTTTAATAAATTATTTATCTTTTTAATATTATTATTATTATACATTAATTTAATTATTATTAAAATATATAAAAAAATATTAATTTTTCAACATTTCTATAGAAAAAAAGCGATTTTTTCCTGAGGTTAACATATTCTGAGTATTACAGTATCGAGGGTATAAAATTTTAGTTAGGTATGTTATATACCTTCGGAAAGTTTAGTTTGTCTAGTTTCTCAGTATAAGTTTTATTTGTAAGGTTTTAGACACAAATCGGAAAAAATTCAAAATAGTGCATTTGTGAAAAATTGAAAAACCGTTGTCTTGAGTTACAAAACATTTTTTTTGATAGATATCCCACTCCCATCCCACTAAGCGACCAAAAAGCTCTTAAAGGAAAAATCCTAAGCTTTCTTATGAAAAAATAAAAAAAAATAAAAAAATAAAGACAAAAAATGCTTTAATTTAGCAAAAAAAAAAGTCTACAAATTTTTTTTTTTTTTTAAGTATGTTTTTCCGAAATACTGAAGAAATAGCTATCTAAACTCTTTGGGATAAAATTTTCTAGGAACAATAGGTATTAAGATACATGGATGAGAAAAAACACCTGTTTGGCCAAAATGTCAAATTTTGATCCCCTCTAACTCAGAGAGATCTGGACCGATCTTTTTGAAAAATTGTGTCTAAACTACTATCCAATAGGACTAATCTTGGTGCAAATTTCATCCCGATCGGAAGACATCGGTTTCAAAAGTTGGTGCACTTGACATGAAATCCCCCATATATATTCAAATAAAAATGGAAAAAATTAAATAGTGAAACGTAAAGTGTAGAAGGATGTCTTCAAATATTTGCACAAAAAATATAAACGTCAAAATGAAACAAGAACACCAAGGTTCACAATCATGATTCAGAGAGCGAATCAAGTGGTTCATTTTGCCGTCTGAGCATGCTATCAGAGTGGTCGCGCCGGAAATCGATTGAAAATTTCAGTGTGTTTATATGGGGAAAATATGACTTTTTTTTGGAGATTTTACGAAAATTTCGTTCTATAGCTTAATTTTTCAGACAAGAATCTGGATCAGTATTAAATTATCTATTCAAAAAGCTATAAAAATTCATAAAATATTCGCCCAGAAATAGCAAATGCCCCAGACCACTTTTTTGCCAAAAAAAACTAGGTCATGAAATTTGATAGCATTTATTCAACTTTAAGAAATTGATTAAAGCCATAATTTTTTTTTGTCTCTATACTTATAAGTAATCAGATATGAAGTTTTGTTTTATTACCACGTTGTTAACCTATTGCGCATTGAGACCGAATATGAGAAATTTTTTTGATAAAATTTTGAAAACTCTTTTTTCAAGTTTTAAAAAATTTTATTAAACAAAATTTTAAAAAATAGATCTGGCGCTTTAAGGTTTTATTAAGTATACGTCAGAGAATAACTGTGTGATTTTTTAGGTAAATCCCTATGCCAGAATTTTTTTTACAAGGATTTTATTTTTGCGGATTTCAATAAAAATGGGATTTTTGTAAAATATTCTGTAAAGCTGGCCTTGGCAAATAATGGGTTAACGTTCTCGGATTTATCCCAAATTTTAGGAAAGAAAGTTCTACACATTTGGTAATTATATTTTAAGCGTCGCATCTAAAAACTCAACAGCACTTACAAAATATTTGAATTTTTTGAATAAATTGTATTTTATTAGCTTGGGGTCATATGTGACCCCAATTCCAAAAGAGTTAATGGGGTCATAATTTTTTTTTCCGAAACCCTAGGCTAATAAGATAAAATATAACATTTAAAAGTAGAAAAGTGACGAATTTTTGATACAACAAAGTATTTAGAAAGACTTTTCTTTATCCGATTGTCCCCAAACTTCACATTTATTAGTTTTATATGGAAAGGTAACAAACTGGACACCGCCTATCCCCAAAATCGCATTTTCATTTTTAAGGACCACTCTAATATATATATATACACTGGCATGAAATTGAAAGGTCGAGTTGTGATAACTGTAAGCGTGGTAGTTTAACCCTTTCACAAACAATGAGACATATATGTCCCATTTATAGTTTTCTTATATTTTCCACATTTTTCAGGCGATTTTTTGAAGCTGAGTTGAGTCAGTTGAGAGGATATGTTTAGCTTTCAGATCATACAAAAAAAAATGGCACATGTATTCTCAGGACCTAAGACGGTGACCCCAAAGTTTGAAAATTCTGTTTTTTTTTTTTTTAATATTTGGATGTCATTAATTCGAACGTTATTGAACCGAAAACATTAAAATTTTGATATAACATGTACCAATATTTATGGTTTTCAGAAACACCAAAATATTTGGAATCGGTTTATTATTCACCAAAATTTATTAAATTAAAAAATTCATAATATTAAATCAACAATTAATTAAACTGTTAGTAAAAAGACTTGGAAAAAGATTAATTCAAAATATCTCAAAAATATAAAATCAATTATGGTAATCTTCGAAGCAATTACAGTTTTTTGTGATACAAAAAGGTTTTTTACAAAAGGAACGATTTTCTTTTTCATTTTTAGTACAAACTAAAAAAGTAATAATCGATTCTCTGTGATCTATATTTAAAAATTTACAACCAATACAAAACTAAAGCTACAGTTTCAATGGTGCATGGTTAAGAAGAAGAAGAAAGCATATATTTCAAAAAAACATAACTACACTGTATTCTTAATCGGATCGGTTTCTGGCACTTCAGCCTTGTGATAATTGTTACGTTATAATTGAATAGATTGTTTCTGTATGAAATTTTTCTACTTAGGGCGGCCGTGAGGTTTGAACCATGAACCTTCACATACAGCTACAGTTATTTATGTAAAAAATAAATACACAAATCTCTGACTTGCTTTGAGAGGAGTAAATTAGTTGCTAATTTTGACCGTTGACGACCAATGGGATATATGTGGCCCATGGATTTTTTCCTTGAAGGAATTTAAAGAAAATATTTTAGACGACACTTTTGTTTAGATATGTTGGGTCGTTAAATACGAATCCGTAAAAAAAATAAAAATTTTCCAGCAGTTTAGGTTTGGTCGTGAAAGGGTTAAGGTTTGTTAAAAAATGTTGTCTTTACATATTTTTTCACCTAAACAATGCAAACAATTTATAGTTTATTAACCAATTTTTATGATTTTTGAATTTACAGCGCTTATGAGCATATTTTTGCGGATGTTGCAGTTCGGTATGAACATGCTATTCTTATGGGGGACTTTAATACAAACCTGTTTAGTGATGCTAGTAGAGTAAGGAATTTTTGTAATACTAACAATTTAGAAGTGTTACACAACAGTTGTCCAACACATGCTAGCAAAAATGATAACACAGGAACTCTTATCAATTTTTTCATGGTGTCCAACTCATATGCGGTTTATTGAAAGGGACAAGTGCAGGTGCCGGCTTTAAATTCAGCACACACCTTGATTTACCTTTCTTATTCGCTCTCAGTGGTTGAATGTTCAAGAAAGTTTAGATACAGGGATTATAATGGGTTAAATTTGAATAGGTGTTTAAGTCATTTACAATCCATTGATTATTCAATCCTATATGAATCTTCGGATTCTGATAGTTTAGTGGAGATATTGAGTTCAATAATTTATGATGCATATGCGGCTTTTGTGCCTATGCGTGTGTTTCAGAATAGAGCTGATAACTGGTTTGACAATGATGAAATAGGGATATATAAACAATCGAGTTTATAGAACATAATTAGAGTACTTCATATTATTGGTATGCTTCAATGAATTTAAAAAAATATTGTGTAGTGTAACCGTTTTTATACCCTGTACCAATCTGTAGTCAGGGTACAACGAGCTTGTGCTGATATTTGTAACTACCAAAAATACAGGACCTAGACTCATCTTTTATTATACTGATCGACTGAGAATCATTTTCTGAGTCGACTTTGCGATATCCGTTCGTTCGTCTGTCTTTGTGTCTGTCTCTCTGTCTATCTTTGTGGTCATCTACACTTTGCACTTACAGATTTAAGGTTCATGTTTCATTCATGTTAACCACAGCTTCTGATGTCTTGCAGACTTCGATTTAATACCTCAGTCCCATGGTTGTGTCATATGGCCGCTTTTTTGGTGATGTTTTATTTTTAAAGCTGTTTTGCCTCAAGATCTGAACCAACAAAATATTAGGAAAATTTTTTTGCCTGTGCCAGCTAGAGAATCCTCTCTGTTAATAGACGGCAATTTTTGCATTATTTCTGCGATTACTTATTTTATTGAATTATTAAAAGAATTTGCGGAATTTGGTATTTGTTTCCTGTGAGGAATGTCTTGTGACAAATCATTTGATATCAACCGTAAGGTCACATCATTCACCATTATTTGTTTTAGATTCAGCAAAAGTCATTGGTCCCTTTATATTGTGAAACGGCGCTGAGTACTTACATAGGCCCCAAATGAACAAATGCAAAAAAAAAATAATCATGTGAGTCCGATCACAGGGGAGATGTGTAAACATCTAGTAATTAAAGATTTTTTTATGTCAGTTTTTTAAAATCAAACAGAAAGCGTCATCTATGTATCACTTATAGCAAATTTGTGGGGTTGTTGAATTATGTATATGGTATACGTTTATATTGTGAAATTTTTATTATTTTACAGTAAAGGGTTGTTGAATTAGCTGAAACAATTTTATATCATAATTTTTTCACCAATACAATCATAAGTCACACCAATTTGTCTTACAGCTCACAGCGTAACATGTAAACTCACGCTGTTTTTGTGATTGTATTGTGAAATAGAAATTTACCCCCCTGCGCGTATAGATGTTTACACATCAAAAAATGAACAAATGCCCCAAAAAAAAATTAACAAATGCCCCGAAAAATTGGGGCATAAGTTCACGATAAACAAATGCCCCAAAATTTCAAAAAAAGGTACCAAACCAAATGACAAATGGTCCAATTGTACAATAAAATTACCTGTTGAAACATCCAAATTGTGCCACTACATACACACACACACACCAATGCTTAATGCAACGGTACAATTTTAAACGTCGTCGTCGCATCCAACAAATACTTTAAGTTCGTTCAGCGCAGGTTCAATGTGTGTAAGTTCTGATTCTTTCGATTTGCAAAACGATTCCGTTACTTTTTTGCGAAGTTTACAAAAGTAAAAGAAACAACAACCCACAGGAAAAATAACACAAAACGGGTTTCGTGTAGCTTACTATTTTGCAGGAGGATGATGTTTGCTGATGCGTCTTGTAAAAGAAAAAAAAAATGAATTAAGGCCCCAAACTTACAAATTATAAATGAACTTGTGCCCCAAAAATCATAGAAATTGTTCGTGATGAACAAGTACTCCAATTCGATACAATTTTATTGGGGCTTAAGTGCATTTTTTTTGGGCATTTGTTCATTGGGGCCTAAGTACTCAGCGCCTTGTGAAACATCATTCGAACTTAATACCTCTCAGAAACATAGCCAAAAGCGTGCCCTACTTTAAGCCGGACAAATGAGCCCATTATTGCTGCTTTCAGTCTTTTTAAGTTGTGCCCATATATAGTATTAAATTGTAGATACTCACTCTTCAATCTTCAAATGAACTACAATATGTGTAAGTCTGGAAAATCGTACATGAAATATAATTACGGTCTACATTTCATTGGTATTAAAATGTTTGACTTTAACCGAGTAAGTAGTTTTTTTTTTTGATGTGTAAACATATATGCGCTCAGAGGGGGTAAAATCCAGTTTCACAATACAATCACAAAAACAGCGTAAGGGAAAAACGGTGTGAGGTATAAGTAACTGTATTGGTGTATTTAGTAAGCAGAACAGCCGAGTTCGCTGTCTGTTTAACAAAATCAGAAATATTTTCGTTAATTTTAAATATTCAAGCTATTGACCGCTAGGTGTGCTGTGAGTTTAACACGTTCACAAACTTACAGAGTTTTTTTTTAATATTCATGTATATATTTGTTATTGCCAGAACTTTTTTAGTAAGCAGAACCGTTAGGTGTATTGTGAGTTTAAAAAGCTAAATACTAGGAAAACTTTGAAGAAGTCAAAAGTAAACTTAGGTGTTTTTTGAATTACTACACCTTTCCAATTGTATTTCAGAAAACAATTGAATTTGAGAAAGTATCAATTGTGTTTCAGAAAACATCAATTGATTTTCAGAAAATATCAGTTGTGTTTCAGAAAGTATCAATTGTATTTCAGAAAACATCAATTGACTTTCAGAAAGTATCAATTGAATTTCAGAAAACGTCAATTGATTTTCAGTAATAATCAATTGTATTTCAGAAAGCATCAATTGATTTTCAGAGAGTATCATTTGTATTCCAGAAAATATCAATAGAATTTCAGAAAATATCAATTGAGTTTCAGAAATTATCAGAAAATATCAAATGTATTTCAGAAAACATCAAATGTATTTCAGAAATTATTAAATTTACTTCAGAAAATATCAATTGAGTCTCAGAAAAATAGTCAGAACGCTATATAAAAACATATTTTTTAAGTATTACACTGGGTTTGTAATATTTCTTGAAAACTACATATCATCACCTAAAATGCAAAAAGCCGTAACTAATATTTTTATTTTTTTTACAGGAGAAGTAAAAAACTTCACAAAACAAAAACTACTTTAAACTTAATACCCAAATTTTAGAATCAACCTGAAAAATACAGATGGATTTTTATTTATGAAAACAAATTTATGGTAAAATAATAGTTTTTAAGTAAAAGGCCGTAACTACAATACAAAAAGTCAATTTTGTTAGTTACGGCCTTTCGCATTTTAGGTGACGATATCAACGTGTTTTTTTCAAAATGATGACTTCAAATCGGTCAAATTCTACCCTGGTGTTTATATTGTAGCTGATTAACAAATGAAGTCCTCATCTTCTTTCGATTAATAGGCCGCCCTTGATAGTTTATTTTTCAGTGCATAACAAATAAATTTAAATATTGCTAAACATTTTCTGCGACTCCAAATCACTAGTAGAAACAATAATAACTTTTCGGTATTGTAGGGCAAACTACTTTTTAATTCTGAATTTCAATAGATATTTTCTGAAATTCAATTGATATTTTCTGAAATAGATTTGATAATTTCTGAAATACAGTTGATGTTTTCTGAAATATATTTTATACTTTCTGAAATGCATTTAATGTTTTTTTTTAAATGCATTTGATACTTTTTGAAATGCAATTGGAAAAGGTGTAGATGCTTACACATCTCCGCTGTGATCGGACTCACATTGATTTTTTTTTTTAACCACATCCTCTTCCAATCCCGCCCATATATTTGACAAGCAAATAAGTACAAGCAAAATGACACGATATATGAAATAAGAATAAGAGTTAAGATTATTAGTTGCATATTATAAGGATTATTTTCAAACAAGTATAAATCAAAACAAGTATGAAAATTATAGACGGTCTGGACCGACTACACAATACTCTACACCATATGTTTAGAGAGGTGGTCTCAGGTCTAACTAATTGTGTATAGAAACTAAGCATAAACAAAGTTTAAAAAAGTTCACATCGGATGCTATATTTACATGCGGTCTAGGTAAAAAATGGACCGATCCTTACCATATTTCATATATTTTTCTGCCTGTAGATCTAAAAAGTTTATATCACATGGAGAATAGGTCAAAAAATGTACCGATCCTGACCATATTTGGTAATATAACTCATTTTTTTGCAAAAACATAGAAAACCAAATATGAGAAAAATATGTATTTACAATAACACTGTGGAACAAATTCAGGTTAGCAAAAGTTAGGTCGATTCTGAGAGTGAGGGGTGAAAATAGAGGCTAAATTAGAAGACCCGTATCGCGGCGTTTGTTTATGTTAGTTCGAATTTTTTTTTTAATCGACCTTCGAACTTTGCAGTCAAATACCGATTTTCAGCATATTGTTTATATGGTTTTTTTGGCTATAACTCGTCGGCTAATTGATATTTTTTTAATCTGTAAAAGCCAAATTATTGCTAGAGACCTGTGCAACAATTAAAATTGTTGGAAAAATTTTTTTTTCTCATGCTTTTTGAAAATATTTTCCACAAAACTAAGTCATTTTTGCTTTCTGTTTGATCTATAATATGCTTCTCAGTTTTTTCAATAAATTTCATTTAAAAAGCAAATGGTCTTAGTCGATAGTTTGCGTTAAAAATCCCAAAACCATTAAATAAATAGAGATTTAGGTAGAAGTAATTAAAAAGGGAAGTTCCAAGAATTAGCAATTGGTAAAACAACTTTTTTGTTTTCAACCACCGCACAGGTACCGATTTTTTTTTATTTCGTACAAGCAAACTAATTTCAAAAATGAAGATTCAGTTAAGATTCCAAACTCAGCCGAAACTGATGTCTTTTTATTTTCGCTCGGGTGGATAAAATTCGCTATTAATTTTTTTGGAACTTATTTCATTTTGTGAGTGATTTAAGTTAAGTGCATCGGTTTCATAAAAATAACAAAAAAACATTGTATAATATATATTGTATTAAAAATGTCGGAACCAAAATGAAAAATGGACCATTTTTGTAATGTTTGTGGACGTTTTATAGCAAGCGATGAAAAATGTGGCAATGCGAGTGATTTTTTTTTTTTGGAAGCCTATAAACAATATTTCAAGCAAGAGTTTATCACTGACGTAAACTACGCCCCTAAAAAAGTTTGCTTTAATTGCTATTCAACTCTTATGCAATGGAAAAGTGAAAAGAAGAAGGCTATGCCTTTTGGTATACCAATGATGTGGTTAGACAACAGCCCGCATCAAGAAGAAAATTGCTATGGATGTATCAACTACCATAAAACTTTGAATAGAAGGAAAGCAAAGAATAAAACTTATATAGCAATGCCAAGTGTCGAATTGCCATTACCGCACTCAGAATTCGTTCCAGTACCAACATACCGAAGTATTGATCTTCAAACAGATATCAGTACTACAACCGCCGCTGCGACATCCATGGATTTCTTCTCAGAATACGACCCTGGTGAAGGTACATCCTATGAAACATCAAAGGACCCAATCCTAGTCACACAAAACTAATTGTATGGAATTGTTGCAAATTTGTGTTTGACTCAGAAAAAATCAGAACTACTGGCTTCATTTTTGAAAGGAAATAATTTGCTGGCGAAAGGTACCAAAGTAACAGCATATCGAAAACGCCAAAAAGAGTTAGAAAAGTCCTTAAATGTGAATGATGCAAAAAATTTCGCTTATTGCAACGATATTGAGAAGTTAATTGAGTCGATAGGGTTAACCTATAAAAGAGATGATTGGCGTTTATTCATCGATAGTTCACTAATCAGCTTAAAAGTTGTGCTTTTCCACAAGACAAATAGAATGCCTTCTGTTCCGATTGCGTATAGCACTGACACTAGTGAAAATTTCGATAATTTGAAACTCATTCTGGAAGTAGTGAAATATAACGAACACCAGTGGCGCATTTGCTGCGATTGGGATTCACGATACGGAGAAGGTATTAAAGAAAGAAACCAGTACAAACAGCATAACTGGAATAGTCGCATTGGACGGAAATGGCCTAAAGACAATAGGCTACATGAAAGTCTTGTTCCTGAAATGAAAATTTTGTTGCCGTTGCTCCACATTAAACTTGGCATTGCTAAAAATTTTTTGAAATGTATCGCAAAAAGACCAGCAGTTTTCAACAGCTTAAAAGACATTTTCCCAAGATTAAGTAACGCCAAAATTCAGGAAGGGGTTGTTAATGGTCCCGACATACGGGAACTGATGAGTCGTCAAGGTTTTGACCAAGTTCTGACATATTTTCCATATTTTTATAATTTCTTTTTCAATGTTTCTTCAAAACCAACACTGAACAAAATTGGTACATAAAAAATGAGAAGTAAATTAATATTAAGCTGGAAAACGCAAGTTTTGTAATATGATTGTTTCCTTTTCAAATGAAATTTATTGAAGAAAATGAGAAGCATAGATCAAACAGAAAGCAAAAAAGACTTAGTTTTGGGAAAAATATTTTCAAAAAGCATGACAAAAAAACAATTTTTCCAACATTTTGCTTCATAAGCACCACAAAAATTTTCTAAATCAATTTTTTTAAAAATTTTAATTGTTGCACAGGTCTCTAGCAATAATTTGGCTTTTACAGATTGAAAAAATATCAATTAGTCGACGAGTTATAGCCAAAAAACCATATAAACAATATGCTGACAATCGGCATTTGGCTGCAAAGTTCGAAGGTCGATTAAAAAGAAAGTTCGAACTAACATAAACAAACGCCGCGATACGGGTCTTCTAATTTAGCCTCTATTTTCACCCCTCTCTCTCAGAATGGACCTAACTTTTGCTAACCTGAATTTGTTCCACAGTGTAATTTGAGTTTTTGATACATTTACGTGGACATCGGGAAGCAGGTTTATATGAAGGCTATGACTAAGAAATCTCCTGAAGAGTTTATTTTTTGGACTACTGATGAATGGGTATAGTAAATACCATCAAACCAAATTTGACTTAGAGCAATATGATAATTTTGGGTCATTTGTACGGAGACGAGGTCTGAACGTGCACCGATTTTCTCCAATTTAAATATCATTCGTCCTATGGCTGATAAAATGAGTTTGTGCTGATGTTTGATGTTATTTGACCACCTTTAATTATACCGATCGAATCAGAATCACTTTCAGAATCACTTTCTGAGTCGATTTAGTAATATCTGTCCGTCTGTCTGTCTGTTCGTCCGTCTGTGTGTCCATGTGAACCTCGTAATCGAACTACAGGCCGCAAATTTGAATATATTTTGATGAAATTTAGATATAAGCTTTTATCAACTATATTGAAGTTGCTGAAAATCAGTGCATGTTCAGACCTAGTCCTCATACAAGTACCCCTATCACACTAAAATAAAATAAAATCTTTGGAACCATTTTCAGTCATAGTCCCCTTATAAAGCTGATTCCCGATATTCACTTAAATCTATCAAAAGACAAAAATATTGCATAGATTTTTTTCAAATTTGGTTTACATATATTTTGGAGAAAAGTAGGAGACCTTACTAAACAAGGTCATGATTGGGTCATTTTTGACCTAGAAATCTAGAAATTGATTAAAGAATATATTATCCCCCATCATCACGTAAGCTTTAGTTTGTCAGAAAATTGGTGAAAAAAATCCGCCGCAAACAAAGAAACATACACAAAAAAAATCTAAACTTTTATAATAGTTTTTTAGGTTGTATCAATAGAAATTTAACAACAGCCAACCATTTGATATTGTGATAAAATATTTACTGTTAAGACAACGGAAATGTTATTATAATAACTCGAAATTCGGTTAACAACTTCATCACGATTCGGTTGGGAAAAAAATACGGTAGCCACAATAAACATGTTTTCTGTGTGTACATATAACAGGTTTCACAATAACTGTAAGGATGTTAGTTTCATGTTTTCATTTTCATTGACATACGTACAACAACATACATACAACAAAACATTTACATTGTTTTCAATTTTCATTGTTGTAAAACGGTGGATTTTCAATTAATACGTGCTTGTTATATTCAATGAAGTACGAATCCGTCACACACACACACATTCTATAGTTTTACACTCACATCAACACGGAGCCACAGATGATCCTGAAGATAACGTTGTATATTGACATGTGAAATACATATATGCGTTCCTTATTTTTATTATCTACAACTTTCCTATCACACATATGACAATGTGCTCAAAAAGTAGCCACAAAATAATTTCTATTGCTTGTTTTATTTTAAGAGAACGGAATTGATTCAACTTATAAGTGGGGAAATTTGTATTGAACTTATATGTCCTATCCATAGTGGTGGTAATTGCTAACACATATCTAACGGATAATAATATTATATTAATCACGTTGATCACTGACTCACTAAAATGCTGATCTGCTGAATATGGGACGATGTATGATTTTTATTTATTCACACATATAACTAAATTTCACTCATACTTCTACGTATTGAATTTTGCGGTGAATATAAAATCGGAAACCAAACCAAAATGGTTGAGAACCCATTGTGGACTAACTATTTTTGGGGTACTAGATCAAAAACGAGAAGTTCTGTGGAAAACATAAAGTTCCTCATACCTCAAAACCTGAGCGTAAAAGCGTTGAAATTTCCTCTCCCCATTTTCAGCCTTAATCGCCTTACAACTAAACAGCTTCTTATATATTTGTTTTGCAAATTATTTGGAAAATGTAATAGACATTAGCATACATATATGTATATGTAATTTAAAAAATTAAGTTTCAATTAACTAAAGCCCGTTTAGTTTTCTAATCTGAATGAGACATAAAGTGCAACAAGTGATTGTTTTCATTGAGAATACAAGAATTTTAAGAGAATAAAAACAATTAAATCATGTCACTCAAGGTAATTTGAAACCTTTAGAATTGACATTATCACTTTTTTTGCTTTATTTCAAAAAAGGAGATCACCATCCAGTTATAGTAACGAAATTGATATCACAGAATAAATTCATACATACTGAAGTATGTAGACTGAAGACATTTCCATCATACTTGTAAATATGTTTGTATAGAAAGACTGTTGGATAAAGCACACAGTTACGTGTTTCGTTTTGAATTTTTCATCATAAAAATATCTAAAAATGATTATGGTACTGCGATTAGACTACATCTATAATACTAATAGGCTAGGCGATTTTTTGTTACCGATGTTTTGTTCTTTTAAGCTACCAAAATGCCGTACCTTGAAAATTTTTTAAGATATTTATTGACTTTATTTTTTGATGTGTAAACATCAATGCGCTCAGTGGGGGGGGGGGGTGTAAAATCTAATTTCACAATACAATAACAAAACAAGTAAGAAAATTATAGTCGGTCTAGGCCGACTATACGATACCCTATACCATGCGTTTAGAGACCCTATCTGTCAGGCCCAACTAACTGGATATAGAAAATAAGCATAAACCAAATTTGAGTGGGATTTTTATTAATTTTTTCGGCTGCAGATATGAAAAAGTTCATATCGGATGAAATATCTATATGGGGACTAGGCCCAAAAATGGACCGATCCTGACCATGGTTGGCAAAGTCTCTTGTATTTTGCAAAAATATATACAAACAAAATTTGAGAAGAATCAGTGCAATATTTTTGTTTTTTGATAGATTTAAGTGAAGATCGGGAAGCAGCTCTATATGGGGCCTATGACTAAGAGTTGTCCAATAGGGATCATTTTTGGACTACTGATTAATGGATGTAATAAATCATACAAACCCAATTTGACTAAAATTCGTATGATAATTTGGATCTTATGGCAATATATGTAGATTTCATAGGGATCATTTGTATGGGGGCTAGGTCTGATTATGGACCAATTCTCACCAATTTCAATAGCGTTCATCCCATGGCCGATAAAAGATCAAATACCAAATTTCATATAAATATATTCATATTTGCGACCTGCAGTTTGATTACAAGCAACGGACGGACGGACGGACATCGTTAAATCGAATCAGATAGTGATTCTGATTCGATCGGTATAATTAAAGATGGGTGGAGGTCAAATATTTTTGGTTGTTACATACAGCAGCACAAACCACATAGTGGTATAGGGTATAAATAGCGTAAGGGAAAATCGGTGTGAGATATATGTAAGTGTATTGGTGTATTTAGTAAGCAGAACCGGCGAGATCGCTGTCTTTTAGCAAAATCACAAATTTTTTCGTTAATTTTAAATACTCAAGTGTATATTTGCTATTGACCGCTAGGTGTGCTGTGAGTTTAACATATTCACAAACTTATTGATTTTTTTTTTTTTTAATATTCAAATATATATTTGCTATTGACATAACTAGTTTAAGAACATTTTAATTTTTATTAACAAACCAAAAGCTTAACTTAACGCTCAAGGGGGTAAAAATCTATTTCACAATACAATCAGAAAAACAGAGTAAGACAAAAACGGTGTGAGTGTATTGGTGTAACGATTATGATATATTCTTCATTTCTGACTTGTTTTACACTCTATTATCTGCACTTGAAACATGCAAAAACTTCTTAATTTCATATTTTCTTTATAATTTTATTAAAAGCGCTTAAATTTCTTGAATAAAAAAGAAAAATAAACCTTTCTCGTCAACTTTTCCTCTTTCCACGTTTTTTTACTTTTCTATTTGCCTACTTTCATAAATTTATTGTCGTCTTCATTTTACTTGACATTTAACACAAACAGAGTTTAACTTCCTTGTCTGATACATTAAAAAGCTAAATACTAGGAAAACTTGAGAAGAAGTCAAAAAACTTAGGTGTTTTTTTAAATACTACACCTTTTCCAATTGTATATCAGAAAACATCAATTGAATTTCAGAAAGTATCAATTGTGTTTCAGAAAACATCAATTGATTTTCAGAAAATATCAATTGCATTTCAGAAAGTATCAATTGTATTTCAGAAAACATCAATTGATTTTCAGATTGAATTTCAGAAAACATCAATTGATTTTCAGAAATAATCAATTGTATTTCAGAAAGCATCAATTGATTTTCAGAAAGTATCATTTGTATTACAGAAAATATCAATTGAATTTCAAAAGATATCAATAGAGTTTCAGAAATTATTAAATGTATTTCAGAAAATCTCAAATCTATTTCCGAAAATATCAAATGTATTTCAGCAATTATCAATTGTATTTCAGATAATATCAACTGTATTTCAGAAAACATCAAATGTATTTCAGAAATTATCAAATGTATTTCAAGAACCATCAAATGTATTTCAGAAAATTTTAAATGTATTTCAGAAAACATCAAATGTATTTCAGAAAATAACAAATGTATTTCAGAAAACATCGAATATATTTTAGAAAACATCAAATGTATTTCAGAAATTATTAAATTTACTTTAGAAAATATGAATTGAATTACAGAAAACATCAAATGTATTTCAGAAATTATTAAATTTACCTCAGAAAATATGAATTGAATTTCAGAAAATATCAATCGAGTATCAGAACACTATATAAAAACATATTTTTTTAAGTATTACACTGGGTTCGTAATATTTCTTGAAAACTACATATCGTCACCTAAAATGTATAAAGCCTTAACTAATATTTTTATTTTTTACAGGAGAAGCAAAAAACATCATAAAACAAAAACTACTTTAAACTTAATACCCAAATTTTAGAATCAAGCTGAAAAATAAAGATGGATTTTTATTTATGAAAACAAATTTATGGTAAAATAGTAACTTTGAAGTAAAAGGCCGTAACTACAATACAAAAAGTCAATTTTTAACTTTTTGTTAGTTACGGCCTTTTGCTTTTTAGGTGGCGATATAAACGTGTTTTTTCAAAATGATGACTTCAAAATCGGTCAAAATTTTATCCTGGTGTTTATATTGTAGCTGATTAATAAATGAATCAGGCCGCCCTTGATAGTTTATTTTCCAGTGCATAACAAATAAGTTCAAATATTGCTAAACATTTCCTGCGACTCCAAATCACTAATAGAAACAATAATAACTTTTCGGTATTGTAGGGTAAACTAGTTTTTAATTCTGAATTTCAATAGATATTTTTTGAAATTCAATTGATATTTTCTGAAATACATTTGAAACTTTCTGAAATACATTTAATGTTTTCTGAAATACATTTGATACTTCCTAAAATCAATTGATGTTTTCTGAAATATAGTTAAGTATTTCTGAAAATCAATTGATGTATTCTGAAATACAATTGATACTTTCTGAAATTCAATTGATGTTTTCTGAAATAAATTTAATACTTTCTGAAAATCAATTGATACTTTCTGAAATACAATTGGAAAAGGTGTAGATGTTTACTTATCTCCCCTGTGATCGGACTCATATTGATTTTTTTTTATTTATATTTTACTAGCTGTTTTTACCCGGTCTTGCCCGGGATCCAAAGGCTTTTGGGTTGAAAAATGGTTTACCATGCTTACCATTACAACTAACTATGTTTATTAGGGTGGGTCGATTTAGCATTGTGCTATCGATTTTTCGATAGCTTTTGGCATGAGGAAAAGAAAAGTTCCACTACGACATATCAAAAAAATTATTTTCGAGGCGCCCAAATTTCAATTTTTTGACTTCTCAACTTATATTTTTAAGGTTTTTTTAGTAGGTAATAAAAAAAATTGGCTGATTTATTTTTTTTTTTAATATTACCTTTGAAATCGTACGCTAAAAACGATAGCAGTTTTTCCTAAAAATTTTTTTTTTTTTGAGGTTTTGTCGATGTTTTTATGTCGCAAAATCGATTTTTTTTAAGCGTTAATTTTTAGTGGCTACATCCCGATTATTTAAATTTTTTTGGAGATATTAGGGGCTTTTTCGGTGATTTAGGAGAAGTAATTTTTTTATAGCGGTCGAACCTATTTTCGGAGTTATGGACCGACAAAGCTTTGCTTTGATTTGTACATAACTTTGTTACTTATTATCAGACTTCAGCATCAAATATATCATTGGAAAGCATAATTGAGTGCCTTTTACCTGATATTTTAAAAATCGAAATCCATTATCCCGTTGTGAACCTCTTGATTTTTTAGTACTTTTTTAAAAAGTTTTTTTGGAAAACGTGAAAGAAAAGCTACTTTTTTAAGAAAAGATACTTTTTAAGAAAAATAACTTTTTAAAGGAAATGTACTTCCCGACAAAAGGTAGGTTTTAAGAAAGTGTACTTTTCTTAAGAAAATATACTTTTTTACAATTGGGTAGTTTTTAAGACAAGGAGCTTTTATAAGAAAATTACTTTTTAAGAAAATGATATTTTTTTACAGAAATTACTTTTTAACACATCTATTTTTGTAAGAAAAGCTTATTTTTTAAGGTACTTTTTGAGAGAAGGTATATAAGTTTGTTATTCCGTTTATAATAATATATGTATGTATATATGTATATAACAAGTGGAGTTTATAAGCCCTCAATAAGTCAGATGGGTTGCTAGTTTTTAGTAAAAACGATTCACTGACATCCTGAGCCGGTTGTTGATAAAAGTGAGAAAAATCGGTTTAAAGGCTTGAGATTTCAATGAAAATGCAGAAAAAAATCTTGAAACTATATGATTTTTTATGTTTTTCTTATCTTATTTTAAAAACAAAAAATCGGCAATATCAAAGAAACAAGGAAGAGTGTTAAATTCGGCTATGCCAAATCTTTGATAACCTGGATTTAACGTTTACATTAATATCTGTACTAATTGCACTATCTATAACAAATGTAGCCAAAATATTTCAAAAAGTAACAATTTGATAAACATAATACTTTAGAGGTGTCTCCATATTTTTGGCCATATGTTGGCATAATAATGCCTGATTTACCCAATTTGTAAAACCAAAGTTTTCCTAGGTAAATGGTTTATTTTGTAAATGAGCGCAATTGTCACAGACAGATAGACACACGGACAGACGGGCGGACGAGCAAACGCATATAACTATATCGACTCGAGTTGTTATAAGGAATAAGAAACTGATATGTACCCTCTGCACAGTAGTGTGGAGGGTATAAAAATAATAGTAAAGGGCCTAGTTCCTAATAAAAAATTAAATAGTGCTTAAGACTTTTTAAGGGCGGTAGCCCCATCAGTTCCAAATTTTTACTACTTATATCATATTTCATTGTGATTCTAGCATATTTTTTTTTGTCGGCGACTCCTATCTCACGAGTTATCTCGATTTTGAGTTCTTAAATTGAATTGCATTAACCAAAGTCGTCAATTATCGGACCGTAACCAAATGTATACCATCAGAAAGGTAGGAAATGTCTTGGAAATGGCATACAAAAATTTTTAAGATCATTAACCCATTATGGACCAAGTCAGCGTTATATACTTTTTGATATGGAGTTTCTTTAAAAAATTATTTGTTTTCAACAAAACGCTGATGTATTAATGAAATTCATTTTCGAGACTTAATGCTTTCATTTTAATCCTTGAAATAGTTACCGTACCCAAAAAAGACACTTTTTAAGAAAATTTAATTTTGTAAGAATATCTAATTATTATGAAATTAGGTATCTATAATATTAATAGGCAAGGCTATTTCTTGTGACCGACGAAAGTTTCACAGTTTTACCCCGATTTTTACCAAAAATTTATCATTTGAAAGGTATTTCTTTTTAGCTGTTCCCCAGATTTACAGATTTTCATCGTCTGGAATATTTTTTTGGAGTTATGATCGTTTAAATTTGCTACTAACACATACATAGAATTGTGCAATGCTATGTGTCTGTTTATTAAATTTGTTAACTTGTTTGTGTTTTTGTGTTGAGTTTGTTTTCTTCATTTAAAATGAGTCGAATTGTGAATCTGCTGGAATCTGCATGTTAATAGTAAAGCGTTACAGAATCGTTCCGTGAGTAAGTGATGAGAGCAATTATACTAAGTATGCGTTATTACCGATATCAGACGTATTTACAAATTAAAATGTTGCTTAAAGGTGGAAACACAACTGGGACGAACAACGAATTTTGCACAGCTCGACGAATTTGTCGGCAACAAATCGTTGCGTAAATTCGTCGAATGAAATACGAATTCACATTGCAGCTGTAACGTCATTTTCAAACAAGTAATTTATATAAATATATATTGGAAAAATTTGAATGAAAGAATTTTTAACTTTGTTCACGCTGGTAAAAACCTTTATTTTTGTACGGCAGCGTTTAATTTTTAATTCTGAAAAAATTTCATAAATTTTCATTAATTAATTAATTTTATGCCATTTTTGTTTATATGTTGCAGCTGATAGTGTGACCATATTTAAAATAATAATGTGAGTCCGATCACAGGGGATATGTGTAAACATCTAGTAAGTAAAGATTTTTTCATGACACTTTTTTAAAATCAAACAGAAAGCGTCTTCTATGTAACACTCATAGCAATCAACTGCAGGGTATCTGTTAATATAAAAATATTTATTATATCAACCGGTTAATTTTTATTTTTTTGTTTTTTATTTTTCAATTTTCATTCTTCGTTTTTCATTTCTCATTTTTATACCCTATACCACTATGTGGTTTGGGTATAATGACTTTGTGCTGCTGTTTGTAACAACCAAAAATATTTGACCTAGACCCATCTTTAATTATACCGATCGAATCAGAATCACTTTCTGAGTTGATTTAACAATGTCCGTCCGTCCGTCTGTCTGTGTGTCCATGTAAAGCTTGTAATCAAACTGCAGGTCGCAAATATGAATATGTTTTGATGAAATTTGGTATATAAGCTTTTATCTGCCATGGGATGAACGCTATTGAAATTGGTGAGAATCGGTCCATGTTCAGACCTAGCCCCCATACAAATTACCCATATGAAATCGACATAAATTGCCATAAGATCCAAATTGTCATATAGATCTTACTCAAATTGGGTTTTGTATGCGTTCATTACGTCCATTAATGAGTAGTACAAAAATGATCCCTTTGGCCCCATATAGAGCTGCTTCCCGATCTTCAAATCTATTAAAAACAAAAATATTGCACTGGTTCTTCTCAGATTTTATTTGTATATATTTTTGCAAAATACAAGAGACTTTAGTAAACATAATCAGGATCGGTGTATTTTTGGACCTAGTCCCCATATAGATATAGCATCCGATATGAACTTTTTCATATCTTCAGCCAAAAAAAATAATAAAAATCAGACTCAAATTTGGTTTTTGCTTATTTTCTATGTCCAGTTAGTTGGGCCTAAGTGATAGGGCATGGTATAGGGTATCGTATAGTCGGTCTAGACCGACTATAATTTTCTTACTTGTTTATTTTGCATTTTCATTTTTTATTTTTCATTTTTCAATTTTTATTTTTCATTTTCCATTTTTAATTTTTCTTTTATAATTTTTCATTTTTTATTTTTAATTTTTCGTTTTAAAATTTTTTTTTTTTTTTTTTATTTTTTATTTTTTAATTTTCATTTTTCATTTTTTATTTTTATTTTTCATTAGTTTTTTCATTTTTCATTTTTATTTTTCAATTTTCATTCTTCGTTTTTCATTTCTCATTTTTATACCCTATACCACTATGTGGTTTGGGTATAATGACTTTGTGCTGCTGTTTGTAACAACCAAAAATATCTGACCTAGACCCATATTTAATTATACCGATCGAATCAGAATCACTTTCTGAGTTGATTTAACAATGTCCGTCCGTCCGTCCGTCCGTCCGTCTGTGTGTCCATGTAAAGCTTGTAATCAAACTGCAGGTCGCAAATATGAATGTATTTTGATGAAATTTGGTACATAAGCTTTTATCGGCCATGGGATGAATGCTATTGAAATTGGTGAGAATCGGTCCATGTTCAGACCTAGCCCCCATACAAATTACCCATATGAAATCGACATAAGATCCAAATTGTCGTATAGATCTTACTCAAATTGGGTTTGTATGCGTTCATTACATCCACTAATGAGTAGTCCAAAAATGATCCCTTTGACCCCATATAGAGCTGCTTCCCGATCTTCACTTAAATCTATTAAAAAACAAATATATTGCACTGATTTTTCTCAAATATATTTTTGCAAAATACAAGAGCCTTTACCAAACATGATCAGGATCGGTCCATTTTTGGACCAAGTCCCTATATAGATATAGCATCCGATATGAAGTTTTTCATATCTGCAGCCAAAAAAATTTATAAAAATTCCACTCAAATTTGGTTTTTGCTTATTTTCTATGTCCAGTTAGTTGGGCCTAAGAGATAGGGTCTCTAAACGCATGGTATAGGGTATCGTATAGTCGGTCTGGACCGACTATAATTTTCTTACTTGTTATTATTAATTTTTTATTTTTCATTTTTTATTTTTTAGTTTTCATTTTTCATTTCTATTTTTCATTTTTTTTTTTTCATTTTCAAACAGGTAATTACATATCATATTTTCAATACCAATACAATAATAAGTCACACCGGTTTTGTCTTACGGCTCACATGTTACGCTGTTTTTTAAATTTACCCACTTATATATTAAAAAAAGAAACAATAAACGAAAAAGAATAAATATTAACAAAAAACTATGTAAAAGAAAATTATATAATTAAAAATAGATTTTATTTAACTTATAAGTTATAAATAAAATATAAAACAATTCTTATAGACAAAAATAACTTTATTTACTAAAACATTTGAAAAACTAAAATAAAATACGGCCACTCAACACCAATTTATTCGTCGTTCGTCGGCGTAAGAAATAGAAATAAACCTACCGCAGAGTTCGTTACGCACTACGTATGTATTTCGTTCAACGTACTGATTGCGTGCAGTTTCATATACACAAATGTGTTTTATTTCTGACGACGAATATTCGGAACGAAAAATTCGTCATTCGTCCTAGTTGTGTTTCAAACTTAACACAGGGCTTTATGATTCCTTGAATGTGTTGCAATAGTATCAAATGAATATATTTTAGGAGTAAAGATCTATTTCTGTTTTTGTTTTTTATTATAAACTTGTAACCCCGTCATAAGTTGGTGGGGCATTAGAACTTTTGGAATAACACAAGGACTCAAGACTGTCACTGATGTAGTACTCCCGATGGATGATATTTATCTTCAAGACTCTCGCTATCATAACTAGTATTCCAGATGTTTTATTTTGTAAAGGAGGTATTACGCCCACACAGAAAGTAATTCTGAGTCGATTGGTTGAATAAAACATCAGCACGAAATCATTTCACTCTGGCCACAAAGTGTTATGGAATAAAAAAAGTTGACAACATATAAAAATAGTGTAAATTTTATATCAGTCTAAATGCCTTATAAATAAAAAGATGCCACCACCTAAAACCACACACTGTTAAATTAACTTTCAACCGTTATGCTTACATTTGTTTGTCATCATTTGAATTAAAAACTATTTCTATAACTATTTCAACCAGGTGAAGGGCTTCCTTCTTAAGAAAAGCAACACCTTTAAATAATAGTAAAATATAGAAAAAAAAATATAATATATATAAGTACCAAGTTGGTGTAATTTAAGATGCAATAACAGTAATATTTATAAGAAGAAAAAAAAAGACAATTCTAGTTAGTTTCCGCGATAAAGACATGGCACATAACACAACTCTGCTTTAGTGGAAAAACGGTTGAATTATATTACCAATGTCTATGTACAATACGTTATATATTTATATATGAGTATTTATGTAGCATCTGTTTACATACATGTTGTCTAAATATTAGATGAAAAAACAGAAAATTAAAACAAAAGAGTTGTGGGTATAACAAAAGGAAAAGGAAAATATATTAAGAGAACATACACTGTAGCTTTGTTAACTAAGTTAATCAGTGGTGAACAACCAGCTTGGGGAACAGGGATCTTATGAAAAAAAAATTTAATTTCAACGCCTGCAACGAATGATATTACTTGTTAAGCAAATCATTAATAGGTGCAACAAAAGCGATTAAAAACAGACTATTGACGCTTCCGCGACTTTCCATGTTTTCATTAGGGGTTTTATGTATCCGCAAGTCACTATTTTTTATTCTCAAAAAAAGTGGTATTGAACGAATTTGGTGCCAATCGTAAAGTGTAGAAACAGCAATGGTGCACAACTGCGCCCTTAGAATAAATGAGGTTGCAAAAATCAAAAATTTCATGTGCGCTTACGATATTTTGAATAAACTCATCTTATAGGAAATTGTTCAAGGATTACAAATTTGCTACCTTCAGTAAAATCAGATTTGTTTAGAAGATATTTTAGAACATATAACCGTTCAAAGTTGACCGATTTTCAGTTTTAAAAAAAAACACAAATTTTTAGGCAATTTTCAGGACAAATATAGAAAAAAAAACAATTAGGTAACTGATCGTAATTTATTTCTATTGATTTATGCATTTATTCAGTATATTATAGAAAAATTTACTGTTTGTTTTGTGTTTCTCCAGGTAAATCGCTATTTATCAACTGTCAATTTTTTTTTCACTATTTTTCAACTTTGATGGAAAATAAAAAAAATTATAATTTTCAATATCTGCCATATTTTCAAAATATGTTCTTTGATTATACCTTTACCTAATTCAAATGTTTTTGAAAAAAATGAGTCCATTTTCGACCCAGTCCCCATATAAATATAGCATCCAATATGAACTTTTTCATATCCGAAGGTAACAAAATTAATAACAGTGCCACTCAAATTTGGTGTACGCTTATTTTATATATCTAATTAGTTGGGCCTAAGAGATAAGGTCTCTGAACGCATGGTTAGGCGTATCGTAAAGTCGGTCTAGACCGACTATACTTTTCTAATTTTTTTTCTATTTGTGCATAAAAACTTTAAAACCTAAAAACATTGAAAAAGAGACAAAAATATAAAATGGTTAAAAATCATGTTTTTTAGTTAACTAATGTTTTTATACCCTCCACTCCAGTGTGCAGAGGGTATACATAAGTTTGTCATTCCGTTTGTAATAATTAGAAAAAAAATTTTGGACCCCATAAAATATATATATTTGTGATCCTTATAACAACCGGAGTTGATATAGCGATGTCCGTCTGTCCGTCTGTCCGTCTGTGGAAATCACGATGACGACATCAGTTGGGCAGCTAGGATGCTCGTTGACATAAAAAATGATTCACTAATATCCTGAGAAGTTTGCTATTTAAAATCGTCCAAATCGATCGATTAGGGCCCGAAATTTGAATAAAGAACTAAAAAGTCTTGAAAAAATATAATTTTCTATGTTGTTCTTGTCACTTTCACGCCCTCAATAGGATAGCTAAGGTGATCATTTTTAGTGAGAATGATTCACCAAATTCATGGAAAGATTTCTATTTCAAAAATCATTAAAATCGGTGGAATAGGTCCAGGGAAATCTTTGAAAAAGTAAAAAAAAAAATTAAAAATATGATGTTTCTATATTGTTCTTGTTGTTATTCTAAATGTTGTATTGTTGTCATAGCTGGACTTGTTGTTTTTGTGGTCGCTGTGGTAATAATATAGTAAAACCCAACTCTGGTAGTAAAATTTAAAAGTTTCCATTGTTTTGGCATCACTAAAAAAATTTAATTGATTATTTCTGTCATTGCCAGGAGCCTGCCTGCAGATCGATTGGGTCACGGGAAAGGGGCTAAAATCTATCCAAAATTTTTTCGACAAGCAGACACTACGAATTAATATAAAGGGAGTAAAAATTCACTAGCATCTAAAGCAAATAATGCTAAAATACCTAGTTGTTAATAAAAAAAACAATGTAAATTTAGCAAAAAAAAAATTTATGTATTAATTTATTTAAAGAGAAAAACACAAAAATAACGTTTGATGTTGTATTTTTTGTGTGTAATATTTACGTATACATACATACACAAATTAAATAATACAAATAATATACATATATTCTATATATGTATGTCCATAATAACTGCATGTTAGCAATAAATCGGTATATTATTTTATTTACATAAAATTCTGCAATATTTTGTTGTGGGGAAAATACATTTCTTTTGCATTAACAGAGTGTCACTTCGTTTTGCTCAGCGTGACTATGCCACAGTAGATGGCGCCACAATTTTTGTTCTAATTAGCTTTGCAATAGTTATTTCTATTTTTATGATTGTCAATATTTTCAAATAGATATCGTACAGAACAATGTTAAGAGTATAAGAGTATACACGGGCTGGTCTTTTATTTCATACGTTTTTTTCATTATTCTTCTACAAATATGAACATAAGTTTGACATATTAACTTTTTGTTGTCTTTACAAAAGACATAGAATTATTATTCTGCTTTACCTACAAAATATCTGATTGCGATTACATCTAATTTTTAAAAATTGTTTATAATTACTAAAGCATTATTATTCACATAATTACAAAATTGCACTTTTTAAATTTTCCATTCAAATTTTAGAAAATATCAATTCTAAAAACTGGAATTAAAATTTCCAATTATAAATTAGAAAATATTTATAAATTTCAGAAAATCATATCAAAACGTCGGAAATAATAATTTTAAATTTAGAAGACATCAATTGCATCTTTAATATATAAATTTTATTCGTTAAACACAAATTGAAATTCCAAAAAAACACCAAATATGTTTACATTTAAAAAATGTTTACATTTAAAAAAAATATTGGCATTCAGGAGAAATTAATAGCTTTTCAGTAACTTCTTTTAACGATTGTCGAATCGTTAAAAAAGAAAAGCAAAATTATCAGTAAATTTTTTAAACGATATTCGCTATTGTTAAAGTCAGCTGTTGTTGTTATCTAAACGACAACCATTTTTGTGTTGTTTATTCAATCGATAAAAACTTAAATTTTTAGGTTGAAATGTCGTCATACATACATAAATAAAAATCATAAAATAGTGAAAATATTTAGCTTTTATTAAAAAACTTTTTTATATAAATAAAAAAATTAAATAGCATATTCAATTCATTATTTCGTTTTCAAATAAATAAACAGAAATATTAGTAAAAAATAGAGATATTAAACATAAACATAAAATCATCCTGTCAAACACGAAGTAATTTGTTTTTTTCTATTCTTCTTTGTGATTTTCGCTTATTTTGGCAGAGGCGCCACTCGTTTACAATTTAAATAAATAGAAAAATAGATTTGTCGACTCTCGTTAAGATGTATGTACTTAGTGAATCACTTAATCCTTAGAGTGCAAACAACAATAGCTGTCGATATATTTTGCGATTGTCGGATCGTTGAAATTTACAGAATCGGACTACAGAAAACATTAATTTAAATTCAATGAATTTGAGAAAACCTCAAATGATATTTAAGAATTGCGAACATAAAAATTGTTACATAAATAAACGCAATTTGATGAGAATGTTATTTTTTATATATAAATTTTCACATTTTTTTTTGGAGGAAAATTTGAAGTTTTTCAGAAAATAAAGATAACAAATTATTTTATTTAAAATGTTTGGGACATTTGGTTTTTTAACATTCTTACTTGTTTTTTAGTTAAGCATCTAGAAGGCGTAGCACTTTGTATATGCCTTTTAACTTAGTTGATTATCTCAATCGGGTCCAAAGTTATGATATTTGCATCGGTGCGGCGGTATTCGAGTACCATAATAAAAATTCTACAAAGAGATCTTAGATTCAGCTGAAGAAACAAAACATGGAATCAACAATGAAAAATTCGGTTGTAAAAATCAAATAATTTGGTTGGCAACAAAAGCGATTGCCAGTTTAGATATTTTTTGCTTTGTAGGCTTATTATTAATACTAGCAGATTCCAGCACTCGAAATTCGAGTGCAAATTCTAGGAAGTTTATTGTTTCATTTAATAAAGACCCTAAAGGTATGCTTCAAAATTCAACTCATTTTAAATGAAGAAAAAAAATCAACAATTAACACAAACACGTTAACAAATTTAATAAACACAAACATAGCATTGTATAATTATACGTATGTGCTAGTAGCAACTTTAAACGATCATAACTCCAAAAAAATATTCCAGACGATGAAAATCTGTAAATCTGAGTAACAGCTAAAAAGAAATACATTTCAAATGATAAATTTTTTGTCAAAATCGGGGTAAAACTGTGAAACTTACATCGGTAACAAAAAATGGCCTAGCCTATTAATATTATAGATGCAACAAAAAGTTCGGTCTTCGCATTAATTTCGAATAAATTTTTTTATACATCAATAAAAACCTTAACCTTAAAATTAAAATTGTAGACTGGGCTGAAATTGTTGCCAAACTCTAACAATTCCAAATTTTTCCTTTGTTTAGAAGATTTTTTTGACTCAGTAAATCCGTATTTGTTAAAAATTTAATTTGCAATATTTTATAATTCAAAAAATTATTGTAATGGATATTATTTGATTAACAAGGAATATTCCTAGAATAAATGAATTATCTCGTTAAAGCTTAAAACTGCCAAAAGTCTTTACTCGCCGTTTTGGAGAAATTTATTTTGCAACATAAAATATATTCTAACTTTTGAATGAGAACTCAACCTACGAGCAAAAGTACAAAAAATGATTTCTTTGCAATACTCCGTCGTTTAAACTAGATATTGGGAAAGGATTCTTCGACTTCATTAGACATCTGACTAAGAAGAACACTGTAATGCACTTTACATATAATGTGGATTATTTTGCTCGTAAAACATATTTGAACGTCAGTTCAACACGACGAATTTTGGACTGAAAGGATTCAGGATAGTTCAGACTTCTATATAACTGATTTTATATTATACAACCAAGTTGGATTGAAGACTTCCAGACTGCAATATTAGAAGTATTCGATTCATAGGGATAAATCGATGAGCTGGTAAGACAGGAAATTTCCTAGCACATCTAGAAACATATATCATTCAAGCTCAAATTTATTCGAAGGTAGGAACTGAATATACCAAAAAAATGGAGGGTGTTTAGAGTGGTCTTTATCTCCAAAGTGGGAAAAATAAACCATAATACAACAAAAGTCTACAGACCCATTAGCCTCTCATCGATTTTACTAAAAACTCAATAGCGAAAGTTGGTTGGTTATGCTGATGACCTTGTACTTCTGCTTTGAGGTTGATTCTTGTCAACCAATCGCATGGAATTGATATTGAGTAAACTTTTTAAATGGGGTAAGAAAAACGGTCTGACCATTAACTCCGCTAAAACCATTCTTCTTTCTCGTAGAGAAGGAATGCAGAGAAATGGACGAAGAACGGAAAGGTGGAGTAACGGACTACCTGAGCGCAACCGGGGCTCTCAGATAAACACCATAGGCGTAAATAGATGTAATGCTGGATATCATGACCTGAATATATTCATCGAGAGCAAGGTAGCAAAAGAGTCAAATAACCGCTAAAGAAAGTCACATAACAAGCAACAATGCTCTTGAGGAGACTGCGCTATTATATGGACAGATAAATCAGGATACGGATTATATGTCACCAGTAATGAATTTTAGTAGAAATTTTGTGACTGTAATTCCAACTACGGAAGGCAGGACCGCAGACTTTATAATAAATAGAACTGAGATCTCAATGTACACTGATGGTTGGAAGATGTAAATGAGCACAGGATCTGGGGCTCGCCCTGCGTCACTCGATGTCCGGGTATCTCAGTGACTTCCGGAGACTCCTTCTTCTTCTTCGATAATCTGTGTTTCCTTCATAACTTCTTCATTTTGTTTTCTTATATACTTATTTTCCTTTATTTTCTTATGTAACCTACCCTAAGCGAAGTTCCAATTTATTCCTTGATACTGCAACAGATCAACTGCAACTATGTATGCTGATGTCTAACATTAACATCGACATCTTGAGAAATTTTGTTGACTAATTTCTACTGTGTGGCCAACAACTAATGAAATAATTTACGCCTCTGCAATTAAATTTTAAAAGTGTTGCCAAATCATATGTAGGTTAAGCTTGTTTTTCCAAAAAAAAAATCTACAATCTACAATCTACCAGCCCTTCGGAAGAGTTGTATAAAGCCGTTACTACAGAAATAAACAAGGATCTAAGAATATATGATTGGTAATAAGAGAATCTCTTGCATGGACATAAAAGTCATGTTTATAATAAAAACTGCGTTTATAACGAATCACATATTATGCTCATATAATACTCGTACATATAAGTTGTGTTTTGAATTTTGTTATGAAAACTACACATGTGTATAATATTACCAGAAGGAAACTATAAAAGTAGAATGTAAATCTTTTGTAAAAGTTTTCTCAGCTGTAACAGGTTTTCAACATTTAAGCTGAGGTTTTAAATTTACAACAAGCAGTTGACAAATGCAAGAGCTTTAAACATGACATAAATCAGTAACAACTTCAAACAGAATTGATTGGAAAAATTTAAAACTGAGGATTTCAATAAAAAAAGGATTAATTTTTGTATTAATTATTGTTTAACTGAAAAATAATATTTAAAAAAATAAGTGAATATATCATCTGCATCATCTGAAATACGCGTTAAATTCTATTTTAAAGAACTGAGATCGGTTGGTGCATAGATCCGTTAAAGAAAATAATTTTTAAATTTTCAACTCTAAGTATTCTAGCACCATTCGAAATCAGTGCTTTTAATTGATACTAATCATCATAAGCGTTGTGTTTTAAACAAATTAAAGTGAATGTGTTAAAAAAAAAATTAATAAATTAAAAAAAATTATGAATGAATTTTATTGGCTTCCTTTACTCTAAATACAAAACGCAAGCAATGTCATTAACATTATTTTAAACGTGCTTATGAACTTAAGAAGCTTTACAAGTGTTTGAGTTAAATTCAATGATCGTGTAAAACGTGGATAAAAAATTGCAAGACATATATAGCATTCCACATTTATAGTTCCACTGCAGAAAAATATGTCAGATCGTCATCATAATTTTATGCATTTAGCTAAAGGATTTAATTTATTTTTTAGTTTTCCATATAAATTAAATAAAATTAGGCAAAAATACAATTATAATTCAACAATTAAAATTCAGGAAACAGCTTTTGATGAAATAGAAGTACGTGCTAAAATTATTAAAAATGTTAAACTGCTTAAAATGTTAGAAAGTATTAGAAGAAATTGTTACAGTTCCTGGTTTGGGAAGAAACAAAGGTCCATATGATGGTTGTAAGGCCGAGAAAATAGACATCATATTGAAAAGAGCTCCCAACGCATCCGGTGCATTTGGTGCAAAAATCTAAGGCCAATGCAGGTTTGAAAGCATACTAAGCCCAAAAAGACTAAGACAGGAACGTTGTAAAAAAATTAGACGCCAAAAACTTCTACTGCATAGTGAACAACGAAATGTGTGTACTAACAGATTTTTTGCAGCTTCCTGTTGAAAATATTTATGTTGCTAATGCTCGAGGGTGAGTCGAAGATATATAGAAAAAAAAACTTCCTGGTATGGCAAGCAATATGCAGTAGGGGCCAAAAAAAACAAGTCATTTATTACAACGGGCTCTATAAATACCGAAATTTATATTAAGAAGTGCTTGCAAAGAAGACTACATCCTTTCACAAGTCAAGACAATTTGTCCACATATTTTTCCCCGAGTTGGCATCCTGTTACTATGGTAAAAAAAACTCTTTAGTGAAAACTCTTGGCTTTTGTACCAAGGGTGGCAAATCCTCCATACTGTCCAGAGCTTAGGCCAGTGGCGGGATATAGGGGCTCTTGTGAAAAGAGAGTTGAAGAGGACAAAAAATGTGGAAGATTTTAAACGGAGATGAACTACCTGTTCCAAAAAAGTGACAGAAATCATTATAAATTACCTAATGTAATGGTTACCTGTTATGGTTATGGTTCCATTAGTTCATAAGTAGTGATTTGAACTATAAGAATTATCTTTTTTTTTTTGAAAAGATGACTTCTGGTACAAAATTAAAAATCTTTATTTATTGTTCAAAACAATTCCATCGCCTTTAATATAGTCGCCCTCCGATACAATAACTTATGTCAACTTTTTTACCTAAACTTTTTATGTCATAAACCACCTGGATTTTCTTATAAAGTCCGTCGGATTTCTCTGTGGGACAACTACTAGGTAGCACAGATTATTGAAGAATTTTTGTCCTAGATATCTAAGGCATCGTTACTTCAGTCCTGGGAATTTTTAAATCCATATAGGTCCTACCTAAATCTGCTTGTGAGACACCCATGCGTTCAGCCATACGTCATTTGAACAATTGATTTCCGGAGTGGCCTCCAAATCGTATTGCTTTTCTTTTATTTTATCTCCTCAATCGATTCCAAACTGTATCCTTTTGAGTGATCTCGAAGAACCAATGTAATGCGTGGCATTGTATTAAGTGTTACAAAAGGAATTATGTCTGGCCATAAATCCGGCGTCTTTTTGCAATAAATTTCACGCAAACATAACATAACACTTCAATAATATTTCTTGTTAACAGTTTGGCCCGGCGCATAGTGGACCATTGCACGAGAAGGCGGTCAAAAATCCATAATTTTTGATAATATTGGATTTTTGATGTGCGGTTTTCTCTTTTGTTTGGTAGGTGGGACTTTAGCCATTAATTTTTGCTATAAAACGTAAATATCGACAGCTAATAAAAAAGGTTATGGCGGGCTTAAAATACATTTTCATTTTAAGTTGAATTCTAGTACAAAAGAGAAGTGTTAAAAGGTTAAAAAAGGTTTTTTTTTATATAATGTCTTAATTTTTCAGTTAATTTTACAACTCATACTTTTTAAAAAGTTTATAAATTAAATTTTGTCAGATAATGCCAAACTTTGGCCCTCTAAAATTTTTAGTCCTAATGTTCATAAGGGCCAAAGGTTGGTTTTTTTAAAGAGCCCGAGTTAAAATATAATTTATTAAGAAGCGATCGTAAAAGTTACCTGATATTGGTTTAATATAGAGAAGTTTCAATGAAAAAGTCATGTTTTTGCTTTAGTTAAAAAAATTTTATTGCCTTTCTAAATATTTCTATATCAATTTTTATTGTAAACAGCTGACCCGGCAAACTTCGCTTTGTCCAAAAGAGATTTTTTGATTGAAATAATTTCGAAATTCTTTTTTTATCGAAAATTATTGACCGTTAACAGATGACGCAATAATATAATTTGAATACAACACTTTTCGGATTCGGTTGAATTCAATATCTTATAATTATACGGATAGCTGACCCGACGGTCTTCGTCCCGTCCAACATTTGGCGAAAATAGAATAGTCAAATATTAATTAAAAAAAGAATAGAACAATGATTGTAATCAATTTAGTGCTGCACGATATACAACATTTTTTGTTTTCTGCTGCGGAGCGTAAATGAATAGTGACGATGGTTTCCAACTCGGGAACACGCAACATATAGCTGGCCGTGTGAAAAGCATGACATTTTCAGATTTATGCCGCACACTTCCAGGGACTGTCCTTGTGATTTCTTTATTGTCATCGCAAATGCAAATTTCACTGGGAACTGAACAGCTTTGAACTGGAATGTCAAATCGGTGAAAGTCAAGGGAATTCGCGGAATTAAGCATCTCCCTTGAACCGCCATTTCAAAATCCTTGCCACTATCATATTACTCATTAATTTCATCACAATCAGTTGGGTTCCATTGCAAAGTTTCGGGGCATAAGGATGACAGATCCAACTTTAATTCGGATTAGGAGATTCACCGTAAAGCAGCATGGATAATGGCTCTGGCGTTGGAAGCAATTTGACTATTTCACCTTTCCACGCAACACAATCCAGGCGGTTCTTTCTCAAATTTAACTGTATTGCAATGCCCACAATGACAGACATCTGGCCGAATTGAACCGATGTGTGCGAACTGTATTGAATGTTGGGCTCATATCGAAAGGGTCCATGCTCAATGTTCACCTGAATAATTTGTAGTAGCCTACGTTGTTGTTCAAAAGTCGCACATTGTGATCTGGCTTTATCACTTTGCCGAGCACGAACTTCTCTTCTTCTCAATCATTGCTGCTCATTGTGTGCTTCGTTTATCACTACTAACTGTCGCGCACGATTTCCAACCACTCTGGTCGAACTGATTCCCTTCCAATAACACGTTCCTCTTCCGTTCGACGTGTTGCGACATTTCGATGCTGCGTTTCATGCTGACAACGGCGACCAATGTTACCATGAACTCTTCGTGGAATCGTTATAAAAATGATAAAATTATCCGAAAGTCAAAAAGAACATGTATGTTTAAAGAAACAGTTATTCAATAATAGACCAATTTTTTTAAATTGAAGCGCTTATGTAAGCTTAAATTTAAGTATATTATTCTAAGATCCAACTTTGCTATTAAATTATGTGGTGGAAGACCTGGCAAATAAAGTTAATTAAAAAGTCTTTTGATAAATTCACTCCTTCATCTTATACTACCGCAGTAGCAATTAACTTGAATGAAAATTGCGGAAATTTAAATTTTTGAATGCTGCTTAAATTGCCATTTCTCTTAAACATTTTCCTTCAAAACGATCCAATATATTAAAGTTCAATAATTACTTTTATGGAACTAACCCCACCCATTTCTCCGATTCCGCACATTTTCACACTCACACTAATAACCTATGAACTCACACAAATTATCTTCACTTTCCCTTTTATATTATTCAAGATAATTTCATTATTTTGAAAATTTATTTTATACGGTAGGTAACACGCCCACTTGTCCAATCCCGCTCAATTTCGCCAGGGCTAATCACAGAAATAATAGATGAACTCACACAAACTTGCAAAGCTCTCCATATCATTATACTCAGTATATGTACATAATATTTAATCAGCACTTTGCAGGGGATGTACACCGCCCACTTATCCGATCCAGCCTATTTCGTCAGGTGTACTAACACTAATAACAAATGACGTCACATAAAGTATCACGCCCACGCCCACTGTTCCGATAACGCTAATTTTTACAACGGCTACTCACAGCAACTCACAGCAATAATAGATGAGCTCATACAAAGTTGCAAAGCGCTCCCTAAAACAGTACTCAAGATATATGATGTTAAAAATTAATTTTGTATTGGAGGTACCACGCCCACTTAACCGATACCGACCATTTTCGGTATGACAATAATAGATGGTAATAATAGATGGCCTCACACAAATTTACAAAGCTCTCCCTCTCATAGTACTCAATATTTATGATGTTAAAATGGAATAACCGCGTACAGCGCCATCTGTTGAGAATTTTTGTACTTTTCTTTTTCCTAAAGCTTCACGTGGCAGTTTCAAACAAACTCGCAGAAGAAAGTATCCCTTTTGGTACTGTAGTTTTCAAGTTTTAAGCGGACGAACAAACCACGATTCATTTTTATATATATAAATTACATTGTATTTATAACATTTCATTTATCCAATTTTATATATTTAATGTCTTTTAGTGGACCGTTTTATTATGCGTGCATTTCTTATTTAAATCATTTTTTTTTATGAGTTCCGCTTCATTTTTGAAAATTCCGTTGTTGATGTTGTTTGTGTACCAGAAACTTGGTTTGACAAACTTGTTTCTGACACTATTTTTAATTTAGATTCCTTGAACATTTTCCGTTGTGATAAAGAAACCTATGCAGGTGGAGTGGACATATGTGTAAAGAAGGGAATTCTTCGTAAATTTTGTTGCAAGTCAAAGAAGCAAGAAAAAATTGAACATATTTTTGTTGAAATCACATTTAATGGCAACAAAGTCAGAAAATGATTCTGAGTCGATCGGTATAATAAAAGATGGGTCTAGGTCAAATATTTTTGGTAGTTACAAACAGCAGTACAAAGTCATTATACCCAAACCACATAGTGGTATAGGGTATAATCATGATTCAGTACTGATATAAAAGCCGCGATTGCTCAGAGGAATTTGATTTTCAGCCGCTGGAAACGTTCTAAACCTGATGAGTTACACGAAGAATATTGTAGTGCAAGGAGAGAGGTAAACAGGAAGATAAAAAATACAAAATCTACATACTATTCTAGTATTTTTGAGTCAGCTGTTGGATCCAAGAAAACTTGGGAGGGCATAAGAGAAATTAGTATTGGAAAGACTAAGAGAGTAGATTTGTTTGACATTCACGTAGAAAATCTTAATGAACAATTTACTAATCATAATAGTGTTCCTTTAAACGTAAATTTCTATAATCAGACTAATGTGATGAATGAAAATGAGTTTCATTTTGAAGTTGTGAATCAATCAGATGTCCTATCCAGCTGTATTGCCGTTAAATCAAATGTTGTAGGCTTCGATAGTATTCACCCAAAATTTTTGAAAGCAATCCTCGCTATAATGCTATCTCATATAACGTTCGTTTCAACACAATATTAACAAAAAGTATATTTCCCTTTAACTGGAAATATGCAAAAATATTAACTACGCCGAAAGCAAATAGTGAATATCGGCCAATCGCTATACTGCCATACTTATCAAAAGTTTTTGAGAAGATATTACATCACCAATTATATCGATTCATTCATGATAATGGTTTCCTTACTAGTAGGCAGTCAGGCTTTCGTCCAAAACATAGCTGCCTAACTGCTCTTATTGACGTATCTGAAGAATTGCGTGAAAATTTTGACAAAGGTGGCATTTCGTTTCTAGTTCTCCTAGATCACTCTAAGTCAAAATGCTTAATTATAACCAAGAAATCTATGAAACTGGTTTCGGAACCAGCAATTATTCTCAACAATGAAAGAATAGAAATCGTAAAAACAGCCAAAAATCTTGGTATAATATTTAATAATACTCTTACCTGGTCAGACCATATAAATGCTACTGCAGGAAAAGTTTACTCTATGTTGCGAACCTTATGGAAAATACAATATTTCACGCCACTTAAAATTCGCTTACTACTAGCAAAATAGTATCTAATGCCCGCTCTTTTATATGGATGTGAAATGTTTTCAAAAACAGATACTATAAGCTATAATAAGCTAAATGTTGCCTACAATGCTGTTGTAAAATATGTTTATGGTATGGGTAAATATGACCGTGTGTCATCAGTTGCGAAAAACTTGTATGGTGTTATGTTTACTGACTTTAATTTTGCTCCACAAAATTGTAGATACTCATGAACCTTCGTATCTCTATAGCAGAATAACGTTTTCGTTACTACATAGAAATAATGATTTTACTCCAATTATACATCGAACTTCAAAGTCTGAATGGCATTTTTATATCCATTCTATACGTCTTTGGAACTCTCTACCTCCGAACATACAATTTATAAGCAATGCCATGCATTTTAAAAGGTCCATTTTTGATCTTTATAGTCGTGCATAAACATGTTATGTTTTATGTTGTTTTAATTGAATTAATTTAATTTTTAATTTGTTAATTTAATTTTTTCCCCATTTTTTACTATGATTCAATTTTGATTTCATTTAAACCTACATTTTATTATTTTTCTATTTTTTTAATTTTACTTTTAAATGTTTTAACATCATTGCTTATTACTATTACTCTTCCCTTACTCTAATCAGAAGACTATAAGTCATGTTGTATAGGAAATCAAAATAAATAAATAAATAAAATAAATAAATGCACTCCAGTGTGAGGGGGTATATATAAGTTTGTCATTCCGTTTGTAATAATTAGAAAAAAAAATCTGGACCCCATAAAATATATACATTTGTGATCCTTATAACAAGCGGAGTTGATATAGTGATGTCCGTCTGTCCGTCTGTCCGGCTGTCCGGCTGTCCGTCTGTCCGTTTTGGAAATCACTATGGCGGCTTCAATCGGGCAACTAAGCTGCTTGTTGGCATAAAAAATGATTCATTAACATCCTGAGAAGTTTGCTATTTAAAATCGTCGAAATCGGTTCATCTGGTCCCGAGAATTGAACGAAGGAGTAAAAAAAGTCTTATGGCACATTAAAAATAAACTAATTGAGAAGTACAATTCATTATTACGCTGTATTATGCTGCCTACACACGAGGCAACCGGTTGAAGCAATGGTTGTAGCAACAATGATATACACGTAGCAACGGTTGCCTCAACCAACGAAAAATATCAAAACTTTTTGATATTTCTGGCTAATTGAGGCAACCGTTGCTACGTGTATATCATTGTTGCTACAACCATTGCTTCAACCGGTTGCCTCGTGTGTAGGCAGCATAATACAGCGTAATAATGAATTGTACTTCTCAATTAGTTTATTTTTAATGTGCCATAAGAAGTTCGGTTGCCTCGTGTGTAGCTAGCATTATAATACTATTTTCTTATTTTACTGCTAGCTAGTAAACAAAGTGATCGTATCATTGTGAACGAAATTGAATTGAAATTGTGTGCAGATTTGTTTTACTTAAAAAACCTGTTTCTACAGATAGTAAGCATTTATGCAATTTATGCAGTAAGCATTTTATGCAATAAATGAACATGTGGAGTCTTTTTTGACTCCTCTGTGCTATTAAAACAGTCATAAATGTGCTCTTTTGCAGATCAAAAAATATTCTTTTGTCGGGAGAAAATATTACCTTACCTCTGACTTTTCTTAAAAGCCTTTTTATCCGATTTTCTGATCAGTTTCGACTTATTTTTGAGTCGTATTTAATGTCATTTTTCTATAAATCACTTTTTAAGTGTAAGCAAAAATCATTTTTTAGTCTTTTTCTTAGACCGCATGTGATTAATCAGTTTTTAATCATTAAAAGTGCTCGAAGAAGACACAGTAAGGTGATTATTGTTAAAACAATCTTCGAAATGATGACTGGGATATCGTATATTTTTGTTTTGCACACACACACATATACATAGTGGCACCAGTAAGCCGAACTCTAATCGGCTTCTTATATGTGTACAGCCGAACGAAAACGAAAATACTCACCAAAGAGTAAAAGAAGGCAACAATTTCATTTAGTCTTATGAAAGCTTTTGAACAAAGCGAATGTATGTCGCATTGTCTTGTGAAATCTTACATTGTTTTTTAATAGGTACCAGTGATGCCAGGATTTCTTTCACTTATTTTCTCACTGCATTTTTCCCTACACTACTTTTTTAAATTTTTCAAAAAAAAATTTATTTTTAATTTGTTAATTTTCAATCCAATAATGCAAAAATAACATAAAACGAAGAAATATAACATAAAAATAAGATAAGAATATCATAAGAATTACATAAAAACAACTTTAAAAAACCAACAGGTATTATAAAAAAAAAATTTTACAATTCTGTATAATTTATCTTTTTGATATGGCTAGACGTGCATTTCAAATTTACACAATTAAAATGGCTTGCAAATGGGAATATTGGTTCTTGGTTTTAAAAGATATTTTTTTAAGACATTGGTTATTAGCATGTATACTTAGATCTAATTTATCGCAATTTAATATTTTTTCACAAGCCTTGCATCTGCATTTAAAGTAGTCATCTTTGACCTGTTCCATCACATTAGCTTCTCGTCTCTTTGTTTTCTGTATTTCGAAAAACGAATCGGACATTTTTCTAAACTCAATTATGTTTAAATTTATAATATTTTAATATTCTTTTTATTTACAAACTTACTTAATAAAATCGAAAAGATCTACAAAGATGGCGCACTTATGTATAAAAAAGACGCACAAAACAAGTAAACTGCACAAAAAAGGTGTTTTTAGTTGTCATTGTTATTAAAGAAGCCACATATTTACTTCCTCCATATTATAGAGTTATTACCAGACTTAAAAAAAAGCATATACTTATTTTTAATTTTAAAATTTAAAATTGAAATACATATATATAATATTAAGTTGTTAAAAAAAAAAATTTACAAAAAATCCCTACAATTCGACAAAACAAGAACTCTTTTGCATGAAACACATAGATGCAAATTCATTCCTCGATGCGTTACAAACGGAATGACAAACTGATCAGATCTGAAAAATAAAACTGATTAACGCTAGTGCTTTTAAAATATAAGACATGGACAAGTATTCCGAAAAAGATCCGAAATTAAAAAATATATTTTGTTTATTGGATTTTATTGACTTTAAAATTGTTAAACGTAAATGCTGAAAATTCAGATAATTTGTTGTAATAATTTGGTTATAAGTTGATCAAATTGTTTAATTTTCAAACATTTTATTTACATTTGTTACAAATAGTGCAAGAAAACCTAGGTGGAGGGTATCAAAGATTCGGCATAGCCGAATTTAACACTCTTACTTGTTTTTATGTTTATGTTGCGCTTTCTCATCCACTATATTCCCAATTCTGTCAAAAACACTAATTCCTTATATATTTATTTTAATAAAGTACACTTAATTATACCCTATACCACTATGTGGTTTGGGTATAATGACTTTGTGCTGCTGTTTGTAACAACCAAAAATATTTGACCAAGACCCATCTTTAATTATACCGATCGAATCAGAATCACTTTCTGAGTTGATTTAACAATGTCCGTCCGTCCGTCCGTCTGTGTGTCCATGTAAACCTTGTAATCAAACTGCAGGTCGTAAATATGAACATATTTTAATGAAATTTGGTATATAAGCTTTTATCGGCCATGGGATGAACGCTATTGAAATTGGTGAGAATCGTTCCACGTTCAGACCTAGCCCCCATACAAATTACCCCTACGAAATCGACATAAATTGCCATAAGATCCAAATTGTCATATAGATCTTACTCAAATTGGGTTTTGTATGCGTTCATTACGTCCATTAATGAGTAGTCAAAAAATGATCCTTTTGGCCCCATATAGAGCTGCTTCCCGATCTTCTCAGATTTTGTTTGTATATATTTTTGGAAAATACAAGAGACTTTACCAAACATGATCAGTATCGGTCCATTTTTGGACCTAGTCCCCATATAGATATAGCATGCGATATGAACTTTTTCATATCTGCAGCCAAAAAATTAATAAAAATCCCACTCAAATTTGGTTTTTGCTTATTTTCTATGTCCAGTTAGTTGGGCCTAAGAGATAGGGTTTCTAAACGCATGGTATAGGGTATCGTATAGTCGGTCTAGACCGACTATAATTTTCTTACTTGTTTTTTTAGGATCTAGGATTGCATAATACTTGCCTCCCGACGAGATGTCTGTGATTAGGACTTATCCAGACAGACGATAGTTTAAATACAGTATATTTAAAAGCTTACTGAATTTAAAATTAATAAAAAATTAAAATAATGGATAGAGAATAAGAGATTTAGTTTGTTAGCACGACAATTTTACTTAAACAACCATGCTCAAAGATTGACTGTGAAGGTTAGTTAAGCTATAAAAAATTACACTTTAAGTGTCAATATAGTAATATCCACACTTTTCCCTTTTAATTATATTATACAATTACATGTGATGTTATATTATTGCTGAATTTTATTTTTACAAAATATTAATATAAAAATACAAACTATATTTATATTAATGTCATTGCAAAAAATTCTACATTTAAGGCTTTCTCTGCAGAAACATATAATTGCTTGTAGTTGTAGGCAGAAATATTGAATTAATATTCATCTTTTTCAAACGGATGATGAGGATGGCCGGCAGCACTAAAGAAAAAAAAACGAAACAGGTTTAATTAATTAAATCAAATTAAATCAAAAGAACAAAGAAATAAATTATTAATAAGTAATTTATAAGTATAAAAAGCAAGCAAACTATTAAAACAAATAGGAATTTTCAACAGATTTTTACTAAACATCTAAAATTAAGGAAATTTATGGAAAAAAAATCATTTAAATATACGAGTAATAGGTAGGGTTCTCTTGTACTATGTAGGTTTTTAGAAAATATTAATACAATTTATTTTTCACTGTGCCGTATCTTTAAAAGCGATATTAAGAAATATTTTTAAAAATACACTAAAATGCCAACAAACTATAGAGTTTTTACTTTACGTACAATAAAATTATAAGCCATAATCATAATGAAAATTTATATACTGCATACACATGTACCACAGATATACAGTACATAACTAAAATGGGTTTAAGCTTATCTACTAGTTCTGTAGGAGTTTATGAATAATCTAAATTTCTTAAAAATAAAACAAAAATGTAAATAAAGAGCGCTATTTTTAGAAAAATTAAAAGCTACACTTGATGAAAAGAAAAATTTATATTGTTTATGAAATCGGTTTTTGGCTTTTATCAGAACAGATAAAATCGAGAATTCAACACAAAAGTTCGAAATTAGTTATGTTTGTCTTGAATTTAACTTTTATAATATTTTTATTATTAGTTTCTACAATTCTCCGAAAGTTGGTAGAAAGTAAAACATTTAAATTTATTCAAATCCAATTTCTAAGCACTGTACAATATTATAAATCAAGCAAAGATAGGAGGGAAAAGGGCAAAAACAGATAAATGATAGCTAAAGCCTGGAAAATATTCAAGTTTGGGAACATTATCCAGTATTTTCTATTACATACAAGTTATAATAAAAGCGATTATCATAGCCGCTTAACAAATAGCTACTTTCGAAAACCTTCAAGCACAAATAAAATATTATTTATTTTTTACCACAAATTAAGTGTTATTGTTTTAAAAAGAAACGTAATAACACTTAAAACTCATCATGAAATGGATAATGTTGATGAGTACCAGCATCGCTAATATAAGAAAGATTGCATAAATAAAATTATACAAATATATATGTATATATATTAAAACTAATTTTGAACTTACGATAAAATAGGTACAAAACGACCATTACAATCGAAACTATCAATGGCGGCCACATCATCAGCAGACAATTCAAAACCAAAGACATCGAAGTTAGAAGCAATACGGCCCTTGTTAACGGACTTTGGTATAACAATGACGCCACGTTGTATCTGATAACGAATCAGAATTTGGGCAGCTGTTTTTTGGTATTTATCAGCAATGGCAACAATCTTTGGCAAAGAAATAATATATATGTATGACATTCGGCATTCCAATTTTTATTTATCTACATAAATGGTTTATGTATAACATACCTTTGGATCTTCTAATATCACGGGATCCCCAGCCTTAGCCCAAGGACGGTTGGGTGAACCCAAAGGACTGTAACCGGTAACGGCAATATTTTTCGATTTGCAGAACTCTATTAATTTCTTTTGGTTCAAATAAGGATGGCATTCAATTTGATTAGTGGCTGGTGGTATAGTGGCCACTGCCAAAACACGTTCAATTTGATTTTTATTGAAATTGGAAACACCAATCGATTTAACTAAACCATCTTTTACCAATTTTTCCATCTCTTTCCAGGTATCCACATAGTCTACATCAGAAAAGGCAGTTTTACCCTCAGCATCGACAGGGAATAATTCACCATCTTCTTTGTAGGCCATAGGCCAATGAATCAAATACAAATCGATGTAAGATAATTTCAAATTTTTCAGTGTCGTCTCACAGGCACCACGTACCAAATCGGGACGATGGAAAGTATTCCACAGTTTGCTGGTAATAAATAAATCCTCTCTACAAAAGCAATCAAATAAATTTGTCATGTCTCACATAAAAACAGTTATTTTACTTTCCACTCACCGTTTAACAACACCTTCATTTACTTTAGCCTCAATACCATCTCCCACTTCATGTTCATTTTGGTAAACGTGAGCACAATCGATATGACGATAACCAATATCAATGGCATCTTTAACAGCTTGAGTCACTTCACCTTTGGGACTCTGAAAGTGTATTTACACAAAAACCAATAGCAAGTTAAGAAATATTTTTACAATTTATTGCTAATTGCCTGAACAAGTACAAAGTAATTAAAGTTGTGTGAAATTTATTAATTGAAGTGGAAACTTTTCATAATACTAATTGGAAAATGTAAATCTTGTTACGAGTTTATTTATTTTACCTATACAAAAATATTTAGAGTCCGAGGACTTTTAATATAGTGAAACACTCAGATGCCGAGAACTTTTTCCTATTAAAAAAATAAATTCTGATGACTTTTACCCACAGAAAATTCAGAGTCTTTCCTATAGAAAAACTCTCAGAATCTCAGATTCTGTGCACTTTTTCCTATGAACAGCGTTTCCAGGAGTTCTGAGAGAAGTTATCAAGTTTTCCGCGAGTATATAAATGATTTTTCTTCTTCATTCTCATTCCATTTTTTTTTATTGTGTGTGTGATGTGGCTCTTGATTTTTTTTTCTTAGTGATAAATACTTTTTTCAATAATTTGTTACATTAATTATGTACGTTGAATTTGTGTAGTGAATTTGAAATATAATAATTCAACTGAAGTTTGAGAAAAGCAAATGGTCGTCTAAAACAAATTTGTAGTAGCTATGCCGACAAAAGCTTATATACCAAATTTCATTAAAATATATTTCTATTTGCGTCTTGTAACTTGATTACAAGATTTACATGAACATACAGACAAACAAGCAGACAGACGGACGGACGGACATCGTTAAATCGATTCAGAAAGTGATTCTTGTCGTTTGGTGAAATAAAAGCTAGGTTTAGGTCAACTATTTTTGTGGTCGCACAAACACTAGTAACGCCAAACGTTCTGTGTGGTCACTACAACCGAAAACGTAGAAAAATTCACATATTGGCCGATCGGAGAGTGAAAGCTTTGTGATTTCATTTTAAATGACAGTTGGATTTTAGAAAGCTGTCCGCTCATAATAACGTGCAACAACAAAGGAGTGTTTGGTGTTGTTGAACCGCAATACGGACGAGAATTTACTCCGTTTTATAAAGGTGGATGAAATATGGAACCGAGCCGGCATTGAAGACGGACAATGAGTCATATTTATTTGGATGTAAGCGGGATGTATGCTAACTTAAGGGACCGATTCAACATTTTAAAAAACGTCAGCATTTTGGTCAAGAAATTCGCTTTTTTTTACGGGCAGTCGCCAAAATTTCATGAATTGTGCGACGAGTTTCTACCTCATCCGCCATATTGTCAGGATTTATACCCTGTGAAAATTTTCTATTTCCAAACCTAAACTAATGGCTCGGCGAGGACCTTAAGAATTCCTATTATTTGAAAGGGTTTTCCCTTGACTACGTTGAGAAATATAATTTTTGGTTTATTGATCCGCCCTCGTACAAAATCGGTTAAATTGCTGATCAGAAAAGCATATTCAGCTTTTAACAATAAAGCCAACTATTACAAGTAAGCGTGTAAGCGTGTTTGGCTAGCCGAATCTTTGATATCCACCAACTGGGATTTTCGTTTACATTAATATCTGGACTTATTGCACTATCTTATATATAACAAGTAAGAAACTTATAGTCGGTCTAGACCGACTATACGATACCCTATACCATGCGTTTAGAGACCCTATCTCTTAGGCCAAACTAACTGGACATAGAAAATAGGCCCCATATAGAGCTGCTTCCCGATCTTCACTTAAATCTATTAAAAAACAAAAATATTGCACTGATTCTTCCCAAATTTTGTTTGTATATATTTTTGCAAAATACAAGAGACTTTACCAAACATGATGAGGATCGGTCCATTTTTGGACCTAGTCCCCATATAAATATAGCATCCGATATGAACTTTTTCATATCTGCAGCCAAAAAAATTAATAAAAATCCCACTCAAATTTGGTTTATCTTATTTTCTATGTCCAGTTAGTTTGGCCTAAGAGATATGGTTTCTAAACGCATGGTATAGGGTATCGTATAGTCGGTCTAGACCGACTATAATTTTCTTACTTGTTTTGTTTGTGGTTTATGGGAGACTACACCACTGGACCGATTGTTTTGAAATTTTGAAATTTTTTTTTTGATTTTTCAAGTGGGCGTGGCACCTCCCATACAAAGTGAATTTTTAACATCTAATTTTAACATATAATATCGCACCTGTTCCACAAAAGTGTAACAACTCAAAATTTCTAAATTTTCATTTTTTGCAATAAAACAACACACTGTGGTCATCTCTACCCACTGTAAAAATCATCTATTATTTTGTCTCCTCTTTCGTCAAAAAAAACCGTTATGACTCTCTCTTTGTTTTCAGAATAACTTTTTTAGACTCAACTAAAGAGTAACATTTTTAGTTGTCTCTAAATGTTTAAGCAAATCGGTTTGTTTTTTTATCATATAAAGAGTAACATTTTTAGTTTTGCCTTTTTACAATTTATAACGGCTTGCTCAAGTTGCGTTTCATTTCGATTTATCACTCTTTAGTTGCATTAGGTTTGTTTATTCTACTGTTTTATTTCGTTTTGTTACCATTATAGTGAAAAATTCGTTGATGTGGCCATTTTAGTAAAAAGTAAGTCCCATTACTTACGCGCCCAAACAACACGTGAGTATATTGAAAGCGGTAAAAGTATTGGCGACCTATACATGGACTATAAAGAATTTAGAGAATCTGATAATTTAACTCCTGAAAGTAGAATTATGTTATACAGGATATTCACAGAAGAATTTAATATTTCATTTTTTAAGCCACGAAAAGATCAATGTGACCTCTGCGAATCGTTTTTAAATTCAGACGAAAATGGAAGAAATGATCTGAACGAAGCTTACACTTTACATAAAGAAGAAAAGGAACTATGTAGAAAAGAAAAAGATCTGGATAAACAAAAATGCAATGTGGTTGTATACGATCTACAAGCAGTTCTTCCATTGCCAAAAGGATTTGCATCATGCTTTTATTATAAAAGTAAAATAAATTGCTATAATTTTACAATAAGTGACCTTAAACCGAAAGTTGTGGATTGCTTTTTTTTGGACCGAAGTCGAGGGAAAGCGTGGTTCAAATGAAATAGGAACATGCATTCTTTTATATATTAAAAATCTTGTACAAAAGTCAAATAATGTTCAAGATTTGGATTTAATATTTTATTCAGACAACTGCTGCGGACAGCAAAAAAACAAGTATATACTATCAATGTATTATGTATATACCAAGTCAATATACCACTTTAATAGCAACCGCTAAAAAGACCGGTCCACCATACACAGTTCATGAATTGTCGCATGATGCATTTTACGACCTGAAGTTCCTACAAGAAGAATGGGGTCAAAATTTTGTTATAAATGAGGCCAACGAAAAAGTTAAGTGGCGTTACATTAAAGTTCTACGCGTGGATAAGGACAACATTGACTCGTTTTTTTATAAAACATCGTATAAGGACACAGAGTTTATCAAAGTCAATGTTAAACAAAACAACTTAAAGTCTACTGAATATTGGAATAGTCTCAAGTAAGTGTTTTTATATTTTGGCATTTACAACGTTTTTGGTGCTAAAAACGTTACTGATTTTTTTATTCGGAAAATTTGTCCTTATCGGAAGTTAAAAAACGAGATATAGGGGACCTGGTCAAAAAAAACATTATTCCAAAGAATTTTTACGAGACATACTATAAATACTTAATAGAATCTTAGTTTATTTTAATTCATTCTAATTTTTTTTAAATATGTAATAAATTTTGTATTGCATTACTCTAAATATGTCCAAATATTAATTATTTCTATTAAACATTAACAAATTCGCATTCCTGTATTTTGTTAATATGTTTTTAATTCAAGTGAGAATTTTCAGTTAAACAGGGACAACTCAAAATAATACCACTAAGTATATAACAAAATTTCACGAAAAGAGTAACAACCCAAAATTTGTTATTTTCCTACAACTACTAAACAAATAAAAACGCAAGCAACGGTTTTATTTTTTTTAATGATAATTTCTTACAATAACATATTTTTTTCTTGAAATATATCATCAATATTAACGGAAACAGTTTTTCGTCTGTACTGAAAATTTTGAAATTTTGAGTTGTTACACTTTTGTGGAACAGGTGCGATATGTGGAGTACTACGACAGCAAGCGCTCTGAAACTATATACATATACTTACATATTTAAATAATTTGAACACTTGCGGAAAAAATGGGCGTAATCGGACCAATAGGCGTCGTACCCACCATACAAAGTATTTACTTTAAAATGTTATATATCTAGAGTACTGTTATAGATAAAGTCTTGAGACTTTGTGTGAGTTCATAAGTTATCAACGTTAGTACTCGAGAAAAAATGGGCGGAGTCCGATCAGTGGGCGTGGTACCTCAAATACAAAGTAAATATATAATGTCATATATACGAAATACTGTAATAGTGAAAGCCTTGGAACTTTGTCTGAGTTATTGAGTTATTAATTTGAGTAGTCTCATAAATAATGGACGGGATCGGACCAGTGGGCGTGTCACCTCCTATACAAAGTGAATTTTTATCTGGAGTACTACGACAACAAGAGTTCTGAAACTATATACATGTACACATATTAAAATAATTCGAGGAGTTGCGGAAAAATGGGCGGGATCGGACCAATAGGCGTCGTACCCACCATACAAAGTAAATATTAAATGTCATATATCTAGAGTACTGTAATAGGTAAAGTGTTGACACTCTATGTGAGTTCATAAGTTATCAACGTTGGTACCCGAAAAAAAATGTGCGGAATCCGATCAGAGGGCGTGGTACCTCCCATACAAAGTAGATATATAATGTCATATATCTGAAGTACTGTAATAGTGAAAGCCTTGGAACTTTGTCTGAGTTCATGAGTTATTAATGTGAGTAGTCCCATAAAAAAAATGGGCGAGATTCAACCAGTGGGCGTGGTACCCCCATACAAAGTAAGTATTTAATATAAATTAACTGGAGTACTATAATAATGAAAGTCTAGCGACTTTGAGTTCATAAGTTATTAATGTGAGTATTTGCCCAAAAAATGGGCGGAATCAGACTAATGGGCATGGCACCTCCTATACAAAACAATAGTTTTCTACAAAACGTATTGCCTGCTTTTTATTTCGTTACGAGGGGCGTAGCGAAGCGCATCGAGTTACTGCTAGTTTTTAAATGTAAACAAAATATTTGAAAACGTAAACAATTTGATAAACTTAATATTAAATTATTTCAACAAACACGCTGAATTTTTAACATTTTATAGAGATGTCTCTATATTTTAGGTCATATCTTGGCACAATGATGCTCGATTTACTCCATTTTATATACCAACCTACTCGAAATAACGACAAACAATGTTACCCAGGTAAACTTTGTGAATGAGCGTGATTTCAACAGACAGACGCACGGATAAATGGATATCGCTGTATCGACTCGAGTTGTTATAACGACCAAGAATATATAAACTTTATGGGGTCAAAAATTCATTTTTCGATGCGTTACATACGGAATGATAAACTGATATATACCCTCTACACAGTGGTGTACAGAGGGTGATGTTTATAACTGCCGATTTTTATATTTGCTGGAAAAAACAATAAATAATAATCTAACCCATAAAAACGAAGTTTTTATTAAAACTCTTTCTTTCCTTATGCATACAATTTTGAAGTTCTTATGTTGTGGCCCTATGTTCCTCTCAGGAATAAATAGGAAAAAATATAATATGTTTTCAGTGCAATGCACATTAGGTTAAATGACCCCTTTTTCCTTGCGAAACTCAAATTTCGAAAAGTCAATTTTTAATTTTTTTTTAATGCCATCATGTACTACAAAATAATATAATCGTCACTTTTTTTTTGTAAAATGCAACCCAGCGTTTTAAAGCAGCCAAGCAAAGTCAAACTTCTTACACGTGTTAGAAAGCTGTGTGCGCAGCCAGCTTTTTTTCTATCGGTTTAAGTGTTGTTTTTTATCCTTTCGCAATTAAATCAAGGAAAGTTCGAGACGGAAATCCAAAATATGGGTGAGTATCTATGTTCTTGTTAAAAAAAAGTGACTTTTCATAACCTTAAACATTTTTTTTTTTTTGATTTGAAGCTTTGATTTCATGTAAGCATTTAAAATTTCGGCTCAGTTCGACCAAGCAAATGTGACCAAAAACTTATAAATTAGGATGTAATTAGTATAATTAAGCTTACTTGAAGCCGCCGTTTTTAGCCGTTTTTAAGGAATAACGTTTTTTTTCAGTGAAAAGTGAATTGTTCGACATTTTGCTACAGCAATGTTCGCAAAACAAGAAAGTTGCTGCAGTTATGGATTACGTAGTAAATAAAATTGGTTCTCAGAATATTTTCGAAGACTACGTGAATTTATTGCTAGATAAAACGCGCCTTTTTTGCAAATCTCTTGCAAGAAAGTATGAAAAATATGCAAAACAGTTTGGAAGAAAAGCTGAAACTTTCAGACTAGAAAACAGCGTTTGGCTAAGCAAAGAATTTAAATTTGAATTTAAAAAGCCAGTTGTAGAAGCTGTTTCTGTAGCTGTCGGTTGCCCAAAAGTTCCGTTTTGCAACAAAAGTGAGTTTGGGAAATGTAAAGAGGCAGTAGAGCTTTCAAAGTAAACGAATCATGAAACGAATTTACTAGTGCGTGCAGCAGCAACATCGGCTCGGAAACGAGGGAATATTGATAAGGCAGCAATTTTAAAAGAAAGTCTGGCAAGCCCAAACATACCCTCAAAATTAAAAAAATGCAATGAAGACAATAAGACCCCAATTCCACTTTCAGCGGATGAGGCCTTAGCTTTTTTTGTTGGAATTTAATTTCACGAAGGACCAATACAATGCGATTCGCCGCGAAAATAAATCGAGAAATTTCGAAATTTATCCGTACTATAACGCAGTTGCAGCCGCTAAATCGATATGTCGACCAGATAACATATTTGTTAGTGAAACCATGGCTAGCGTCCCGTTGAAATCGTTGATCGCACATACTTCCAACAGAATTGTGGAAATTCAAAAAGATGTATTTGAATCTGTTATGGCAAAAGAAACAAGTAAGACCGACTATAAGATACCCTATACCATGCGTTTAGAGACGCTATCTCTCAGGCCCAATTAACTGGATATAGAAAATAAGCATAAACCAAATTTGAGTGGGATTTTTATTAATTTTTTCGGCTGCAGATATGAAAAAGTTCATATCGGATGCTATATCTATATGGGGACTGGGCCCAAAAGTTGACCGATCCTGACCATGTTTGGTAAAGTCTCTTGTATTTTGCAAAAATATATACAAACAAAATTTGAGAAGAATCAGTGCAATATTTTTGTTTTTTTATAGATTTAAGTGAAGATCGGGAAGCAGCTCTATATGGGACCTATGACTTAGACTTGTCCAATAGGGATCATTTTTGGACTACTAATTAATGGATGTAATATATACATACAAACCCAATTTGACTAAGATTTGTATGATAATTTGGATCTTATGGCAATATATGTTGATTTCATAGGGGTCATTTGTATGGGGGCTAGGTCTGAACATGGACCGATTCTCACCAACTTCAATAGCGTTCATCCCATGGCCCATAAAAGATCAAATACCAAATTTCGTCAAAATATTTCATATTTGCGACCTGCAGTTTGATTACAAGCTTTACATGGACACACAGACGGACGGACGGACGGACATCGTTAAAACGAATCAGATAGTGATTCTGATTCGATCGGTATAATTAAAGATGGGTGTAGGTCAAATATTTTTGGTTGTTACAAACAGCAGCACAAAGTCATTATACCCAAACCACATAGTGGTATAGGGTATAAAAAGCAATTTTGTTAAATGCGAATTCATACTAATTTATGGCTTCGACACCAGCATTGGACAGTCCCAATTCAAGCAAACTTTCAATGAACCAAGTACATCAAAATGTAATGACGCATCGCTTTTTGCAACCACGCTTATTCCTTTGAGAATTATGTTGCCATGTGGATTGCCTCTGTGGAATAATTGTGCGCCGCGGTCTGTACGATTTTGAAAAACCAGATTGAAAAACCAGATTGACGCTCTCGAACCCTTAGTTATAGTGCTTGACGGAAAAGGAACTATCGAAATCTCCATTAAATTGTGCTTAACGCTTATTGACACGAACTTCTTCAAGTCAAGCTTGTCCCATATGCAGTGCTACACCAAAAGACTTTCAGAGTGTATGTATTGTTATGCATTGTACTGTAATTTTTTTTATGGTTATATTGCCATTAAATATACTCGTAAAAGAATCACATTGAGTTTCAAATCGATCGGATAAGGGGAAATGGGTTTTAATCTCTCCGTGACTATGCGTGACTGTGCGTAACATAGGCAAAGTTAATCTGTTTTTCACAAGTATACCGACCAAGTTTCAGATCGATTGGATGAGGGGAAATGGGTTTTAAATCTCTCCGTGATTGTGCGTGACTATTTTTAAATTAATCTTTGGTCACAACAAGTCTATGGACCAAGTTTCAGATTAATTGGATGAGGGGAAATGGGGTTTAAATCACTCCGTGACTATGCGTGACTATCTTCAAGTTAATATTTGGTCACAACAAGTCTATGGACCAAGTTTCAAATCGATTGGATGAGGGAAAATGGGGTTTAAACCACTCCCTGACTGTGCGTGACTATCTTTAAGTTAATATTTGGTGAGGTTTAAATAACTCCGTGACAGTGCGTGACTATGAGTGACTGTGTACGACAATCTTAAAATTAATCTTTGGCCACAACAAGTCTTTGGACAAAGTTTCAAATCGATCGGATGAGGGGAAATCGGGTTTATATCATTCCATGACTGTGCATGACTATGCGTGACTGTACGTGACTATGTCAAAGTTAATCTTTTTTCACAGCAAGTCTATCGACCAAGTTTCATATCGATCAGAAATGGGTTTTAAATCACTCCGTGGCTGTGACGTTAGAAAATTAAGTCTTTAAAATTGATTCTTATCTGGAAACATCGGAATAAAAATTTAAAAAAAAATAAAACGGTTAATAACATTTTCGCATTTTTGAACAATTTACGGTGCGTCACGAGTGAAGTGCTTAGAAGTAATTAAAATTGCGTTTTTAGTAATTGCTGCTGTTGACTTCTCGGTGATAGAAAAAATATTTTTTTGTATTTGAAAAAAAGATGAGTCGGGGTAAAACCTTGACACAAGAAGAAATTCGAAAAAATTCTTCCATTTCAGCAAGAAAAGTATTCCAACCGCCAAACTCTGAATAATATTGGTCGAGATCATAAAACAACCTGGGGGCTAATCGCTGCATTCGATATCGAGTAAAATCAACTGAAATTCCATATTTCGGTTCATTATTTAAAGAAGACGTACAGACGTCAGTCCTGGTTTCACTTTTGTTCTTAACGTTAATACGTTAACTGTGACAGAGTAAAATTATTCTCAGTATTTTATTTTGGAAAATAAAAAAATAATTTCGACCGAAAAATTTCGATAACGAATGCGACCATTAGACCCCAGCAATTATCTGAATGATCCGAATAATTATGGAAAAAATCAAAAGGTTGCACAAAACCAGCAACAACAAAAACGCGAATTTGTATTAATTTGTTTGTGCTTATTCTTAAATGTCAATATAAGGTGTTTTTAATTCACTCCGTGGCTGTGCGTGACTATCCGTGACTACCCCAAAATTTATCTATAGTCGCAACAAGAGTATGGTCCAAGGTTCAGATCAATTGGATGAGGGGGAATGGGGTTGCCCCATGGTAGACAGACAGACAAAGAGTATGAGTTAAAAGAAAGAGTTTAAATATTATAAAAAGCATTTTCTGAAAGACTGGGATCATAAAAATTGTAAAAACAACCAAATGCGAAGAGTTTCGGCAATCAATACGCTTAAAACCTGTGAAAAAATAATTGAAAAAGTGGTAAAACAACAACTTGAAAACTACATAGAGGAAAATAACATATTTTCCAAATATCAATCAGGACTTAAGAAAAAAATTTCATGTGAAACAATGGTGTTATTAATAGATGGAAAAACGTGGAGAAAAATAAGAAAATTATGGCAATCTTTTTAGATTTTAAAAGAGCTTTCGAGACAATTGATAGAGATATTTTAATAAAAAATACTATTTATGTACGGAATACACGAAAAGGAGCTAAAATGGTTTAAATCGTATCTATCAGAACAAAAACAAATGGTGAAAGTAAATAATGTGTAATCTACCTATATCAATAATGAGTATGGAGTGCCACAAGGTTCAATTTTGGGTGCACTATTGTTTATCATATATATAAACGACATGCCGAATGTTTTAGAAAAATGCGAAATAATTTTGTATACAGATGACACACTGATCTTTACAGAAGGATACACCGATAAACATTGTCAGGACAACATGATGCATGATATTAATAACGTGAATAAATGGTTAAAAATGAATAAACTAAAATTAAATGAAAATAAAACAAAAAAATAGAAATAAATATGAACAATGAATTGATCGGTATTTAAAATTAATAATATGTATGTACAAAAAAATTTTAAAAAAAATCGGGTTTTTTAAAAGAATACGTAATAAAATATCTATAATAACGGCTATAAATATTTACAATACCATGAATTTGTTTCAATAATTTTATATACACGCTGCTCAATAACACAAATAGAAAGACTTCAAAAATTACAGAATAAAGCAATGAGATCAATTTTAAAATGTAACGTTTATACACCTATAGAAAGTATGCTTAATGCGCTCAATATAAAACAAAATAAACTATCATCTCAGAAATGCTGACAACTTCAGACTTCCAAAAGCAACAACAACGGCGATGCAACTAATAAAAACAAGTAAGAGTGTTAAATTCGGCTGTGCCGAATCTTTGATACCCTCCACCTCGGTTTAGTATTGATAATAAATGTAAACAAAATATTGGAAAAATATGCATGCGTTTCCTATATGCATGCGTTTCCGGTTATATGACATACCTTCTCGTTTAATTTAGTTTTTGCTAATTAAATATCTCGCCTTAACCTCCATTGCAAAGGTAATGGTTGTGTAGACCAAATGTCCCAAACATTTTAAATAAAATAATTTATCTTTATTTTCTGAAAAACTTCAAATATTCATCCAAAAAAAAATTGTGAAAAATAATATATGTATAAATAACATCCTCATCAAATTGCGTTTATTTATGTAACATTTTTATGTTCGCAATTCTTAAATATCATTTGAGGTTTTCTAAAAATTAATGTTTTCTGTAGTGCGAATTCAACGATCCGACAGAATTTCAACGATCCGACAATCGCAATATATATCGACAGCTATTGTTGTTTGCACTGAAGATTAAGTGATTCACTAAGTACACACATCTTAACGACAGTCGACAAATCTATTTTTCTATTTATTTAAATTGTAAACGAGTGGCATCTCTGTTAAAATAAGCGAAGAATACAAAAAAACAAATTACTTCGTGTTTGACAGGATGATTTTATGTTTATGTTTAATATCTCTATTTTTTTTTTTACTAATATTTCTGTTTTTTTATTTGAAAATGAAATAATGAATTGAATATGCTATTTAATTTTTTTATTTATATAAAAAAGTTTTTTAATAAAAGCAAAATATTTTCACTATTTTATGATCTTTATTTATGTATGACGACATTTCAACCTAAAAATTGAAGTTTTTATCGATTGAATAAAAAACACAAAAATGGTTGTCGTTTAGATAACAACAACAGCTGACTTTAACAATAGCGAATATCGTTTAAAAATTTTACTGATAATTTTGCTTATCTTTTTTAACGATTCGACAATCGTTAAAAGAAGTTACTGAAAAGCTATTAATTTCTCCTGAATGCCAATATTTTTTTTTTAATGTAAACATTTTTTAAATGTAAACATATTTGGTGTTTTTTTTTGGAATTTCAATTTTGTTTAACGAATAAAATTTATATGTATATTAAAGATGCAATTGATGTCTTCTAAATTTAAAATTATTATTCCCGACGTTTTGATATGATTTTCTGAAATTCAGTTAATATTTTCTAATTTATAATTGATGTAATGTATAATATCTATTTGAAAATATTGACATTCATGTTAAAATAGAAATAACTATTGCAAAGCCAATTAGAACAAAAATTGTGGCGCCATCTACTGTGGCATAGTCACGCTGAGCAAAATGAAGTGACACTCTGTTAATGCAAAAGAAATGTATTTTCCCCACAACAAAATATTGCAAAATTTTATGTAAATAAAATAATATACCGATTTATTTCTAACATGCAGTTATTATGGATATACATATATAGAATATATGTATATTATTTGCATTATTTAATATGTGTATGTATGTATATGTTAATATTACACTCAAAAAATACAGCATCAAACGTTATTTTTGTGTTTTTCTCTTTAAATAAATTAATACATAAATATTTTTTTTGCTAAATCTACATTGTTTTCTTTTTATTAACAACTAGGTATTTTAGCATTATTTGCTTTAGATGCTGGTGAATTTTTACTCCCTTTATATTAACTCGTAGTGTCTGCTTGTCGAAAAAATTTTGGATCGATTTTAACCCCTTTCCCGTGACCCAATCGATCTGAAACTTTGCAGGCAGGCTCGTGGCAATGACAGAAATGATCTAGTAATGCCAAAACAATGGAAACTTTTAAATTTTTCTACCAGAGTTGATAAAAAAAAATTTACAAAGGGTTAGTTTTTATTATATTATTACCACAACGACCACGAAAACAACAAGTCCAGCTATGACAACAATATAACATTTAGAATAACAACAAGAACAGTATAGAAACATCATATTTTTTATTTTTTTTTTTTTATTTTTTCAGAGATTTCCCTGGACCTGTTCCACCGATTTTAATGATTTTTGAAACAGAAATCTTCCCATGAATTTGGAGAATCATTCTCACTAAAAATGATCACCTTAGCTATCCTATTGAGGGCGTGATCGTGACAAGAACAACATAGAAAATTATATTTTTTCAAGACTTTTTTTAGTTCTTCATTCAAATCTCGGGCCCAAATCGACCGATTTGGACGATTTTAAATAGCAAACTTTTCAGGATGTTGGATGTTGTCATCGTGATTTCCACAGACGGACAGACGGGCATTGCTATATCAACTCCGGTTGTTATAAGGATCACAAATATATATATTTTATGGGGTCCAAAATTTTTTTCTAATTATTACAAACGGAATGACAAACTTATATATACCCTCTGCACACTGGAGTGGAGGGTATGAAAATAAAAAAATTTTTGATTATGATTGTTTTTTTTTTTTTTTTCAAAACAAATGTTATTTTCGGTACATGCTAAAAAGGGTTCCACGGTAAGAACACATTGGGAAACGGTGCTGTTGGTATCCAAGGGATTTTGAATACAGTAGATAATTAAGTTCAATTACACGACAAATATACATTTTTCCAATAAAGTCCATTAAAATACAGCATGTGGTTGGTCTCACATTCTTATAATTTTTTAGGTCAATGAGCTCATTGCTTAAATACACAAATCAAAAGTGTTTCACATAAATTAAATGTAGAATAAATAATAATTTCTATCATCTAAAAAAAAACTCTTCATTTAACATTGAATAAATATTAATAATATACATGTACATATGTATGTTGTGACCAAAATCCTTATCATTTAATAAGAACTGTTAATAAAAACCTTAGTCATTTATATGACAAAGCGAAATATCCGATTATATAAGAGATTTGTTTTATAAACTTGACATTTACGTCTACATAATAATTTATGTATTGGTAATAACAATTACTTTAAATGTGCCATTATTACTATAATAAAGAGTATTTATTTGGTTGATAATTTCATTTAATTTTAAAAAAATTATTATGTTCAAACAAAAATTCTTGTTCGAGATTCCGTAGTAATTTTAAATTTTTTGTTATCAGTACAGGTCACTTTGATTTAATTTTTATGATTTATGATTACAGTACCTACTTAACGCACACGTTTACTTAATAAACAACAAACAGCCCCAAAAATAGTAATTTATAGGCTTAGAAAAATCAAAACTAAAATAAATCAATTTTGAGGGCGATTATTACGTATTTGTTGTCGCTAAAATGCCACGCGGTGATGGGCTGGATACATATTATGCCTATAAAAAAGTTAATTTATTGCTCAAAATAAATCGGAATTAGGATTCCTATGCCGAAAAAAAAATTTCCGGTATTTGAAGGGAATTTTCATTTTAATTTTTCCTTTTTTTTTACGTTATTAATAATAGTTCCTTCATATTTCAGTGTTCTTTTGTTTTTTTTTTTATACCCTATACCACTATATGGTCAGGGTATAATGACTTTGTGCTGATGTTTGTAACTACCAAAAATATTTAACCTAAACCCATCTTTATACCGATCGACTCATAATCACTTTCTGAATCGATTTAGCGATGTTCGTCTGTCAGTCGGTGTGTCCTTGTAATCCTTGTAATCAAAACAGGTCGCAAATGTGAACATATTTTGATGCAATTTGATATGTAAGCTTCTATCAGCCATAGCATGTACGCTATTGAAATTGGCGAAAATTGGTGCATGTTCAGACATAGTCCCCATACAAATGACACCTATGAAATCGACTTAAATTGCCATATGATCCAAATTATCATATAGATCTCGGTCAAATTAATAGATCTCGGTCAAAATAATCCCTATAGGACAATTCTTAGTCATAGCCCCCAATCTTCCGATCTTCACTTAAATCTATCAAAAAACAAAAATATTGCACAGATTTTTCTCAAATTTGGTATGTATCAGGATCGGTCCATTTTTCGACCTAGTCCTAGTCCTTTTCTATATTCAAAGGGAAAAAAATTAATAACAATGCCACTCAAATTTGGTTTATGCTTATTTTCTATATCCAATTAGTTGGGACTAAGAGATAGTCTCTAAACGCATGGTATAGGGTATCGTATAGTCGGTCTAGAACGACTATAATTTTCTTACTTGTTTTATACTAAATTCTACTTATTTATATAAAAAATATTGTACGTATGAATATTATTATATTTGGAGGGTATAAAAATAATCGTTTTTCATCGCCTGTGTGGAAGTATTTCCCTATGAACAATGATTTTGCGTAATATTATTTGTGTCCAAAAACACAAAAAGTAGTGACGTCAGAAAATTAAGTCTTTTAAAATAAATTCTTATCTGGAAACATCGGAATAAAAATTAAAAACAAAAATAAAACGGTTAATAACATTTTCGCATTTTTGAACAATTTACGGTGCGTCACAAGTGAAGTGCTTAGAAGTAATTAAATTTGCGTTTTCAAGTCAATTGCTGCTGCTGACTTTTCGGTGACAGAAAAAAAAAAATTTTTTTTTGTATTTGAAAAAAAGATGGGTCGGGGTAAAACCTTGACACAAGAAGAAATTGAAAAATATTCTTCCATTTCAGCATGAAAAGTATTCCAAGCGCCAAACTCTGAATAATATTGGTCGAGATCATAAAACAACCTGGGGGCTAATCGCTGCAATCGATATCGAGTAAAATCAACTGAAATTCCATATTTCGGTTCATTATTTAAAGAAGACGTACAGACGTCAGTCCTGGTTTCACTTTTGTTCTTAACTAGGGGCCATAATTCGTTAACTGTGACAGAGTAAAATTATTCTCAGCATTTTATTTTGGAAAATAAAAAAATTTCGATAACGAGTGCGACCATTAGACCCCAGCAATTATCTGAATGATGCAGATAATTATGGAAAAAATCAAAAGGTTGCACAAAACCAGCAACAAACAACAAAAACGCGAATTTGTATTAATTTGTGACCCCTTTCTTTTTTGTTAAAAAATATATAAACGTAAACTTTTAAATGAATAAATAAAATGCTCGGATCTTGTTCTTAACACCATTTATTAGCCTTTGTACAGTATTCTTGTCAACATCGGAGTATGCTCTTCGCCACTAATTCTGGAAATCTTGGCCACTCTGTGATTCCCTTCATCAGCGCACAATATGGCTGGTCGCTAAGTCTAGCCAAAATAGCACAAAACCATTGTGATGTTGAATAAGCTCCTTCAGTGACCCCTCAAAACACTTCTCGATACACGTTTTTGAGTTTATTGATCATTTTATACCACCTCATTGCCTCGTAGGTCGCAGCTGCAAATTGTCTGCCAAATCATATACTTTTTGGGAAATTCTCATCCCTTTTTGTCCATATTTTTAAAAAATGAGAGCTATCTTATGCTTATCGGCCGATGGATCTGGACTTTCGTCACTTTGTATGTGTTAAGATTATATTATTTTACCTTATAGACACAAGACTTTTATTACTAGGCGACTTTTTTCCGGAACCGGGTATTCTCCAAATTGATAATCGTTCCTTGGATCGACGTACTACCCTCTTAACTGTTTATTATGACTTTTACATCCCGAGCCACATCACTATACCTTGCGTTTGGATTTTTGAGTATTTTGCACAAAATTATTTCTTTTTTTCTTGTTCCGACGACATCTTGCAGCTAATATATTTTTTTTTATTTAACCGACAGATTATGTCAAAAGTTTTGACCTTGTTTTGTATCAATGGCAACAATAATTTGTGGTTCGAGAATAGATATTATAACATTTGAGCGACCAGGTTTTTCTGTACCAATGCTTTACATCAAGATGACACAAACAAAATTACAACCTATATACATAATCTCTATTTAGTGTGGGTCCTAATAACTCTCGCACCTAATTTGTCGAAGAAAATATAACTGTTTCTAGAGTGTTGGTTCAGCGCAGATCTTTTCTTCATCACTTCAAACATTCTGAATACCGACTATAGACGGCACGGCACGTTTTTTTAGCAAACTGCTTTATTTTGTCCTTCATAACCACACTCAAAAGTCCAAAGAATACAAAGATGAAGGCATTCAGCCTCCTGCATATTCAATACATAAGCTCGGCTTAATACGTCGTCAATAATACTACGTCTCAATAATGCTGCGCATGTTTTTTAAATCTATATCAATAAAAAAGGAGACGAAACTTGTCTTTGCGGATATGGCTCTCCAACCAATAATGGATGTGGACTGTGTGGTCAGGGTATAAAAAGTTTGTGCTGATGTTTGTATCTAACAAAAATATATGACCTAGACCCACCTTTTATTATACTGATTGACTCTGAAAGAGATTCTGATTAATCGATGTCCGTCCGTCTGTCCGTCCGACTGTGTCTGTGTGTCGATGTACATATTGTACTCAAACTTCAGGTCAAAAATATGAACATATTTTAATGAAATTTGGTATATAAGCTTTTGTTGGCCATAGGACCAAATTTGTGAGTCGGTTCTCAGACCCCATTTACCCCTATGAAATCGACTAAATTGCCATAAGATCCAAATTATCATATAGATCTACATAGGTCAAATTTGGGTCTTAAAACCTTTTTTGCATATTTTTGTCTGAATGTACAACATGTCGAGAGAGTTGTATAAAAATTTCAAGTAAATCGGAACAAAACTAAAGAAGATACAGCGTTTCCAGCGAACGGCTTCATGCGGTATATCGTATAGAAATCTGTTTTTAAAAAAACTTTAAATCGATTATCTCGCAAATAAATATTTGAAGTCCGTGAACATCATAACTCAAAATCTTCTTGACCGATTCTTTTAAAATTTTACACACTATTTCTATTTCCATTTTCTTCCCCATTTTTTATCAACAAATTCCTGAAACTTTATAGCAAAAATCGTATTTTTCACTTCAAATGCTGCAAAAAAACAAAAAAAATTAAAAACTCTTTGTCACTACCTCGGGAAACTTGTCACTTTTAAACGCATTTCGATTTTTTTTATTTCACATGATCCGTTAACGAGTTATGACGTTCACCGCAAAACAACAACGCCTCCGGAGATTCGCTGTTACGGACTTATTAAAATTTTTAATTGAAACTTTTCAAAGATTCTTCAAATGTTATGCTATAACGTGTATATGAAATAAATAATCCAACATTATTCATATCTTTAAAAAAAAATTTAATGAAGATACGACTTTTTTCGATTTTAAAAGCTTCCGCCCCCTTAAATTCTTCTTTTTAACTTTTCAGGGTGGTTCTAAGGCAGGCTCATATTCTGGCTAGTTTTCTTCTTGCAACTACACAATTTCTACTAATTCACTCGCTAACAGTTTTCACCAAACTAGAAGTTCTTTCGCTGCGTTTTCGGTCAGGTTTCTTTGATATTACACAGTGCGTGGTACAAACTTGCTGTTACCCCCACGACTTAAAAAATGGGTTTAATGTTTTACCTTCCAAATTTAACTACTAAACGAGCCTTATTTCTGTTTCCATCGCTAAAATAAACGTTTAATAACAACGTTTAATAACAAGTTCTGCTGATTTTACAGTTCACATATGAATAAAATATTTGTATGGTAAAAAGTCTAGGCTTTAAAAAAGTTCGCAAATTATTAATGCACAAACTGTATATAATAACCCAGAGAAAAGTTAAGTTCTCAAATTGATGTCCAATGTAATTCTCAACTTGAGTTGAACAATTTTTCTCTTTGTTTGCTTTCAACTTGACATCAAGTTGAGACTTAACATTTTTTCCAATCTTTGAGAAATATTTTAACTCTCAATTTGATATCCAACACTTTTCTCCACTCGAGACCAAACATTTTTTCAACTTGAATACGATTTGTGTTAAGTTTGAGATATTATTTAAATATGTAGGTCATAAATAATAAATTAAATTAAACAAGTGAGAAATTATAGTCGGTCTAGACCGACTATACGATACCCTATACCATGGTTTAGAGACCCTATCTCTAATTGGATATAGAAAATAAGCATAAACCAAATTTGAGTGCCATTGTTATTAATTTTTTTGGCTGCAGATATGAAAAAGTTCATATCGGGTGCTATATTTATATGGGGACTAGGTCGAAAAATGGACCGATACTGACCATACTTGGTAGTCACTTATATTTTGAAAAAATATACATAAATCTGTGCAATATTTTTGTTTTTTGATAGATTTAAGTGAAGATCGGGAAGCAGCTCTATATGGGGCCTATGACTAAGAATTGTCCTATAGAGATGTTTTTGTACTACTGATTAATGGATACAATAAACACATAAAAACCCAATTTGACTAAGATCTATGTGATAGTTTGGATTTTATGACACTTTATGTTGAATTTATAGGGGTCATTTGTATGGGGACTAGGTCGAATATGGACCGATTTTCACCAATTTCAATAGCAGATAAAAGCTTATATACCAAATTTCATCAAAATATATTCATATTTGCGACCTGTAGTTTGATTACAAGGTTTACATGGACACACAGACGGACGGACGGACGAACGGACGGACGGACATCGCTAAATCGACTCAGAAAGTGATTCTGAGTCGATCGGTATAATAAAAGATGGGTCTGGGTCAAATATTTTTGGTAGTTACAAATAGCAGCACAAAGGCATTATACCCAAACCACATGGTGATATAGGGTATAAAAATGCCAAAAAAAAAAAGTACAAATAATTAATTGATATATTTTTAATTATTTCTACTTTTTGTCGAATTTTTTTTAATTTAAATTCTTATTTATGACATATTTAATATTAATATTCATAAAATATAAAAAAAATTAATTCATTTATTTTTAATTCTAAATTTTAAAAAATATTAACATGTACATAATAATGTTAAATATGTAATGAAATTAAATTGAAACATTAAAAAAGTACATTGTTTTCATTTCTAAAATTGGTATAATTTTTTTAATATGGCAATTCCGTACCTTCCATTTGATACCGATTGGAGAAATTTCTTTGCTATCAAGTTGAGAATCACAAATTTCTTAATTTGATAACTAAGAAAATCAACATATAAAAAATGTGCCTTTTAAGTTGAGAAGACTATAGTCGGACTATTGAGGTGCATTTGAGAATTAACGTTGGAGATTTGAGATACGTATTTGATCTCAAATGCACCTCAAGTTGATAGCAAACAAAAATGTTTATTGGGAAAGGGTACAAAAATGACGTTTGTTTATCAACTAACTGTTATTGTATAAATTCAATATAACGATAAGAAACATGATCCAAATTAAAATCTAGATTGAACTGTGTAGAAATATGTATGTATGAATTTATGAAAATTATTATGCAATTCATTTTTTATAAATAAAATCAAGATAAAAATAAGTTTTTTTAGAATTATTATTAAAAAGATTCCAGCGGAAACTTATTAAAAAAGGTTGGTTCACAATGTACTCGTTTATTAAGAACAATAAACAATGACATGAATCTCACCGTAATTTCAAAACGAACTAAATCTTATAAGAATACAAAATCAAACAAGAAAATTATAGTCGGTCTAGACAACTATACGATTCCCTACTCCATGCATTTATATACCCTATCTCTTAGGCCCAACTAATTGGATATAGAAAATAAACATAACCCAAACTTGAGTGACATTATTAATTTGTTTGCCTTTGAATATGAAAAAGTTCATATTGGGTGCTATATTTATATGGGGACTAGGTCGAAAAATGGACGGATCCTGACCATATTGGCAAAAACATATGAATATATACCAAATTTGAGAATAATCTGCGGAATATTTTTCTTTTCTGATAGATTTAAGTGAAGATCGGGAAGCAGCTACTGATTAATGGGAGTAATAAACACACACGAACCCATTCTGACCGAGACTATATGTTAATCTGGATCTTATGGCAATTTAAATCGATTACATATTGGGGTCATTTGCATGGGGACTAGGTCTGGACATGCACCGATTTTCACCAATTTCAAAAACGTTCATGCTATGGCCGATAAAAGCTTATATAAATATCATCAAAATATATTCATATTTTCGACCTGTACTTTAATTTCAAGGTTTACATGGACACACAGACAGACATACGGACGGGCGGACATCGCTGAGTGATTCAGAGTCGATCGGTATAATAAAAGACGGATCTAGGTCAAATATTTTTGGTAGCTACAAACATCAGCAAAATCATTATACCATAACCACATATCGGCATAGGGTATAGCAATATGGAAAGTTATTAAATTTTATATATAAATTAATATAATTTTAGCAAAACCAATTCAAAGATATTAAAGATTAAAATCAAGTTAGATTAATTTTTTTTTTTTTAAACAACCCTTATGTAAGCCACGACAAATAATTATCAAATGATATAGAAAATTAATAAATAATGTGTGATCAACCACTTTACGTAAATGCTGAAAGAGCTCCAGCTAGTCGGGAAATTGATGAAAATACAATTACAATAATCCGCCTCAAAACAGACAAAGAGGGTTAATATTTCGAAATAAAATCCTTTAAAACAATTCCCACTCAAAAAAAATGTTAAAACTAATTAAAAAATTAGAATATTTTTCAAAACTGACAAACTTATCTTACAAAACGTTACATTTTAGTAAGGCCGTAAGTTTCCTTTACGTCCACCATTTTTGTTTTGGTTTTTTCCGACCTCCGATTCCGTCAAATGCAGATATTGATTTTGGTATATCTATGTATACATTAATTTCATCCGCAAATATACTAAAATCAATATCTAGACTTTGAAGGCCCATATCTTGGGAACATAGGCCGACCGACACAATAATTTCTAACGATCGTGTAAATTTAAACAAAATCTGGGCTGCGGAACTAAAGTGAACTTAACTAATCACTTGTATTGTTTTTTTTTTTTTTTTGTAACAAAAATATTACAAAACAAAAATAAAAAAATTTATTTTAATTTTTGATGGACAAATTTTAAATAAATAATAATTTTATTTAAAATATGTTGGGCAACCCCTTAATTTATACAAATGTAACTTGTTTTCCTTTATTAAGTAACCTTGTATGTAACACATTATATTTATTGTAGAAAAACGACAAAGACATCATGATTAAAACATTTGAAAAACAAAAATATTTGACACCGATGTACAAACATATTGTTAAATAAAAGAACATTGATTTAAGGATATTACAAACATGATTGAGCCAATTTGCTTTAATTGTATTTTCTACTTACACCCCATGTTCCTAAACCCAAAATGGGAATTTGACGGCCATTGTTCAAAGTTACGTTTGGTACCATTTTGTTGAATGTTTATCACTTGTTTTTATGAAAACTTAAAAGGTTTTATAACTATTTCCGACAGGAATCTTTCTTATCCACTGAAATGATTGTCTGCTGTTTTGCGCACAATTCCACCGGCTAATGATTAAAAAGTAGAGCGTAGTTAACCAGCTGTTTCACTTTTATAGCCGCCGTTATCAATGTGTCTGAGAGAATTTGTCTTGTTTTCTCTTTTTGAAAAATAATTTAAAGACTCATTGAGTGTTTTTGGTTAACTTCTAGAGTGGACACTATTTAAGAGTGGCGCCAGCAACACTTGGTATTTTGTTAACAAAGTTGTATTTTGGATAGGTGTAATGTATTTAATATTTTTATTAATCTTAAATGATTTAATTATCATCTATGATATTTAATTCGAACAAAAATATTGATTGAAGTAATTTTTTATCAATATCTTTGTGTTGTAAACTAGATTTTTAAATTTATTTCCTAAAGATTTAAAAAAGCTACTTTAAAACACAAAGTACCTTCCCACATAACACAAAAACTTTTGAAAAAGGCATAACTTTTTTAAAGTATATTTTAAGAAAAAAAAGTTAAAAAATAATTTATATAAAAATATATAAAAAAAAATAATAAATAAACAACAAATTTAAAAAAACATTGTGCGTGAGTTTTACATGGTGTCTCGACTAGCTATAATTCATGGCAATGTTCAAGTCAATGGCTAGTGGAGACAAGGATCATATATAAAAGAGGATCAAATGATGCTTGGTTTGCACATCCTCTTTTATATATGATCCTTGGTTGTGTTTGTTGGTATGAATGCATCATTTTTTGTTGCTTTTTTGAACTGTGAATGTTGTTGTACAACTATTATGTTCAACCACTAAAATATTACAGCAAACACACTGGGTTTTATGTTTTTCAGAGGTATCTAAAGCACAATGATACCCGATTTACCCCATTTTAAATACCAACCTAATGGGAATATTGGCAAATGATGTTATCGTAACTTTACCCACTTAAATGGTTTTTTGTGAATGATGATGATGAAAATGATGATGATTATGATGAAAAAAGTTCCTAAATATAAATAAAAAACTTTGTGTACTCTTACAAAAAAAAATATTTTTTTATTCCAAATTTTTTATTCCAGATAAACTAGCGATAATTTTTTATCAAAATTGGAGATGACAGTAAATTTTCCGTGGTTCGCAACAAGGTTCAAAATGAACCAATGGTTCGCTCTCAAAAATTTGTGTGGCAAAACATGTAGAATCATGATGTGGTAGTGCATTTACATCTAAACAAAATCAAGTATATACGAGATTTCGAGCGAAATCTAGCTCATTTTTACTAGACTTCCCATACAAAACAAAACCTAGCCCGTTACTAGATTTGTGCAAAATCTCATAAAATCTTGTCAAACTTGGGCACTACCAAATGATACTACTGTGTTTTTTAATATTGTAGTAGAAAATTACAATGCAGTGACTGAAAAATTGACATTAAAAACAAAAGCAGACAAGTTGAATAAAAAGGAAATAACATATTAATTATTAACAAAAAAATTACGAATCTATAATAAAAAAAAACATGTGAGTCCGATCACAAGCGAGATGTGTAAACATCTAGTAATTAAAGATTTTTTTATGTCATTTTTTAAAATCAAACAGAAAGCGTCATCTATATATCACTTATAACAAAAACTGTTTCAGCTAATTCAACAACCCTTTGTTCTAAAACGTTAAAAATATCCAAAAATATTCAAATAGAAAAAAATTTCAAGTGTGTTAGTACAAAAATTGTTTATGTGTTAGTTTCAGTCACAGCTTATACCAGTTGTGACAGCTTGACAGCTGTCAAAAAAGCAATCTCGAACCGTATGGCTTTGTTTACCTTTTTCTCCATTTTGTTTTGGTAAAGAAGTGCGAGATTAAAAAAATAGAATATACAAAATATAATGTGTGCAAGTGAACAGCTATAGAACATGTTTTCAACCACTGACAGCATAAAAAATAAAAACAATGGAAATTTAGTGAGTATAAACATTGAAAAAAATTCATAAAATTGTATTTTTGACAAATTAACATTAAATTTAGTAATCTGTGGTATTTCCTTTTCAGAAATAAAAGGTATAATAGGTGCATATTAAAACCTAAAGCTTGTGATTGTGATAATACCAGTAATGTTGGTATAAATGCAGGTAAATTTGCCAGTTACATTCACCACTGCTCAACCCAGGGCCGAAAGGAAGGAATCAAAAATTACTATAGTTGAGCTAACTATTGGTCCAGTTGCTGGTGGCGAGTCACGAAACTTTTCGCAAGTTGAATTGTGGTATTAATGCTTTGGATTATGACTTGCGCGTGAGTGGTCCTAAATCGAAATTTGTCCGGTATTATTCAATGCTTTGGGCACTACACCATTGGCTTTATAAATAAAACATTAATTGACACTTTTTTTACTCCTATAAATAGACATCCAGCTGAAAAGGAATAAAAATTAGCCGCAACTGAAGACAAAATCTCAAATATAACAACAGATATCTACAATTGAGAACGCTTCTAAACAACAGTCTGTTGAACAGATTTAATTTTATAAAGGCTAGTAAACCCTTAAAAATGTGAGTTCCAAAAATTAACAATTACGAACAACAAATACAAAACAACCAAGAACTACAAAAATTGATTGATTATTTGGAAATGGGATTGAAGTATAAAGAAAAATAACTTCAGTAAAATGTAAAACAGACAAAACAACAAATGACTACAAGCAGAAGTAGCTAAGAAAGCCCAACTTAAAGTTGAAAAGGAAAGCAGAAAATTTCAGTGGCATAGAAAAGGATTTGTTGTAACAATTGCAAGAACCAAAAGCAGAAAAACAATGTAAGTTAATAATATATATAAACATTTTGAAATCACTGATATTCATATATGCACTGCATTTGTTTTTAAACCTTACAGTGACGATTATATAATTAAAGTTTTAAGCCAAACTCTTCTTCCTCTTCTGTGCATGATATGATAATCATTGTTTATTAAGATATTTAGTATTGATTGTTATTTATTTTTTAAATTTGTGTACTTATAGCAACAGGAAAAATTGTTGAGTACAATAAGCAAAGCTGCTGTTGGAGGCAGTTTTTCGGATAAAGGAATAGATCAAAAAGACTTGGGATGTGCCTAAACGTTTGTGTCCAGAGGCAGTAAAAGCTTGTGCTGGCACAGCCCTATCAGTACCTTTAAATCAGTGGGTAGAACCGGTCTTCACAACCCAGATTAGACAGCAACCGCAAATTTGTAGTAGTCACAAATCTGCACAATCTAACAGCGCATATAGCCCATCCGACCCACAACACACCACACAATACGCCAATGGCACTCCAGCAGTAGCATCGGCGCTTGAGGAGACATTTCGACCACCTAATTGTAAAAGTTATTAAAAAAAAAACATTGAATTTTAATAAAAAACAGTATATTGACTTTTATAAAAGATGTTTATTTGTTATAAATATGTAAGAAAAATTTTATAGTTACAATATTATTGGTAAAATAAACATTATTTATGAAAACAACATCTTAAAGTGGTGTAGAAATTGATTTTTTTCGACCTTCTCTGGTCTAGAGCCGCCATGTTCTGTTAGAAACAGTACCACCTCGCGAAGGATGTGGTTCATCACCACGCATGACGGTCTTGGGTAAGGAGAAGCTATGTGTTTAAAATGCATAGGTGCATTGTATTACACTATGTATCGCGCTACACTTACCCCTGGATTGCAGCGAGTGACAATACAATTTGTTTTATAACCGGGACCACACCATACTACAGTAAAAGCCCGATTATCCGGCATCCAATTAACACTCAGTAAGCCGGCATATTAATTTTTAGAAAGTTTTGTTGGTTTTTCTTCTTCACAAGAGAATTTTTTTTATTATTCGCTCATCCTAAAAAAATAATAAAATCAAGCGAAATTCTCGTAAAAACTCGAGTTTGAATGAAACATTAATTTATCCGGAATTTGTGAATATCCGTAATGCTCTCATCATCGAGCATTCCGAATAACAGGGCTTTTACTGTATGAACAACAAACACTAAACAAGATCTGAATATCAATTTAATATCAATTTAAAAAATAACAAATTTAGAATATGCAAAAAATATATAAATATAGACATACCGGTTCGGATCCCTCGGTAACGTATGGAGTTTTGCCTCCCCAAGATCACAACCCATTAAACACACACTATATTAAAAAAAAATATATATATAAATAACATTGTTTAATTTTTTACTAATTCAAGTTCGTATCTACTTATATGCATTATAATTTTTAGGAGAAAAATGTATAAATACCCACTTAGAAGCTTATTGTTAAACAAGTATGAAAATTATAGTCGGTTTAGACCGACTATAATTCAGCATTAACTTGTCTGAAATTTGAATTGGCCATGAAAGTTGGTGCGCTCTTCTTTGTTTCTGTAATTCCTCTATGTTCTAACTCTGCAGAATCCTTAATCCCTCTATTTGTCCGCCTCAGGAGGTTCTTCTAACACTTAAGTTTTCACGGTGGACATTTGTCACACCTAGATTTGTTGGCCAAACAACCATTGGTGTACCTGTTGCTTAGCTTTTTTCTGTACACTAGTATTTACACATTTTCTTTTTAAACTATAATGCATATTCTGTTACTTACTTTAATGCCATTATTATTTATTTTTTATATTTATTTAAAAAATTTTATTTGTGATAAACTGTGCTGTGGAATTTTCAAAAAATTTCTTCCCAAATTAGAATTTTTGACAGTAATAATCACAAATAAATTAAAACAATGTATACAACGTGTATAAAGGTGATAGCATATACTTTTTAATATAGCTGATTTCTTTACAAAATGCAACCCTGATTTGATCGTTAAAACAAAAATACAGTGTTGTATTTTTCGAGCTGTCGCCACTGTTTACGCTGTGGTTTCAGTCATTCATTTCTTGTAGGGATATGACTGTAATTGTTGCTGTTGTAGAGTTGTTTTTTTTTCATTTTTTTCGTTAAACAGCAATATATGTATGTGAATTACCGGGTATTATTCATTATTGGCTGTCGGAAAATTAAAAATAATTGTGAAGTGTTAACTTAAATTGTTAAAATCAACAAAAATATACACATAAATAAAGTTAATGCTTTATACATGTATATTAAAAAAAGCTGATTATTTAAATGATTCAACTGATATCGCACACAGGTTGGTTAAAGAATTTAATATGAAAAATGACTGTCCAAATGCGAAAACTTATAGAGGTGTTGTCCAATGACTTCGCCTCCTCCCAGGATTTTAATTGGCTTGGCGGTTACAAGTTTAGGTTTAGGAAAGGTAAGTAATTTATTATTATTAAATTCAAGTTAATTTTTGTTGTTTCTTTAGGACTCTTCAAACTATGTCAGTGAATTCGTTAGTGCCATTCTCAATTGTGGTGGCACGTCCCTCCATTACACCCCTCCAAGACTTATTTTTTGCTCGCGTCTTGTGGTCTATTCCTGTTGGATTATTTACTTAAATATATTGCTGTAGAATCTTCACAAACTTTCAATCTAGAAGCTTTTATACCTCTTAGGAAACGCATTTATGTAAAGAATTGTATTGTGCGACAATATGTTATGTTCTGGATTTCGATTGTGAATGCTGTACCAGAAAATAATATGGTTATCTATTTGGTATTATTGATGGACTTTTTATGATGTTGGAAGCTAATACACAAGAAATACAAATGTATGAAACTACGCTGACACAGTTTATTCAATCGATTCGTAATGATTACAGTTCAGTGCGCATGGAAGTCACTATAATTATATTGTTAATACATGCGCAATCACCAAATAAACTTATTAAGGTAGTGCACTGACATTTTATTAAAAATTCTAGCTAGAAACAAAGTAAATCTTCCTTGCAGAATTTTACACTAATCCTTATATCTATCTTTCAGTCTGTTGCCATAACATGGAGATGGGAGTTTTTTAATATTTGGCTCGAATGTTTTAATTTATGCCATTCTGGAATATAGTGTCTGGAATATAATGTTGATAATATGAAGAATATTAAGGAATGTGCAGTATCCGTAAATTCGTCCATAATGAAATTAGTTTTCAAAAGAATAAAGATCTCAGAATATTGAACAAATTGATTTATGGAGGTATTATCACAATATCTCACACACCGTTCTGTACAAACAATTTTCCAAATGAAGTGTATCAGTTTTGGCCGAAATTGTTAATTCACAACACTCAAAAGGTGAGCTTTATTATAAATTGATATATATGTGTTATAATATATTGTTTTCTTTAAGAAACTACTGATTGCACCAAGGCCCATTACCGGAAATTTCTATTGAGTTTAGTCAATTTATTCAGTGCTAAGTTACGTACCGCTTTGAGGGATGTTTCGAGTGAAAAGTCAGCAAAGTTGTTTAAACATTCAACATTGTCTCAAAGTTATCGACACGTTTCGGAATTGGTGATATTGTTGTGTTTTTAATATTTTAATGTTTATTTCTATTTTTGATTTTTAATACAATAAATAAATAAAAAATAAGTCTTGTTTCATTATAATCAAGCGTGACCGGTCAGTGATGATGTATATATCCATCAAGTATGACCGGTCAGCGATGATGGACATATCCATTTCTTTACATATGAAACTACGCTGACACAGTTTATTCAATCGATTCGTAATGATTACAGTTCAGTGCGCATGGAAGTCACTATAATTATATTGTTAATACATGCGCAATCACCAAATAAACTTATTAAGGTAGTGCACTGACATTTTATTAAAAATTCTAGCTAGAAACAAAGTAAATCTTCCTTGCAGAATTTTACACTAATCCTTATATCTATCTTTCAGTCTGTTGCCATAACATGGAGATGGGAGTTTTTTAATATTTGGCTCGAATGTTTTAATTTATGCCATTCTGGAATATAGTGTCTGGAATATAATGTTGATAATATGAAGAATATTAAGGAATGTGCAGTATCCGTAAATTCGTCCATAATGAAATTAGTTTTCAAAAGAATAAAGATCTCAGAATATTGAACAAATTGATTTATGGAGGTATTATCACAATATCTCACACACCGTTCTGTACAAACAATTTTCCAAATGAAGTGTATCAGTTTTGGCCGAAATTGTTAATTCACAACACTCAAAAGGTGAGCTTTATTATAAATTGATATATATGTGTTATAATATATTGTTTTCTTTAAGAAACTACTGATTGCACCAAGGCCCATTACCGGAAATTTCTATTGAGTTTAGTCAATTTATTCAGTGCTAAGTTACGTACCGCTTTGAGGGATGTTTCGAGTGAAAAGTCAGCAAAGTTGTTTAAACATTCAACATTGTCTCAAAGTTATCGACACGTTTCGGAATTGGTGATATTGTTGTGTTTTTAATATTTTAATGTTTATTTCTATTTTTGATTTTTAATACAATAAATAAATAAAAAATAAGTCTTGTTTCATTATAATCAAGCGTGACCGGTCAGTGATGATGTATATATCCATCAAGTATGACCGGTCAGCGATGATGGACATATCCATCATCGTTGACTACTAAACAGCGGTAGAGTGAGCAGTTCAGATATATATTCTATGGTTTACATACTTTCATAAGTTAGAGTAAGATGCAAAATCAATGTCCACAAAAGTTTCGGTCATTTTTGTCATATTGGCCTTAATAAAATGATAGAAACTTTGTTCTACGCGAAGACTGAAACTTCAGTCAGTAGTGACCGTCATATCACCGGTCAAATGACCGTCACTGTTCTTGTAGGGTTGGTTGTGTTTGTTGGTATGAATGCATCATTTTTTGTGGCTTTTTTTGAACTATGAATGTTGTTGTACAACTATTATGTTCAACCACTAAAATATTACAGCAAACACACTGGGTTTTATGTTTTTTTAGAGGTATCTAAAGCGCAATGATGCCCGATTTACCCCATTTTAAATAAAAACCTGGTGGGAATATTGGCAAATGATGTTATCGTAACTTTACCCACTTAAATGGTTTTTTTGTGAATGATGATGATGAAAATGATGATGATGATGATGATGATGATGAAAAAAGTTCCTAAATATAAATAAAAAACTTTGTGTACTCTTACAAAAAAAATTTTTTTTTTATTCCAAATTTTTTATTCCAGATAAACTAGCGATAATTTTTTATCAAAATTGGAGATGACAGTAAATTTTCCGTGGTTCGCCACAAGGTTCAAAATGAACCAGATGGTTAGCTCTCAAAAATTTGTGTGGCGAAACATGTAGATTCAATCATGATGTGGTAGTGCATTTACATCTAAACAAAATCAAGTATATACGAGATTTCGAGCGAAATCTAGCTCATTTTTACTAGACTTCCCATACCAAAACAAAATCTAGCTCGTTACTAGATTTGTGCAAAATCTCACCAAATCTTGTCAAAATTGGGCACTACCAAATGATACTACTGTGTTTTTTAATATTGTAGTAGAAAATTACAATGCAGTGACTGAAAAATTGACATTTAAAAACAAAAGCAGACAAGTTGAATAAAAAGGAAATAACATATTAATTATTAACAAAAAAATGACGAATCTATAATAAAAAAAATCATGTGAGTCCGATCATAGGGGAGATGTGTAAACATCTAGTAATTAAAGGTTTTTTATGTCATTTTTTAAAATCAAACAGAAAGCGTCATCTATATATCACTTATAGCAAAAACTGTTTCAGCTAATTCAACAACCCTTTGTTCTAAAACGTTAAAAATATCCCAATATAAACGCAATAAACGTATGTATATAAGTGATACATAGATGACGCTTTTAAAAAAGTGGCGTAAAAAACAATTTTATATCATAATTTTTTCACCAATACAATCATAAGTCACACACCGATTTGTGTTACAGCTCTCACCGATTTGTGTTACGCTGCTTTTGTGATTGTATTGTGAAATAGAAATTTACCCCCTGCGCGTATAGATGTTTACACATCAAAAATATTTAGTAATAAAAGTTATAACTTTTTATACGGACATGTGCCCATTCCATTCTGCTATATAATAATTGTGGAAAATGAATTTGTTTTTGTTGTTCAAACGATACATTTAACAAAAGCTGATGTGTTTTTTTTCGAAAAAGTTCTATTTCAGTTTGTGCTTTTTTCATTTTTGATGCATAATATAATTATAAAATCTGATCCTTTTTAGAAGTTTCCATATTTTCCATATTTCCCTTTTCCAATTGTTTTGTTTATTTTTGGTATTTCTAGTTTATATGTTTTATTTTAATCAGCTGTTTATTGTTGTGGAAACAAAATCTCACAGAATGTCAAAAAAGTTGATGTAAACGGTATAGATTTTGAAATAGATTTCAACTAAAATCTATTAGATTTTCCCCAGTAGTAAACGCATTATGATTCAGACGCACACAATAATATCCGATGCAATCTTTACACGGTGGATATTTGCAAGATCACATTGCTGATTTTGTTCCAAACCGTTTTGTTCCACGGAATTTGTTTTTGTCTTTATTTAAATTACAATAAGCTTGTAAATACTGGAAACGTTTGTACATTTACATATAATTGACATACTTAAAACAATTGTCTACTTAAAGGAGTGTAGGGAAATGGGTCATCAAAATGTGAAACTGGTAGCTTAATATGAAACAATTTAATTTAACTATGAACGATAAAGAGAATATAGATCATGGTGGAATGTGCTAGAGAAAGATCGCTGAGAATAAACTTAACAGATTATCAACTTCATCCCATAAACACGTTGTGCATATGAAAATACTACTGCTTCCAGAAGATAACCATGGATCACATATTACCAAATTCAACAATAGATAGCCTACCGGAACACTGGTCACCATTGCATGACTCTGCTTCAAAGGGCGATGATACAAATTTAATGAAACTGTTGAAAAAAAGTAAACAACCATTGCTTTGCAAAGATAACAAATTTGGAAATACACCATTACATGAAGCAGCAAAAAATGGTTTTAGCAGATGTTTAATCATATTATGCGATGCCATTGATCATATGAAAATGAAAACCCATATAGATTTAAAAAATCATGATGGATTTTCTGCTTTACATTTGGCCGCCCAAAATGGTCATAATCAAAGTTGTCGTGAGTTACTCATGAGGGATGCAAGTCCGAACATCTGTAATAATTATGGCGATACTCCGCTGCATACCGCTTGCCGTTACGGCCATGCGGGCGTAACACGAATTTTACTATCGGCCTTTTCAAACCCACAAATTCAAAATAACAATGGTGATACTCCTTTGCACATTACAAGTGCAATGGGGAAGCGAAAGCTAACGAAAATCTTATTACATACTTCCAATGCTAATCTAATACAGATAAAGAATTTTCAAAGTGAAACACCATTTGATATAGCCAAACGCAAGAATCACAAAGAAATCCTTTGTATTCTCAAGTCTTCTAAGTCGAATGTGGTGGAGGAAAATATCCAACACTGCAAATTAAATTTATTTTCAAATAATGCAATATTTTCACCATATGGTTGTCATTTGTTGCCAGAGTCTAGATCTATTTTTTTAACAAATGAACAGTTGCCAAAATTGTCTCTGAAAAGTGGAGAGCAGTATTATTTTGATCTTGCTGGAAATCTACAGAAAGGTCCTAAATGTGTTATAAATAAGTGTTATTGTAAACCTTTAATCAACAAATAATACCCATCAAGACTTGCAAAATCTCGAAGTCATCAATGGAAGTTAGAAATATGGTTTCAGTTAACATATGGAAGACGAAAATCAAATAGTAAAAAAAAAACCCAAGCAGCAATCGACTAGATCTGAGGATAATGGTAAATACTTCTATACATAGATATATATTAGTATCAAACTATGATTTGGACAAGTTATTCTAATGGCGAAAAAATCGGTTGACTTTGAGGAAGCAAACGCTCGTCTACAAAATAAAATTTAAACTTAGTACCCCGTGGATCACTAACGCAATATGTATTTTATCTACCAACATTAATATATTTTAGTATTAAAAATATTTTATTTATTTATTGATAAATAAACTAAAAAATAACACATTTAAAAGCAATATTATACTAAGACCGAGTGACAAGTTACCAGACATTAAATAATTTCGTATGATTTACATTGACTTCATTTGAAAATATTTTTCATCGATATAACGACAAAATTGTACTAAAGGTTTGAATTTTTGCACGACTTGAGCCATGGCCATATTGGGCAAGTTAATAGTTAGAACAGAGAATAAGTGCCCAAATACAATAGCATCCAATTCACAAGGATTTTTGCCATAAAAGAAAGGGCCTTCGGTTTCTTCCAGTTTCAGTTGTAGGGTTTCACAACATTTTTCAACCTTCTCTATAACATCATTTATATCCATATCATCCCATTGATAGACTTTGAGTAACTTTTTCGCATGACGTCTTTTGGACATGTTCTGCATTTTATTTAGTGGCCAAGGAAACACACAACCATTCCGGGGAGCTGTTATTTCTTCATAAACACGATCTACTATAAAACTTATATAAAGTTCAGCCATTGTGAAAATATTTTCAGTTAATGATACGTAAGTACGCATTTCAGCCTTTTCGTCTTCATCTAGCAATTGACCAATTGCTGCACTTTTGTGTTCTACAAAATTGACTATAGGTTCGAATTCAGCAAACACGAAAGCTCCAGCACTCAGAACGGGTAATTTGGTCATTTTTCCACCTGGTGACATAAATTCTGCATTTGCACACGACCTTATTTCACATGGAAGATCACACATTTTTAAATAAGCCTTTACAGCCAAACAACTGGCATTTTCTGCCAATAGAATTTGTTCAGCCTCATATGGTTGATAAAGAGTAGCATCTTCTGGCCATGGTTCACTCATTTTTTCTAACGTATTACATTCGCTTAACAGTTGTGATTTCTCCATTGTATATATTATTTAAGCAATATTAAATTTATTTTATTGCTTACACAATTCTGTTACTCCCGTATTTTGTTTCAAAATCTATACCTTAAAAATGACGTGAGTGCCATAAAAAGTGCTACCAGATGTGAAATATTGAAAAGTTTCACCCTCATGCATGAAACACATAGACGACTACGGCTACACGACTACAAATGCTGCTGGCTACAATAAAATATCTTATTTTCGATCTTTATCAATTTAATGATTGAGTTTGAAATTGTTCAGGCTCAAGATCAAATGTTTTTACTTTAAATAAAGCGAAAGCATTAGCACATTTGTTTCAAAAATTTATCTATGTATATTCTGCATGACAGGTTATACAGCTGTTTCGGGAAGAGTCACCAACCCTCATCAGTAACCAAAAGCAGTAGATTGTTTGGTAAAAAGTTGAATTCATATATATTTGCCTTGTGTGACCCCCGACTTAATAACATAATTTACTGCAGTTTCACATGAAAACTTTTTTCTGTAACCATATTGATATTTTGATAATATAGATTTTTTCTCAATGTAATTTTCTAATTGATCTTTCACAACCTTTTCCAGTATTTTTTCGCACGTTTTTAAAGTATTTATAGGACGAAACTCTTTACATTTGTTTGTATTCGTCACTTTTTCAATAGGTATTACCATTGTTTCTTTCCAGCTTTCAGGGAATTCTCCATTTTTCAGTGATTTATTTATAATATTTAACAAGATATTTCCCGTAATGTTCCAATTGTCAATAATTATTTTATTTGATATTTTTGTAAAATCTGGCTTATTGTTAAGTTGCTTTATTACGTTTTAAAGTTCTATTATTGTTATTGCACGGAATTTGAAATTATGACTAGTATTATTAATGATGTTTACGTATTGCACTTCTTCGATTGAATCTCTTATTGTCTTTATACTACTTACAAAATAATTATTAAATTGACTAGCTATTTTATAATTTGATTGGACTCACATGATTTCTTTCTTTCCGATAAGCGAGGAGTATGATTACGCATTGTTCGAATTTGCTGTTTGGCACTTTTGGGAGTTTCCATAATGAAAATGTCTTATTTGTTTGCATGAATTAAATTCTATATTCGATTTTTACGTGGCAGCTTTTTTACTCTTTTTTATAACGATCCACGAAATTCTAGTCGTTAGAATGTTTGACATTCCTTTGTACAAAGCCCGGATATATTTCTAAGTTTTACAACAAACACTTGTCAACATGACACTTGTCTAGTCGCTAGTAGCAAGCTTGTCGCTTATAATACCATTCCATGTACTTCTAGCGCCCGAGGAAAACACACGATTTTCAATTTATTCCAGAAATTTTGTATTTGTTGTAAAATCGCTTGAGTCTTATGACCCGCGACTATTCAAAAAAAAGTAGGTACGGAGACACAGGCGCCAAAAAAAGTACGAAAAGTACTAAAATGGCAGCACTGACTCATGGTGTCAGAAATGTTTTTTTTATAAGTCCGGCATTGTCTTTTGATAATCGATATATCGATACATATATATGATTCAACCATCACAAATATTCTACAAGTGTCATCAGCAATGAACGAAATATTTGAAAAGACACGCTAGAGTCGCCGAAAACATTTAGAAAAAAAGCAATGTTTTCCTTGGGAAGTGAATCACAAATTAAATTTGGCGTTTATAAGACCAGAGTACATCCTAATGAACTGTTTGATAGATTATCCAAACCAAAGACATTGGAGCTGGAACCAAGACCAACATGTAAATAATATATTCTATTTGTTTTCAGTTGGTTACTTCTAATTTAGTTTATATTTTAGTTCTTAAAGTAGGTGCTGTATCAAATGTTAAGGGATCGGCATATATGGAATATGGCAATACAAAAGTAATGGCTGAAGTGGAACCACCCAAAGAGATTAGTAAACAAAACAATAGATGGTATGTATAGGAAAATTACAAGCTATTTATTCAAAATTTAGTGTATTTTTGTTTTATTTTACAGTGCTACTCTGGGAGTGGTTATTTGTAGTGTAAAATATGCACCATTTGCTTCTTTCGATGCTGAAGTTATAGCCCGCAAAGAATGTTTTATGAGTTTGGCTTTAAGAAAGTCACTAGAACCGGTAATATGTCGCCATGAATTTGGTAATTTCCAATTGGAAATAAAAGTCTTAATTATTGACGATGATGGATGTGCTTTAAGTACGGCAATTAATTGTTGTGGAGTTGCTTTAATTGAGGGAGGTATATCTACATATGATATGATAACAGCCTCAACAGTGTGTTTGTTAAAAAAGCAAGAATTTGTCAATCCTACAGGTTATTCCTCTTAATAGAAAGAAATGAATTTTATTTAAACTAACTTTTTAAATATCCTATTTCTAGCTGATGTTGAGGATTTACTTTTAAATCTTGCTGGCTCAGAAGGCAAGGATGATTCAGATGAAGAACATGGCATTGTAGTTACAGCTAGTTTATCAGCAGTGGGTCAAGTTTCAGAATGTTTCCAGAAGGGTTACATTTTACCCGATACTTTGGAACGGTTATGTGATCATACTTTGGCCTTAAACCAAAGAATGTTAGATACAATACGACACGTTTTAGTAAAGAAGGTTAAAAAGCATATAGCTTTACAAGAACAAAATCGTGATGAAGAGCCAGAGTTGATTGAAAATATTAATGAATCGTAATAAAAAAAGAACTATCTCCACAAAAAAAAAAAAATCAACAATTTTATATTTATTTTTTATGAAAAACTGTTCCTGAATTTAAGCCTAAACATAAGAGTTTTGATGTTAGAATTTTACAAAATCTGGAGAACATGTCTACTCGTCTACGGAAGCTTCCAAAACAGCACCAGAATATGATAAATCCCAATATTGTTCAACTTGATGTTTCTGAAAGAATTCGCGAGCCATTTTTTCCATAGGGAATATTTTAAATTTAATTTCTCCAAAATGACGACGTTGACTTGTTCCTTCCCAAACTAAAACACAGGTGTTAGGAACTTCCTGTCCATCCGGACCCTTCACCAAATCCTCCTCCCACCTAATGCGATGTAGCATAAGACGACGATATTTTTTCTGTTGTTTAGGTCCACCTTCCACTACAATAACACAACAATCACGAAACAGTACCACTGTCCCGGTCATATGTAATTGTTTGGCATTTGTTTCCACCTTAAACTTCTTACTGGCATTGTCTTGTAAATCTTTTATACGATAAACACTAACGTACACTCCACAGGAGGTGTCTTCTTTAATTTTGCGAACTTTCTTTTCACTCTTCTGTTCTGCTGTTAACTTCCTAGCATTATTGGCATCTTCATGTGCTTTTTGCCTCTTGGCCATTTGCTCACGTACGTGTGCTTCAATTTTGGTAGGATCTTGTACAGCTTCAGTTCCCAATACACGCATCAGATTAGAAATTCTCAATTTAGGTTCTGGTGGTTGTACGAGTCCTAATCTTATTTTTTCTTGTTCTTCTTTCCATGCTTCTCGTCGATTTTGGCGACGTAATTTCTTCCGTTCCTTTTTGGTCAAAAACACTGGTAAGTATACCGGTTTCAAAGGTTCATCTGTAAAGAGGAGAGAGAGTAAGAACAAAAATATTAGTTAAAAGGATTTTTTTTCAATAACAACTTGAAATACAATTCTATTTAAATAATTGTAACTATTTACTCACTAGGAGGCTTCATTTGTGTCGGATGTTCAATAAGATTTGTGATAGCTGATTGTCTTATACTTATTTTACCACGCTCATCGAGAGTATATAAATCATTAGCTAAAATAACTGAATCCCACCACTCCATTGAGGGAACATCATCAGGTGTATCCTGCTTCGGAGCTATTAAAGCTAATTTAGTTGCGGAGCTTATACCAGTTTTTCGAGCAATCTGCGATATTTCATTTTGTAACCTTTCCAATTGAGCTTTCATGCGCATTCTTTCAGCCATTTGTAGAAATTTGCCAGGTTCGTGAAAACGCAAAGCTCTTTTATTACGATTGCCAGGCTTGAGGGCAATACGATCATCGAAAAATTTTACAGAGTCTTCTTGAGTTGAGGATCTTTCAGTATATGTCTGTGATTTGCTGAAAACTTCTCTTTTCTTGGCTCTTATATTGGCTTTAAGGGTGGGTGTAAGAGTTGGTATATTAATGGTACGGCCGCTTTTATCAATAGTACGACCATCTTCATCTAATATTAATGGCTTAGGGCGGTCTGTAGCTTGAACTTGTGGTTGAATTAGACTAGCCAAGGAACCAGAAAGTTTAGCACGAATTTGTGCTTGTAACTCGGCGATTTTCTTAGCCTTGTCGGCATCTTCGGGCTGTGCCGGTTTGGATAGAGCTTGGGTAGCCATTGCAACAGGTAGACCGATCTGTGGTACAGCTGCTAGTAAGGGATCTTTGGCTTTCAATTGACTTAAAGCACGTTTTCTTTCTTCTATTTCACGTTGAGCATTAACCATCATCATTTTAATTTGATTACTACTTAACGCAGATGATGCCGTAGTAAGTGTTGGTGGAACCACTGGCAACGATAGAACTGGAATTGTAGGAACTACAGAGGACTTTTCTCCATTGGAACTAGGTATGACAACATCAAAACGTGATTTTTTTGGAGCCTCGGGGAGTGAAGATTCCGATTTTGTAGTTTCATCTCCACCACCGGTGCGTTTGCGTGTCTTTCGTTTATATTCATCCAAACGATCATGCAATTTCTCTACTAGCCGCGAGCTCTGTTTAGCATCAATATATTTCTCCAATTTCTCACACATACGTCTGCGTTCATAACCATTGTGTAGAGAATTTTCTATGGAACTTATTACGGAACGTTTTTCTTCCTCGTCATCGGTAGCCTTGGCAGCCAGAGATGAGATGTCATCGTGTAAATCATCAATCTCCTTACGCGTATAATAGGACATAATTTCACAATTAATATGGACTGTTAATTAATCAAAAACGTATTTACCAAATAATTTCAGCGAGGATATCTATAAAAAAAAATCTGAAATATCTGCGAAAATGACCAGAAACCAATAATGCTGCTTCAAACGTTTACGATGAAAAGAAAATGTCAGAGAATCCAATAAGTTATCGATAACAAAAGTTATTAATACATTTGAGAAACAACTATGAAATCATGAAACTTTTTCATGGAACAATCATGAAATTTTTATTTTGATGGCGAATGGGTAGAGAGACAAGGGGTACAGAAAAAGTTTCACCATAATATTTTGTCATGAATCTTGTATTGGAAATTGCGAATTACACTCATTTTAATATATATATTTGTTTCGTATATACATATATACATATATATGTTTTAGGAAATGACTAAAGAAGATTTTCCGATAAATGTCCAAAAATTGTAGATTTAAATGTTTTTATTTAGCAAATAAAAAAGAGATTTGGAAAAGTTTCATGGAAAAATTCACGAAATCCGTACAGTACGGAATTTATTTCTCATTTCTATTGGAATGTGGAAACCGCTGCAGCGTTGCAATTTTTTAACATGTTAATCGTTTTTTTGAGAAACAACTATGAAATGTCATTTGTGATTCTGTTATATTTTCATTCGTTTGCCTACGCCATATTTGTTGAAACCGCTTTTGTGAAAAGAACTCTCATATTTTTGTGCTGAAAAAGAAAAAAAATAGTTGATCATAAAAAAGTTTTGCGAAATTTAAAGTGTTTTACTAAGTCTAACCAACAAAAGTTAAATTAACTATTGACAATGGCTTCTGAAGAAGAAAATGAAGAGACTTTCCAAGGTAAGTGTACAAATTTGTTATTAAAACACAAGCTAAAGTTTTGTGCTTTAGACAGAACATTAAAAAAGCACGTCGGTGTTGGCACGATGAGCTAGCGGCGTTTTTTTAACGTAAAAAAGTAAATTTGTCTTGGTTGTAAAATAATATAATACATAAATAAATCATGTGGCTTTAGTTCTTAAAATATATATATATATATAAAATTGTTAAAAGTGCATTTTTTTTAATAATTTTAAAATCAGACTATCTTTTTCATTGTGTTTTCGCAATTTCTTGTAATTTCCCGCATTCCTAATTGCTATCTCTTTCTGACATGTGTTTTGAAGGGAGAGCCTTCTGCGAGAGATATATGTGTTTTTGCTCTTTTTGTTTTGCTTTTTTCAGGGGAACAAAACAGAAACAACATAGTTGCATATTCAAGTACTAAATGGAATATGATGCTGCCATCAGTTTCGATTTATCCATTTTTTTTCTTATTCGTGTATAGAGCAAAAATTGGAATATGACATTAACATTATTATTATCAATAATATTGACATATTTCTTTTTCATTCGTGTAACTATATAAATATTTCGTTGGCAAGAAATGTTATATAACGACAGAACCCTGATTTAAAAAAAATTTTGAGGGTTGGACATTTTGGGTGCTGTAGAAAAATATTTTTTTTTTGTCGGCGGCTTATATTTTCCGAATTATGGACCTCCAAAGTCTTGACACTGATATCTATGCAACTTTTTGGAACAAGTCTAGTTTAGGGGCGATGCCCCGATATTTTATTTTTTTTCGGAGGGGGTAGGGGCTTTTGGGGTGATTCCAGGGAAATATTTTTTTTTTGTCGGTCGAGCCTATTTTTCGAGTTATGGACCCCCAAAGTTTTGATATTGACTAGTGTATAACTTTGTTATTTAGCATCGGATTTCGACACTATATATATCGTTGGAAAGCTTATTTGAGCGCCTTCTATTTGGTATTTTAAAATTTGAAATCCATTAACCCATTGTGAACCTATTGACAATTTTGCATTTTTGTGAGAGAGTTTTTTTTTAATATGGGATTATCTCATAAATAGACGTATATCATATATGGTTTTATATTAACTGAATAAAAGGTAGGTCCATAAGCTTTATTTTGATGATTCTCATGACCACTTAACCCTTTCAGAACCGGATATATTTGGTATTTTATCTACATTTTTATGCTTTTTGAAAAATATATTGATATTTTATGGATTTTTGATATTTTTTTTATTTTATTTGTGTATTTATTTTATATATTTAGTCATATTTGTAATGCTTTTTGGAAAATATATTTGTATTTCGAAGGTAGTTAAAATTTATATTATTTTTAAAATTGTGGCAAGTTTATTTATTTAAAAAAATTTTCATAATAGGACGGATAAAGAATTTTGTTGTGTTGTTTTAAAATATATAAACAATTAGTTGTCTCATTTCAAAGCGCCGCAGGCGAAAATTTTTTAGAAAAAATCGCGCGATTTGTTCTAAAAAATTTTCATAATAGGACGGATAAAGAATTTTGTTGTGTTGTTTTAAAAAATATAAACAATTAGTTGTCTCATTTTAAAGCGCCGCAGGCGAAAATTTTTTAGAAAAAATCGCGCGATTTTTTCTAAAAAATTTTCATAATAGGACGGATAAAGAATTTTGTTGTGTTAAAATACTCTCTCACAAAAATGCAAAATTTGCAATAGATTCGTAATGAGTTAATGGATTTCAAATACCACATAGAAGGCACTCAAATAAGCTTTACAACGATTTTTTCTAAAAAATTTTCATAATAGGACGGATAAAGAATTTTGTTGTGTTAAAATACTCTCTCACAAAAATGCAAAATTTGCAATAGGTTCGTAATGAGTTAATGGATTTCAAATACCACATAGAAGGCACTCAAATAAGCTTTTCAACGATATATATATTGTCGAAATCTGATACTAAATAACAAAGTTATACACTAGTCAATATCAAAACTTTGGGGGTCCATAACTCGGAAAATAGGCTTGACCGACAAAAAAAATATATTTCCCTGGAATCACATTAAAAAGTTTTATAAGTGGTAAAAATTTTGAACCGATCGGGGCATCGCCCCTAAACTAGACTTAAGCCATGACCTCTAAACTCTTTCAGAGCCGGATATATTAAGATTTTGGAAATATATTATTAATAGATTAGTTCGATAGAATATCAAATATGTTTTGTGGTTAATTAATTTTTAGGGATTAATCCATTAAAAACTTTTTTTTTTAAATTATTTTGAAGAATCTAATCATTTTCAGCTATTTTTTTTTTTTCACAAAATAAGTTTTTTTTAAATTTTTGTTCGGATCCTATAATGGATGAATTATATACAAGCAAATCAGTTTAAAAAGCCAGGGGATAAAACTAAATTTATGCGCTGCTAGTGCCATCTAATACAGAGTCAGTGAGTCAGGGATGATCGTGACTATAATATTAAAATATGACTGGTTTTTCTTATAAAATTAATCAGTTCAGCTAGCAAAAAATCCTAACAATATAAAAATTATCCGATTACATTCACAATTGTTATAATTTTTTTTAAAAGTAAATCGTTAAATTTTTAAATATACTTTAAGTTTCTATTAAAATTGTAATTCATGTACTATCTTTGATCCATAAAATTAATTCTTCGTATAATGTATTAGACCGAAATATAATGAATTTAATTTTTATAGTTTATCAAAATTTATTGTTAAAAAAACTATGTGAGTCCGATCACAGGGGAGATGTGTAAACATCTATTTACACATCAAATAAAATTAAATAAACTAGCAGATTCCAGCACTCGAAATTCGACTGCAAATTCTAGGAAATTTTATTTTTTCATTTAAAAAAGACCCTAAAGGTATGCTTCACAATTCAACTCATTTTAATGAAGAAAACAAACCAACACAATAACACAAACACATTAACAAATTTAATAAACACACACATAGCATTGCATAATTTTATGTATGTGGTAATAGCAGCTTTAAATGATCATAACTAAAAAAAAATATTCCAGACGATGAAAATCTGTAAATCTGGGTAATGGCTAAAAAGAAATACCTTTCAAATGACAAATTTTTTGTCAAAATCGGGGTAAAACTGTGAAACGTACATCGGTAACAAAAAATCGCCTAGCCTATTAATATAGATTTATATCATAATCTTTGCACCAATACACTTATATATACCTCACACCGGTTTTCCCTTACGCTGTTTTTGTGATTGTATTGTGAAATAGATTTTTAACCCCCTGAGCGCATAGATGTTTACACATCAAAAATTCACAAAGAACTTTAACGAACCTTAATGATTTAAAATTTTATTGAATTTTAATATTAGATTCATATGAACTCAAAATAAGATTTATGGCGTTTTCTTTTCTACCACTCTAAAAAATCAGAGGGGAAAAATAACACGATAAACCAGCTGACATTTGTGTTGTTTATAAATGTGTATTTGTGTTAGGAAACAAAAAAAAAAAAAAAAATAAAGAAAGGTGTAATTTTTATCGTCTCGTTTAAAATAAATTATTAATATGGAAAATATCAGTGTTTTTTAATTTTTATTTTTCCTTTTTGGTGTCTTAAGAATAAAAATGTCAACAAAATCAGCTGTTCGTTAAAAAAGTGTTGCATAGTTGTAATTTTATGTTCTATTCTGACCATTAAAAATGCAACATCTTTAATGGGTGAGCAAACATAATAAAAATGTAACATTATAAAGTGTAAAATTTTTTTCAGAAAAGAAAACGCCATTATAGTGCGTTTACATCTAAGGAAAATCTAGTAGATTTTAGTTGCAATCTATTTCAAAATCTATACCGTTTACATCTACATAACTTTTTTGACATTTTGTGAGATTTTGTTTCCACAACAATAAACAGCTGATTAAAATAAAATATATAAACTAGAAATACTAAAAATAAGCAAAACAATAGGAACATGGAAATATGGAAAATTCTAAAAAGTAACAGATTTTATAGTTATATTATGCATCAAAAATTTTTTCCACAATTATTATTTAGCAGATTGGAATGGGCACATGTCAGTATAAAGAGTTATAACTTTTCAATTACTAAATATTTTTTCAATTTTTCAGTTACTGCGTTGTAATTTTCTACTGCAATATTAAAAAAACACAAGTAGTGCCCAAGTTTTACAAGATTTTGTGAGATTTTGCTAAAATCTAGTAACGAGCTAGATTTTGTTTTGTATGGGAAATCTAGTAAAAATGAAAAATGGAAAATGAAAAATGAAAAATGGAAAATAAATATGAAAAATGGAAAATAAAAATGAAAAATGGAAAATGAAAAATGAAAAATGGAAAAAGAAAAATGGAAAATGAAAAATTTAAAATTGAAAATATAAAATTAAAAATTTAAAATTAAAAATTAAAAACTAAAAATAAAAAATTAAAAATTAAAAATTAAAAATTACAAGTTAAAAATTAAGAATTAAAAATTAAAAACTAAAAATAAATTAAAAATTTAAAATTAAAAATTAATTAAAAATTAAAAAAAAAAATTAAAAATAAAAAATTAAAAATTAAAAACTAAAAATTAAAACTTAAAAATTAAAACTTAAAAATTAAAAATTAAAAATTATAAATTAGAAATTAGAGATTAGAAATTATAAATTATAAATTATAAATTATAAATTATAAATTATAAATTATAGATTATAAATTATAAATTATAAATTATAAATTATAAATTATAAATTATAAATTATAAATTATAAATTATAAATTATAAATTATAAATTATAAATTATAAATTATAAATTATAAATTATAAATTATAAATTATAAATTATAAATTATAAATTATAAATTATAAATTATAAATTATAAATTATAAATTATAAATTATAAATTATAAATTATAAATTATAAATTATAAATTATAAATTATAAATTATAAATTATAAATTATAAATTATAAATTATAAATTATAAATTATAAATTATAAATTATAAATTATAAATTATAAATTATAAATTATAAATTATAAATTATAAATTATAAATTATAAATTATAAATTATAAATTATAAATTATAAATTATAAATTATAAATTATAAATTATAAATTATAAATTATAAATTATAAATTATAAATTATAAATTATAAATTATAAATTATAAATTATAAATTATAAATTAAAAATTTTAGTTTCTTTAGTTTTTTTTACCTGTTTTTATTATTTTTGTTTTTTTTTTTTTGTATTAAATAAAATTATTTTAAAATTTCCTCTTTTAATATTAATAATTTGTAGCCAAGAATCATTCGATTTTATTTTTTTTGGAATTATGGTATGACTTCTAAGGTCTCAAAACAGGCTTATAGGGATCAAGCTTTGGGTATTATTATGATGCCGGCTGTGTAAAATAATGAATTTCATTGGCGATCTATGAAGTACTTAGGGGTTCTCTACTCTAGTAAAAAATAATTAAATTTTTCAAATAGTAATTAATTCTTTTTAAGCGTCATTGGTTTTTATAATAGAAATTGGCCATCAAGAAAACCAATTAATTTTAAATTTAATTGGTATTCGGATTTAATGTTTCAGTATCGGCAACAGTTATAAAGTGGTGGTCGTCCCCAATTTTGGGTGGAGGGTATCAAAAATTCGGCATAGCCGAATTTAACACTCCTACTTGCTAGAAAAGATGAAAATTTTAAATATTAAATATTTTAATAAAATATTTCGAATTTTTTACCATTGACACATTGCGAGTTTTACTTATTTTTCAAAAAACTTCCGAAACGTTTCTCCATCAATTTTTATGGTTAGGGCACTATACACTTGTCAAATTCACCATTAGTGAAAATTTGTTTCTTTGTGTGACACCGACGATGCTTGATGGTAAATCAAAAAATTTATATTTTGTCGGTGTCACACACACAAACAAATTTTCACTAATACCACCATAATGGTTTCTGTGAATTTGACAAGTGTATAGTGCCCTTTACACGGTGTCTCGACTACCTATAATTCTTGGCAATGTTTAATGTTTAGTTAGAAGCCACTTCTCGGTGCAGTACGTTGTTCAAAACCACAAATCCACAAATTCAATTTTGTAGAAACCTCGTTCTGGTCGCTCCTCCAAAATAACAGCGCGTATTATTTTGGTGTTTAACAGAATCCCAAAATTGTTGCTTCCCAAATTAGTTCTGAAATCAAAAAACCCTTCGGCAACGACATCGATATAAATTTTAGTTAATAACTTATTTTGACCCAACATACCTCAGTTGAAAGGTATTTCTTTTTAGCTATCCACCATATTTACAGATTTTCGACTTTTGGTACATTTTTTTTGGAGTAATGCTCATTTAAAGTTGCTACTAACACATACTGTGTGTGTGTTAATTATATAAAACAAAAGCCCCGTATTGAATTGTGAGTTGGCATAGCTCCTTTAAAATTATTTATTAATAAACCCATGTATGTATCTTCCGTGTGTTCAACTAAAATTTATAATGAAATTTAATGAATTTTATTTAAAAATTGTTGAATTGGAAATTGGCTCTTATTATAAAATAAAAAAATAAAATTTCCTAGAATTTGGCGCCTTGTAATTTGCAAGCAAATAAACAGCAAAAAATCTCATGTCAATCACTTATAAATTTAAAGATTTAACATGAAGTTTAAAACGTTAAAGAAACAAAAATAATCTAACCCATAAAATCAAAGTTTTTATTAAAACTCTTTCTTTCCTTATGCATATGAGTTTTGAATCTCTTCGTCTTAATCTTTGTTCACAACAAGTCTATGGACCAAGTTTCCGATTAATTGGATGAGGGGAAATGGGGTTTAAATCACTCCGTGACTGTGCATGACTGTGCGTGACTGTGTACGACTTTCTTAAAATTAATCTTCGGCCACAACAAGTCTATGGACAAAGTTTCAGACCGATCGAATGAGGGGAAATTGGGTTTAAATCACTCCGTGACAGTGTGTGACTATCTTAAAATTAATCTTTGGCCACAACAAGTCTATGGACAAAGCTTCAGATTGATCGGATGAGGGAAAGTGAGGTTTTAATCTCTCCGTGACTGTGTAAAAGTTAATCTTTTTTCACAGCAAATCTATTGACCAAGTTTCAGATCGATCGGATAAGGGGAAATGGGTTTTAAATCACTCCGTGACTATGTGTGACTACCCCAAAATTAATCTATAGTCACAACAAGACTATGGACCAAGTTTCAGATCAATTGGATGAGGGGGAATGGAGTTGCCCCGTTACAGAGAGTATGAGTTAAAAGAAAGAGTTTAAAAAAGAAAGAATATGTGGTCATGAGTGGGTACGTCGTCGAAATGAAGAATAATGTTGCTCAAAATTGTTGAAAGAACTGCGATCAGAAACTCCAGCCCTGTATAAAAACGCTACTGACTTCACCCATTTAGTAAGTTTCCTAGTTTGAAAATTAGAACAATAATATTGTTGACAATGTATTTTTAGCTAAATTTAGTTGCATCGCTGATAACCAAGAAGACGACAAAACTTCGTAAGCCGATTTCAGCCTCCGAACGCTTAGCACTCACACTCCGACACTTAGTTTTGGCTCTGCCAGCATAAACACGAAACTGTTTGGCGTTGAGGCCTGTTGCAAAAAATTTGTTGTTAAATATTTCGCTTATCTTCCGCCAGGTGTTGTTGCGAAATATTTTGTTGTGGTATGCGTCGTCACTTGCATTCCACAAACATGCTTTACTTTCAACTAAATAATTAGTTTGAAGACATCTTCTTCATCCCTCTTTTGGCTTATTTCGCGAGTTTCTAGCTAAAGGAGCTACAGATTTCATTTTCTACAAAATGAAGATTAAGTTTATTATATTATATAACTATAACTTATGCAATTTAACTCACCTTTTAATTTATTTGAAATTTTTTCTTTGTTTACAAAATACAAATAATAAACAGGTGTTTATTTTGATTAATATAACAGTGTGGTAAATTCTGTATTTTTAAAATGACAAATACGCTAAAGTTAAAAATAAATTTAATATTGCACTTTTACAACTTCACAACAATTTGAAAATAACACATTTTTTGGTGATAATAATAATAATTAACCAAAACTTAACTTAACATTAAGACAAAGCAATGATTTTGGAATGGCTGCTTGGAATGGCTGATTTATAACATATTGCAATTTGAGATAAACGGTTTTATCAAGTTTTCTCAAAAAGAATTAACTTTTCAAAATCAGCGATTCAATTGCTTTTGAAAGCAAAAGGGTTATTTTTTCTTGAAATTAAATTAAAATTAAATTAAAATTTTATTGAGTCTTAAGTTCATTTCTCTTACAAAAGTGTCTTATGAAATAACTTAACTACAAACGTAAAAAACTTAGAACTATTAACGTTTTATTCTAATAAGGTCAAATGTTAAGTAAAACCTCTATGGTACAGTAAGGATTGATTCTATTGTTATCTACATTATATTACAGGTATGGAAACGCTTGCTTCCGGCTGACGTGTGTCAATGATCAAGGCTTTGACTAAAAACTTACATCTATAGGAAATTCAAAACTGGATTTACAAATTAAATACTTAAAACTACTATTTATATATACTTAAAACTACTATTTACAAATATGTACAGAAACCAAACTTTCCATATCCATGGTGTGACAAATGAAGAATCTTTACCCCCTGTGAACCCCAGGGACTCGTTTTACGTAAAAGTCTGGTAAATCTAGTTCAAAAGAATCAGTTTCAATTTCTTCATTTATCACACTCACTGGAGATAAATAGTTCACATTGGTCCAATTAAAATCTCTCTGTGTATTAAACACGTTCACCAAATAATCATTATCATGTTCCTGAAGACGACTTACTTGTTTCTTAAGCAGACCTAAAGAGTATCTACAAAGTGGGACAATGGTTGCATCTCTATATATGTATAACTGTATTTGAAAACCTTTTGTTTTCAGCTTCAAAATTCTTCCCAATGCAAAGACGTAATATCTTCCTTTCAAATATCTCTAATCTAACTGCGTATGTTGGTGAGAACCAAAACCAAATTGGAAATGCATAAATAATGGCGGGTCGAATGCTGACCTTGTACAATAACAATTTTGTCTCTTTTGGTAGCTTAGAATTTCTCCAAATACTCAAAAATGTCATTAAAATCCTCTGCGCCTTTGCCAAAATTAACTTAACGTGACCATTAAACTTAAACAATTTATCAAAAGTGACCCCCAAATATTTTATCTTATCTCTGAAGGGGATGTCAACTTGGTTTAAAGTGAGTCTCAAAGTTTTACTTTCTGGGACGACACCAGTTGGACCTTTACCAGAAGGATTACGAATACAAATGGCACTTGATTTTGACACATTAATCGTTATTCCCCATTTACCATAAAATTCCTGTATCAATCGTAAATGTGATTCAACCAAAATCAAAGCCACACAAGGAGATCGGGCATGAACGTAAGCCATCGAATCATCCGCATATAAAATACCAGTCGAACATCCGTGACGGTGGGGGAAATCATATACCAGAATATTATATAAATACGGTGCTAATACAGCGCCCTAAGGCACCCCACTCATAACTTGACCATACTCCGAATGAGCTTGACCTATTTTCACGTAAAACTCTCTTCCATGCAGAAAATTAGCCATTATCTTCACAATGTAAGGATCAAAACCAATTTCAATTAACTTGTAGATAATACCATTATGATAGGCTTTATCGAAAGCCTTCTGAACGTCTAATGACACAGCAACTGTGCATCTTACGTAATGCCACCTCGCGTGAATTAGCAACAGACACAATCTCCCTAGACAATTCTGCTATAAAGACATCAATTTCATCATCATCAAGATTGCGATGACTATGCGGTAGACTATGTAAGATTACCTCAGTCAATTCCCTTTCAAAATGCTTCCAATCAGTCCCCTTAAACGAACGGAAAAATCTGGGTTGAACCGTAACAAACGAATATTCATTTATAGAAAGAGTCATATATACAGGGAAATGATCCGAAAAAGATGGCAATGTAAAAAGATATCATACCCAGAATTAGCTGTATTCACCAAACTCGTCGATATTAAAAAATGGTCCAAGAAAGACGAACCCATCGGAAAAGAAGGATTTTTGTCACACAATCTAATAAAGTCTGTAGAGAAATCAGTCAACCATCTGTTAAACGCAATACCATTACCGTTGTCAAGTGTATCACCCCATGATGAATGTCTTGAATTAAAATCGCCATCTAATATTACTCTATCAAATTCCGTCGACTTAGAGGATATTAAAGAGAGTCCACTATATATATCATTTACAGGGGAGTTACACGGTATATATACAGACCCAACTAATATTCTTTTTGTCATGCCATGTCTAAATATGTTTAGAACTACAAAAACACAAGGAAACTTAACGTTCTGTATATAAATCCTCTCATAAGAATAATTCTCCCTTAGCACAATAGCAACACGTTGGTGACTGAAATCTCTTATAAATCTGTAATCCCTTATATCACACTTATGCGATCTCGGAAGGTGCGTCTCCTGAATAAAACCTAAATCAATTGATTTAGATTTTAGAACATTACCAAGCTCAAATTTTCTACTATTGTCTATTAATGATCGAACATTAAAAGTTAAAATTTTAAATCCATTATGGGCCATATTGATTTTGAATTTCCTCCATTAAACTCAAACAATCTCGTTTTACCTGTTCCATTGAAAGTTGTCGGAAATTTTGTAAAAACTCTTGAATTCTTAATTCAAGACTTGGTCTCTCGGGCTCTAAAATACCCTTAGCTACACGCAAAAATTCTCGTATGTATGGAGGCATCTCTCTATTATTATTTGAAGGGGCAACAACAGAACTAAAAAGGCTAGAAAATGATCTACCTTCAACCACTGCAGTCCTATTGGCTACATTTCCGACTCTACTCCCTGCCGATCTTTTCCTCTCAATCGCTTCACTAATTAATTTGTTTTTTCTATCTCTGTATTCTTTATACGCGGGACATCCCCTCCAACTGGCCGGATGACCAAATTGTCCGCAGTTGATGCAATATGGTGTAACTTTTTTATCATTGGGTACAGGACATTCCCCCGGGCCATGATCGCCCTGACACTTCACGCACGAATATTGTCTAGCACAATTTCTAGCCATATGACCAAAACGCTGGCAACGCTTACACTGTACTTCCCTCTTAAATTCCCTTGGTCGTTCCCACATAACCGATTGATACATAATGTACTTTATACCAGTAATATCACCCGCCACCTTACCTGGCTTTAACTTTATCAAAAATAAGCCGGTATCGTAATTCTCCTTTTTCGACCTTGATGTACTAAATTTCGAAACATCTGAAATAGTATCAGGAACCTTGGAATCAAGTTCCGCTTTAATCTCAGACGCTTCCGTCAAGTAATGTAGACCTCTTAAAATCAAGCTAACAGATCTAAACAGTTTCGGCGTAAACGAATAAGACTCTATACCCTTCTCCTTAAGTAGAGCCATCATATCCTCATGTACCATAGGGTCCTTAAAATAAAGTTTACTCTTACGATTACTCTTATTAGTTATCTTAAATTCTATTTTGTTCTCCTTTTTGTTTAATTGTTCTACTAGGCTTTTTACGTTCAGATCATATAGGAATATTGGTGGGCAGTAACCTGGGTTAGATCCTCTGTTATCAACTTGGTGTTCATTATTATTATTATTCCCAGCCGGTCTGTTGGTCTGCGTACTTTCTATGTTTAAGTCACTTAGAATAGAAAAGCAATTTTCACTCATTGGTTTGTTTTCCTTAGCACTTGTCAGGTTTTTACGAAAAGACGATAAATCAAAGCTTTTCACTTGATCTTGAACACTTCGCTTCATTCTTTTTGAACGGGTAACAGGTGTAAAACCTTGAACAATATCTTCAGTACCATTTCGAATTGCCAACAACTGTTGTGCTGCAAAGGATGTTGATGGTGTGGCATGAGATGTTGGAATACCATTGGTGGCACCAATAAAAGTAAATATTGAATTAATTTCATCATTGGTTTGACCTTCAGCAGCTAAGCTTGACTCTGTACTGCTGATATGAACATTGGCTTCATTTATATCCATTGTTTGCTGTTGATCCACACTCCCATCTATTTGGGAGTTGGCAAGTGTTATATGATTTTCAGGTTGATCATCTTCCGAATGCACATCGGATGTACCACTCATGGGCTCAATGCAAGATGTCCCAAAAGTTTTTCCTTTTTTTTTTCCTTCGAATTATATTCTCAATGTAATTTGAATACTTAGTTATTCCTTATATTCTTTGGATTATATTCTATGAATATAAAACGAATACTGAGAAAAATCAATGATTTCCAATATAAATTGTGATTTTTAAAAAAAATTAATTTTTCACAAAATTTTAATTCTCAAAAGAAGAAACACATGTGCTTCAATCAAGATTCAAACGGAACTCTCTTTTTCTTGAAAGAATTAACTGAATTAAATTTCAAAAGTTGACATCACTGCTGAAACATCTGTTATTTGTCACTGTTTGTTCTTGCAAATGATTTGGAAGATCAAATAATTATTTGCCCAAAATTATGGTCACATCAGGCAAATATTTGTTTGCAGGCATATAATTTTATTTGTCGAAAATCAGCTGTTTCGTTGTTTGTCCATTAATAATATTTTGTGGTCTGACTGCGACAAAGAAATATTTGACGTTTGTCATCAACTATTGGACTAATGTTGCCGTACCTTTAAGGTGAAAAAATATTTGGATAAATGTTGGACTTTTTTTTCACAAATAAAGTATAGGATATCTTAGGCGACGAACTCTGTTCAATGCTTGTAGAAATAGATTGAAGCTCATTACACAAATCCACTGAGTTGTGTTACATTTTGTAACCTGTAAATGTCAAAAATGAATCCAAAAACTGACTCAAATCTTTCACTAACGGAGTTAATAGCAGTATCGAGGAACGCAAAGTAAAAATTCACTTTAAATTGTTGCTGATGGTTCTGAATGAAATTATCTTGCCCTTCATATGAAATTTTTTTCTTTTTGAATCGAATGCGTACTGGTTCTGATTCAAAAACCGGTTTAAAGTCAATACTAACATATTGGCAAATCCGATATAACTCCTTAAATATTCTAAAAACAATTTCGTATTCTGTAATTGTTGGATAGCAGAATGAATATTATGAAAGTTTTTTCTTGAACAACAAATGTACATCTCGAAATTCTAACTGACTCCTTTTGCTTCTGAACGTGCTACTGTCCCAGCAGTGCAAATAGATATGTATATAAGTACATATATATGTTTTCTAATTCGTAACGAAGAGGCTTCAAAGCATCAATTCGGTTTTCCCATCTTGTGTTACTTAATGGTTTTAAGGTCAGCGACTTTACATCACGCACCAACACATCCCATCTGCTTGACGAGCCTGGGAAAAATGTACGACATCAAAAAAAATTACTACTTCTATGCAACACTACCAAATTTCATGAATGCGCATTGCAAGGCATAAAAATGCTCTAGAATTGATGTTCAATATATTTTCTGCACTGTATTTTCCTTTCCATTCCTTTCATGTCCACGTAGCTGCTGAATATCCAAAGACATATCTTTCAACTCTTTTAAAACAGTTTCTGTCATATACTGATCTGCCGTTGTCGTGACTTTAACTTTATCATTATTGTTGATTTAAATGTTGCAATTAAATAGTTTATACTGTTACTACTTGTTTGTTTTGTATTTTATATGTTTTTATAAATAACAAAACAACATGAAGTTTTGTTTCTTAAAATATTTTTCACTTCAATAAATAACTTCAAACTCTAAACATCAAATTTCAACTGGTTATGGGCCCAGGACACTCATACTAAGGTTTTTATAAGGAAGAATTTTATTTCAAGTCGCCTAGGAAGAATTTTATTTGATTTATTAAAAGACGCCAAGGAAGCTTTTATTTCAAATCGCTAAGAAGAATAAAATTTTGGAAGAAAATTTTCAAGTCCCAAAAGAAAAAATTTATTTCAAGGCGCCAGAACAGTAGTGACACAAAATAAGGATGTTTATAATATTGTAAGTATACATTCATTAAAAATGGAAGAATTCAAGATTGAAAAATTACACGGAACTGTGAATTGGAGTTCATGAAAATTTCAGATGTGCATAATTTTAAAGTCAATGGATCTGTTTAATATAATTGATGGCACACATAAGAAACCGGTTATCCAGAATGAGGATGGAGATGCTAATAATGGTCGGTTTATCCAGAACCTCCACGCTTGAGAGAAATCAGATATAAAGGGCCAACGAATTATAATTTCATACAATTATAACATATTTAATGTGTTGCAAAGAAGCTTTCGAAATGTGGAATAAATTGATCACACAATTCATGAAATGCAATCTGAAGTAAGTGTTCATTTATTACAACAACAATTTTATGAAATTCAGAAGAATTCAGAAGATTCAATTGAAATGCATATTGCAAAGATTGAAGAACTTGCTGAAAAATTAAGAAATCTGGGTGAGCCTTTATCCGAAAAAATGTTTATCACAAAAATTCTTATGACGTTACCATCAACTTTGTTTCTGCTTGGGAGTCATTTGACGAAAATAAAAAAAATTTAAATAATTTAGCGAATCGATTAATATTGGAACAAACCCGATTGAATCGGGATAATGTGGAATCAAAAGCTTTTGCAACTAAAAAACAAAATTCTTCTAAAGGAAGCAAGAAACCTGGTAAATGCTTTAAATGTAATCAAGAGGGTCACTGGAAAAAGAATTGCCCACTATTGAAGATAAGTTTTAATAAAAAAACCAACAACATTTAAATCAAATGCATTTATGAGTGATAGTCATTATGTTATTAATTCAGATAACAAATGGCTCGTTGATTCTGGTGCATCTGAACACATGACTTCACATAGGGAATGGTTTACAACTTTTAAAAATTTTCTAGAACCTTCGAAAATTAATTTGAATGCACTAAGTGAGGGAAATATAGATGTATTAATGAAAACTGACGAAGGATGGAAACTAAAATTTTTTACAAAATGTTTTATTTGTTCCTAACATTAAAGTAAATTTGTTTTCGGCAACAACAGCAAAAGTTTTCAAATGCAATCAGATAAAGAAATTTGTCAGTTTACTCGTAATGGTAAGATTGAGGCTGTAGGGTGCCGTAGTGGTAATTTGTTTGAAATGGAGATGAACATTTTAAAGAAACAAACTACTAATTTTTTTGCAAATTCCATAATGAGTCGATTGAGTTATGGCATCAAAGATTAGTACATCAAAACATGTGAAAGAAATTTTACAAATCAATAATGTAAATTACAAGAAAGATGTTGATATGGAAAGCATATGTGCAGGACGCTGGTTAGGAAAACAACATCGCTTGCCTTTTACTTCATCTACAAACAGAGCGAAAATTGCGGGTGAATTAATTCACGCCGATATTTGTGGACCCATGGAGCAGTTATCTTTAAGTGGTTCTAAATATTTTTTGTTATTAAAAGATGATTTTTCACATTTTAAATGGGTGTATTTTCTACAACAGAAGTACGATGTTTTTGAATATATTAAAGATTTTATAAATATGTTGAAGAATCAAAACATAAAAATAAAGACATTTAGATCTGATAATGGACGTGAGTTTATAAATAAGAATATTGAGCTGATATTTAAAAATAATGGAATACAACATCAAAAATCAGTTATATATACACCTGAACAAAATGGAGCTGCTGAACGAGAAATACGTACCATTGTAGAATTGGCAAGAAGCTTGATACATGCAAAAGGAATGAGTAAAGTGTTATGGGCAGAAGCAGTTCATCATGTTGTTTATGTTCTAAATAGAACAGGAACTAGTTCAGTTAAAAATCAATCGCCTTATGAATTGTGGTTTATCAAAATAGCAAATATACAACATTTAAAAGTATTTGGTGCTGAAGTTTTTTCACATGTTCCTAAGCAAATCAGAAAGAAGTGGGATGCAAAGAGCAGAAAAGCAGTTTTTGTTGGCTTTGATATTAATGTGAAAGGGCATCGACTATATTTTAGTAATAAAAATAAAATTGAAATATACAGAGACGTAATATTTTGTGATGAACTTCAAGTAAAATATAAAACTGTTAATAAAGAGCGTTATGATACTTTAAAATTATTTTTTGAAAATAATGAAATAAATTCTAATCAACATACTGACAACCAAAACATTGAATTGAATGAAGGGGACATTGCAGATCAGACTGAGTTTAATATTGAACAAGTTAATGCGAATGATAACCAAAATGATAAAGTAACTGATCAAAATGCTTTAGATTTATCATTAGAAACTAGTTCTTTGGATATTGCTAGAGAAGAAACACAACTTCAATGTAGTGATAATACAAGAGCTGAGAAAACAAGATATAATTTAAGACCAAACCCAAAACAAAAAATTATGTTTGATGATTTATTTTTATGAAGAATCTATGAAATATAACAATGGAAATAAATGGAAAGAAGCTATGGATGAAGAATACAGTTCACTTATTAAAAATGAAACTTGAATTCTATGTGATTTACCAAAAGGGAGAAAACTTATTGATTGTAGATGGATACATAAAATAAAATCAAATTCAAATGATTCTATTGAACGGCATAAAGCACGATTAGTGGCTCGCGGTTTTTCTCAAGAATATGGTTTGGATTACGAAGAAGCATTCAGTCCAGTTGTGAAGTATTATACTAGCTGTTGCTGTTTCTGAAGGTATGAAAATAACACAATTTCACATTAAGACAGCTTTTCTGTATGGCGAATTATAAGAAGAAGTTTTTATGAGTCAAATACTTGGATATATAAAAGATTCCAAAAAGGTTTGTGTGCTTAAAAGAAGTCTTTATGGATTAAAACAGGCACCACGGTATTTTAACAGGAAGTTTTGAGTAACACTCAAAGCATTTAATATGACAATAAGTCAATTTGATACATGTGTTGTTTTAAAGAAATATACAAGGATCAAAACTTTTATTAGCAATTTCTGTTGATGATGGTTTGTTGGTGTATAATGATGATAAATTAGCAAATGGATTACTTATACATCTCAGGAACAATTTTGAAATTAAGGAATGTAAAATTGAAAATTTTAGATTCTGGAATGTTATTTTTACATCAATATCAATATACAGAAAAAAATACTAAATCGATTTTATATGCTTGATTGTAATAGTGTTTCTACACCATTAGAAGCTGGATGTATGATTAATCTTAGAAATGAAAAGTTACAAGAGAAATATCCATACAAAGAGTTGGTTGGATTTTTAATATATTTATCAATAATAAGTCGACCAGATATATCTTACGCTGTTGGAGTGCTAAGCAGATTTATGGAAAATCCATGTCAAATACACATTAATGCAGCAAAAAGAACATTAAGATATCTTAAAGGTACCATGAATTACATATGGTTTATTATACTCCAAGAAAGGAGAACTTATATTAAATACATATTCTGATTCTGATTATGCTGGAGATGTAGAAAATCGCAGATCAACTTCAGGAATGGTGACACAATTAGGAAATTGTACTATATCATGGAGATCACAACAACAACGAATGGTTGCTTTATCAACTACAGAAGCTGAGTATATTGCAGCATGTGAAACTCTAAAGGATATTATTTGGATGAAACGTTTTGTAAATGAAATTTTCAACAAAATTTAAGAAAATAATCTATACTTAGACAATCAAAGTACAATTAAACATATTAAAAATCCAGAATATCATAAGAGGACAAAACACATTGATGTTAAATATCATTTCATTCGAGAGAAATTTAGAGATGCAGAATTTCACCTGAATTTTGTAAATACCAGGGAGCAGTTTGCAGATATTTTAACAAAACCACTTTCTAAACCTACTTTTGTATATTTAAGAAATTGTTTAAATGTGTCAAATTGTTAAATGATTATTTTTGTTTACTATATTTGAAATTGTAAAAATTGGCGCGGCATAACTGTTCTTAACGCCATAGGCAAGGTTATGGCCACCCTTATACTGCAAAGAATTTCTCCTGTTGTGGATCAGATTTTGCGTACTGAGCAGGCAGGATTTAGACAAGATCGATCCTGTGCTGATCACATCAATACTTTGCGCATAATTATCGAACAATCTGCTGAATATAATACTCCCCTTTATTTACTTTTTGTCGACTTTGAACGGGCATTCGATACTATATCCCGAAACTCCATGTGGTCGGCGCTAACCTACAAAGGAATTCCTGAAAAAATAGTTAACATGATACGTGAACTATATAGGGATGCACAATGTAGGATACGTTTTAATGGAAATGAGAGTCGGCCATTCGTTCCCACCACTGGTGTGCGACAAGAATGCATCCTCTCTCCAACGTTGTTTTTGCTATTTCTTGATTGCGTAATGGAAAAAACCAACAGAGATGCACCTTTCGGTATCAGATGGACTTTATCCGAATTTCTATATGACATAGACTATGCCGATGATATATGTTTAATGGCACATCGTTTTTCGGATATCGAAGCAAAACTTTCCAGACTATCCGAAAATGCTAAAAAAGTTGGTTTAAGTATTAATATAAACAAAACAAAGCTCATGCGCATAGGCACAGATATCGCCACACCGTTAGTTATTAACGGTCAGACCATTGAAGATGTAGATGCTTTCTGCTACCTTGGTAGCAAGATAACTAAGGACGGTGGGTCAAACGCTGACGTAGCCGATCGCATAAATAAAGCACGAGTGGCTTTCTTTTCCTTAACCAAAATTTGGAGAAGAAATAATATTTCTCGTAAAACAAAAGTACGTATTTTTAACTGTAGTGTAAAGTCTGTGTTGCTTTATGGCTGCACTACATGGAGCTTAACGCAAGATACCATTAAAAAAATTCAAACATTTATTAACAAATGTCTGAGACAAATTTTTCACATCCACTGGCCAAACAGAATTTCAAACGATGCCCTGCTCCAAAGGGCAAGCTCCTTGCCAGTTCACATAGAGATTCGCAAACGAAAGTGGACGTGAATAGGCCATATATTGCGAAGACCACAAACAGAAATTGCCAGAATAGCCCTAGATTGGAACCCTCAAGGACAACGCCACCTGGGTTCGATGCCTTAAACAAGAATGTCTACTAGCTCGTATATCCTGGAACCAAACAAAAACAATTGCCAGAGATAGAATCAGATGGAGAGAATTCGTTGACGCCCTATGTTCACTCTGAACTTTATTTAAGTATTTGTAGTTTTCAGAAATGTATTTCTATTGATATTTAAATAAATAAAGGACATATATATATTTGAAATTGTAACATTTAGAGGGAATGTTGATTTAAATGTTGCAATTAAATAGTTTATACTGTTACTACTTTTTTGTTTTGTATTTTATATGTTTTTATAAATAATAAAACAACATGAAGTTTTGTTTCTTAAAATATTTTCACTTCAATAAATAACTTCAAACTATAAACATCAAATTTCAACTATTATCAAATAATTTTCTTATACCTACAAACCGAATGATTATCGTGATTTGCTCGATATGACTGACATCTGGAGTACAATCTAAAATTATTGAAAAATATTTTGCAAAATGAGCGCTATCAATAATTTTTTTCTTAATTGCATTTGCTACAAGTTGAATCATTTCATTTTGAATACTTTTTTTTCCTAAATAGTGATTATGTATTTCATTAACGGTAATCTTAATCAAGTGCTCTCTCATAAGTAAATCAAACATTGCAAGATATTCACCAAATTTTATTTATTTATTTATTTTGTTTTACATTTTCTCTTTCCTTCTCAACTTTTCTTTTTCGATTTTCATAACCTCATAGCTTTTTCTGCTTGTTTCCTTCCATGAACCTACGTAATAAAAAATTGTTAAATTGTTTTGCTTTTTTTGGGGAAAAAATTGTCACATAAACAACAACATACATATATTTTATATCTATAAATGTGTTGCTTACGCAAAATAAAAGTATAAAATAGAATATTTAAATTATGAAATTTCTTATGATACACTTTTAAAACTGTGAAAAATGTTTTCAAATTAATTTATTTTTAACAAAAAACTACCAAACACCACAATAAATATTATATTGTATAAATTTTCAGAGAATTCAAAATTCTGCGAAAAGTCATGAATGCCTGAAGGTGCTATTACATGATGTGTTTTTTACATATGTACTGTCAAATTTTCCCACAACAAAAGTTGTACACATCGTGTGATACATATGAAACATTGTTTATGTACAATACATGAGGAAAGTCACAAGTACATTTTTCAATTAGAACAGGTTCTATTTTTGCATGACAAACGTATGAAAATACAACACTGCTTGTGGCGAAAAAAAACAGAGTAAATTATAAAGATTAATATTGAAAGAAAAATAAATTGTTTAATATTAATTAACAATTCAAAAATATGTAACTTTTTTTTAACAATAAATTTTTGTAAATTCACAAATTAAATCAGCTGTTGTTTACATTTAGAGGTTATGTCATACGGAAATACATATGCACGTGTGATAGCAAAAATTATGAATCGTACGTAAAGGAAAATTTTGACAGACATGAGGAATTTCATATGGATAAAAAAAGTGACAGTACATATGTAAAAAATACTTCGTGTAATAGCACCTTAACAAATACTCACTCAATTTCAATTTAAAAATTAAAAATTTGGATATTTTGTTTTACCTACCTTATAAAAAAGTAGCTTTTGTTTTTCTCTCAAAATTTTTTTTCGCCCTAACAGTTTTTTTTTTGCTCCAAAAGAGAATTGAAAAAAAAATTAAAAGAAATGATTAATCAGAATTGAGACGACAGGTTAAAATAACAATTTTTTAATCAGATTTTCTACATTCTTTTGACTTTCTTGCAAAGAGTAATCTTGATTGCAAGTTTTTTCTTTTGATGATTTTCAAATTAAAAAAAAAACTGCTATTCATGTTTACAGAACATTTTCTTCCATAACGTGAAAATTGATTACTGAACGATACGTAATTAGAAAAAAAAGAAAATTACAAATTGTAAAATTACTCTAATAAATTTTACAAGCAATAATATTACTTAATTTTTGTAAAATTTTAAAGAAATAGTGACTCCATTGAATGCTCCTTCGACCTACGGCGAGTCTTATTAATAACTCTTACAGCCACAGATAATGAAATTTCCAATTTAAAAATTTGTGGGATGCACGGTTAGGAAATAATTGTAAGCAACAGCAAATATTTACATCTTTTTAACTCTTGTTTAATTAGAAAATTACATTCTTTTTCAACGACCGACAATTTCTATGAATTACAAAAATAGAGTAAACACTTATTTTCGTTCGTCTAAATTCAAACGTGTTGTGTGGACGCAGGGTGTAATTGCAGTTGTAATAACTTCAACTACCATGGCCCAGCCCTCGAAATTCGAGTGCAAATTCTATGAAAATTTATTTTTTCATTCAATTATAAATATTTGTTGAACACACAGAAGCTATATAAATGGGTTTGTTAATAAATCTATATATTAATACGTGAAGGTAAATTTTTATTTCCCTTTTTAAGCGTGTAAAGCGTGTAAGAGTGTAAAAATTGGCATAGTTATAGTTCTTATGGAGGAGAAGCTGAGAATGATAAAATTTATGTCTAATCTGTCTTAAACATATATTAAATTAAATAAAATAAAATATTTCTAATAATTCGTTACGGCCTGTTAATGAGAATGATTTAAATTGTATATCAGACGCTCTGTGTTGAATTGTGAATTGCTAAAATTGATCAACATACCTTTAGGCTCATTTAAATATTCATAAATTGTTTATATATATAGATTAAAAAAACATTGGAAGACAAAAAATAATATTTCCTAGAATTTGCACTCGAATTTCCAGTGCTGGGCTATACTAGTAATTTTATAAGAGCCTAAAGGTATGCTACTCAATTTTAGCCAATTTACAAATTTAATAAACACACACACAGCATTGTATAGTTTTTTATTTGAAGATTAACCTTCCTATACCCGCGCTAATTTTTGTAACACATATACCCGCGCGAGTTACGTATGTACTTCCACATACCCAACAAAACCCCACAAATATAGACAACGTCGAAGAAATAATCAAAAAATACATTAACAAAAATTCGAGCCAACGACACCTGTAAATTCACATTAAAAAAAATAGGAATAAGTCATTGCCACAAAACAATGACGAAATGTTTGTTCAAGGCCTATGTGAATGTACAAGAGTCGTTGCTCTGATTGTGAAATGTTGGAATCATCAAATTGCGTTTTGCTATAGTTAAATGCAACTTTGTTGAAATATTAAACCAACATAAATATTAAAATTTAAACTAAAGCATTGATTGCCCAATAATGCTTTCTTTTTAAAATAAAGAAAAGAATTGTTGATTGCACAATAATGTTTTGTCGACTCATGAATATATGTATGAAAATAATCGAATTCTGAAGTTTGGCATAAAATAAAGAAATATTTTTAAGTCAGTCTTAAGACCATCAATCATTAATAAAGTCACAAAATTTTTTAAAAAATTAAAGGAGTGATATTTTGATTTTTAACTCGCGCGGTCTAACAGACCGAAATTTTGAACCCCTGTTCCCTAGTTTTTCGAAATAAAACTTTAACAAATAAATATTTTTTATAAAACTTGAAGATATAATAAAAAAAATTACGCTATCCATTTAATTTATTTATTAATTTTATTGATTTCAGTCTTTTACAAAACAGCAATCAAAATCGATGTTTTTCTTAAGTACTACAAAAACAAAACAAAAACATTTTTTTCTTCATTAAAATAAAAATTAACTTTTACAAACTTAAAAACACTTCTTGTGCAATACATAAATCACATATTGACTTAGTTTTCAGCCTTAAAATTAAAATCAGGACATACCCGCGTCGGTCTCATTGTGATTGAATACACAACACGTACGTATCGGATAAATACGTGGCATGCACTCAAATAAAGCTTAAAAATCCGGCAGCTAACGGAAAACTCAATTTTCTAACGTTTCTGGAAAAAATTATATGTAAAAAAAGTTTTTTGTCGGTCTCACAGACCAACGCGCGGGTATAGGAAGGTTAAGTGTATGTTTTATGTATGTGTTAGTAGCAACTTAAAATGCATTTTACTCCAAAAAATGCTCCAGACGGTGCAAATCTGTAAATATGGTGGACAACTAAAAAGAAATACTTTTTAAATGGTATATATTTTTTTTTATCAAAATCGGTTAGTAATTAAAATTATAAAATCGTTCATAAGAAATCGCCTTGCCTATTAATATTACAGATATTTCATTAATTTTTTTGCAAACAGAATTTAGAATTGTTTTTCTCTAGAATTTATTGTACAAAAATGTCTTTATTTCATATTTTTGCGAAGTTGATGTGCACAAAATGTATGCCTTTTTTTATCTCTCGAAATTAATATAGTAAAAATAGTATACAATATCTTTATCGAATCAGAATAATATTTACTCAACCATTAACTAGATAATGATCTTGTTTTGCTTTATGTATCTAAAAATATTAAGAATATAAATTTTGAATAAGAATTAAATGACACCATTGTTTAATTTATACGCATTTGGAAACTCAAATTATCTTCTTGTTTACATACCACGAGCGATAGACATTTCTACCGTTCGCGTTACACATACAAGATCTATATGGAAAACTAACAAAAAAAAAAAAAAAAAAACGTAATACACTATATCATTCTATGGTTAGAGATAGTATAAATATTTGAACTAAACCCACCTTCATAACAAGGTGGACTCAATATTACATTCTCCACTCAGGATCACATCGCCTAGGTTTTGGGATGTGATTTAACTTAGGGTATTAGATGGCACTGATTTAAATGTGGAATTCTGTTTTTGGGATGTGGTGTATCGTTGTTTTTGAATTGTGAAAATATAACCAGATGATAAAACAACGTGGTTCTTAATAAAAAGATATATGCATTTGTACATAATTTAATTTCTTAAACTTATATTTATCTTACAGCTAACTTAGGTATAACGTACATCCCAAAAACTATCTCTGAGTTGATTAAGCGATGCCTGTTCGTCCGTCCGTCTGCCTATTTCCGTGTCCAGTTTTTTGTCAACCATAAGATGATCGCTATGATCTTTTTTTTTCATTTATTGATCTATCATATTACAGTATACATAGTTTTAAAAAAACAATTTATGAGTTACTACTTTATATATTTCATATACATATACATACATATATCAAGAATAAAATTTTAAAAAAATTAAAATATGTACTTAAAAGGAGTAATTAAAAGAAAAAAGAGAAAAACCTTTGTGTGATATCAGAAATATTGCTGTATCACAGGAACAATATATCCTGCGTTTACTATTAACACTTGGATAGATTACCGAAGTAAGCTAAGAAGTGTCTTCCGATAGATTTTTGATTAACTGATACTCGGAAATACTGCATTTATTTAAAAACGCTAGGTTCTGAGTGTCTCTTATTTCCTTAATTGTTTGTTGAGAGAATCTAGTGTAAAGTTCTCGTGTGAGGTATAAACGGGGGAGTTTGTTAATTACTTTCAGTGTTTTGTTTTGAACAACTTGAAGTTTCTTTAAATGGTTTTTAGCGGTATTACCCCAAACGAAACACCCATATAGTAGGATTGGTCTAATGACGGTTTTGTATATTAGTATCTTATCAGCATTTAGTTGTGGTTTTTTATTCAAATTGGGATATAAAGCTCTAAAGCACTTCGTGGCCTTGTTCGTAGTATGTTCTCTGATGTGATTTTTGTATTTAAGTTTTTTATCCAAGTATACTCCTAGATACTTTACCGAATCAATAAATGGACAGTGTTTCCTGTTGTATTTGAATTGTTGGAAAACGCGTTTGGGACTCTTGTTGAAAGGAAATAAAATGGCCTGTGTTTTGTTGGTATTGATTTTGATTTTCTATTTGTTATAATACTTAATACAACAATCAAGACTTTTTTTGAGCTTTTGTACAATTGCATAAAAGAGTTTGCCTTTTACCACCATAGCCGTATCGTCCGCATAAAGTGCTATTTCGGTACCTCTTCTAGGAACAAAATCAGCCACTTAAAGTGAGTACAGAGTCGGCGAAAGAACTGCTCCTTGTGGTACTCCAGCGGGGATAATCCTTGCAGAAGACGTTGTGTTATTTATGACCACTGTAAATGATCTTTCAGTCAAAAAACAACATATACACAGGAAACCCGTAAGTTTTAATTTTATGAATTGATCTAATGATCTATGATCTAAATCGCTGCATGTTAAACAAAATTGCCATAAAATCCAGATTATCATATCGATATCGGTAAAATTTGTTTTATGTGTGTTTATTATACACATTAATCAGTACTCCAAAAATGAAACCTGTAGGACCATTCTTAGTTATAGTCTCCATAGATTTTTTATACCCTATACCACTATGTGGTTATGGTATAAAGAATTTGTGCTGATGTTTGTAACTACAAAAAATACTTGACCTATAACCATCTTTTATTATACCGATCGACTCAGAATCACTTTCTGAGTCGATTTAGCGATGTCCGTCCGTCCGTCGTCCGTCTGTCTGTGTGTCAATGCAAACCTTTTAATCAAACTACAGGTCGCAAATATGAATATATTTTGACGAAATTTGGTATATAAGTTTCTATTGGCCATGGCATGCATGAACGCTATTGAAATTGGTGAAAATCAGTTCATGTTCAGACCTAGTCCCCATATAATGACCACTATAAATCTCAGTCAAATTGGGTTTGTGTGTATTTATCACATCCATTAATCACTAGTCCAAAAATTAACCCAATAGGAAAATTCTTAGTCATAGCTCCCATATAAAGATGCTTCCATATCTTCACTTATATCTATCAAAAAACAAAAATATTGGACAGATTTTTCTCAAATTGGGTTTGCAAAATTCAAGTGACTACCATATGAACTTTAATAATTATATCCAATTAATTGGAATTAAGAGATAAAGCTTGTTGTGATATTAAGCTTCCTATGGTCGTCCTAAGCAGGAATAATTAAAACAAATATGCTGTAATTTTGTTTTCTGTCTGCGACGTTTCGACACTATGGTTGGTGTCCTCATCAGGCGTCTAATTTTATTTAATAATAATTAAGAATATACATTTATTATCACTTAACAAATTTATGTGAATTTTTTTTATAAAATAATTGTTACCTTAATAGTATTATTACACACTTAATCTAAATTTTACATTTTAATTTTATTTATTAAGTACTAAATTGTACGTGTTACTAATGTGATCACTGTCTTCTTTAATGTTTACTGTTTTGTCAATATGTTTCTTAATATGCAAACTTTCAAGTGTTATTCTTTTATTTGTTTTTGTCTCTCTTTCCAAGACTTTGATGTTGTCAAAATCAAAGTTGTGTTTATTGTCAAATGCATGTTGAGAGAGAGCTGTTGTTGTTATTCCTTTCTCAACTGTTCGTTTATGTTCTTTCAACCTAATCTCTAATTGTCTTTTCGTTTGTCCAATATATATTCTGTTACATTGTTGGTGGACATTACCATTGCATTTTATTTGGTATACTACATTGTGTTGTTTGTGTAAGTCTGTTTTCGTTTTTTGGGTGTTAAAAAGCTTATTCAATGTTTGATTTGGCTTCGAAGCTATTTTAATAGTTTCAGTGTTGATCAGATTTTTCAAACATTGAATAAGCTTTTTAACACCCAAAAAACGAAAACAGACTTACACAAACAACACAATGTAGTATACCAAATAAAATGCAATGGTAATGTCCACCAACAATGTAACAGAATATATATTGGACAAACGAAAAGACAATTAGAGATTAGGTTGAAAGAACATAAACGAACAGTTGAGAAAGGAATAACAACAACAGCTCTCTCTCAACATGCATTTGACAATAAACACAACTTTGATTTTGACAACATCAAAGTCTTGGAAAGAGAGACAAAAACAAATAAAAGAATAACACTTGAAAGTTTGCATATTAAGAAACATATTGACAAAACAGTAAACATTAAAGAAGACAGTGATCACATTAGTAACACGTACAATTTAGTACTTAATAAATAAAATTAAAATGTAAAATTTAGATTAAGTGTGTAATAATACTATTAAGGTAACAATTATTTTATAAAAAAAATTCACATAAATTTGTTAAGTGATAATAAATGTATATTCTTAATTATTATTAAATAAAATTAGACGCCTGATGAGGACACCAACCATAGTGTCGAAACGTCGCAGACAGAAAACAAAATTACAGCATATTTATTTTAATTATTCCTGCTTAGGACGACCATAGGAAGCTTAATATCACAACAAGTAATTACAATCACTGGTCATTAGGAACATATCAAAAGAGATAAAGTCTTTAAACAAATGGTATAGGGTATTGTATAGTCGGTCTAAACCGAATATAATTTTCTTGTTATATTTAAATTTATTTTTGACATTACGTATGTCATTCGTAACATAGAAACTTTGACCGGGAAGATTTACAATAGTTCTCATCATCCATAATAATTAATCTTTTGCTGCCTCAGCAAAGTTGGATCCAAGATCCACTTCCAAAACGCATGCTATACGGTATGATATAGTCGTTCTAGACCGACTACAATTTGTTTTCTTGACTTAAACAAGATTTAAGTTTATTTTTCAACTTTTTTGCAAATTTCTTTTGCTGATTTGTTTCTAAATGTAAAGTCATATAATCTATCTATATGTATAAAAATGTATGTATGCAGTGTTGCCATTATTTGAAATTGTAAAGATGCTAAATTGCAAAAAAAAGATGCTAAAACGTACTGGAGTCAAAAAAAAAGATACAAAAAAAAATTTTTTTTTTCAAATTTCATTACCTTTATATTAAAAAATTAAATACTTTTTAATAAATTCTTTGGTTTTTAAATCGAAAAATTAATATAAAACATAAGTTTCGATTTATATTTTTTAAATTTTAAAATTATTTTATTTTATCTGTAATTTTTTTAACATCAAATTGAGTTTTTTTAATTTTAAATTAAATATTTTTAATTTTAGAGGGATTTTTTTTTTTAATTTCAAATATAACAGAATTTACATTATCAAAAGATGTGATTATATTACCATAATTGGTTTATGGAATCTAATATTTCTGTGACGTCTTCATCTTCAAGTTCTTCTTGGCTCTGATATTTTTCTGACTATCGACTTTTATCAACGACATCGCTCGGTTTATTGTAAGTGTAACTGCACCCATTTTGCAATTTCAAACCTTCTTTTTTTTTGTATTACAGAACATAACAACTCACATTTTATTATATTCAAAGTTTGCTTTTAACTAAAGTCATTAAACTAAACAAACGTTCAGCTTCGGCTTTTGAGAGAGACAAAACTAATAAAGACAATACAAATATCGATAACTCTAATTGGATTTTCGCCAATAGAATTTTTGTTAACTTCAATCCATAAAAAGGTTGTATTCAGTGTTGTATCCCAATATTGTTCTGTGATGTAACTCCATTGCATTTGATTTTTTTTTTGTTTCAGTTGATCTAAATTTAAACTCTACTAATATATTGGTTATCGGTTCTTTTACCCGGTTTAATGTGTTTTGTATTGAAAATTTTGGCATTTTTTAATACAATAATAGCGGTATTCACTCTTGGTGTTAAATTTACAACCCTGTTATATTTACAACGATTTTATATTACAAAGCGTGAACGTCTTTTCTGTGTATATTGTATTGTGTATTGTAAATTAATGAATCAGCTGATTTTTGTTTTGTTTTCCATCAATTTGAAAACTAAAAAATATCAAAAAGCATTTGAAGATTAGAAAAATGCCGAAAATGCTTAATTTACCTATAGGTCCATCTTTATTATTAATTTATTTATTATTTTGATCCATTTTTTATTATTTATTTTAATAGTGACCACAAAATGAACAATAAAATTAAACAATTGTTTTTGGCAGCTCAACGATCAGCTGTTTTAGTCTTGTAAATGTTTAATCTTGTTAATGTACTATACCTTTTACCCTTGTACTTTAACCACAGCGTAGTAAATTTTCATTTCATACATGTTGTTGTTGCGGTGTTGTAAATAATAGTACTTTTACTATATCTACAACATTTACAAGGGTTACAAGGGTACTTTACTACCAAGAGTGAAAACCCTTAATATTTTTTGGCAATCGACTTTTTAATTCATTAAAAACTGTTGTTTGTGTTTACAATCTTCTATTTCAAAATGTTTTGTTATATTTGCTGAAAGAAACGAGCAGAGTGGTAAAAAGAGTAGTACACAAAATTCTCGTATTACACTTTGAGAAATTAAAACATATCAATACCATTAAAATTAAAATTTTATATTAAAAAATAATGAAAAAATAAAAAAAAGATGCTAAAAGCAACTTTTTATTAATAAAAGATGCTAAGTTAGCATCTAGCATTTTTTCATAAATTTTGGATGCTAAACGACAAAAAAGTTGCTAAATCTAGCAACTAAAATGCTAAAATGACAACACTGTATGTATGTGTGTATGTATGTTCGTATGGACTCCAAAATGACTGGACCGATTTTGATGAAATTCTCAAGGAATCTTCAGAATATCCGGCGGGTGACACTTTGAAGTCTAATTTTTGATTTTTGGACTGTGGGCGGTGTTGCGTGGCACTGCATTTATAGATATCTGCTAAAACTATGTATCAAAATATAGATGCAATATAAAAACCAGATGTTTTCTTTTTTTGGATTTTTACTTATTTAGCTCAATGTATGCATGTCGCTTAACTCTCACTTGAATGCTAATGGCATTTCAAACTTTTCTAAATTAAAACAATTTGAAATACTAATTGAAGGAGAAAATATTAAAATAGCGTCTTTGAATGAAACCTTTTTTTTTTCAGAAAATCGTAGACCCTACTTTAAAAATTATTATTTATATAGAAGTGACAGAACAGATGCAAGGAGAGGAGGAGTAGCACTGTTAATTCATAAATCTGTCGCACATAAAAACCTCTTTATATCAAACACCTCATCAATCGAAAACATCTCAATTGAAGTTATTATAAATAATAGACCTATTGTTGTATCTTCGCTATATTCACCAAGATAACTTCTGTGCTGATATCTTGAACCTAACACCTTCCACCAAAGAATATATAGTTTTTGGTGACCTAAATGCCAAACATTGTTCTTGGAATTGCCGTTCAAATAATACTGCAGGAATCGCACTCAACAACCTACAGCAATCAAGCAATTTTTCATTCACTATCCTAATAGTCCAACCCTATTCCCCCATCAACAAGATCGCGAAGCATCCACAGTCGATTCGATATTATTTTAAGCAATTCCGCTTTAAATATAGACGTAAAAACAATGGATTACGAAGTACCATCAGACCATCGCCCAATTATATGTACACTTAAAAGATCAATGGTCTTGTAGGTGCTTATAGTGCAACCAACTGGTACATTTATATGAATTTTTTAGTCAATAAACTCACGTTATATTCGGATATATATAATACCAAGGTAGTAATTGATCAGGAAATCCAAAAATTTATAAATGTAGTTTTCAAAGCAAGGGACGTATCTACACCTAAAGTAACTCAACAAAATAATTACACATTACCAGAAAGTACTGTGAAATATGTATATAAAACTAAGAAGAAGCATTAAAAGAAAAAGCCAACGATCTTCAAATATAGCCGAGCAAACTTTTTATAATCAATGTACTAAGTTTCTAAGCAACATGATTGATAAAAGTATTAATTCGGAACGCAATAAGAAATGGTGTCAATTATTATCCAATTTAAAACCAGGTGATAAATCATTTTGGAAAATAAGCAGAAACTTGGGAGGAAAAGGAAAAAATCAAATCTCTCACTTTAAAGTTGGAAATACAAAAATAACATCTGATAAGGACAAGGCTGAAGTCCTGGCAAATACATTTGTCCATGCAAATAACCTCACTTCGAACTATAACCACTCGGCAGATACACTAACAAATACAACAGTAAATAATTTTAAGAAAGAAAACCGTGTTCTGAGTCAGCAATTTATACATCTCTAGAAGAAGTAATGAATATTGTGTCATCAATAAAACCCTCAAAATCTCCTGATTTTGACAATGTTCCCAACCTGCTCTTAAAGAAACTACCACTCAAAGCTCTAAAATTACTGGTTATAATATTTAATAGCTGCATCAAACTCAACTTTTTATAAAAAAAACTTAGTAAGCCCTAAAAACCCAAGCAGCTACAGACCTATTAGTCTATTAAGTAACTTAGGTAAAATATTTGAAAAATACTACATTCTCGTCTTAGGGAATTTGTAACGACCAATTCTATTGTTGTTAAAGAACAATTTGGATTTAAAAAAGGGCATAGCACTACGCACCAAATAAACAGAATTAAAAATCAAATAATCACAAATAAAAACAATAAACGTTCATCGGGTCTAATATTGTTAGATATTGAAAAAGCGTTTGAACCGTTTGGCATAATGGCATAGTTTTTCAACTTCTTGATGCAAATATACCAAAATATTTATGCAAACTTATTTCAGATTTCATTCTCGGCAGAAGCTTTAAAGTTGCGATTAATAACACAAGGAAACAATGGTTCTGTTGATTAAGAACTGAATATTGTTTTTAAGGTTATTTGGGACGCTGAATCCAAATCTGCCCTTGGTTTTTTTCTATTCGAGATATACCGTTATGTTCAAAATTAAGGCACTTCCGCTACATATATTGGAATAACTTGAAAACGGTTCACCATATTAAATTAAAAAAAAAAAATCCGAAACTCGCAAACAATATTCTCTTAAAGCCGTGCTTACTTTGTTTTTAAATTTTCCAAGTAGTTTTAGAGATATCGTTCAAGTTTTGAAAAAAAAATTTAAATTTTTTAAAAAAAAACATTTTTTTTGTTCTTTAAAAATTCCTAAAAAATAAAAATGGGACAAAAATCACAGTTTTGGTCTACAAACAGTTAGTTAAATATATTTCGAATAAAATGAGCTTTATTTCATTGCAATCGGTGCACAACTTTTGATTTTGTTCACGATTTACTGAATTAATATAAATCGCGATTTCCATACAAAAATAACATTTTCTAATGTGTAAGTGTTTGTATGTAATAAGTTAGTTTTTTATGATTCTAAGAATTAAAAAAATTAAGTAATAAAAAAAGATTATTTCATTTTTATGGTTGCGGTAGCAAACTCATAACGCCTATAAATTTTATTGTCCCTTTATGACACCTAGTCAGTTCACAGTCAATTAAAGAGAAAAAAGAAAAGTCCACTTGTTTTTATTGATGTGTGGTTTACCGTTGGTAACGGATGATTTTTTAAAGGAATTCCCCTGAACACATGTGTTCATTCATAAGTGACTGTCAATAAAATTGTGGATATAATTTTTTTTGGTACTTCAGTAAAAAACTACTAAGTATTTTTATGGGTTCATTCAACCAATTTTTCTCATTCAACAAGTGTTTACGAAAGCGAAAAGTATAACGACAAAAAATATAAATCATTTTACATTGAACATTTAATCAGTCAACACAAAAAAGTTCAATTTTGTTCCCGTGTGTTATTTATTGAAAATTGTGTTACTTTGATATATACTTCAAAATTGTGCAATGGCTACGTCAAGAAACACCTGTAAAATCAATCCCAACTATTTTTGTAACATATGTGGCGAATACACGTTTATAAAAAATAGAAAAAGTGTGTCAGATTTTATTAAAAAAATTTATTTTGACTACTTCGGATTTACCATGGAAACCCGTGACAAGTACTGGATTCCTAATACTGTATGTAAAAACTGTGTAGAGTATTTAAGGTTATGGGCAAACAAGCAACGGACCCACTTCAAGTATAAAACACCAATGATCTGGCGGGAACCTTCGAATCATTATGATGATTGTTATTTTTGCGCTGTCAACATAACAGGCATTAATAAAACAAACCGGTCTAAATGGATTTATCCTAACGTGTTGTCTATTACCCAACCAGTCCTGTACTCTAGTGAGGATTCAGAACCACAACCATCTACATCTACACACAATTTCCACGACTTACGACAAAATGTTCCTTCACCAATTTCTGAATTTGGATCAGATGACTTGCATTTAGATATTTCTTCTGAACGCGAGCAATTTAATCAGGAGGAGCTTAGTGATTTAGTGAGAGACCTTGGACTTTCTAAAAAAGCATCTGAAATTCTTGCTTCTCGATTAAAGCAAAAAAATCTGTTAACCCAAGGAACAACAATTTCATACTACCGTAACAGAGAAAAAAAACTTACTTCCATTCTTTTCCGAAGACGATGAATTTGTTTATTGTTCAGATGTTCCTGGTTTAGTAACAGCGATGGGATTAGAGGAGTATGATCCAAATGACTGGCGACTATTTATAGATTCTTCTAAACGCAGCCTAAAATGTGTACTTCTGCATAACGGTAATAAATTGGGTTCGTTGCCCATTGCACATTCAACTAAAGCTAAAGAAGAATATTCTACAATTGCCTCAGTTATAAATAAAATAAAGTACAACGAACACCGCTGGCTAATTTGTGTGGATCTAAAAATGGTGAATTTTCTTCTAGGCCAACAAGGTGGCTACACAAAATATCCGTGTTTCATTTGTTTATGGGATAGCAGAGCCAGATCTGAACACTGGAGTAAGAAAGACTGGCCTTCGAGGGAAGCTATGGTTCCAGGAAACCACAATATAGTTAATCAACCACTTGTGCCCAGGGATCGCATAATACTGCCACCTCTCCATATCAAGCTAGGACTTATGAAACAATTTGTCAAAGCTCTCAACAAGGACGGTGATTGTTTTAGATATATCAGTAAAAAGTTCAACAATTTGAGTTCGGAGAAACTGAAAGCTGGCATTTTTGATGGCCCTCAAATCAAAAAATTAATCAATGATGAAAATTTTAGTAATTCCATGACAGATATTGAAAGAAATGCTTGGAATGAATTTGTTTGGATAGTGCGCAATTTCCTGGGAAACAAAAAGGGTGAGCACTATTCGGACCACGTGGATAACATGTTGTCACATTTCAAGCAGCTTGGTTGTAATATGAGCATTAAGGTGCACTACCTACACAGTCATTTTGATTGTTTCCCTGAAAATCTTGGAGACTTCAGTGAAGAACAAGGTGAACGTTTCCATCAAGATATCCGCACTATAGAGGAGCGGTACCAGGGTCACTGGGATAAGCATATGATGGCGGACTATTGCTGGAGCATTAAAACAAATCCCTCTAAACAAGGTTATTTAAGAAAATCTTATAAAAGAAAATTTTTCGATGAGTTGTAATTACATTGTAATATTTGTGTATTAAAATTTTTTATTTTTCTTTAAAATTCTCTTTTTGTGTTAAATTAAAAAGTATAGCTGACCATAAAAATGAAATAATCTTTTTTTATTACTTAATTTTTTTAATTCTTAGAATCATAAAAAACTAACTTATTACATACAAACACTTACACATTAGAAAATGTTATTTTTGTATGGAAATCGCGATTTATATCAATTCAGTAAATCGTGAACAAAATCAAAAGTTGTGCACCGATTGCAATGAAATAAAGCTCATTTTATTCGAAATATATTTAACTAACTGTTTGTAGACCAAAACTGTGATTTTTGTCCCATTTTTATTTTTTAGGAATTTTTAAAGAACAAAAAAAATGTTTTTTTTTTTTTAAATTTTAATTTTTTTTTCAAAACTTGAACGATATCTCTAAAACTACTTGGAAAATTTAAAAACAAAGTAAGCGCGGCTTTAAGAGAATATTGTTTGCGAGTTTCGGATTTTTTTTTTAATTTAATATGGTGAACCGTTTTCAAGTTATTCCAATATATGTAGCGGAAGTGCCTTAATTTTGAACATAACGGTATATCTCGAAAAGTCGAGCTGATAGAAAAAAACCAAGTGCAGATTTGAAATCAGCGACCTCAAATTAGTAAAAATTTGCTATAAATTTCAAATCAACACAAAAAAAGTTCAATTTTGTTCCCTTGTGTAATGAAACATCATCTCCAAAAACCATTACCACAGGGTTACCTCAAGGATCAGTCTTGTCGCCATTGCTTTACTCGATATATACATCCAATTTTAAAGTCCCAAAATATATGAAAATTGCTTATTACGCAGATGATACTGCGTTAATTTATTCAAACAAACTTACAAGCGCACTCCTGAAGAAAATGGAAAAGGGACTTGTAAATTGCAGTAAATATTTTCACAAATGGAAAATTAAAATTAATTCAAACAAGACCCAACCAGTAATTTTTCCATTCAACAAAGCGTTTGAACCGTTTGGCATAATGGCATAGTTTTTCAACTTCTTGGTGCAAATATACCAAAATATTTATGCAAACTTATTTCAGATTTCATTCTCGGCAGAAGCTTTAAAGTTGCGATTAATAATGAAACATCATCTCCAAAAACCATTACCACAGGGTTACCTCAAGGATCAGTCTTGTCGCCATTGCTTTACTCGATATATACATCCAATTTTAAAGTCCCAAAATATATGAAAATTGCTTATTACGCAGATGATACTGCGTTAATTTATTCAAACAAACTTACAAGTGCACTCCTGAAGAAAATGGAAAAGGGACTTCTAAATTGCAGTAAATATTTTCACAAATGGAAAATTAAAATTAATCCAAACAAGACCCAACCAGTAATTTTCCCATTCAACAAATCTCCCAAAAGACTGCCAAGACGTCATCTTCTTATTGGAAATAATACCATAAATCTTGGACAAAAAGCTTACATTTAAAAGACATATTATGGCTACGTGTCAAAAAGCTATAAAGTCATTTCTAAACCACAAAAAGAAAAATCTACCCGTGTCCTATTTAGAGTGATGCTGCCAACTTTCGCCTAAAACGCTTACAAATTATACAAAACAAATGTCTTAAAATGATAAATTAAAAGCCCTGGAGGTATCCTACAAATCTTCTTCATGAAGAAACAGGTTATGAAAAAATTATCGATTTCATAACAAGGATTAATAACAATTACTTTGCCAAAATTGAAAATTCCTCTTACCCACTGATAAGAGAATGTAGAGAATTAACGTAAAATTAAAAAGAAATCACCAAATTGAAAACTATGTGCTTATAGAGGTCTATTATTTCTAATTAACCTCCTATAAGCACATAAATATTTTCAGATAGTATTTGAATTTATTAAATCATATAAAGGTTTTCTTCCTCCCATTTTCCTTTAAAAATTATTAAAAAATAAAATAACTATTTAATATCTTAAGATCCTATATATTATTTGTTGGAATATCTATATGTAAAGATAAGATCACATATGTATGTAAATATCAAATTTCTTAAAATATGTAAATAAAGGAAGAATATGTATATAATTAATTGAATGTCGCTAAACTCGTTGATTAATTTTTGTGAACGACCACTTCTTGGTTTATTTATTCCGTTCGGAACAGCTCTACCCATTTCAGAAATTTTCTGATACTGAACAATAAGTTTTCTTAGATTTAAGCTGATTTCCTTAATTTTGGGAATCATTTTTAACAAATCCAAACCGGACGGATTTCAAGACCATCTTTTTTCTGAGGATCATATACATATGTTTGTAACAATAATGAAGCAAATATGTGCTCTTTTTTGTTGAGAAAAGTACCGTTAATAGACAATAAGCGTATGTATATTTTTCTGTGTTTAAATAATGTAAATTCTTTAACTTTTATAAAACAACAACAAATTTGAACAAAAAAAAACATTTAGGTTCCCTAATTAGTAAGAGAATATGTAACCTACTCTAAAAGCAATTTTGATATATTAATGATCACATCCTGAAATACACCAGACACGGGTTAATTTTAATTGTTCGCGAAAGTTAAAATATAGGAATATATTATTGAGAATTTCAACATTTGGTAAACAAGATTTCATTTGCTTCCATATTCAAATTTCATAGTGTATAACTGAAATTTTTACGTAGCGACTTTGAAAGAGAATAGAAAAAATTCCATGAAAAATTTTCTGGAAAATTTGATAATGTCTGAGCCGGGGGTCGGTCATTATGAAATACTTCTTGAAACTTTCCCAATTCTATTACATAGTTGATATGTAAAATTTTTTTAATTAATATTTTCTTGACATTTTATCGGAAGATTCTTCATTCCTAACTAAAAAAAATATATATACGAAACAAATATGTATCTTAAAATGAGTATAAAGAGTAGTTCTAAAGAAAAATGACCCAACAACCAGGAATCATGAAATATTTTGTACCCCTCTTGCTTCTCCCCCCCCCCCCTCCTCCCGAAAACATGAAATGGTTCTTGCAATTTTCAAAAAATTTTTGATAGATTGAGGTAATAAATAAGTCTGGCAACACTTCTATGCCTTATTTCAATTCATTTATTTTTTGTTGTAAGACCTCTAATAACTAAGAGCTCTTTGTTTAAATTAATTCGAAATTTTTTTGTGTTAAAATATTTTACAAAAAAAATCTATTTTTTCGATTTCTTTCGTCGATGTAAAAAATAGTTCTCATTTGTAATAACTTAAAAGAGATTCTTTAACCACATTGTACCAGTTGAACAATAACAACTTTACTAATACTGGAAAAAATAATTTGCAAATACATTTAGTCTTCTTCTTTGGCCAAAACACGGTACTTATTTCATTCGCACATACTGCATTTACGCTACCTTGACAAAACATGGCAGTAAACAATATGTGGCATCCCTCTCATACTGTTCCATTCCAGTTTATATGCGATTTTCTTTGTATTATTTTTAACTAAATTTGAGGAACACAATGAGAAACAACGATTCATTGTTGCTTGGACGTGGCAGCCATGACGTGATTTTTTTGACTTTGACTGAACGTAAAACAGAATTAAAAAATTTAATTAACATATTAAAAATAAAATTTCCTGAAATTATTGCATTGCAATAAACTCGAAAACGTGTTGTATAGAATAAAAACAACGAAAATATTTTTTAAAGTTACAAAAAGTAAAAGTGCTGCTGCAACAAGATTGTTACAAAGAAAAATCTTAAAAATCAAGTGCGTAATAATAGAAAATTTTGCTATAAAAGTGAAAATTTTTTTTTGAAAAAGCAAAAAAAATTAAATTTTTTTTTTTTAAATTGATTTCCCCCTTTGTGTCAGTTTCTGCCATAATTTTTGTATATTCACGTTATTGTTTTAACATTAAATTCTTTTCCACAATACGTCTCGTTTTCTTGCTTTGTACAACAAAAAGTATAAATTTTACAAATGTCACCCGTATAAAAAATCGTCGTGTTTTATGCGAAGTTCAATTAGATTTTTTTTATTGTATTAATATATTTTATAAAAATCGTAATGTTGGAAGCAAACGTGTATTTGTAGTATATTGAAAAAGAAGTTTAAAAGAAATATGGAAAATTAAAAACGTATTAAAGTAAAATATGTTAATATAATTTACCTACGATGGAATGATAAAGTAAAATTTCATCAGTCACCAATTTACCACCAATAAAAACAACAACCCCAATATCATCAATACCACCACGTTCTCTTTATATCAACCAACAACAATGTGTATCAACCGAGTTGAAAATACACAGCCACAGTAAGCAAAATGATATTAAAAAAAATAAGCACCAACCACTAATACCACCACTACCGTCGTCATCAGAAACTAAGAAAAAAGAAAAAATACGCAGTCAGCCAGCCGTTGTGAAAACTTATATTGGCCAAGTATACGCAACAACCTTGGTTTAAATATTTTATATTTTTGCAATTCCTCAACTTAGAAAAATTGAATAGAACTTTTTAAGCAAATATTAAATAGTAGTTTTTTTTTTATAATAATTGTTGCTAAAAATTTTTTTCACATTCTACCTTATTTATTGCCCCATTTATGTACATTTGGAATAAAAAAAATTGATCATCTCTTGGTTTCATTTTTCAAATCATTTCTGGTGACTTTTTGTTCTCTCTTCTATAGGTAAATTATTGCATTTTGTATCTTTTTTTTTTTTTTTTTTTTTTTGTAGTTTATATTTCTCTCTTTCTGACAAGCTTTGTTAGTTATTTACGAATGTCGGAAAATCCCAGAAACCGATAGAAAATTCCATATATATTTTTGTAATTATTGCTTTATAGTGCGGTTACCAGATTTGAAATCCTGAGATTTAGCACTTGCAATTAAGAGATATTTTTTAACAGCTGATTTATATAAAAAGATATAGGTATTAAAAAAAAACAAATTTTAATACATCATAAAAACATTCCTTAAACAAAATCATGCTCTCTTGATTATGAATTCACTGGGAGCAAAAAGAGCTGGTATTTAGTTTTTATATTATGTATAAAAAAAAATATTAAAACACATATATTGATACATTATTAGGAAAAAAAATGTTAAAAAAATTGTACACGTTTGTGTTGAAACCTGCATACCTACACATACATACATAAATACATATGTAAAATTAATCTTAGGCCACAAGAGTAATAATTAACAATCATCTATTTATACCTACTAGTATAGCCCAGCACTCGAAATTCGAGTGCAAATTCTAGGAAATATTTTTTCATTCACTTTTTGTCTTCCAATGTTTTTTAATCTATGTATATATATATGTATGTATGTATATAAAAAATTTATGAATATTTAAATGAGCCTAAAGGCATATTAATCAATTTTAGTAATTCACAATTCAACAGAGCGTCTGATATATAATTAAAATCATTCGCATTAACAGGGTGTAACGAATTATTATAAATATTTTATTTAATATAATACATTTTTAAGACAGATTAAACAGGAGGATTAAACATAAATTTTATCATTCTCAGCTTATCCTTCATATGAACTATAACTGCCAATTTTCACACTCCTCTGTGCCCGCATATTGCTTAAAAAGGGAACTAAAAATTTACCTTCACGTATTAATATACAGATATAAATTTCCTTAAAAACTCAACATAACGCTTATAACAAAATAGGAAAGTTAAATTCAATAAGGGACAAACATTTGACCAAATCCAAATGTCTATATACACATAGCCCATTAAGTCTGCGTTCACCTGACAATGTATAGTAAGTGATGTAAAAACACATCATAAACATTTAATTCAAATTAATTTTTATTTATGTATTTTTTTTACATTATCTAGTTCAAAAAGCAAAAAAAAAAAAAAATTCAGATACCTCACTTCATTTCTGATATAACGGGGTTTAAGTATCACAACAAGTAAAAATAGCAACCAAAAAGTCTGCGTTCAGTCGTAAAACAAATTACAAAAAGTTTAGAAATAATGAAGATAAATTAAAATTAATATTTTTTGGGATAGCCACGCTGTTTTAAGACTTCACTTAGTCTGTTTGGCATTGAATTGACCAACTTTTCTGTTTCCTCAGATGTTATTTTCGCCCATTCTGTCTGCATAACACTTCGCAAAGTCTCTTTACTTGTTATTACATGCTGACGTATTTTCTCCATTAGATGCCAAAGATGCTCAATAGGATTGAGATCGGGCGATTGGGGGGGTGTTTTAAGCTGTCTTGGAGCATTGTATAAGAGCCAAAGTCTAACGATCTCCGATGTGTGTTTTGGATCGTTATCTTGTTGGAACCAAAACGTCGTTGATAAGTTCAAATTTTCTGCACTTTGTTTCAAATTTTTCTTTAGAATACTCAAATATCCCCATTTATCCATTGTGGACTCAATAAATTCTAGCTGACCGACACCACCAGCCGCCATACAGCCCCACACCATAATTCCGCTACCACCGTGTTTGACTGTACCAACAAGATTTTGTTTCTCAAGCGCAGTTCCAGATTTACGCCACACAATTTGACGGCCTTTTATGCCAAATATACAAAATTTGCTTTCGTCTGAAAATATAACTTGTTTCCAAAACTCCGGAGGCTTATTTATGTACTTATGTGCAAATTCAATGCGCTTTCGTCTGTTCACAAGTGAAATGTACGGCTTTCGTCTAGCGATTCTGCCATGATATCCAGCTTTGCGTAAAATTTTTCTAGCAGTTTCGGCACAAATACTTTTTTTTAAACATTTCATTTATATTTCCCACAATTTTTGAAGAAGTAATTCTAGGATTTACCTTTGCCATATTGATTACGGTACGCTCTTCCCGAACTGTTAATATTTTTGGACGTCCAGACCGTGGCTTAGATGTTAAAATTCCGGTTTCTTTGAAATTATTTATTACTCGTTGGACAGAAGAATATGTTCTCCCAATAGTTTGGCCAATTTTTCGGAAGCTTTTTCCTTCTTTCCACAATTTTATAATTATTTTTTCCTCTGATACACTAATTTCTTTATTTTTGGTTTCCATTTTTTTTGAAATTATTATCACTTTTAAATAAATTGACCACCGAGTTTGTTAAACGATCAATTATAATAATAAGTAATAGAAAGTGAGCAAAAAGTAGAAAAAATAATTGAAAAAGTAACGGTATTATCACAACAAACAAACTGAACGCAGACTTTTTGGTGGCTATATTTACTTGTTGTGGTACTAATATACCGTTATTTCAAAAAGGAAGAGAGGAATCTGGAGTTTCTTTTTTGATTTTTGAAATAAAACATGTGAAGAAAAAATACATGAAAAAAAATTGATTTGGATTAAATATTTATGTTGTGTTTTTATAACACTTATAAATTTTTTAATGGTGAACGCAGATTTTATGGGCTATGTGTATGTATGTATGTATGCTCAATTTCCAACCATTTTGATTTTTTTTTTTTTAACAATTTGCGTGTTAACACTTGTCTGAAGGTTCAGCTTTGGAACTTGTTTTGCAAAATAATCCATTTTAGTAATAGGTTGGTCTTTGTATTGGCAATGATACACATAATAGTTCTTTAAATTTTGAGATCGTCCTTCAATATTCTTTCTATAAAACTTCATGAATTCAGTTTTATATATACTGTGTGTCAAAATAAAGGTAACACCAATTTTTCATCTTTAAATTGTCATTACAAAATTAATTTGACTTATGCTTGGTTTTCATTATGTCATTTTCAATGCCAATTGTTGTCAATTATTGTCAGTTGTATGAAAACGGGTTTTAATGTCTTGTCATTTACAACCGCTGGCAACATTTGACATCTGAAATGAAATTGCCAGCATGTTGGCAATTTGTTTGTGTTTGACAGCCGGATTTTTTGTTCGATTATAAGATGTAATGAATACGTTATCAATAGAAAATTACGAGATGTCAGTTGAGACAATTGTTTGTTGTCAGCTTATATGACATAGTGAAAACCAGGCATTACGATAAAAACTATTATTACAGAAATTACTACTATACCATTTTTTTACCATTGACAACTGTAAAACATATCAAATCAAGTGTCAACATTGCTCAAATCTGTCGAAAGGGAAAATTCATCAGATTTTACGCTTCAAAATAAAGTAAACAGTAAACTTTTTATAAACTTTTTGTGACAAATTTGTACTGATCACTTGTTTTACACTACTAATAATCTTTTTAAGTTGATTTGTACAATTAATAATAACTAATATGATATAAAAAAAGTAATCTCACTATGGGAAAGCAAACATCGTCTGATACTCGAAAAATATTATATTAGAACTGGCGAAATTGTGAGTAGGAACCACTGAACAATAAAAAAAATAGTTGCTAAGTACGTCAAACACTATCAGGTTGAATATTTACCGAGATCTGACCGCCCAAAGCGCCAAAGTTAGAGCTGTAGTAAGAGAAGTAAACACATATCTAAAGATTAACGTAGACATCAGGCAAACCAGTAAGTTCGAGTACGGTAAGGAGATCGCTTCACAAAAATGGACTACATGATAGGATACCACACAAGTAATCATACATATCCAAGGCGAATCAGAGCAAGCTTATGAATTTCGATAAAAAGTACTAAAGTTAGGCTGTATCTTTTTGGGAAAACGTATTAAACACAGATGAGAGCAAATTCGAAATTTTCGGGGCGTAAAGGCTCCCAAAAAATATGGCGTGCTAAGAACGAAGTCTTCAAAGAAAACTGTATTACCAACATTGTACAAAAAGTATTTACTGAAAATGAATAATAATGTATTGAAATTGAAAAAAATATATAAGAAATAATCTTAAGTCATATGTAGGAGATAAACTGATAACATGGTGGAGGCTCAGTTATGGTTTGATAATCATGTTGTTATTGACTCCACTATGAACAAAATGGTTTACTTAGCCATTTAGAAGGAGCGTCGAAAAATTAGGCTGGCTGAACACAGAATCTTCCACCAAGACAACTACTCAAAGCCTACGTCTAAAATTATGAAAGAGTACAGGACTCCCAAGACACTTGATGGTCTGCGTAAGCCCTAAGTCCGATCGACGATCTGTGAGAACACCTTGACAGAAAACTCAGGCAAAGAGCCATTTCAAGCAAGACAGACTTAAAGAAGGTTTTAAAGGAAGAAAGGAGCAAAATCTCCCCCGATATAACAAAAAAAAACTTGTCGAGTCTCGATGCCTAGGAAACAAAATAAAGTGCTTAAGGCCAAATCCTATATATTAAAATAATTTATGAATAAACTTTGCATTCAAGATTTTTTCAATATTTGTCTTCTCTCAAACCTCTATAACTTGAGTTGTAATTAACGTAGGCTGTTGACATAGGTCTAAGAACACTCAGTGGATCAAGCTCCTTCTTTTGAGCTATTAACTGCTTAAATTCGTTGGGTTTGAGGAAAGTTATGCGTGGAGAATCAACTTTACTTTTACTGTACGTTAACTTATCTTGGCATATTTTGGCATTACTGTACGTTAACTTCTCTTGGCAAATTCGTTGGGTTTGAGGAAAGTTATGCGTGGACAATCAACTTTACTTTTACTGTACGTTAACTTCTCTTGGCATATTTTGGCATTACTGTGCGTTAACTTCTCTTGGCAAATTTTGGTATTATATTATAAAAATTAATATAACATAATATAATGCTGCGGAGCAGCAGGGGTCCTCTAGTAAAATATTAAAAAAATGTAAAAAGTTAACTTTTTGCATCGTATTGATGTTCAGTTGCGTTATTTTAACGCTAAAATATATATTTTTTTTTTTGACAACTCGAGTCGATATAGCGATGTCGTCCGTCTGTCCGTTTAAATTACGCTCAGGCACAAAATAAACCATTTACCTGGTTAAAGTTATGATAATATTGGTTATCATTATCTGGCATCATTTTATCGAAATATGTCCAACAAAGATGAAGACACCTCCAAAAATGTTAGAAATTCAGTGTGTTTATTGTAATTATTTATTTAGTGTTAACTAGAGGACCCCTGCTGCTCCGCAGCATTATATTATGTTATATTAATTTTTATAATATAATACAAAAATTTGCCAAGAGAAGTTAACGTACAGTAATGCCAAAATATGCCAAGAGATGTTAACGTACAGTAAAAGTATAGTTGATTGTCCACGCATAACTTTCCTCAAACCCAACGAATTTGCCAAGAGAAGTTAACGTACAGTAATACCAAAATATGCCAAGATAAGTTAACGTACAGTAAAAGTAAAGTTGATTCTCCACGCATAACTTTCCTCAAACCCAACGAATTAAAGCAGTTAATAGCTCAAAAGAAGGAGCTTGATCCACTGAGTGTTCTTAGACCTATGTCAACGGCCTACGTTAGAACTCTAGTTATAGAGGTTTGAGAGAAGAAAAATATTGAAAAAAATTTTGAATGCAAAGTTTATTCATAAATTCTTTTAATATATAAGATTTTATCAAATTGTTGCTTTTTATATATATATGCAATTTGCTATTTTGTACTACCTTCAGTGTGATAGTACATATTTTTGTAATACAGATGCAACTGCATCCGATCCAATTTGATTTATATTTTCTATCCGAATAAACATGTGTCGCTGTCCAGATTCGTCTTCGAGTATAGTAAAAACTTAAGTCAAAGATTATTAAGAAATAACATGATCAACAGGATCAAGCCACAACAATTGAAATAAATTACTGAAATTACATCCCATATGAGTACCTTGGCAACAAGTTTTTGTCCAACAGACTGACTTCATAATTTTTACAAAAATCTTCACTTTCACTTTTATCTTCATAAGAGTATAAGAGTTAATCGTTTTGTTCGGAGATGTAAGTCGTAGAGCTAAAATTGTACAAGAGTTGTATAATTGTTATTTATATTGTCCATACAAAAAACTTATACGACAATACAACGTTTGTATATAGATATGTTTTTGTGGTGTACTATGTGATCACCTGTTGCTTGTTTATTATTTATTCAGCGTTTTAGTTCATTCCCAATATTTTTTTTTTTATTTTATGTAAAAGAACAAATATTTTGCTTTTATTGGACTGTTTTTCAAATTTTTGTATATGAATATACGACATAAATATTAGCACATTTTATTCAAAACATTTATCTTTATTCTGCAAGACATGTTTTGTTTTAACCACAAATTGATCGATTTCATTTATATCGATAATTAATGAAAATTAATTTACCATTTATTTAGTCGCAATTAAAAAAGAATACGTAAACATACTAATAATATAGTATATGTATAATATATAATATATAATATATAATATATAATATATAATATATAATATATAATATATAATATATAATATATAATATATAATATATAATATATAATATATAATATATAATATATAATATATAATATATAATATATAATATATAATATATAATATATAATATATAATATATAATATATAATATATAATATATAATATATAATATATAATATATAATATATAATATATAATATATAATATATAATATATAATATATAATATATAATATATAATATATAATATATAATATATAATATATAATATATAATATATAATATATAATATATAATATATAATATATAATATATAATATATAATATATAATATATAATATATAATATATAATATATAATATATAATATATAATATATAATATATAATATATAATATATAATATATAATATATAATATATAATATATAATATATAATATATAATATATAATATATAATATATAATATATAATATATAATATATAATATATAATATATAATATATAATATATAATATATAATATATAATATATAATATATAATATATAATATATAATATATAATATATAATATATAATATATAATATATAATATATAATATATAATATATAATATATAATATATAATATATAATATATAATATATAATATATAATACATAATATATAATATATAATATATAATATATAATATATAATATGTAATATATAATATATAATATATAATATATAATATATATTATATAATATATAATATATAATATATAATATATAATATATAACTGTAACTTCTACTGTAACTTCTAAAACAAGTAAGAGTGTTAAATTCGGCTGGGCCGAATCTTTGATACCCTCCACCTGCATCTTAAACTCAATATTAGAACCAATATTGGGTACGGCTACCACTTTAAAACTTGTCGGAACTGAAATTTAAATTTCGAATAACAATTAAATTTTAATTTTAAGGCTTTTCTTGTTGGCCAAGTTTCTATTATAATTCCTTGTTATAAAAAACAATGATCGGGTCTTCTATAGAAAGAATTCGTTACTATTTGAAAAATGGCATTATTTTTCTTTTACTAGAAATTCATTATATAACGCAGCCAGCGTTATAACACCCAAAGTTTGATCCCTATAAGAAAGTTTTAAGATAAGTCATGATAATTCAAAAAAAAAAAAAAAAATCAACTTATTCTTGGCTAAAAATTTCCAGATATTAATATTAAAAAAAAAGCAAATTTTAAAATATTTTTATCTGAATTAGCTAGTAATGCTTTATTTTTAATCTTTAATTTTTAAATTTTCAATTTTAATTTTTTATTATTTATTTTTCAATTTTTAATTATTCATTTTCCATTTTCCATTGTTCATTTCTCACGACTTATACCTACCACTATGTGGTTTGGGTATAATGACTTTGTGCTGCTGTTTGTAACAACCAAAAATATTTAATTATCTTTAATTATACCGATCGAATCAGAATCGCTATCTGATTCGATTTAACGATGTCCGTCTGTGTGTCCATGTAAAACTTGTAATCAAACTGCAGGTCGCAAATATGAATATATTTTGATGAAATTTGGTATTTATTCTTTTATCGGCCATGTGATGAACGCTATTGAAATTGGTGAGAATCGGTCCATGTTCAGACCTAGCCCCCATACAAATGACCCCTATGAAATCAACATATATTGCCATAAGATCCAAATTATCATACAAATCTAAGTCAAATTGGGTTTGTATGTATATATTACATCCATTAATCAGTAGTCCAAAACTGATCCCTATTGGACAACTCTTAGTCATAGGCCCCATATAGAGCGGCTTCCCGATCTTCACTTAAATCTATCAAAAAACAAAAATATTTCACTGATTTTTCTCAAATTTTGTTTGTATATATTTTTGCAAAATACAAGAGACTTTACCAAACATGGTCAGGATCGGTCCATTTTTGGGCCTAGTCCCAATATAGATATAGCATCCGATATGAACTTTTTCATATCTGCAGCCGAAAAAATTAATAAAAATCCCACTCAGATTTGGTTTATGCTTATTTTCTATATGCAGTTAGGTGGGCCTGAGAGATGGGTTCTCTAAACGCACTGTATAGGGTATCGTATAGTCGGTCTAGATCGACTATAATTTTCTTACTTATTAATATTTAATTTTATGTTTATTTTTTTATTTTTTATTTTTATTAATTTTTAATATTTAATTTTTAATTTTAACGATAGAAAATTTGTATAACTTGCTTAGGCCAATGGACACGTGCAGTATTAATATACATACAACTGCAATGACTTCGACAATAGGAAGAATTACAACATATACAACATATCTTAAGAAAAACAACAAACACAGAAAAATTTTATTTTTTCAAGAGTTTTTTCAAAGTTCCAATTACAACTCGTGACCCCTTTGACCGATTTTGATGATTTTAAATAGCAACTCCTATGGAATGTTAATAAACGATTTTATACATAAACGAACGGTCTAGCTTAGATATTGACGGCGTGATCGTGATTTCCACAGACAGAGGGACAGATAGACATACGGTCATCGCTAAATCAACTTCCCTTGTTATAATGATCAAAAAAATATATGATTTTGGGTCTCCAGAATTTATTTCGATGCGTTACAAACGGAATGACAAACCTATATACCCTCTGCCACTGAGGTGTGGAGGGTATAAAAAGTAAATGAATAAAACCGAAAATAGTTAAATAATCTTAATGAATTACTTATTTCGGAATTTTTTTCTATTAAGTTGCGAAAAGCAAATATTTGCGAGTTTATCCTTTTCTTCAACAATCAAATTATTAAAAATTAAATAAACAAGATAGTAATAGCCGATCTAGACCGACTTTACTTAACCCCACACCATGAGAATCGCAAAATTTGTATGTCCAAAAAGGGTCAGCTTCCATCCATCAATGGACGTATTTAGATAATAAGCTTTAACCAAGTTTGCGGGAGATTGTACCCAGAAATATGCTAAAGTTCATATTCAAAAAAGTCCATATTCAAATGGTACGGTCTCGATTGTATTTAGCTTAGCGGGGTCATTTATATATTCCACAAAGATTTATAGAACCAAATTGATTCTTAAAAAACGATGCAATTGATATATACACATTGATACTGATATAAAATAACCATGTAATGTCAATATAATAAAACATTTGGTACATACATATGTATGTACTTTACTTTTATTTATTTTTTTGACTCTAATTTATCAAACATTTTATGAATTTGAAAATATTTTCCTCCTTTCTCAATTTACTATACAAAAATTATACCACAAAAACTAAAAAGAAAGTGTGCGGTTTACTCTTCAGGTTTTTTTGAGAATTTTGTAAAGTAAAAAAAAATGTACATTTATTACTAAATTGCTTAAGTTACGATCGTACTTTTTCTGTCACACCAACTTATTTTCTAAAATAGGAAGACAAACATCTGGATACGCGTAATTTCATAAACATTATTGATAAATTTGCGCCAGCACAATTTGTCGAGCACTAAATGATAATGGACTACATGGGCAAGTTCCAAGAAAAATAAATCATTTATGTATTTTGAAAATCAATTTAAAGAGATGCCAGTACTTTGCTCAGAATAAAGATAATAAGCATAGTTATTCTGATAAATAACTTGTTTTTTTAGCGGTGAAATTTTTAGTAAGTCAAAACTACAGAATTTGATCTGCCGGCAACGCAACAAAATGTAATTAAAGCAAAATACTAATTTCTGTTCATTAACTACTTTTTTTCACTGTATACTTTTAACGATATAAATAAGTAGTTTTCGGTTTGGTTGCATAATTTTGTTATTGTAATATATTTGTTGTTTTTTTTTTATATAAATTGAGAAAGGAATTGAGTTAAATAAAATAGTGTACACCTTCTTCTAACACTTACAGTGTAATGCATTAGACCCAGCTATGTTTAAATTTCATTGTTTGATTTTATTATTTTAATTTTTTTTTTGCTACAACATACTTTTGTTTGTATTTAACTTCCTCGACATGAAAACTTGTTGTATTGAATAATTTTTTGTATCTTTTTTCTTCATTTGTTTCTTTTCAAATTACCATTTATAAATCAGCCATTTACTAAGTGACTAAACGGTAATGTTGATGTGTTTGTTGTTGTTATCATGGTTTTTGATTTTGCTCTTCTCTCCAACGGCAACTACAACAGTACAACTCTCAACAAAATTAAAACTCATTTGAGGTCATGGTGGAGGGGGAAATTGTTTGTTGTTGTTTATATAAACAACAACACCACTAATAATAAATTCAAAAATAAATTAACAAAAAATAAATATAAAATTTTTATTTCGACAACACAAAAAAAAAATCGAGATGTCTACAACCACATCAACAACAACAACAACAATAATCTATCTGAACATCACGACCAAAGTAAATAGCTATTAAAGCTTTGCATGATTGTTTTTGAATTATTTTTCGTCTTCTGTGTACAATGTACAGTGCCTTATGTAAGTAGGAAAACGACAACGGATGTTAATAAAGAAAGAAACATAAAATTGTCTAAATTCTTTTCCTTAAAAGTTGGCAACGCTGTACTTGAAAAAAGAAAATAGTTTTTAGAAACATCTAGATTAGCCAATTCGCGAAATGCCTTAATATAAGATATTCTCTTTGATGTATTATTTTCGAAATAAAACAAATTACAAATATGATAGAGATTATAGTTTTGTTTGGGCATTTAGATCTAAACAAATCACATTAAAAATTATAACAATATTTTTCATGGCGAATTAATCCGTCATTTATAGCCCAGCTCTTCATATACAGTCTTGGCCAAAAGTTTGGGGAACCATTACATAGTGGCCGTAGCTCCACTGTCTTCTTTAGTAAATCTTCCACTTGTTCCACTATGCATTACTTGGAGCCTAAACAACTTATAAGGGGTTTATAACGAAATATATGGAAAGTGCTCAATAAATAAATTTTTATGGAGTTGAATCTACTAAATATTACAGTTCTTTTCAAAGTTTGGCGTTTTTAATCCTTTGAAACCAAAACTAACATGTTTTAAAAACAAATAGGTGTAACTTTATAGGGTTCTTTAAACTTTTGGCCAAGGCTGTATATAAACAATCTTTAGAATTTTCGAGTATATTATAATACATTTAAAAAATTATCTGTCTCTAAATTTAAGGGCTACTGTTGTATGTGTATTTAATCTTGTGTTGAACGTTTAATATTTTTTTTTGTTATTTAGCGCAGCAGCGCATTTAATTGTATTTCATATATGAATAAATGAGCACAACACAACCAGCAAAAACAACAAGACTACACAAGTAGCAATAATCAAGCAACCTCTACATTTTTGACTTCTACTACGATAACACCACCACCACCACTACTGGTACAAACAACTACTACTACAACTTAAAAATTCGAAGAAGTGAAAGTATTGTTTTATTTTAAAGCTGGTTTTTCTGTTGTGTTCATTACTGCCGTTGTCTGCTCTCCGGTAACTAACTGCACTGCAGCTTAAACTCAACTACACCAATCAGTCAGCCATACCTTGTATATATGTATGTGGTATAATATTCATATGTTCATTTTGTCTATTATAAACTTTAAGTTAGCGAATCAACTAACAAAGCGAAAATAAAAACAAACTAAAACCATTTTAACCAACCAAGCAAGCAAACAAGTTGAAAATTAAAACAGAAAGACCATTCTGGCCACTAAAATATATCTACGTTAACAATTTATACAGTCTAACTACATATAATAGAAGAAAATCTGAAACGGCATTACTCTCTTTGTTTATACACTTGCAATTATTACTACTTATATGTAGATATATACACTGGGGGTCATAAAAACCGCACCATTTGTGAATTTTTTAACATTGTGTGATAACTGTCAAAGGTTCACTTTTAAAAAACTTGCTATATAAGATAATATTGATATGATCTTCCTATCTTTAATACTGCCCTCTTCAGAACTATGTATGAACTACTAATCAGATATTAACATACAGCATTGGAAAGCTTATAAAAATATTCATTATGTAACGGGGAAATTGGATAACCCGACCCAAAATCAATAAATTTAACAATTTTACACACATCTAAACTAAAATATTGGCCGCATTATTTAAACTTATGACAAGTTGTTCATTTGTATTAGTTAATTTTGCCAGCAAAATAATAAGAGTTTAGATTAAAGACTCTATAATAAGTTCCGTTCAACTTTTTATGCATGAAAGTTCCCACACAAAATTTAAAACAAAAATTTATAGTGTTGCGATTTTAATGACTGCCAGTGTATGTATATATTTAATATAATTGCTATATATGTATATACATATATATGTATATTAATCATGATATTTTCAGTTGTTTCTTGTGTTTGTTATAGTTTCATAAATATGTACATAATAATATAAATTTGGAAATAATATGCACAGAAAGAACTGCAACAGTTTTAATATTCCATTAACTTTTCGTCATACCTCAATTGACGTTGCCACCCGATTTAAACATAGAATACAAAATCTTGAGGGTTTAACGATGGATCTTGCGAATGGTGCTGAAAACTATTAAAAGTTTGCCTTTATAATTTTGTGACACCAAGTCTTCCATATAATCCATACATTGCTATCGCAAAGAACTGATTTAATATAATTTCAATCTTAATTCCTTTAAAAACCGCTTTTTCAGAAGGTTTTTAATCAAATTCAATACATCCTATTTTTATTTTTTTTGGAAACGAAATAAAATCTGTGTTAGCGCAATAGTTTAAGAATCTTTCTGAGGACAAAACCGAATCCCACGTTGTTGATAATATTTTAATAATTCTAATATTCTGGTCTTATTTTCGATTTTCTTAATCAAGTGGTATGCTGCGCATTTATTGCCTGGGGAACGTGATATAACTTGGCTGTTTTTTAACGGATAATAGATTTTGTTGTTTTATTAGAAAGATAATTTACTCTAGATTATGGTTTATTAATTAATTAAATTGAAATGCAATTATTAATAACAAAATTTTTGTGAAAAACATTTTTTTTTGAATGCGCGTCCAGAAAGCATTGTCAGAATTGGCTCAAATTTTGCGCACTAAAGTTTTAGATCCAGTGTCACAATAATCCGACACGCACGTCTTGAAATTCCAAAAAAAATGTCTGTCACCCTAATGTTCATACATATACATATGTATAGTAAATTGCTAATTGTGACTTTAGTGTAGATATAAGAACCTAGTTGGGGGGTATAAAAGATTCGTTATAGCTTAATTTAAAACTTTTGTTTTTATAAATGTTATATTGTTTTTTAAAGTTATTTCAATAATACAAAAACATGAAACAATCACCTTGAAATTACATATTTTATTATTTTATCCATTAAATTATGTATATTTCCTTACGTGCCCTTACGTATCTTCAGTTTTATTTTGTTTATCGTTTCGTTTAATTTGATATACGAGTACATTTTTAACTCTCATAAAACTTTAATTATTTAAACCACCATTTCCTACAACAATCCCCTCTTCAAAAAAGTTCAACGCTTGGCATTGATTAACGTAATACATGTCTACCTCTTGTGTATCTGTGAGCTTTTTTAATATTTAACTTTATATAAAAATATCTAGTTGTCTCAACTTGTTGAATTTGCATTGCTTGTACTGGTTTTGAGGTTGGATTGTAGGTATACTCTTTAACACAAGGCAACTACACAGTAATTTTCTTCCTTGTCATTTGTGTTTTGCTATTTACTTGAGCGATTTGTTGTTTTAATGTTTCAAAATGTATGATCTATTGAAAACAAAGTTGCCATATTTTTAATTTGTTTTCAAAGTATAGATTATTAGAGGGGATTGGGACGGAGCGTTTCCACGTTGCGTGAAAAGGCTTGCGTTTCGTGTTTGTAGGCGAACTGGTTAGAGAGTAAGCGGGGTAGAAAGTCTAATATTCTGTTTTTGTGATTTTTTGACATTTTTTCAATTATATATTCTTCCTTTATTTACATATTTTAACAAATTTGATATTTACATATGAGATCTTATCTTTACATATAGATATTGCAACAAATAATACATAGGATCTAAAGATATTAAATAGTTTTTATTTTATTTTTTAATGATTTTTAAAGGAAAATGGGAGGAAAAAACCTTTATATGATTTAATATATTCAAATACTATCTGAAAATGTTTATATGCTTATAGGAGGTTTATTAGTAATAATAGACCTCTATAAGCATATAATTTTCAATTTGGTGATTTCCTTTTTAATTTTACGTTATTTCTATACATTCTCTTACCTGAGGTAACCCAGAGGTAATGGTTTTTGGAGTTGATGTTTCGTTATTAATTGCAACTTTAAAGCTTCTGTCGTGAATGAAATCTGAAATAAGTTTACATAGATATTTTGGTATATTTGCATCAAGAAGTTTAAATAAGAGGCCATTATGCCAAACGGTGTCAAACGCTTTTTCAATATCTAACAATATTACACCCGTTGAACGTTTATTGTTTTTATTGGTGATTATTTGATTTTTAATTCTGTTTATTTGGTGAGTAGTGCTATGTCCTTTTTTAAATCCAAATTGTTCTTTAGCAACAATAGAATTGGTCGTTACAAATTCACTAAGACGAGAATGTAGAATTTTTTCAAATATTTTACCAAAGTTACTTAATAGACTGATAGGTCTGTAGCTGTTTGGGTTAGTTTTTGGCTTGCTAGGTTTGTTAATAGCTATAACCTTAGCATTTTTGAAATGGTTTGGGAAATAGTTGAGTTTGATGCAGCTGTTAAATATTATAACCAGTAATTTTAGAGCTTTGAGTGGTAGTTTCTTTAAGAGCAGGTTGGGAACATTGTCAAAACCAGGGGATTTTGAGGGATTTATTGATGAGACAATATTCATTACTTCTTCAAGAGATGTATAAATTGCAGATTCAGAGCTGGGATTTTCCTTCTTAAAATTATTTACTGTTGTATTTATTAGTGTATCTGCCGAGTGGTTATAGTTCGAAGTGAGGTTATTTGCTTGGTTATTTGCCTTGTCCTTATCAGATGTTATTTTTGTATTTCCAACTTTGAAGTGAGCGATTTGATTTTTTCCTTTTCCTCGCAAGTTCCTGCTTATTTTCCAAAACGCTTTATCACCTGGTTTTAAATTGGATAATAATTGAGACCATTTCTTATTGCGCTCCGAATTAATACTTTTATCAATCATGTTACTTAGAAACTTAGTACATTGATTATAAAAAGTTTGCTCGGCTATATTTGAAGATCGTTGGCTTTTTCTTTTAAAGCTTCTTCTTAGTTTTATATATTTCACAGTACTTTTTGGTAATGTGTAATTATTTTGTTGAGTTATTTTAGGTGTAGACACATCCCTTGCTTCGAAAACTACATTTATAAATTTTTGGATTTCCTGATCAATTAATGCCTTGGTATTGTATATATCGGAATATAACGTGATTTTATTGTCTAAAAAATTCATATAAATGTTCCAGTTGGTTGCACTATAATCATAATAATTGAGGTCAACCTGCAAGGCCATTGACCTTTTAAGTGTACATATAATGGGGCGATGGTCTGATGGTATTTCGTAATCCATTGTTTTTACGTCTATATTTAAAGCGGAGTTGCTTAAAATAATATCGACTGTGGATGCTTCGCGATTGTGTTGATGGGGGAATAGGGTTGGACTATTAGGATAGTGAATAAAAAAATTGCTTGATTGTTGTAGGTTGTTAAGTGCGATTCCTGCAGTATTATTTGAACGACAATTCCATGAACAATGTTTGGCATTTAAGTCACCAAAAACTATATATTCTTTGGTGGAAGGTGTTAGGTTCAAGATATCAGCACAGAAGTTATGAGTATATCTTGGTGAATATAACGAAGATACAACAATAGGTCTATTATTTATAATAACTTCAATTGAGATGTTTTCGATTGATGAGGTGTTTGAAATAAAGAGGTTTTTATAAGCGACAGATTTCTGAATTAACAGAGCTACTCCTCCTCCTCTTGCATCTGTTCTGTCACTTCTATATAAATAATAATTTTTAAAATAGGGTCTATGATATTCTGAAAAAAAAGTTTCATTCAAAGACGCTATTTTAATATTTTCTCGTTCAATTAGTATATCAAATTGTTTTAATTTAGAAAAGTTTGAAATGCCATTAGCATTCAAGTGAAGCATTTTGAATTCGTTTAAATTATTAGTATAATCCATGGGCGTATTTTACCATTGACATTACAACTTTGATTTGTTGTACTTTTGAGGTGCACCTATGCAAAACATCCATAGCTGTAGTGAAAATATCAAAAAGCTCATCAATGCTAAATAAATCGTTGTTTGTTTTCAGCTGGTTAGTAACGGGTGATTTTTTAAGAGCTTGATAACTTTTTTTAAAAAAAAAACGCATAAAATTTGCAAAATCTCATCGGTTCTTTATTTGAAACGTTAGATTGGTCCATGACATTTACTTTTTGAAGATAATTTCATTTAAATGTTGACCGCGGCTGCGTCTTAGGTGGTCCATTCGGAAAGTCCAATTTTGGGCAACTTTTTCGAGTATTTCGGCCGGAATAGCCCGAATTTCTTCGGAAATGTTGTCTTCCAAAGCTGGAATAGTTGCTGGCTTATTTCTGTAGACTTTAGACTTGACGTAGCCCCACAAAAAATAGTCTAAAGGCGTCAAATCGCATGATCTTGGTGGCCAACTTACCGGTCCATTTCTTGAGATGAATTGTTCTCCGAAGTTTTCCCTCAAAATGGCCATAGAATCGCGAGCTGTGTGGCATGTAGCGCCATCTTGTTGAAACCACATGTCAACCAAGTTCAGTTCTTCCATTTTTGGCAACAAAAAGTTTGTTAGCATCGAACGATAGCGATCGCCATTCACCGTAACGTTGCGTCCAACAGCATCTTTGAAAAAATACGGTCCAATGATTCCACCAGCGTACAAACCACACCAAACAGTGCATTTTTCGGGATGCATGGGCAGTTCTTGAACGGCTTCTGGTTGCTCTTCACTCCAAATACGGCAATTTTGCTTATTTACGAAGCCATTCAACCAGAAATGAGCCTCATCGCTGAACAAAATTTGTCGATAAAAAAGCGGATTTTCTGCCAACTTTTCTAGGGCCCATTCACTGAAAATTAGACGTTGTGGCAGATCGTTCGGCTTCAGTTCTTGCACGAGCTGTATTTTATACGGTTTTACACCAAGATCTTTGCGTAAAATCTTCCATGTGGTCGAATAACACAAACCCAATTGCTGCGAACGGCGACGAATCGACATTTCACGGTCTTCAGTAACACTCTCAGAAACAGACGCAATATTCTCTTCTGTACGCACTGTACGCATTCGTGTGGTTGGTTTAATGTCCAATAAAGTAAACTGAGTGCGAAACTTGGTCACAATCGCATTAATTGTTTGCTCACTTGGTCGATTATGTAGACCATAAATCGGACGTAAAGCGCGAAACACATTTCGAACCGAACACTGATTTTGGTAATAAAATTCAATGATTTGCAAGCGTTGCTCGTTAGTAAGTCTATTCATTATGAAATGTCAAAGCATACTGAGCATCTTTCTCTTTGACACCATGTCTGAAATCCCACGTGATCTGTCAAATACTAATGCATGAAAATCCTAACCTCAAAAAAATCACCCGTTATATGTAGCTTTGCTGTTATTATTGATGTTATTATTACAATTTGTGTTGTTGTTACTTAAATTTGGGAAATCAACCTTTGATTGAAATGAAATATTTTGTTGTTGCCTGCTGTTGTTATGACTTTTGGAAGTTACTCTTGTTCTAGTTTCCAAATAGAGAGAACGTAACGGACAGTTGATGTCGTTTGCAGAGTGATCAGTTGAGTGATCAGTTCTCTCTTTTCCATGTTTTTTGCAATTAAAGCATGTAAAAACAGCTGGTCTTTTTTAATTTGTGTTAAACGGACACACACTTGTATGATGTTGTTCTGCACATATCACACATGCAGCACTTCGATGGCAATGTTCACCGCCATGGCCATACATTAAGCAGTTCCAGCATTGAGTTGGTTTATTTCTGGATCTAGATTTGTATTTTTTCCAAGAAATTATGATATTGGAAATTGTCCTTACATTTTTTAAGGCAGTTGGGTTAAAATTTTAACGAACAAATTGAACTTTGTAAACAGCATTGTTGTTCGAACTGAATTTGGTGACTATTTCAGCCACCGAAGAAGGGGATAGGTTGTAGTTTTTTAACTCTTCGGTGATGTCCTCAGAGTTTATGCAGGGTAAACCGTGTGGAAAGGTTGTGTATAACCTATTATCTTTGGAGCCATATGAATGAAACTCCATTTTACTCTCTTTAAGAATTTGCTTATAGCATTCGTACAATTCTTTAGTTGGAGCAAATATTTTGGTACCAGTTGAAGTACGTTTGAAAATACAATCTTTACCAAGTAGTTTTCGTATTTCTGCAAATGAGGCGTTGGCTTCTACAACTATAGGTGGAGGTTTGTGTTGTTTAATATCATTAATATTTGATGCAGGAGTTACGTCCATATCATTGAGGCCAGCAAGCAGGCTAAATCTGTTGCTGGAAGTTGACGCGATGTTCGGGTTAACAAAACCCGGAGGAAGTTTTGTCATCTTGTTCACAAGCTTTCTTTTTGAGGAAGATTTGGCCCCTCGGGCCATCGGTAAATTTTTATTCCTGTTATAAGCTGGATTGTCTACCACGTGAGTTCAAATGAGATCAAGAATAGGCAATTGCAAAAACAAAAATATACACTTGTGGTTAATTTTAAATAGTTGTACTCTAAGCGCTTTAATTATTTACACGACCGTCCGTAAAGAGAATTAGATTCGAACTCGATTTTTTGACATTTCTTTCTACACCCTTTCGGTTTCTTGGCAAGTTGATTTGTTCTTATTCTACTCTCAACAAAATGACGAGTGATTTTATAAACCGACATAAAAAAAAAACGTTTAAAGTGATTTTGTTAAGCGCCATTGAAATTAAAAAAAAAAAAAAAAAATTTAAAAAAAATATAAATTTTCCATAATATTTTTACGTAATTAAAAAACGTAAAATGGTTCTTAACTTGTTTATTTGTTGCGAATGGAAATGAAAAAGACTGACAGAATAAACGTAAAAAAGAATCAAGAGTAGTTCCAACCAAACACGCACAACATAAATGCACGGGGATTTACGTAGTATCTTCAAAAGTGAATTGAAGAAAAAGTCAGGCTAAAAAGCGCCCGCCTAAATCCCCTCGTACTTGAATGTCAAATACAATGACGCTGTAAACATCCGATTGTACTGTACTGTGTTTGTTAAGTACAATTCTATGGTTTGTTCGCTTGTTAAAATTGAAATTTATTAATTATTATTACAATGTGTTGTAATTGAGTGTTCAACGCGAACAGATAAAGACCATGTAGTCTTAAGATTTTTTTCGTTTTCCTCTGATTAAAATATAACTGAGCATCTTAGTGCTTAAGTCAATCTCAGGTTCATCAGAGGTTCTTAAAATATCGTTTGGTTCAAGCAGAAACAGGTGCACAGTTTTGAAATTCTAAGTTTTCTTTATCAAGTTTAGCATATATCTGCATAAATAGATTTTCTCCATCGTCGTCAGGAAGTCCACATATAAATTTCACACACATTTACATATGTATATCGCCAATTTGTAGGAATAAATTCCTATAATACCACGTCTTTGTGTAATATGCTAAAAACGATAACATGTAGAAGGACGAAGTGTAATACAACCGACTCATTTTCGGCATTTAATGCAAATAAAATTAATCCGATGTGCGAACATCATTTACCAGCTTCACAATCGCAGTGTGCATTCATTATAAACTGGCTTTAGATTTAAAGATTTTGAATGAAGAATCTAATATTTAAAAAAAATAAGTAAATAAACACCTTTAAAGTTGAAATACCCTACCAGCCAAATAGTGGTGGATACAGCTATTCGCATAGAATGTGTCTTAAAGGTGTATTATGTTTGCCTGTCAGTACTATATACTGATAGATGATAGACACATTTTGAAGAAGTTCATATACGTTTATTTTCCCTGCTTTTTAGTTCAATATCATATTTTGATAGAGAAATTATTTTTCGTGAGACATTTATTAACATTAAAATCAACATTCTACCTAAGATCTCCACATTTACATATATAAACACTTGTCTTTTGTTTATGTTCAAGATTATATAATTTTATTTTTTTATTTCAATATCTGTATTAAGATAAATAAAGACAAACCGGTCTATTGTTTAAATTAAAATTGTATTCGAAAGAAGTTTTGGCCAACAAATTATAAACAGCTGATTAGAACTGGCATATTTTATAGTACAATGTACAATGATCTATAGTTCGATACGAATTGTCATTTTTTTTTTAGTTTAAAATTGTATAATAGGTTTAAAATTAACTAATGTAGTTAAAAATATTGCAGTTAATGTTCATTTAGGTGAATTTCGAATGTCCTTAGTCAAACGTAAATCGTATCAGATGTTTATATCCTATACCACTATTTGGGCAGGATATAATGAGTTTGTACTGAAGTTTATAACTACCTAGACCTATCTTATATTGTACCGATCGACTCTGAATCACTGAATGGAAATTAACACCTAGTCCCCATACAAATGACTTAAATTGCCATAAGATCCAAATTGTCATATAGATATCGGTCAAATTTGGTTTGTGTGTAGAAAAATTCTTAGTCATAGCCCCCATATAAATCTGTTTCCCGATCTTCACTTAAATCTGCAAAAAAAAAATGTACACAGAATTTTCTCTATTTTGGTTTTTATATGTTTTTGTAACAAATAAGTGACTACCAAATATGATCAAGATTCGGTCCCTTTTTCGAACTAGTCCCCATATAAATATGTCATCCGATATGAACTTTTTAATATCTGCACGCCAAAAATTAATAGCAGCATTACTGCTTAAATTTGTTTATTCTTATTTTCTATATCCTTTATTTTCTATACCAGTTAAATACATATGATCAGGATTCGGTCCCTTTTTCGAACTAGTCCCCATATAAATATGTCATCCGATATGAACTTTTTAATATCTGCACGCCAAAAATTAATAGCAGCAGTACTGCTTAAATTTGTTTATTCTTATTTTCTATATCCTTTTTATTCTATACCAGTTAAATACATATAAAATATACAATTCAACATAAATAGATGTCAATTATATATTCCAAAAACAGATAGATAGATTTAAGTGCTTGATATGGCGACTTTTACTATAATTAGTCCTAGAATGATAATTTAATAATATAATAAATACTCGCAATCCAAATTTGATCACGATATACTACTGTGTCCAAATAAAAAGGTAACTTTTGTTATAAACTTTAAAAATCTTTATTAATCTGCCCATAATTCGGGCTCTTTGCGAATAGCTTAACGCACAACCCTCAATAAGTATTCATTGTTAAAAGTTTGGCCACGCCATGATTAGCGAAGAACTTTGTTAACACGAAATTGATTTTTGAACGACTGACGTGATCTTTTCAGTTTTGCTTCGCCTTTTGCAAGATATACGCTTCGGTATACGGTCGGTTGTTTTGGGGTCGTATGCATATGTCCATGTCTCATCACCCATAATGAAATAAAACTTAGTGACCAATAGGTATTTCGCCCAAATGGTGTTGACAGTTCCTCTTGAAATGATCATTAATTGCCAATTGATGATTTTTCAGCACAAGATTTTTGATTACTTTGACGTGTTGTTCATCAGTTGATATTGTTTCTCGTTCGGAGCGCTCTTTCTTCAACGCTTTCTTTGCGTTGGAACTGTTTGTACCACTTGTAATAAAATAGAAGGAAAAACTGTGATATTATTTTAAGTTGTGTGTTTAATTTAATTTTAGTATATGTTAAATGTTTTATGTTTTTTGTTTTATGTAAGCAATTTATAATTTAATGTGAAAAATTAATTGGAAATTACAAACCCCTGAAAATGTCAACAAGAAATTGACGAAACGTTCGGAGAAATATGTAATAAAAGGTTTTTTATTTACATTAATATAATAGGCCCAATTAGCTTAACCAAAATCATATATAATTTAAATAACTTGGCCAAAAAAATAATAAACAAAAATTTTTTTTATTTATTTTTATTTATTAATTTTTATTTATTTCGGTTTTCCGTGCTACAATTTTAAAAATCGTATTATTATCGGACAGAATTATTACATAGTAAATAATGAAAATTAAAAAAATTAAGTATTAAAAAAAAGTTAACAAAATTTAAAAAAATTTATAAATTTAAAATATATAATAAAAGAAAAAAAAAAAAAAAAGAAGTTTACCTAGTTGAAAGCTTTAATTGAAATTGTAGTATCGAAAAATATTTTATTTGTACTGCAAAGCGTTGCTTATAGATTTTAGTTGTTATGGTAGCATATTCCAAAGATAAAAATGACGCTTTGAATGGGAGGTTCTGCATCTGATGTACATGTCATTAGAGCGTCTAGAGCGAGTAGGTATTAATAGTGCGTTTACATCTAAGCAAAATCACGTGTATACTAGATTTGCAGCTCGTTTTCATTAGATTTCCCGTACAAAAAAATATCTAACTCGTTACTAGATTGTAGCAAATTCTTACAAAATCTTGTCAAACTTGGGCACTACCAAATAATAATATTGTAGTAAAAATTACAACGCAGCGATTAAAAAATCGACACAAAAACAAAAAGTAAACAAATTGAAGAATAAGTCGAAAAATCATGCTTTCGAGAAAAATAATTTTTTTATGCATGTAATGGGGCTTCATAACGACTTAGGTCAGTATGTTTTTATTAATAACTTTTTAAAAAACAGTGTTAGAGAAATGGGGATTTCACGTAAATATAAAGCGTTGTTAGTAGAATATGATAGCATACATAACTCAAATCAAGTCAAGTCGACTTAGGCTGTTAGCGCTTGTGACCACAGATATTACATTTTATTTTAAAACATTTATGTAAAATGTTCTTTTTATTTAATACAACTAATTTATTGAAGATGTTGCAATTGAATTTCTTATTTCTTCTCCATTAGGGTTATAGTCATAAATAAACTCTTCGTATTTGGCTCATCTCTAGTGATGTAACTATCAGGGGAATTACTTTGCCCGGTATTATTAATAATCGCATTGTGGCTGTTTAAAAAGTTCCTTTATCTTTGTATTATTCATAAAGTTTTTGTGGACAAATATTCATAAAAAAAGCTCGTCAGGCTTTAATACAAAATTTTTGTAGAATGAGCCATACACATGCTTTCGATACTAAAAACACGTGGGTTATGGACGCATATTTGGAAGATGGCTTGAGACAGTAAAAAGCAATAGTAATTCTTTTTTTGAAGGTGGATGCATTTCCTAAACTTTGTTCATTTCCATCAATTTTGTACAAAGCAACTGAAATGTTTGCCGAGGAAACATTTGCTCCCAAAAAGAACCGTCAAAAAATATTCAGTAATTGAAATGTTATAACCACATGTAACCATTCCAATCTGCTATATAATAAATGTGAAAAACGCTGTTCAAACAATACATTTACCAAATGCAGGGGCCAAATTACCGCATTCGTTATCGTAATTTTTCGATCGAAATTATTTTTTTATTTTCCAAAATAAAATACTAAGAATAATTTTACTCTGCACAGGTAACGAATTATGGCACCTAATTCAGAGTAAAAGTGAAACGAGGGCTGAAGTTTTTCCGGCTTCTCTAAATAACAAACCCAAATATGGAATTTCGATTGATTTTAATCGATATCAAATGCGACGATTTGCCCCCAGATCTTATTTTTTATTTTTGACATGATTTAAGTTTTTGCTTAGAAATTTATTTACAAGTTAACTTTTAGTCACTATTTTAACCAATGAAGATATTGGCATACAATTTGGCACACATGCCAAAAACGTACTACAAACCTCAAAAATAAATTATTAGGTAAAATCCATAAACCCCCAGAGTTTCAAATGAAGAGCCACCTTTTCGTTTGGACACAGCATTTTAAAAGTTTTAATTAATTTTGTTACATTTGTTATTTAAAATACATGCTAAATGCTTAAGTCTTTTTTTTTTATCCCATTAAACACGACAAATTCAAAATGTTTTCTTTATTAATATTTCTCGTCTTAGATAGTAAATTTGGAATATTTTATATTGTTTTCAATTGTTTCCTTAATGGTTTGATAATATTTGCTTGTCCATAAAGTTTTACCACTTTAGGCCTGTGATTGTTTTTGTGTATGTATGGATGTACATATTTTTTCTAGTTGGCATAGTTTCTTTTGTGTCTTAAAGTTTTGTTATTTTCTTTCATCAAAGTCGTATTTTTTTGTAACGAATATGTGCTTTTGGGGTGTTAGTCATCATCCATATAACAACTATGGCTGGCATGCAGTTTAAAACTCAGTTTTTGATTTCATGGTTTCGTTTATGTAATTTTTTTTTAATTTGAAATATAGGTACTCAGTATAATGAAAATATATGTACGGTTGAACATATGTACATCTCAACTATTAAAGTAACCTTACAGCATGTGTAGTACATACAAATCAAAATGCTGTTGTCAATTAAATTTTCTATACATTATCTATCTTACTTGTGAATGATGAAATAGTATTTTTAACTTTACTATTATCTTTGTCGAAAAAGACAAATTTCACTTTTTGTCTTTATTCAGGAAGTTTTGTTAATGGATGGTTTCAATTAAGTTTGATTGTTGTTTTTTTTTTTATATATATTTTTTGCTCACGTTCGTTCATTATACGACCTAGAAATATAGTTTTTTTTTTGTAACAATATGTTTTTAATGATAGACATTTTTAAATTGTAGACATCATACATATTAATTTAGAGACATACAGATATTATTGAACGTACGGTCACTCTCATACGTTTTTGTACAAGTTTTTTTTTAAATTACTGTAAATATTATAATTAAAGAAATCCGACAGGTTTTATTTAACAGATTATTCTTTAAATCTAACATTTTTCTACTTTCAGTTGCCATGGCTAATAATGCTCTTAAATTTATTCATAATTCAAATAAACTAATATTTACATAATTTTCACAGTAATATTGCTAATGTACCTTTTGAGAAGAATTAATATTTGAAATGTATAACTAGACGATGTATGTAAATATTTTAATTTTAAATATTTTTTTACCTAATTTGTATTTGTAAGTTGTTATGCATAAAAACAAAAAAAATTAATGAATTAAATAAACACCTAGCCGCAACACATAGTTTAAATGTTTTTCTCGGCATCATAGAACACAAACAGTATACACATACATATATGTATGTATGTTGTATAAACTTTACACGGAAAGAAAAAAAGAGATAAACAATAAAAATGTTTAAAACAAAAAAATATATTCGTACCGAAAAAATAAGACTTTTCGCATTTGACATTTTACATAGACTGTTTTACATAGAGTTTAATATGCAATTCCGAATCAAGCGTTGGTAAAAAAGCTCATTTTTTGATTTTTTGAAAGCTATATCTATATATTTATTTATTTATTTACATATTATACTTATAATAAACTATTAGTATAATGTTAATTGAAAAAGCTATGACGACGATGGTCTTAAGCTTATTGTGGTTTTTAGTTTAAATATGGTTATAAAGGTTACAATTTTTCAACAAAGAAATAATTATCTTAAATTTTTTCGTTGCACATATCTGTGGTTTTCTGGAATAACCGCGTATGTCCATTTTTGTCAGTTTTGAGTTAACGATGCCAAATATATTAATTTTTAACGCTCTTTACATGTGTTAAATTTAAAAAAAAAAAAAAAATATTGACCATTTCTGAGTTTTTTTCTATAAATAACGACGTAACTTAAATGTTTATTAAATTAATTTGCATCACTATCGACGTATGTCAACCTACGTTTGATCGCTGACAAATTATTTTCTCACAAAACGACACATAGGGACATACGTTGTTATTAATGAAAAAAAATGCAAAATAATTTTGGGTTATTTTTCAGTTTATAACCACTTATAAAAAACTTGTGTGTTTATTTCTGTAATTTTTTGTCACTATTATTCTTGATACTTTGTTATATTCTCATACTAAGTCCCGTTAGCTTTTTGTTGACGAAAAAAATCAATTTTTCAAGCAACAACAACTTATGTCTACATGGGTGGTTGCGTTGGTAGTTTTCTTTTTCAAAGAAAACGACGTTTGTCGACATAGGTTGTTTTATCTGCACACACTTTAAGTGTTATTTACATATTGTTTTTTCGTCCTTCTCTAGGATATATTCCTCTGAAGATTTTTGACTCAAAATTTTGACTGTTAAATAAAAAGCGTTAAAAACTATATCGAGCCCATAATTTCAAATATATCGTTTTTTGGCTCCCCTGAACATTTTGATTTTATGACATACGCGGTTATTCTAGAAAACCACAGATATTAGAGTCTAAGATTTGTAAAAAGTCAATATTGTAGAGAGTAGTGTTTTTGAATTTATTAATGTGGGGACAACTCGTGAACAGGTGGTCGGTGCTTATCCATAGAATGGACAATGTTTTGATAAGTTCTTGTCAATTGTATGTGCGTTATGTGCCCTAATCTTAGGCGTATTATTTTGATTTGATCTTTTCTAGATAGTAGGATGTTGTCCATTGTTTTAAAAAGTTTGTAGGCGTTTAGTTAGTACTATGTTTTAGGGTTATTTTTCATTTACCAATCTGTGGTTTAGTTCAAATTATTATGTTTTTTTGTCTCGAATTTACTTTTTAAGAAATTTTTAATAACTTCAGTTTATAGATTTGGTGTGGTTATAAGAGCTGCGGAAAAAGCTGCCTTTGCAACACCATCTGCAGTCTCATTACCTATTACTATCGAGTGACTTGGAATCCAAATTATTTTAATTTTCGGTTGTCTTTCAATTCATATTGTCTAATCATTGTTGGGTATAATGACAATTGTTGCCATTTCCTATAGCTTGGAGTACAGCAAGAGAATCAGTACAAATTGCAAAATTGCTTTTAAGGTTTTTGGTATATTTAACTGATTTGTAAATTGTTACAATTTCAGCAGAAAAGTTGGTACTGTATTCGGGTAAGATTGAAGTAATCAAAGTCTTATCTTTATCTACAATACTGAAGTTAGTGCCTTTGTCGGATCTAGAACCATTTGTGTAGATAAATTTGTAAATGCATACTGAATTTCTGGAAATATTTGTTGGTAAGCTGTTGTGTTTATATATGATTCTTTCAGTTCATTGAGGGATGTATTTATTGTAATTGAGTTGCTGTTCCAGTTTGGGAACTTGTTAAAAGTTTGTGGTTTAAAATTTTGTGGTATGTTGTCATTCTCGCATGCTTGTACTATTCGGGTAAGCGTTGATGGTATTTTGGGAAAGTGTTTTTGATTTATAGATTTATTTAAAGCATTGGATAGTGGAAAATCATCTTTGAATAAGATAAATTTAAATAATTTGGCTGTGGCGAAGTCTATATTGTTCTATTGTCCTTACATTTGCTTCAAATATCATGTTCCTAATTGGAGTTTTCCCAAAGGCGCCTAATGACTGATTTGAAGATTTTTTTTTATTTAAGGTGCTTTTTGGAGATTATGATTATGAGGGAATGTTGATGAGGGATTTTGTATCACACCCAAATTTTCTAGAAGAGAGACATTTTATAATATTTAGTCCCTTGGAGAGGGCAGAGTTAAGGTTAGCATTGTGTAAGTTCCACCTGTAATGCTTATTAAATTCCAAGTACTTTAAGTTCATGGACCTTTCGTTTAAAGTATTACTATTGTGTAATTTAGAGTGGCAATTGTGTTTTCTGCATATATGTAGATGTTTGCATATGTTTAGCGATAATTGAACACCAGACGAGAAGTGCACCAATTTTGAATATCAGATATGGTGTCGTTTAAATCTATGTCTTGATTTGTGATTTTGTTTAGTTTTTTTTTATTATGATGTAATCGTCTGCGTAGGCCACAAAGTCAAGTCATTTGTGTAATGATATAATGTTAGAAAGTTTGTTATATGCTATCAGAAAAAGGTGGTGAACCTCTGGGGTATGTCATTTGATAGAGGTTGAGTTTTTTAGTAGTTGGAGTTGATCCTGGCTATAATTTTCCTTTTTGCCAAAATTTTTTTTATATATGCCACTCCTCTAGTTGGTTTCAAAATATGTAAATCCCAATTTTGTCAAATGCCTTAGAGAAGTCTAAGGATATTATCGATAAATGTTTATTTATACATATATATATATATAGCTTAACTACAATTGTTCTAAATCAATTACATAACAGGCGATCCCCGACAAATCAACCAGTTCTCTGGGAACTCCCAAAATTGTCTAATAAAGCGTCTTTCGGTTGGTTTATTATAAAAAAAAGATGGTTTTACAGTGACAGCACTACTCGTATGATAAATTTTAAAGCATGTTTTCAGGTAAAATCCTTTATTATAATTCTTTTTCATTGATATAGAAGCAATGGGATATATTGCCACAGTTGTAACATGGCTTGTCCGCTTCGTAGTAATTGATTGTGTGATTCCTACCATTAGATCAATATCAGACCATAAGCAGAATCAGGTCGGTGCGTGACGTTTTTCCATGAAAAACACCCAAAATAACATCAGCGGCATAAAATGATCAATTTTATTGTTTCCATGTCATATATATTTTTTTTATATAAAGTTTAATACTTTTTAATTTTAATAATAGTAATAAAATTTTCTGAATTTGAATTAATATGATTAAATTATAAATTACTTTTTGTTTTCGAAATATGTAATTTCATTTTTTCAATAATTTCCAACAATATTGCAACATCGTGTCAATGTACTGCTATTTATACCCTACACCAGTATGTAGTTTGGGTATAATGACTTTGTGCTGCTATTTGTAACTACCAAAAATATTTGACCTAGACCCATCTTTTGTTATACTAATCGACTCAGAATCACTTTCCGTCCGTCTGTCCATCTGTGTGTCCTTGTAAACCTCAAACTACAGGTCGCAAATATGAATATATTTTAATGAAATTTGGTATATAAGCTTTTATCGGCCATAGGATGAACGCTATTGAAATTGGTGAAATTCGGTCCATGTTCAAACCTAGTCCCCATACAAATGACCCCTATAAGATCGATCTAAATTGTCATAAGATCCAAATTATCATATAGGTCTCGGTCAAATTGGGTTTGTGTTTATTTATTACATCCATTCATCATTTGTCCAAAAATAAACCCCATATGGCAATTCTTTGTCATAGCCCCCATATAAAGTTGCTTCCCAATTTTCACTTAAATCTATCAAAAAAATATTGCACAGTTTTTCTCAAATTTGGTTTGTATATATCTTTTCAAAATATATGTAAGTGACTAGCAAATGAACCTTACCGATATGAACTTTTTCATATCTGCAGCCAAAAAAATTAATAACAATGCCACTCAAATTTGGTTTATGCTTATTTTCTATATCAACTTAGTTGGGCCGAAGAGATAGGGTCTCTAAGCCAGGGTATCGTATAGTCGGTCTAGACCTATCTATTTCACAATACAATCACAAAAACAGCGTAAGATGTAAGACGTAAGACAAAATATGTAATAACCTTTTTTGTCGCTGTTGAAAAATAAGAAATAAAAAATAGAAAATGAAAAATAAAAAATTAAAAATTAAAAATAAAAAACGAATAATGAAAAATGAAAAATAAAAAATTTGAAATGAAAAATAAAAAATGAAAAATTAAAAATAAAAAAATGAAGAATCAAACACGAAAAATGCAAAATAAAAAATGAAAAACGAAAATTTAACCAGTTGAAATAATAAATATCTTTATATTAGCAGAGCCCCTGCAGTTGTTCGCGATAAATGATACATGACGCTTTCTGTTTGATTTTAAAAAAGTGTCATAAAAAATCTACACATCTCCCCTGTGATCGGACTCACATGATTTTTTTTGTACAAAGCAACATGATGCCGGATCAGGCCATGTCATAGTAAATTGGTATGAACAAATTGTCTCTTTGAAGCATTCTCTAATATACAAATCGGTATTTATCGTACCTGTTGTCACTTACGAACTGCTTCTTTTCCATTACGACAAATGGCCTGCTAAACTAACATTTTTTCGGTATATTTTTCTTTTGTGTTTATAATTCTTCATGGACATTTCCGCTGGTATAGGTTATGTAAAAATCTACTAGTGGTAGCTGTGAGAAGTCGTACAGCACGTATATTGCATCGTCCATAATGCAAAATTCGTAAGTTTTAAGTTTTAGGCACTTTTTTTGTTGTTTTAGGCACTTTTTTTGTTGTTTCGAAATTCTTCTTGGAGTTTCAATCCAGTACCTTCTGTATTTTTTACGATTTGAGATCTGACTCAATTTTAACTTTCTTACGAAAGACTCTTAAACAAATTATATTTGTTTCTTCCCCGCAATTTTTGGATTTTTCTTAAAAGCAATAATTCCGCATGAAATTTCTCACATTCCTTCGTTTTTTCCCTAAAAAAAAGTCTCACTTGCAAAACAGACGGGAGTTTACATAAAAGTGGAAGTAATACTTCGATAAAACAAGATTTAAATAAGAAATAAATATTTTATTGTTATTGTACATCGAAGTCCATAAATAAAGCCTAGCTACAACTTTTGTTAACTTTAATGGAAGCCAATTCAGGCATTGAGTGCGGTTTCCATAGATTCATTCCGCAATTGTCTTCTAGCAATCTTTTGGCTATTTCGTTGTTGTTCTACAACACCAATTTCCTCCACAAGTGCTCGCATCATAGCTATGCTATTTCTTTTTTATTTATTTTTCTTTCAAATACTTATATTTGGTTTTGCACAAATAATTGTCAATAGCAGAACAACTCGCTTCGAAATTCGATGATGCCACTTATTCATTTTTTGTTCACGCGGAATTTATAGTTGGAGGATTTTTTCTCGAGAAAAATTTTTTCCGTGAGAAAGAAAATCCCTGAGAATATTCGTAATTAGGTTGAATAATTTTTTCATGTACTTTTCGTTCATAATCCTTTTTATAGTTAAATAATTACAGTTTTAATAATATTAATGTATAGAAAACCTCATCATATTTTGCGAGGCTCAAGATACATAATTAAACAAAATTAATATTTGAATTAAGTAAACTTCCACATTATTCGCGCACAAATCGTAATATATTTCGAAAGATCTATCTATAAAAATTTTCTAACTTAAGATCTATTTTAATAATTAGAAATGCCTAATTTGGTTTAAAATAAATAACTTAAGTTTTTTTTGCGTGTATAAACAAAAATAGTTTTAATTCAAACGCACATAGAAGAGCATGGCAACAGCACACACCTCTATCAAAAAAAGAAACACACATATTTACTATTTAAATGACGACAATGAAACGTGTTGTATTAGGTTTTCGTTACATATCATCACATATGTACATATATATCGCACGACTATAAATATTTCGTTTTTTTTTTTTGTTTGTTTGTTTTGTTTTGAATAACGTCAGTTAACACACGTAATTCATGCGAATAATTCTTATAGTAATAACTTTTAATAATAGTAGTTATAAAATAATAATAACAGGTAATCCATATAAATTCCGTTACTATATTAACGACTTTATTTATTTTGAAGTAAATAGAAAAAGTTCCCTTTTGAAAAAGTCGCATATATATTTAAATTTCATACTATAAATATTAATTTGCTTTTGACTTTAACCAATCAACAAAAAACAAGTTGTTATTTTTAAGAAAATAACAAACACATATATACGTTTCATTTTGGTTTGACCTTCGGCATATGCTGCTACTACTACTAAAGAGCTTGTTGAATAGCAGTATACAGTAGCTTGATTTTTGATTTTTTTTTTGTTTAGGCACGGCACCCCTCACTTTAAAGTATACAGTAACTCTAATAATTAATTTTATTATAAAACAAGTAAGAGTGTCAGGGTAAAGTCGTGCAATGCGGATCCCCTATTTTATTTTTTTTTTAAAGATTTCCACCAAATAAATAAGTAATTTACGAATTCAGTTTTTATATCTTCCTTAATTAATTGCTATCTGTAGTTTAGATTAAATAATTATATATTAATATACGAAAAAGTAGGGCAATGTGGAATACACTAGTTGAGAATTTCTGAAAACTTGGTTATGCCACTTGGTCGTCAATAAAAGACCGAAGACACCATTTGTATTCAAAATCCATTTTGTGAGCGTAGTTCTTGGAACATTACGAACGATTTTTTTTTGTCAATAAAATCTAATTTTAAAAGTTTCAATAGCTTGTACATATGTATATTTTCTGAATCCAATTTCTCTTTTTAATCGTGTTAATATGCATATTATAATATCTATAATATTAATAGGCTATGCGATTTCTTGTGACCGATGTAAGTTTCACAGCTGTAAACCGATTTTTCGTCTGGAACATTTTTTTGGAGTTATGATCGTTTAAAGTTGCTACTAACACATGCATAAAATTATACAGTGCTATGTGTGTGTTTATTCAATTTTTTAATGTTTGTGCTAATGTGTTGAGTTTGTTTTCTTCATTTAAAATGAGATGGATTGTGAAGCATACATTTGGGGTCTTAAATTAAAAAATTAAATTTCCTAGAATTTGCGCTCGAATTTCGAGGGCTGGAATCTGCTAGTTATAATAAATTGACAACAAACAAGTCGACCTAGCGCTAAGACTAATGGCAGTCCACGATTACCAGCAAATATTAAAAAAAATAAAATTAATAAATAATTAATTACAAATCTTTATACGCTTAAAATCAAACTTCTAACGTAATCAATAAAAACAGTCGACAGCATCCAAAAATGATTCCGAAGTAACCGACAACTAACGATTACAAATACAATGTTAATATTTTTATACCCTATACCCTAGACCTAGACCGATAGACTCAGAATCACGTTTTGAGTCGATTTAGCGATGTCAGTCCGTCCGTCTGTGTGTACATGTAAACCTTGTAATCAAACTACAGGTCGCAAATATGAATATATTTTGATGAAATTTGTTATATAAGCTTTTACCGGCCATAGGATGAATGCTGTTGAAATTGGTGAAATTCGCTCCATGTTCAGACCTAGTCCCCATACAAATGACCCCTATGAAATCGACATAAAGTGTCATAAGATCCAAATTATCATATGGATCTCAGACATATTGGGTTTGTATGTGTTAATTATATACATTAATCAGTAGTCCAAAAATAATCACTATAGGATAATTCTTAGTCATAGGCCCCATATGGAGCTGCTTCCCCATCTTCACTTAAATCTATCAAAAAAAAAAAAATATTGCACAAATTTTTCTCAAATTGAGTTTGTGTATATTTTTTCAAAATATAAATGACTTTACCAAATATAGTCAGGATCGGCCCATATTTCGACCTAGTCCCCATATAAATATAGCATCCGATATGAACTTTTTCATATCTGCAGCCAAAAAAAAATTAACAATAATTCCACTCTAATTTGGTTTATGCTTATTTTCTGTATTTTCTATTAGTTGGGCCGAAGAGATAGCGTCATAGTATAGGGTATTGTATAGTCGGTCTAGACCTACCATAATTTCTTAATTGTTCGACATCTAACGTGTATATTAATTCATATTTTTGAAATATTAAAATTTTTAAGATAAGTTTCAAAAAAATGTTATTGAATTAAATGAAAAAACATAATTAACTTTATAAAGTTTAGAGGTATTTACATTTTTCTTTTTAATTTTCAAAAGGTTAGCTTAAAAAATAATACTTTTGAGTTGAATTTTTCATAATAATTTTTAGATGAAATTTTTTTGTGTGTACATTTTGACTTATATTTTTTGATTCCATACTCTGGGCTTACTATTTCTCAGGATTACAATATTTTTTGTTCACCAAAGTAATATTTATTGTAAAAAAATTGAAAAGCTTCAAGGTTTTGCGAAGTACAATTTGAAATATTAATTACATTTAAGATGGGGACCTAAGATATACATACATATATATATATATATGTATATGTATACATACATATAGATATATATATTATTCTAGATGGGTCGGACAAAACGCTTAACAAATTTTTGTGGGGAGACGGAAAGTGAGACTTAAATATAACCCACATTTTAGCGTCTGCATCAATATAACTCTTTATATCGCACCTGTACCTCTAAAGTGAGTCAACTCAAAATTTTTCAATTTTTACTTTTAGCAAGAAAACGATACACAGTATCCATATCTATCCACTGTAAAAATCTTAAATCGGTTTTTCTGGTCTTTCGCAAAAAAAATACAGTTGTAACCCTTTTTCTGTTATAAGAGACATATTTTGAGTTGCACCCAAACAACTTCTTATTTTTTTATGATCACTGTAAAAATCGCTACTACTACAATTTTGTATACTTATTATTCGCAATTCTTTATACTGAAACAACTATTTTTAAATTTTATAGTAAATATAAAAAAAAAAAAAAACCATTTTTTGCCTCTACTGAAAATTTGTAAATTTTTAGTTGACTCACTTTAGAGGTACATGTGCGATATATACATACTTATTAACTTCCTTTTTTATGTCAAATAGGAATATGCTCATTGCAGACAATTTTATAAATTCAAACTCACACACTTCGGTTCCGCCGCTGTTGTGCCATTCTTGCCAGTCAAATGTTGTTAACTTAGCTTGATCATTTTGACCGCAAAACAACTACTGAAAAAATTAAAATCTGGCAAGACAAGTTTTTATATTTTGTTTTTATTTCCATAATTTATTGTTGAATATTTTTTTCTCTCTTCTTTTTAACTGATCATGAAAAACAGCAAATTATTTAACATTTACGCACACAGAATTTAATTTATATTTTTAAACACATTACAATTGGTGATCTGACCAAGTAATGTTGGCAAATGTGCTGCTAGGGTTACTTAATTTAATATAATTGTATGGAGTTACCTGTTTTGTTAGATGCAACCATATACGAATGAGATCACAAAAAAAAAATTATGATGTCCTCATAAATTAATTTTTAAAATTTGATAAACCGATTTGATAAACTATTGTAAAAATAAATTGTTATGCTATTTTTATGTTAAAAGTCTAGTTGTCGCATTTATTTATATTTAACTGTATTTAAATTTTTTATTAATTTAATCTGTTAAAATTGGTTCACATACAATATTGAATATAATAGACAATATTCACGCATACAGTTTAAGCAAATGAAATTTATTCGTCATAACTTTCAAATACAGTTGAAAATTCAATCTGCATCGTACATTTTACATTTATAGTTTTTATGAAAATTTTGAATTAAGTTTTTTTTTTCTCAATATAAAAATTTAATAAATCTGCCTTGTTAAAAAATTTAATCATTTAAATTTTTTTTTAACAAATTATAAAAGTTTTTCACGGAACAAAAATATTGTGTACTTAGTAATTCATTGAACTTTTGTTTAAAAATTTCAAAGTTGTTTGTTTGTTTTTATAAATAAAATACTGTTGTCATTTTTTAATATTGTCAGTTAACGTTTTGTAATTTCGGAATAGCCTGTATTTTATTTAAGCAAATTATTGACCTTTGTTTTTCGCATTTCGTTTAAAATGTCCTTAGCATTTTTTGTTGTTTTATTTTTCACTCGCCATTATTTAAATATTCTACTCGTGCACCAACGCGTTTCATACGAGATGTGAGTCAGATTTTGTTATATTTTAATTCTATGTGAACAAATACATAATTTTTTTTATCAGATTCACATGACGTTGAGAATGCTCAAAAAAGTTTTGTTATGCATTTGGATGATATTTATTTAGAGTAAATATTATATTCAATGAAACATTTTAATAATAAATTTTCACTGAGTAAATAAGTCGGATGAGAGAATAAGTAAATAATTCAATATGTTAACACTGACGCTCTTCTTTTTATTTTTTATTTATTTAATAGAATTCTAAAAACTAAACATATCAGCTGATACCAAGATTAAATACTTGGCAAACGATTTTTCAAATTATGAACATTTAAAAGTTTTTTTTTTAATTTTTAATATTCGCCCTGTTTTTTATATGTATATTTATATAAAATTTTTGAAATAATTATTGAAATTTTTAGCATATGAATACGTTTTATATTTTTATAAATTTGTATTGAATATACAATTTTTCTAAAGCCCCGTTAACTTATCTCTATTTTAACTGAGGTTAAGGTCGGTTAAGGTTTCAAATACCTGACAATAGAGAACATAACCGACCTTAACTTCAATTAAAATAGAGATAAGTTAACGGACCTAAATAATAAATTGTTTCTTGATTTTATAGATACGTCAGTGTTGCCAACCATTTTTAGCTAAACACTTAAATATTATTTGCAATAATTTCACAATTTGTAATGAATTGAATTGTACATTTTGGATATTTTTAGCCAATGAATGATAATTTTTATTAATATTACTGATGCACACTCATTAAAATGAGTTTTATTCATACCACAGAGTGTGATTACATTGTTTCTATTTTATATAAAGATACATATATAAGTAAAACACCGTTTTCATGAAACTTATACTTCATTATATTAGAAACCGAAAAGATAAAAAAATAAATACAAATATACATATACATATACCTATGTATATATATTTTTCTATATAATGCCTAGCACGTAACCAAACGCAATGTAACGTGATTACTGTTTTTCTGTAATGGTGTTGATATTTTTTGCATTAGGCTAGTAGTGCTGTTAATTCTTTTATTTTTCAGTAAAAGATACTTTCCATCGTTTGGATTTGCAAAAAAAAAAAAAAATATTTTTTTTGAAATAAATGATAGACTAGAAAGACATTGACGTTAATAACTTTTTCTTGATGATAGTTGCATGTTGATTTCAATTGAAAATATCAGTTTTTAGACAAAAAATTCATCTAAAAAACCCTGAAGTTAGTAACTTGTTGGTACCAAATACTCGAATCTTGGTGCTCACACTCAATGTTTTACCAGCACTATTTCACACCTTTTGGCAATGACGATGATGAAAATAGAAAACAAATGGAAAGAGGCAAGTTTGAGTAGCATATGTATTAAAGAGCAGACAGCAACAGCTTAACCAGTGTTATCCCAAAAGAAATTCTAAATTACACATTGGTTTAGTCAAAATTACACATTACCTTGCAAATTATAAGAGAAAATTTTATTAAATTCAAAATTTACAAGCGAATAATTGAAGAAAAATAAGGTCTGAAAAATTTAACACTTTGGAATGTACATATATATTTTTTTTTAGATAAAGACACTCAGAATCTTTGAAAAAAATTTTAAGAATAAGAGGAAAAATTTATGATTAGGATTTCAATTCTTTTTAAAAAAGAACTGTTTCTGATAATGAAATAATTTACATACTTTTAGAATCCCTAAAACAATGTCATTTCAAACATGTCTATAATTTTATAAGGCTAGGCGATTTCTTGTGACCGATGTTTTTTTCTACCGTTTTATCCCGATTTTGACCAAATGTTTATTATTTTGTTTGTAATAAAAATGAGTTTGTTTTTTGCATGTCTTTAGGGTCTTTATATAATTAAAAAATTAAATTTCCTAGAATTTGCACTCGAATTTCGAATTTAGTAGGCAAATCAGGGTTTTGTAATCGAATTATTCAATAGAGAATTAAAAATTTATTTCATAAACAAATTAAATTTTATTACTGGAAAAAATAACCAATATATATTAAAAATAAACATGGACCACACATACAACTATAAATACACACAATATGAAATTGCACATTGCATTGGCAACACTGAGTTTAACACACAAAAAAACATTTTTCTCTTGACTTTAAAAGCGAGCACCGTGCCTCTTTGTTTAGTTGTTTCTGTATTGTTAATATATAGTATATCTTCATGTTGTTGTTGTGGATATAATGTAAACATCAGTAAATATTAAATAAAAAGAAAAACAAAAGAGATGTAATGCAACATTTAATACAACGGATAAAATACATAAAGATATAATAAAAACAATATTTCTCTGACAAATTAAATCATATGAGAACAATAGAGAGTAAATTACGACAAATTAATGTTATCAGAAGTTATTTGTGTTTGGTTCTAAACAAATCTTTTTAAGTTTTAAATCAAATGTTGATTCAAGCAAATCAAAAATACACCAAAACTATTTATGTTTTTTTTCTTTTTTTTAAATATAACCATTTCGATATTAAAACTTCCCAGTATGGAGCATCCAATTCTTCTTAAAAAAACTTATTTTAATAATATATATCTTCATATCTTAGGGAACTTCCGAGGCATATTCTGAAGGGCCTAGAAATATAATAGAAAATACGAAATCACTCTTTCGCGATCTTAAAAAGGAGCACGAACCAAAATATTTAATTTATTGTAACTTTCTTTCATTTTCTTAGAAAAAAAAATCGTTTCACCCCACTTTGACAGGAAAGTATGGCAAATCGCGATATTACTCATTAATTAAAGATAATGTTTCACTAATATTTTTAAATTTTTTCAGTTTCATATACCTACCTATCAGTAATAAAATTTTCCTCCAAAAGCTTAACGAATATCGCTGTTTTTGCTTTTGCAAAAAAGAAGTTCTTAAATTACTATTTTGATTTTTACTTCCTAACTACATACATACATATGTATGTACCAAAAATTGTTACGACACAGTTAACGACAATACAATGGAAACTTGTAATAAAATATATTTTTGAAGGCTTGAACGGCCAATACCAAAAAATTTAATCATAAAATTAAAAATATTTCATTAATTTAAAAAGAAAAAATATTAACATAAAAAAGTTTAACTGCAGAAATAAATAAGAATACTTGAAAATATTCATATTTATGCTGCTGGCAAAACATTGAAAACCTTTTACTATACAATAATTGAAAACTTTTTAAGCAAGGAGTCAATTAAATTGTTGATACCTCTATCTCGTTCTGTCTCGTTTGTGCTGTTTCGTGTCCGAATTTTTCGATATACAATTTCAAATAGAATTTATATGGGATTGAGATCTGGTGATTGGACTGGCCATTTGAAAACACTAACTGCATTAGATTGTATTCATTCGGTTAGAACACTAGAGGTGTGTTTTGGAACCTCCAGACCAAGCGATAATTTTCCTCCGCGTATGGATACGTTAATATATGAATTGGACCCATACCTCGGCCCGATTAGCAATCCCATACCATAATATTGCCTCTGCCAAACTTAACAGTTTTATTCTTGTATTTTCGGTCTGAAAAGAGAACAGAACACCTGAAAAGTTCATTTATTTGTTTTTTTTTTTTTTTTTTTTTTAATTGTATTTTTTGTGACAAATTTGTTATCTTTCGATAGAGAACACACCAAAGAGTGATTTCGCAAAAAGGCATAATTTTAGGACAACGCGCAATTATTAAAAACAAAATTGACAAATTCAGAATTTTGTAAAAGTTTTCAATGTATTGTCAACCACTGTACATGTGTGCGATTTTACATATACACAGAACGAGCTTTCAAAGTAGTAACAAAGTGTACGGTAAAATTAAAGTTTGTTTATTACAGTGTGAGTTATGAGTGAATTGGTGCAATAAAATTATTGCAGCTAATTCAACAACCCTCAAGAATAACATTACAAATATAACAATATTGAAGTATAACAACTAATTCAACAACCAAAAGCATAACACAATCACAAATATAACAATATATAAGTATAACAGCTAATTAAACTAGGTTAAATGCAGAACAACTCCAAATTGAAAAAAAAATATGCTGAAAGCATAAGTACTTCCAACTGAAAAAATCTTTAATTACTAGATGTTTACACATCTCCCCTGTGATCGGACTCACATAGTTTTATTTTATTTTTTATTATCAGTACAATATTGCCCTTGCCCACAAGGCAATGTCTTAGCACTCCTCAAAACAGTTATACCCCTAATGTAGATAAATCGTTAGCTGAAATGTACAACCACGTAACTAACAAACAATTCAAAATTGGTTACGATCAATAATATAATTTTTTGCGTCTCTTAGGTATTTAGTATATGTATTTGTTAGTTTATTTATTATAGTGTAAATTCTGATGTAAAACAATACAATTTTCAATAAATATTACAAAAATGTAAATTTGTCCCATATTTTAAGGAAAAAAAGTACTGGCACAGGGGAATAAAAATGCATACTAACTTTGAGAGCAACTCTGCTTTCAAATAACGGTATTCTTGTAGTATGTTACATGACAATAGTATGACACTTTTTGACAGTTATTTGCCATATGTATTTAAATTAAAATTAAAAAATGAGACGAAAGAGTTCGGAAACCACAACAATATTGATTGAAGCGTTATGTAGTTAATATTGGAAAAAAAAAAACAACCACTTCTGAGATAGCTTCAGAACTTTAACCCGAAGAACAGTACAAAATATTCTCATTAGGGCTGATTATAGCGTAATAGTTCCGAGGGAAAACCTATACAGCAAAAAAATAAATCAACAGAAAAGAATTGAATAATCAACAGAAAAGAATTGAAATATTTGGAAAATAATTGTTTTTTTTTAAAGACGATCTAGTAAAAAAAATGTAGTTTTAAAACTTTAAAACTAATGGCGTTTTCTTTTCTGAAAAAAATGTTACACTTTATAATGTTACATTTTTATAATGTTTGCCTCACACATTAAAGATGTTACATTTTGAATGGTCAGAATAGAACATAAAATTACAACTATGCGACACTTTTTAATGAACAGCTGATTTTGTTCTCATTTTTATTCTTGGACACCAAAAAGGAAAAAATAAAAATTAAAAAAACTGATATTTTCCATATTAATAATTTATTTTAAACAAAACAATAAAAATTACACAATTCCATATTTTTTTTTTGCTTCAAACAAATACAGATTTATAAACTACACAAATGTCAGCTGTTTTATCGTGTTATTCTCCCCCTCTGATTTTTTAGAGTGCGAAAAATGCACCTTTTTCACATATTTATAATGCGACATTTTTAGAAAAGAACACGTTACCCTTTCGCAAGGTTGACATTTTTTTAGAAAAGAACACAAAAAGAGAAAAAAAGTGCGAAGTGGGAAAAAAGTGTAACATTTTTGCCAGAAAAGAAAACGCCATGGTTGTTTAAAATATATACAGTTGCGTCAAAATAATAGTAGCGCTATATAAGATATTAACAATTTATTGTTTTTAAACATTGATCTTTTTAATGGCATTTACTGTGGAACACCGTTTTATATGAAATGCAAAATTTTAGAAGCGTTATGCCTGGATTTCACTATGTCATATAAACTGACAACATACAATTGCCTCAATTGACATCTCGTAATTTTCTATTAATTATGCTTACACGACATTTTATAAACTAACAACGAATCCTGCTGTCAAACAAAAACAAATTACCAACATGTTGGCAATTTCATTTTTGATGTCAAATGTTGCCAGCTGTTGCAAATGACAAGACTTTATAACCCGTTTTCATACAACTGACAATATTTGACAAATATTGACATTGAAAATGACATAGTGAAAACCAAGCATTACTTATTTTCAATGAGTAACATGAAAAATAATTTAAAAGTTCTATTGTTAGTAGCTACATATTTTATAAGAAAGAACATTTTTTCTGAATTAATTTGTTACAGTAATGGGTCGTGGAAAGCACTAGACTCCTGAAAAGCGCGATCTAATAAAAAATAATGATTTTTAAGGGTGAATCATACCGATAAATTCAAAAACTCCTTAATTGTTCACATATACTGATAAGAATTGCCGTAAAATATCGATCGGTTCCAGAAACTCGTGGCCGGAAACCAATTATGTTACCAAAAATGATAAGTCGAGGTATTTGAAGTCCAATCCCTTTGCATCAGCAGTTCAAATAACGCAGGAGTTAAATGTAGAAGCAAGTACTGAAAAGTAGCACTTCTAACAAAGAAGCATATGCAAAATAGGTTACAGTTTGCTAACGAACACATTATCTGGCCGTTGAAAAAGTGGAGGAATATTTTGTGGTTGGATGAGTCAAAAATTGTTATGTTCGATGGTAAATGTTCCCGGTATTATGTTATATACTGGATCAAAGAAATTCTTGATCAACGTCTATACGTCGAAATATTAAACGAAACTACGCTACCATGTGCAAGAGAGGATATAATGCCGTTGATATGCTAAAAAGTGGTTTTGTGATAGTCGGGTAAATGTAATGGAATGGCCCGCACAGTCTCCAGATCTCAATACAATTGAGAACTTATGGTGTGATGTGAAGAATGCCAACCAACAAATAAATATGAGCTTTGGGAAGCCGTGCATCAAGTATTCAATATCTACAAAAATAAAACAAAATATTAATATTATATAGAACCGATAACATAAAACAATAATTACAACATAAAATAGAAACTTAATATTTTAATTTTTTTATGTTATTATTGAAAATGTGCTTCTATTTTTTGACCAGTTAAATGTAGATTTTTTTTATTTTACTTTGTATTTCATATTTTTTTCTTTAATAATAGTGTTCAATAGTTTATTTCATCGGAAACTTTAAACAAGCTTGAAATATACATGCAATTATTTATGTTAGTATTCATCTTTGTTTTGAGTTGTGTGAGCTCCTATTTTCTATTTTTTAACCGCAGCTGTGTATTTTTTTTTATCATACAAATGAGATTATTAAGCAATTGGGGATTGGCCTAAGATAATATGATCTTAAATAGTGATATGTATGTACATATACCTATCAATTAATTTATACAAACTGTATTTCGAAGATACTATTTGGACATTTTTTGGGATAAAATTCTACAAAACTTAAGTCAATTGTTTTTATAAAACATAAATTGTAATCACAACAAAGGCGAGGTATACAATAGTTTTTGCCTTATAAAAATATTTGACAGCTAATTTCCCTTTATTAACAGGGGCATTCCAATATTGAGAAATCATAATATGTATTTATATAGTTTTTTATTTTGCGTCAGTGAAACGTATTACTTTGAATACAAATCAAACATCAGATTCCTAGATACTTAAAGATAATAAAAGAAATGATTGGTAACCCTATTGAGATTAGAATAACCAAACAGCTGATTGCTGTCAAGTTTTCTAAAAGAGAGTAAGAACAATTGTTAGCATTCTAACGAGTGGAAATTAATATAATTTCTCAATCATTTTTGAAATAGTTCAAAATGTTGAACACAATATTTTCTTTTTAAACTAAATTCTTAAAGTGTTATTAGTTTAAAATTGATTTAAACGTGTTTTTGTAAAAACCACGTAACAAAGCGATAACATCCTGGTTGAAAAACAACACAAGACACAGAAATGTTAAAAACCCAACGAACAACTTTTTTGTGGTATGGTTTGGTGGATTTTCGTCAAGTATTTTTTATTTTTGCTTTCATTTCAATCGTTTATACAACAGCAAAAAAAATTAACGTCAGTGCACATGTACATGTAGCAATGTTTTTTTTTTTTTTTTTTTTTGTGGAGAGAAGATAGAGTAAAGCAGTTCAATAAGTGGTGGTAGTGGTGTCAGAGTGGTTTGTGCTGTTTAAGGTGACAATGGTGTGAACTAAATTTAATAAGAAATATATATACTTCATAGCTTTATAAATGATTAACCTAATAATAATTAAATATCTGCTCATTTGATGTAGCCTAATAATTCAAATGTACCTATTCTTATTATAAAACTGAAACAACAAATAAGTGAAAATATAGCTTAAATTGTTGAAAAATGTCAAAAGTGAAATAAAAAAATTGACAGCAGTACAAAAAAAGAAAAACGATTTAGATTTTTCTTCATATAACAAGTAACGAACATGGAAATCTCAACGAGTAAATACGCGAGTGATCTTTTATTAACAACAGCTGAGTGCCAACTCGCTACTTTAATTTAATGAGTAATAAGTAAAGAGAAAGAGAGTATAAACTAAACATTCCTTAAAATAAAAGAGTAAAATATTAAAGAATATAAATTAAATGTTTGACAAAAAGCAAAAACGACACAAATTGGGAAATTAAAATAAAAAAGTGAAACCAATATATTTTTCATTAAATGCATGTAGTTTTACAACAATTTACACGCGTCAGAGATATAGCTGCATTAAAGCAAACAATTTCTGGAATTTACACTGTCACCAAGATCTTCAGCAAAAACTTATTTCGTTAGATTTGTTTTTGCAAAAAAAAAAAAAAAAATTACTATTAAAACACGTCCAATAATATATAACATCAAAAGCAAACAGTCAACTACTCCAAGATTTTAGCAAGAGCAAGATTTTATATTAAAAAAGAACGAGCTTTAATTCCATCTATAAAAAAAAAAAGAACAGCTTTAATCAGATTTCAACAAAAATTACATAAAATATCTGCTGATACTGTATTTATTCGCAAAAAGTAAGCAATTAATTTAAATACTTATACAAATATATAACAAACCGAATTTATCTCTCGAAAAAATACAAAAACTGCAAAAAAAAAAAAAAAAAAAAAAAAAATAATAATAATATGTGTAAAGTTAAGTATGGGTATTGAAATATAAGTTCAAAAGATGCTTTACTTTGTATTTATGTGCAACTTGTTAAAAGTTGGTATGTATATATCGTCCATCTTAAATAATATGTCTTTATTTAAACAGTGTTGCAAGCACAAACTTCCATATATTTAAAACCACGTAACTAACTAAAATAATTGGCTTTTTCATTCATGTGATGTGGTTATTAATAAAAGCCGTGACCATAGAAATTTCTAGTCCATTACGATAAAAAATAATTAATAATTTACAAAAATCAAGAGAATGTAACAGCAAGAGCATGTATTCCATTTTTGCTTCTATAAAATTAATTGTAAGAAATTCCACAATTAGTGAAACTAATAATGCCGGGGAATCCCTCTGAATACATAGGTATAAAAAAAATCCCCATAGGTTATTGCGATGAAAAAAAAAATCTTAAAAATAACTATAAAGAAAAAAATAATGTTTTATTGTGCGTCTTTCTTCGCATCATTTGGAATTTTTGCATTTATTCAAATATAAATTGAGAAGAGTTCTGAGCTTAATAATGAACATTGAGAAGATTAAATCGAACATAAAACGACTACGACGACATAATATACATATATACTTGCCGTCGTAAGTTATTTTTTTTTAATAAAGGAGAGCATATATATCACACTGGTTCGTTGCTGTTGCTTTAATTTTCTTTTTATATTTTAGCTGTCAAGATTGTTTTCTTTATTCTCTGCTTAAAACACACAAAAAAACCCACCACAATTAAATATAAAAACAGAAAACAGAAAACAGAAATTTGAATGTGAATAAAATGCAAACAAAATGATAAACGTAACATCAAAATAAGAAAAAATAAATAAAATGACAGATTAAGAAACACAAACAAATGAGTGGGGATAAAAATTATGAAGAATAATTGGTTAACTTACTCTTTACTAAGAAGAGAGATATTAAGAGAAAAGAAGAGTGCAAAAATAACCAAATTTATTTTCTACTTACTCCCCTATTGGTCATTTAATGTTTGTATATACAGTGCGTTCATAAATGATAGCACATTTGGTAATCTGTGAATCAATGTTATATACAATTTTAACTATGCATGCTATAATTATTATTTCTTTGCTGGACTTACATAAATATGTTTTCTTTCCAAAAATAAACGTATATTACCCAAAACTCCCATTAATTAGAAATACCGTTATTAAAAACTTACATCCCAATACTTGACATATTAAATCGTTCAAATAGTATAGCACAAATTCAGCAAAGTCTTTGTTTAACAAAAATAATTAATTAATTCCTTTATTTATTTAACAAAAATAATAAAAATAATAATTATAAATAAATAAATAATAAATAAATATTAATAATTTATAACACCAGCTTTTGCTTTAATGCAATCAAATATTCTATTTTTCATAGAATTTATTAATATATTCAAAAGACCTCGATTAAGTGCTTCCCATTCATTGAAAATTGAAATTTTTAATTCATTTACATTCATGTATTGACGATTGTCAGCATAAATTCGCCTGACGAGAATTCCCCATATGTTTTCTATGGGGTTCATATCAAGAGAGCAAGCAGGCCATTCCAAAACATCGACATTATTCGAGCTTAACCATTCTTTTGTAAATTTGCTGACATTACAATGCTGCATTGTCTTGCTAAAAAATATATTTTTTTTCTGTATTGGCATGTAGAAATGGCAACAAACTGCATTGAAGCAATTCACAATATTTTTCGCTGTTCATTTTGGTGGGCACAATTTGCAACTCCAGACAACAATCTTCAGTAAACGTACCCCAAATCATAACAGAACCGCCACCAAAGTTTCTTCGAGAGAAATATTGGGATTCTTTTCGTAAGTCATGCCAGTAACTAAAACTTCCATCAGGACCATCCAAATTAAATTTTTTTTTTCATCTAAAAAAATTATCTTTTAAAAGGAAACAAATTAATTTATTATTTTCTAACATAACATTAAACAACTTACATTTGACAAATTTGTACCCATATTATTTTTGCAAAACTCCAAACGTGCATTAATATGACGTTTCAAAAGACGAGGAATTTTCTTCATTCTTTGTCTTCGAATATGCTTGGAATATTTAAGAACATTCTAAATGGTAGTTTTGCACACTTTATTGGAAACACATCCAACAAGTTGGGCACAGTTTTTGGTGCTGTTGCTTGCTGTGTTCATTCAACTTATTTTTTCTACCACTGCTTTTATTTTTGCCATAATTTCCAATATTTTTCAAATAATTATAGATAACCTTTCGACTTCTGCCGATTTCTGCTTTTGATGCACCATTTTCGAACAAAATTAAAATTTGACCTTTTTCAAATTCACTTAACACTTTTCTCCTAGTGTCATTTTGCTTATTAATAATGTTTAAAAAAAAATTAAATAGAATATGTTGTATTAAAACAGTACTTATTGTCAAACAAAGACTTTGTTGCATTTGTACTATACTATTTGAACGCTTTAATATGGTAACTATTGGGATGTAAGAGATTTAATAACGGTATTTCTAATTAATGGAAGATTTGTGTAAAGAGATGAAAATTATAGCATGCGTAGTTAAAATTTTATATAACATTGATTCACAGATTACCAAATGTGCTATCATTTATGAACGCACTGTATATTTTTTTCTTTGTTAAATAGGTACTATTTTAATTTTGAAACATTAATTAAAAAAAGAGACGTTAGAATTATTTTAAAAAATATGTACAAATATCCAGAAATGTGGCATCGGGTCTTTTCTTAAATTGTTTAAAATGAGTTTTTATATGTATTATATTCACTTTTTATTTAAATTTTTTTAATTACATAAATAACTTTTGGATCCTTCTATCCAGCATTTATTTATTAACTATGATCACTAGATTAGGTAAATGCACATTTTCCAACATGATTATTTTTGTATTAGAACTGCTCTTAAAAATTTACTTAAATTTATAAGCGGTATGAGTTTTTCGTATTTTCGCTAAAATGTTTGTTTTTGCGCAAATACATAAAATGTAAATAAAAATAATATAAAAAAAAATTTTAAATTCATATAGTAGAAGAGAATATATGTACATATATCACCAGGGGCTTAATTCCGGCATCCGTAAACGTATTAGCTCTCGTATTAAATTTTTTGTGATTGTTCGTAGTATTCGTACGAGTATACTTTTTGGCAAATTTTTTCTTAAGCAGCTTTCAAACAAAAATAATCTGGAAATTCTTTTTACTGAATCGCATCTTGCAACAATACTTAATGAAATAACAAAAGATATTGGAAAACATATTTTTAACAATACTATTAAGAATTAAAATACCTAAGAAAAAAAACTTTGATAGGCATAATTATTACTTCAAAAGAAAATTGGAAAAAACGCAAGCGATATTTGCTAAGTTGTAAATACCTACATGTTTTAAGAAATATATAGTTTTTCTTCAATGTTTAAAATATGAAATTCAGTATTCCGGTAAGCCGGAAGTAACATATTGAGTTTTTGGGCGAAGTGATGAGGCCTATAATTTGTTCATACGCATTCAAATTGGGTGTCATTATTTTGTCTAAATATTTTAAGTATACAATACAATAACAAGCACGGATGTCGAATTATATTAAAATATCTCATAAACATGAAAATTAAGTACAAATTTCAGTCAAGATCAACACTTTTTAAAGTTTCATACATATGTACATATGTCAACAAATATTATTTCTTACCGAAATTGTTGAAATGCGTCACAATCACTTCTATAGATTATGTGGACAACACACAATTTCACTTTGTTTACATCTAGACAGCAGGGAACAATGAAGTGTACTTCGTGAAACGTCGCGCTTGGCGTTATAGGTTTAATACCTATAATTTCTCCTGCATTTAATGAACGAGCTCTCCTTAAGAACAATTTTTGTTTTCCTAGATTTTAAGAAAATATTCAATGTTTGCGAACTTTCTATAATAGCTGTAAGAAAATAGAAAGTATAAAGTTTTTATTAGCAAAGATCATTTTCTTGAACATAATTGAAAGAAAAAACAAGAAACTGAAAATACATAGTTTAAGAGCTTAAGAGAAACGGGAGAATCTGAAGGGTTACTACCCCTTCAAATGATAATCAGATCGGTTTACTCCTGAATATTTTTAATATACATACATAAATATTTGTTAGCAGAATTAACGGCCAAAATTAATTTAAATTTTTTAAGTAAAAAAATTGTATAACGGTAAACAACGTTGGAACTAAAAATTTTGTTGGAGATAAAAGAGAATAGTTTCGAAGAGAAAACTCTTTAAAAATTGAAAACTTGTTTATAGATTTTTTTATTATTTAAATAATATCTAGCAGCTGAGTTGAAAAATGAAACGAAAAATACTTGAACACATACTATAAAATGATCGCTTAGGCAAGTGATACAACTCACGTACCCAAATGATGATTGGTTTGGTAATATGGATTTAATACTTCTTGCTGTTATTTTTGATTGTAACATTCAAAATATACAATAAACAACAACACAATATGTGTATAAAAACGACATAATTCTTCATACACATACCTACGTGTAGGTAAAAAAGAAACGAGAAACCACTTTAATAAAAACAACACAACTCGTTACGATTTCGGGTAGACAAGCACAAGACAAAAAACAATATACACCTTTAAAAGAAAAAAAATCTATACTCAAAGATTGACAAATTTTGTTTTAGAAAATTTATTAAATTTGTTTTAAGAAGACTTATTAAAAGTTTTTAGAAAGAATTAATTCTAGAAGTATTTAGAAATCAACAAACATCATTAAAATTAAAGATATGTATGAGTTTGTTTGTGAGATTTGTCTAACGGATTATAAAATAAATTTAACAAGAGACGAATTAAAAAGAATATAAATATAATACCTATGCCGATATAATTGTAAGTGTTGCGAAACTATTTAATAATAATACTTCACCGTATACCTAACTCACAGCCCTTTAAATATTATTTTAAAATTTGATATATAATTGTTCTCTGAAGCTCATGAAGAATAGCATTCAAAGAATATAGACTATTGCAATATTTTGTCGATTATTCTTGTGTATTATTCTTCTTAAGCGCAACGCAACCCCATCCAAAATAGAAATTGATATTATTGAAATCTCTTACATAGGCTTTAACGCAACATATTTTAATACTAAATTTTAACGGTCGAAAGGATTTTAAAGTCGAATCATTTATTAGCTCAACTATATTTTTTCATCGTTTGAATTGGAAATTATTCAAGCTCAAGATCAATAGTATTCTCTTTAACGCAAACACATTAAAACAATTTTCAATACATATATACATATGTATGTATGTTATTAAAGTAATAAAATTAAATACTATAAATATAAATTAAAATAGTATATTTCAATGTTTATTGTCAATATAACTCAAGTAAAAAACCATAGAATGAAATATTTTTGTAAAATTTGTTCAATTTTTTTTTATTCTTATTTTAATTGTATTATCAGTAAAATATTCATTTTATATTTCTTGATGTGATGTGATAACATTAAAAGGTAATAATAATTAAGATAAAAAAGTAATCGTTTTCATTGCGAATTAATATTCCGTGGTTTTGGTGGCAACTGCCTTGTGCGTTTAAAGTATAACCTCGTTAATCCTCATAATGACTAATCCGGACTGCATTTAACAACTTAACATTTCCTTATTGTAACGTTTTAATCTGATGCAATAAAAACTATATTTTTTTTATTACACAGAAAAAAATGTTTGTTTAACAAACTCTTACTCATATTTCATTGTGGTTTTATTAAATATTGTTGCAAGATGTAAATAAGTTAATTGTGTGGCCGGCCATAAGTTATAACAGCCAAAGAAAGTTGATCTCCAAACTCATGTTTCTAGCTTGAAAATTTCATTGTTTAAGAACACAATTTGATTAAATTTCAATTAATTAGTTATTTATACTTCACCAAATTATTGTCTATTTAGCACGGTTATCGTTATTAATCAATTAACACATAACCGCTTTTAAAATATTTTTGATACAAAAACAAGGGCTTTAATTAAAATTGTGTACAGTAATCCGGACAGCTCGATAGTTCGGATTGGTGTCTGCAATCAATTAATGCGACAATACTGTAATACATTTTTTTTTTAACAAAACAAGTAGGTATAATTAAATATCAAATCTTTTGTTTAAAGCTAACGTCAATGGTTTTCATCGTATTACAATTTGTCGTTAAGCCTTTGATTTGTGTAAAATTAGTTAAAAAGGTCGGATAGATAATTAATTGTAAAATAAATTAATTCCATAAAATTGGCAACACTGACAATTATATAGCAAGTGTCAAAAATGTTAGATACTCTTCAGCTTCGAAGGTGAATTTCTAACAATAATGTAGATTGCAAATTATTTTTCTTTATAAAAAACCCCACATTTTTTACATTCATCTTTTAATCAAAAGAGAATATTATTTCTCAATTAAATAGAGACTAAAAAGAGTTTTGTGCTCTTTAAATACTAAAAAATGTTTCTTTTTTTAAAAATATATAAAGCAATTCGTTCGAAAATATAATAAAAACCACTACAATTATAAGTAAAGCAACAACAACAACAAAAGTAAGAAAGAAAAAATCAACTAGTCCAACCAACGAACTAACCCAATATCCATGCCTACCTTAACCCAATTCATTTATTGAAATTATTATTTAACAAAGAGAAAACTTTTTTTTTTTTATAATTCGTTTTAACAATTAAACATTTGCCAACAAAACAACGCGTCATTATTTTTAATCAGTCAAGTCTATACACAAAAAAATTGTATCGAAAAATATCAACAAATTAAAATAAAAATTAAACAAAATTAAATTGAAAAACTTAAAAAAACGTGTAAAATTAAAATGCGTATGTAAATGGAAATAAATTTGTGTCATAATCGAGAGATAAATTTAATGGGTTTGTTTAAAGTTTCATTATATAATTATTAAAGAATGAAAGAGATTTAAATTAAACAAAAAAATTTCATAAATTCCAGCTCTGTCAGAGAGAAAACTCAACAGCTACATAAGAGCAAAATCCAGCCACTAACAACCGTTATAGAGTGAGAACAAAAAATAAACTTGCTCAACATATTTACTTCTTCGAGAAAAGCACAGAGAGAAAGATATATAATACATATTTATTATCTTAACAGAAAGGAAAAAAAAATAAGTCCCTTGCTTGCCAAACGTCAAACAACAACAACAGAAAATTCTCCCGTCTAAAGTCAAAAAACATTTCCTTTGCAAAAACAACAAAAACCAAAAACGAATTCTTCCACGCATGAAATTCGTAAAAAGATCACTTGAAACTATTAACAAAAACAACAAAAAAAACTTCCTAAAGATATTCAAATTAAAAAAATTGTGTAAAACACATTTTTTATTTATATTTCCAAACCACTCAAAATTTAATTCAACACCACACAACAAGATAAAAGACGAATTCTAAATTTATTAGAAGAACACTTCAAAGAAAACTTCCAAAAAAGAAAAAAAAATCTGAAAAATCTTCTTCCGTTAAATTTTTGTCAAAATTATATATTTGTGGACTTTGTTTTTGTTTTTTATTTTATTTTTTAATTTGATAAACATAAATTTTTTCCAACCTCAAAAAAACTCTGAGAAGAAGTAGAAAAGTCGTACTTCTTAATATACATTATAACGTCCCTACTGTTACGCTGAGGCGTTATGACAAATTCGATTGCGTCCTCGAAATGCCCGTCTGTCCTAACGTCCGGCAAATATGGTATGTCACAGCATCGCAGCATTAGCGATGATTCCAAAGAGTATATTTTTGTTAAACTTACTGATTCGGCCCTACGTGCAATTGAGGAGTATCAACGTAATAACCAAGCGAAACGTTCACAAAAAGGACAATGTCCCAAAATCCAATTTGTTGGCAATTCTGGTGTTATACAATTTCCCTCGCCTGAGGGTTCGAATGGTCCAGCAGGTGTACGAAAGTTTGGGTTTGGCATTGATGATGTTGAAGGCTCTTTGGAGTGCATGTCACAAGCGGGCGCAGACTTGGATGTTTTGGGAGCCCTCAATTATCGTATGCGCATCCTTGCCAATGACGATGTTTACGATACGACAAGAACAAAAATGGCCATTGCCGAGGAAACGGAGAAGAGTAAATGTATACGTGAAATTAAACCGAATCAAACAGACATTGGACGCAAGGTGAAAAGACCCATTTCGGCTGCCTCTATACAAGCTTATACGAATGGTGGTGTTTCGTCGTCATCGTTAAGTGGTAGCGGTACAGGCGCCGGTATTTTGGGTGGTAGTAGCAGCATTAGTAGCAGTAGTAGCATCAATGGCAGCAGTAGTTATATAAGTAACAACAGCAGCATCAGTAGTAATAGTAATAGTCGTAATAAATTATCAGCAACAACGCTCAACCAGCACTCACCTCCAGGGGGAGGCGGTGGAGGAGGAGTACACTCAAGTTCTTCACGTTTGTTAGCGGCTGCAGCCTCACGTGTCTCTCCTAATCCCTCGTTGATTGGAGGTAGTGGTACTGTAGGAAATAACAGCAGCAGTAATAATCGTTATGGCAGTCCTTCAAATCTTTCCAACTCTTCCAGTTTACCATCGATTTTGACGTCCGCTTCATCAATATCATCCAGTTATCAATCAGGTGGAGCGTCTTGTGGCAATTCGCCCCCTGGTTCAGGCATCATCACTAATCATTTAACGTCTTCTTCCATGTCGTCTTTGCAAAATCAGACTAAAAAACCTATGGCGAGAAATGGTAGTTCATCTATGCTTGGCTCAAAAGCCTCTCTGGGCAATAAATCTAATGGAAATAGTAAAAATATGGATGTGTCGCGGCGTAAAATCCGTGAACGTCTCATACATCTCTTGGCTTTGAAACCTTTCAAAAAACCCGAACTCTATTCCCGATTACAAAACGAGGGTTTGGGCCAACGAGAACGACAACTAATCTCAACCATACTCAAAGACATATCGACATTGTCGCGTGACAATACATACAATTTACGACGTAGTATGTGGAATGATGTTGATGAAAATTGGCAGTTTTTCTCTGAACAAGAAATACAACAATTGAAGAGACGTAAGCCACAGAATCTAACACCACCCATGAGCTCAGATGCCGGCAGTTCAACATCGGGTCAAAGTCCGACATCTTCTACTCACACTGGGAGTCCGCCCCCATTGGTGGGTGGCGCTAGTTTGGCTGCTATGATGAGTGGAGGTGTGGCGGGTGGGGTGAAACGGGCTAATCTTGAGCCAGATATATATGATGGGGCCTTAGCATTGGCTATGCAATCGAAAAAACAACGCATAAGCCATTACAAAAAGGATGGAACTAGTAGTAGTAGTGTGCCGCCTACAGTAAACGTGAGCAGCAACACGGGCGCTGGCGCAAGAATACATATGGGAGGAGGCAATAACATAGCTACATATAATCAGAATCATCGTTCATCAGCGGCGGCTTATTCTCCCCACAATTACAATGCGGGCAATAACAATGGCAACGATGAGAATTCTGGAAATTCTGATTTGACATTTAATGTGCTTAATAATATGGATGACTTTATACAACACACGGCCGTGGGGGGAGATCAAAATTTTGCACAACGTAGTAAAACTACAAATGGTAATAAGATGTCATCCTCCAACAACTCAAGCAGCGGCGGCAGTAGTAATAATAACAGTGCAACAACAATGTCGTCTTCTTCATCATCAACGAAAGAAAAACGTAACTCTAGTGGCAGTAGTTCTAGTGGTTACGGCAGTAATCGTGAATCTTCATCGTCGTCAGCCATGCGTCGTAATAATTCTCCAACGCCATATGCAAATAATTTTGTGCCTGAAACTAAAATTTCTTCAAACTCCAGCAGCAGTAGCGGTAGAAATCTACAACAACAACAAAGACTACAACAGTCTTTTTCGTCGGCATCGTCTTTGTCACCGAGCTACAGCAATAACCCTTCTCACAAATCAAACAGCAGCAATAGTGTCATACCAAACTTAAATGAAGACTATATAATACCCCCTACTACTAATACAACAACAATGTCCTTATCATCCTCCTCAACTTCTAACCGTTCAAGGCATCATTCATTTTCATCAAACGGCCGTGGTAGTGAATCATCGTCAAGCAAACATTCGCGGTCTTCGACACCGACCCAAAAGCATTCTAGCAAACACAGCAACAAAAATTCAACTGTTCCAACACAACCACAGCAACAACCGCTGCAGCAGCAACATCATCAACAACAACCTTTATATACTAACACTACTGGTACACCACCCCAAACTGCCTCGCATTCATCTCAACAACAACCACAGGAACACTCTTCGCCCACACAACAAATTGCCGCAGCTGCCTCAACATTTTCGTTAACCCATCACTCCACTTCAACAGGAGACGCACCTCGCTATGATTTTAGCAGTTATACGCCCATAACAAGTATCGAACAGAGGCGCCGATACAAGACTGAATTTGAGAGTGATTACGATGAGTATCGTAAACTTTTGGAACAAATCGAAAGTGTTGGACATCGGTTTCGTCAATTGGCTGAACGTTTAAATCAGGTACAACAGGGTTGTACCGACTATTATAATATTAAGAATCAGATTGTTTCCGAATATAATCGTATACGCAAAGAGGAGGCCATCAATCGTGATAAGCAGAGATTTGATTATTTGCATGAGAAACTAGCGCACATAAAACAATTGGTTATGGATTATGATAAAAAATTAACAAGTGGTTTGGCAGCAACGACAACAACAGTACCGCCAACCCAACAGCAGCAGCAATATCAACAACACCAACACCCTTCACTAGTACAAGCAACACCACAGCAACAACAACAACAACAGCAGCAGCAGCAAACCACTATAACGAATAACTCTGCTCATTTATCACCAATGATACAAAGTAGTGGTGAAAGCAATCATTCTCCTCCTTTGGTAGTAATGAATTCTTCTTCGTCGTCTTTCCATACAAAAAAGAGTTCAAAACATCATCAAAGACACCAGCAGCAGCAACATCAGCAGGAAGAACAGCAGCATCAACAACAAGAACACTATCAACAACATCATGAACCAGAAACGATACAAATGGATGAAACATCGTCATTGTATCCATATAATGATATTCATTTGCATCAGCAGCAACAACAACAACCTGCTTCTTCGTCACATTCTGCAAATAAGCAACAACATGAGCAGCAACAATCACAAACTCACAGTAATGCTTCAGATTCTGATAGCGATTCTTCATCCTCATCATCTTCATCTAACGATGATAATTCAGATGATGATAATTCTGATGCTTCAGACGATGATGATGATGATGATGACAACTCTGATAATATGTCAAACGATGATGATGACCAATGATCAAGACCATAGCAATGCCCCCTTGTTACTGATGATGATGACAACCACAAAACACTCTTATTATTGTTCTTCAACACTACTACTACTACTTGGTTTATATGTGTACAATATATATATGTATATATATATATATACATTTTTTTTAATTATTAAATAATAAATAATGCAAATCAACAAAAAATCGAAATATATAAACTATTTCTAATGTGTAGTGGAATAAAAACTTGGAATGAAAACAATTTTTGTTAAAGATTGATTTTTCGTTAGGTTAGAATAAAGATTGTATTAAAAAAATATATGATTATTTGGAAAATGTCTAAAGATGATGAATGTTTTAGAATGAATGTTAAAATTCCAAGCCAATCTTAAAAAAAAAAAACAAGCTGCACAATGTCTATCTATAATCTAAAATTAAAATGGAATTTTGTATGAAAAAAAGTGAGTTGATAGAAAGCCAATGGTAAGAAAGATTTTCATGACTCAGTTTTTGTTTATCGATAATAGATTAAACAATCATACTCTCAAATAAGAGAGAGAGAGAGAGAGCGAATGAGGTTCTAACACGTTTATCAATTGTTTTTATTTATTTTTTCATGAATGCCAATTATATATTATTGATAACTTTGTTTTTAGAATTAATTTTTTTATCAAAATACTTATTATTTACTCATTCTAAAATTTAGAAGAAAAAAACTCAAAATTAAAGTAAAGCAGTTGGAAATAAGAAATGAAATTCATAATTTATTGTTTCATTTAAAATTATTTTTTTTTTTACAATCGTATTAATGGAAAAAAAAATGTGTCAAGTAGTTTTATTTAAAATTTTTATTTAACTTTCTTAATTATTCATAAATTAAAATAATATAAATCCTGATAATATGAATAATCTATTTTTATTATATTCTGTATTTATAATTCAGACATTTTTATTTTCCGATGAATTGGTAAATTAATTTAATAATTTAGTAAAATTATTTGATTGATTGACGAATAAAAATACTGAAGTCTGAATTGAAAATATAAACAATATTTCATATCATTCCCCCCTAACTGATATTAAAGAATCAATTGATATTTTAAAAAGTCAAGTTTTCATCTGAAATTTAAACTATATTATTTCTCATTTGAAATTTGATAATGGTAATAAACGAATTTGAATAAGAATCCTTAATATTTTTCTAAAAATACATCGATTGCATTTGATTGGTTTTTTTTTTTTAATTATCTCAAAGACCAATTGATATTAACCAATTCAACTGAAATCATGAAACTTCAACTGAAATCATGAAACTTCTTCTTCAAAGTTTTTTTTTTTTTTTTAATTACAACCTTGTTCTTGTTATATGTCCAGTTAATTCGTTCCTCTACTTCATTGGAGAACTAGTTTATATGTTTTCAAAAAAATATAAAAATAAAAAAACCTAAAGAAAAATTTAAATTAAATATAAAAACAAAACAAAAATATTATGTTGAAATTATTTGTAAGCATAAGTGAACTTATACACATAATTTGCAAGCAAAAAAAAAAATCCCTCAAAAAAATTATAAGAAAATAAAGAATTTTTTTATATACTATATAATAAACTTATATATAATTATTAATTAATATTAATACAAAAAAACGCTCCCCAAAAAAAAATCACTAAAGTGTAAAACGCAAAACATTTGTAACAATATAACATCTTTTTTTAATAATTGTGTAATAATTAGCATCGTAAGCCTTTTAATTTTTTTATTATTATTTTTTATTTAAGTTAAAATTATTTGTTTTTTTTCACACAGTTTTCAAGTTAACATATGTTTCAAAAAAATTAAAAGCATTTTTTGTTTTTCATTTAAATAAAAATAAATAAAGTCCTTAAAACACGTGTTTTAAACAACGCACACATACACATTCGACTATCAACAAGGAGAAAACTAGCTAATATCTTCGTTAAAACTGGCCTTGGGAAAAAAATCGTATGATTTAAAGAGTTTTTATTTTTAGTAGTTTTTAGAAATATTTTTATGAAAAGAAAAAAAAAACGTTACGATTATGGCTGAGTGAGCGAACTGGCTTAACGAAATATAAATGAATTACTTTTGTAAAACAGTTAATATTTGACAAAGATATTCAAATTGTTTAGTGATAAATGAGTTTACAATTTAGTTTGGTAATTCCCATACGCATTGAATTGTAAAGATGTTGTATGTATGTTGTAAAACTTTCTAAAGTTATGAAACAGTTTGTATTTTTCATCTCTCTGTTAAAGAGTTATTCCTGGAATTTAATTTTTTTTATTAAAATTGTTAAAATATTTATATTTTATCATTTTTTGAATTTTTAAGCATTTGTTGCATAGTGTTTTGAATTTTTAAGCATTTGTTGCATAGTGTTTTAATTGCTTATTATTACATTTATACATATATATATATTTTATTTTATTGCTCTTTTTTTTCAATTATAATTTTTATTTCTTGCTCTTTTTTATTATAATTATTATAAATAAAAACCATATTAAATTTATAAAGTTGTTAAAAAGAAAAAAAAAAATAATAAAAAAAAATCAACACTTGTGCAATTCTTAAGAAATTGAGAAGAAAAAATTAAAAAAAAAGATTTTTGGCGTTTTATTAATGAAATATTTTAAAGATTAAAAAATTACACAAAAATGGCCTGCAATATTCCACATATAGTATTAAATCTGAATATTTATTTTTAATCTCTAGTTCAGATTCTGAATTGAAACGAAAAAATTTTATTAGCAAACGAATGGAGTACATATTTAAGGCATTAACTCGAAAATTTGTTGACTATTTGTTAAAATGAATTAATTAATTATCTCCGCAAATTGATTTTATTGGACTTGTTTACTTCCTTAGAAACTAATTACTTCTTAGGTATCTTCATACCACAGTTTGTAACTCCTCAAAATATTTTTTTATTATAAAATTAAAAAATATTTGTTGTTTTTGTAAACCTTTTTTTCTGAATGTAAAAAAAAAAATATTCTCTTCCCAGACAAATGTAGTGATAGGTTTTCCTAGACATCATAAAAAATAATTTTATCTATTTAAGTTACAAAATATAAAATCTAAAATATATTTAGTCTTGAGATATCAGTGCAAAAATAATCTTTGACCTTTTTCTCTTTAATGTTATAACTCGGGTATCTAGCTCTAACAGTTCCTGAAATTTGGCGACGCGAAAAGTGAAAAAAATCATAATAAACTCACTGAAATGGTCTAGAATAGTTGTGCTTATCTTTAGAATTTGTTAATCAATAATTATAATGGAGGTCCTATTTAAAAGGTATTGTGACATCCCTGACATGTACCAACATTTTATTTACGAAGGGTCAAGGGCCATAATCACATGATCAAAATGTTATGTAATATCTTATAAAGCGATTTTTTTTTTAAATATTTCATTCGCTCCAAACTATAACATGCTAAGTCGAGGAAGTCAGTTTTCATGTGAAGCTATCAAAGTTTATTGGCTATGTCTCGTAATCGGGTCTAGAATTTTGGGTCTTTCACTGTTTTCGTTGCTATTTTAATAAACACTTTTTAGTACATTTAAATTTATAAAATTAGTGAGTTAGCATCATTTCGTTGTTTTATTTTCTTACGTACATTGGTCCTCTAAAAAAAATGAGAAGTCATTCTAATAGAATCATATCATATTTTCATTGCTTCCAAAGGAAGAATTTATTTGGAAGCGATTTAAACAATTACCAAAGATGCAATGAAAAAAATTACACTTTCAAATCTAAATAATATCAAATGGATTTTGAGAGCATTGGGAACTACAAATTTGTATTGAGAAATCAAAAAATTAAAATAAATAATTTATATAAGAAAGTAGAAAAATAATATTGGAAAAAGGATAATTGATCTTAAAGTAAATAATAATTTTGGGTAAATAAAAATGTTATATTGAAGGTTAGAGTAAATTGGAAAAAGTAACATTGAGTACTCATAAAAAAGATTTATGTAACGAAATATCTACTCGGAAAAAATTATTTACCATGACTTCTAGCACTAGTTAAAATAAAAGACAACTTCCGTCCTATGATAAGCTGATGCTGAATTCATTGGTTTTGATCAAAACTTTCATATCATCCCGATCCAAGAATGACATCTATTTTACTTCCGTGGGTGGTCTTTTTTTCTGGGATAACTTAGTATACAAGCCGAGTTTATTTAGAATTCTAAAAAAATAAGTTCAAAACCAAAGTATACATGCAATAAAATCTTTAAATTTTCTGTTTTATTCTGACATTTTTGCGTATAACTTTTGATTTGCTTAAAAATTTTGATTTGATTGGCCGAAAGTCGACAGAATTAAGAATGAAGATCACAGCTGTTAAAAAGTAAATGTCTATAAAACCATGCTAAGGCGAATTAGCATTTTATATATAGTATGGAGCCATCGATATGTTGGCAATCGTCTGTGCTAAATATAATGCGTTATGTTCTTGGTTTTTAAATTATAAATGAAACGGTGTAATTACATTCAGAGTTATAAAAATATAAAAATGTGTTTTACCTCTACACAGAATATATATGATTTTAAACAAAAAAAGACAAAAATAAAAGTTTTAAATTTACTTTTCTGTAACTACTAAATTTTATAATTGGCTGAATTTTTATTTATAACTCAGTATCAAATCCGAATTCACTAATGCAATTTAGCAAGTGTGGAAATGATTATCAGCACCAACATATATATATATATATACAGTGAGTGACAATACAATGGAAACTTTTCAAAAGATACATTTTTGGGCGTCTTGAGCGGCCAATGTCAAAAAATTGGACCATAAAAGTAAAAACTCTTTTATAATATAGTTATTTGGCCATTCTTGAAGTTGTATTTTATATTTAAATTAAGCTAGTAAGGCCTATATCTGTGGTTTTCTGGAATAACCGCGTATGTCCATTTTTGTCAGTTTTGAGTTAACGATGCCAAATATATTAAGTTTTAACGCTCTTTACATGTATTAAATTAAAAAAAAAAATATTGAACATTTCTGAGCTTTTTTCTTTAAATAACGACGTAACTTAAATGTTTATTAAATTAATTTGCAGCACTATCGACGTATGTCAACCTACGTTTGATCGCCGACAAATTATTTTCTCAGAAAACGACACATAGCTTGTTATTAATGAAAAAAAAATGCAATATAATTTTGGATTATTTTTCAGTTTATAACCACTTATAAAAACTTGTGTGTTTATTTTTTGTCACTATTATTCTTGATACGTTGTTATATTCTCATCCTAAGTCCCGTTAACTTTTTGTTGACGAACAAAAAAATCCATTTTTCAATCAGCAACAACTTATGTCTACATGGGTGGTTGCATTGGTAGTTTTCTTTTTCAAAGAAAACGACGTTTGTCGACATAAGTTGTTTTATCTGCACACTAAGTGTTATTTACATATTGTTTTTTCGTCCTTCTCTAGGATCTATTTCTCTGAAGATTTTTGATTCAAAATTTTATATAAAGTATTTATTGCCCATATCTACAGGACTGTTAAATAAAAAGCTCTAAAAACTTTATATCGAGCCCATAATTTCAAATATAACGTTTTTTGGCTCCCCTAAACATTTTGATTTTATGACACGCGGTTATTCTAGAAAACCACAAATATGTCTAATGTAAATAAAAGTTGTTTTTTTTTCCTTATTACATTTTTCCCAACATTTCGACAATTTTTGCTTACTTTTTCAAGGGACGTAGTAACATGATATTTTCTTTTTACATTAAATTTACACACAACTTAAAACAAAAATTACATTGAACATAAAATTTAAAAATATGTAAGCAAAATTTTAAAACAACACAGCTTTAAATTAATATCACAGTGAAGTTTTATTTATGGTCATATTAATTTAATTTAAATATAAAATACAACTCTTTTATTTATTTAAAAATTTGTATGTTTTATTTATTTAAAAAAGAAAAAATAATAAGTTTTTATTGTTCCGTTTGAGATCATGTAATACATATGGGGGGTTTCATGTCAAGTGCACCAACTTTTGAAACCGATGTCTTCCGATCGGGATGAAATTTGCACCAAGGATAGTCCTATTGGATAGTAGTTTAGACACAATTTTTCAATAAGATCGGTCCAGATCTCTCTGAGTTAGAGGGGATCAAAATTTGACATTTTGGCCAAACAGGTGTTTCTTCTCATCCATGTAACTTATTACCTATTGTTCTCAGAAAATTTTCTCCCAAATAGTTTAGATAGATATTTCTTCAATATTTCGGGAAAATACTTAAAAAAAAAAAAATTTTTAGACTTTTTTTGCTAAATTAAAGCATTTTTTGCCTTTTTTTTCAAAAAGTGAATTTTTTTTTTATTTTTTCATAAGAAAGCTTAGGATTTTTCCTTTAAGAGCTTTTTGGTCGCTTAGTGGGATGGGAGTGGGATATCTATCAAAAAATGTTTTGTAACTCAACGGTTTTTCAATTTTTCACAAATGCACTATTTTGAATTTTTTCCTATTTGTGTGTAAAACCTTACAATTAAAACTTGTACTGAGAAACTAGACAAATTAACCTTTCCGAAGGTATGTAACATAACTTCATAACATAACAGAAGAGAATGGTTATCTGTAACCTGAAACAGTTATTTGCAACATTTCAATCTGGCTTCACGAAATTAACCCAAATTTACCATGAAAATGTTAAACTGATGTGGAAGGAAATCAACTTAAAGTATTTAACAGATGATTCGGCAGAAGATTTACACGATTACCGCGATTGCCTTAAATTGGCTATGTGTCCTAATGCAACAACTTCTTGCCACTTAGGTGAATGTACCAATTGCCTGAAAAACACATTCATCAAAGAAAATTTAATCAACTCTTTAGATCGATAATATATAGAGGAGGTCAAATTTGATTCTTGGATTCAGACTGACAGATGCACATTGAAAACAATCATTTTAAATGTGGATGATTTTGTGGAAGAAATGTGTACAGGATTGCTAAACTTGAGAAACCATGACTTTTTAGTCAAAGAGCAATGGTCATTCTTCAAGGATTTGAAGATACATTTGAAGTCTGGTGAATTCGTTATTTCATATGATTTCGCAGAAAACTATTAACATGTTCTTCATGATGCCATACAAGCATTCCACTTCAATAACGACCAAGCAACTATATTCACAGTAGTTATTTACTACGTGAACGATGAAAAACTGGAACACAAAAGTATGTCAATCATATCCTACGATTTAAAACATGATAGCTTGCAGTTTATGAGTACCAGAAGAGAATACTAAAATTTCTAAAATCTAAATTTACAGTAAAGAAGGTATACTACGTTTCGGACGGAGCTCGTCAACATTTTAAAAACAAAGGTAGCTTGGCAAATCTTATGGCCCATGAAAAAGATTTTGGAATGCCAGCTGAGTGGCATTTTCATCCTACTGCTCATGGTAAAGGAGCATGTGATGGTATTGGAGCAAACCTTAAAAGAAATGCAGCGAAGTATAGCCTCCAGTGCTCTCATCAAGATCGCATCTTAGATGCGACTGCTTTATTCCATTGGGCAAAGAGTTATTGTAAAGAAACTAAAATAGTTTTTAGTAGCAAAGGAAACATTGAAAACACTGAAGAGCAGATTCGATGCTGCGGTAACAATCGATGGCACCGCTCAATACCATGCTTTTATACCGCTTGTCGATGGAAGACTCAAGTTGAAAAAGTTTTCTGCCTCTATTTAATGCGATTTCTTTCCAAAGACAACAAATAAACCAGCAGCGAAATCAACAGCTGAACCTAGTAACGCCAAGAAAGGATTGACAAAAAAACGCAGTAAATAAAGGCGACAAAAAAGCTGGATGAAAGACTGGGTATTTAAAAATTTACAAGACTTAAATACTTCATCAGCTACAATAAATTAAGTATAAAAATAGTTATGATATAAATGGATCTAATGTAATTAAGATTAAATTTTATTAAATTATTTATCTTTTTATTTTTAATATTATTATTATACATTAATTTAATTATTATTACAAATAAATAAAAAATAATAATTTTTCAACATTTCTATAGGAAAAAAGTGATTTTTTTTCCTGAGGTTAACATATTCTGGGTATTACAGTATCGAGGGTATGAAATTTTAGTTAGGTATGTTACATACCTTCGGAAAGGTTAATTTGTCTAGTTTCTCAGTATATGTTTTATTTGTAAGGTTTTACACACAAATAGGAAAAAATTCAAAATAGTGCATTTGTGAAAAATTGAAAAACCGTTGTCTTGAGTTACAAAACATTTATTTTGATAGATATCCCACTCCCATCCCACTAAGCGACCAAAAAGCTCTTAAAGGAAAAATCCTAAGCTTTCTAATGAAAAAAAAAAAAAAAAAAAATGCACTTTTTGAAAAAAAGGCAAAAAATGCTTTAATTTAGCAAAAAAAAAAAAAAAAAAAAAAAGTCTAAAAATTTTTTTTTTTTTTTTAAGTATTTTTTTCCGAAATATTGAAGAAATATCTATCCAAACTATTTGGGAGAAAATTTTCTGAGAACAATAGGTAATATGTTACACGGATGAGAAGAAACACCTGTTTGGCCAAAATGTCAAATTTTGATCCCTCTAACTCAGAGAGATCTGGACCGATCTTATTGAAAAATTGTGTCTAAACTACTATCCAATAGGACTAACCTTGAGCAAATTTCATCCCGATCGGAAGACATCGGTTTCAAAAGTTGGTGCACTTGACATGAAATCCCCCATATGTATATTTTCTAATAATAAAAAAGATAATTTTTTTAATGTAAGAGAAATATTGAAAAATTGAAGACAGCGCTAGATGGAGTAGCCACTTTCGAACAACACGACTTGTTCATCCTCTACATCCTACTATTTAACTCAAACATTTGAGAGAAAAGAATATTTGTTTCTTTTTATACAAGAGAAGCTGAGTTTTTTTTTCCAATTTTTAACTTTCTCTAACTTAACATTTTGTTGGGTCAGCCATTATTTTTTAGTACTGCTTCACAATGGATATCATCATCAATTAAATTGTTGATGATATTCATTAAAATTTTTTGCACTCTGAATTTACTGCCTCTATGAGATCTGGGGGGCTAATCGCCGCATTCGATATCGAGTAAAATCAATCGAAATTTCATATTTTGGTTTATTAAAGAAGACCGTTGAACGTCAGACCCCGTTTCTATTTTACTCTTAACTAGGCGCCACAATTCGTTAACTGCGACAGAGTATTATTGATGGTATTTTATTTTGGAAAAAAAATCTCGAAAAAATGTCTTGTTTGTGTAAAATCGTGTCCGTATTTTTCGATCTTCAATTTCCCATAGATTTTCTATTATTATTATTATTATTATTATTATTATTATTATTATTATTATTATTATTATTATTAATTGGGCTGGCCATTTCAAAACACTAACTGTATTAGATTGTAGCAACATGTTGGAACTTCCAGACATCATTTAGAATTTGCCTCAATCCAAATCCATTTAGAGTATATTTTACTACATGAATTAGACTCATTCCTTGGCCCGTAAAGCAACCCCAAACCATAATAATGTATATTTTGGTCGTCATACAAGCGTCCTCCATCATGGTCTCTTAAATTAAACTTGGAATCATTTGAAAAGAGAACAGTATTTCAATTTCGTCTTGACCAGTTCATGTTCTTATAGGAAAATTTATGCGAACCCAGACGTTTTTTTTTTTATATCAGTGGTTTCTTCACAGGACGATAGCAACCCAGATCGAGCACATATTTTTTGTTTCAGATTGTGAATGACCTCTTTAGGTAGCATTTTTTTTTAACCTTGAATAATAAATTATAATGTCATGCCGCCTAAATGTTGAGTCGTCACCGTACCTCTCTGGATTTAAATACTTCACAAAAGTTTATTTTTGCCATTATTTTATGATAATTAATTAAAAGATTAAAACATTGAAAAATACAATTGTGTTTAAGAAACAATTAAAAGCAACTTCAGATACTATAAATATTTAAATAACGGTTAAGATTTTATATATTTTCTTTCATATCACCTTCTATTTTTATTGTTTTAATCAACTCTGGTACAGAAGTTTAAATGTTTCCATTGTTTTGTCATCACTAAAAAAATTTTATCTTATTTTTTCGAAAGATAAAATTCTGAAAAAAAAAATAGTTTTTTACTTATTAAATAATCACTTATGAAATGCGATCTTTCGTATTGGAATTTTATAAATAACCACTTTCTAAATTGTTTAAAGGTGGGTATCAATATGTTTATTCATTTTATGCTTCGAACTAATTATTGCATAATTAAAAATGTACAAAAAAAAAAAATAAAGTTTAACTATTGTTATCGAACAGTTGCTGTATTTTTATTTATTAATAGCGGTTTTCACTCTTGCGAGCATATCTTCAATAGAAGCATTAACTTTGTGCTTCAAAGTGTGAATGCCCTTTTAAAATAAATTTCATTATTGCAACAAGATCTTAATTTTATTTCTTCATTCTATTTTGAATTTAAAAAATGAAAAGAAAATTATTGATAGTGCACAAATTTTTATTTATAAATTAAATAAAAATTAAATTTAAAGACAAAATAAAATGACAAGTCAACATAGAAAAGAAAATAAACTAATACAATTTCTTTTATTTCATATGTGTTTGCATTTTAAATAAATTTAAAAAACAAAATATTTCTTCTTTGGTGGACATAGCAACCAGCTGTTTTTGTATTTTTATTTCACCTTATCATAAGTTTAACGTTGGCACTCAGTTCAATTATAGCACTCTTTAAGTTGTGTAAAAGTAATCAAACATAATCAGTTGTTTGGAAATGTCAAGAATAACGTTCCGTTTACCAGGACATTTCAATTTGTTATTGTTATAAATGATTTTTATAGACCAATTTCAATCAGCTAATTCGATAGGTTACCGTATGAACAGGGATGGAATCGTCGCATTCATTATCGAAATTTTTCGATTGAAATTATTTTTTTATTTTCCAAAATAAAATACTAATGCTGTTTTCTTTTTTGACAAATAATGCACTTTTTTCGAAAAGTGTATTTTTTTATACATTCTAAATTAAGAGCAACCCATTTTTATACATCAATCGAAAGGTCTCAAAGTCGAGCGCTCCTTTCAGGTCATAATGTGAGAATATTTCCACATTGTTTCCCTTTTTTGAATATTTTCACCCCATGACTTCAAAGAGGATAATAATCAAAATTTTTTGCATTTTATGGACATAGCACTTTGAGACCTTTCGATTGATGTATAAAATTAGGTTACTCTTAATTTAGAATATATAAAAAATACACTTTTCGAAAAAAGTGCAAATAAAATGCGAATTTTTTTATCAGAAAAGAAAACGCCATAAGAGAAATTTTACTCTGTCACTGCTAACGAGTTATGGTCCATAGTTAATAGTAAAAGTTAAACGAGGTCTCACGATTGTCCGTCTTCTTTAAATAATAAACCAAAATATAGAATTTCGATTGATTTTACTCGATATCGAATGCGACGATTTACCCCCCAGAATTGCAACGTATGAAGTTAAAAGTGCACGACATAGTTACGTCGTCAAATTATAACGTATTAAATACGAAAAACGTATTTGCGGCTACTTCTAAATAGTGTCACAAGTGGCATATGAAAAATGCCAGAAATCAAAATAATTTTTGTGTTTTAAACAAAATTACCCTAAATATAAATGACGTCGTACGATCCAATTCCCCTAGTACGGTAAGTTACAATCGGCCTTAAGCATTTAGTTTAATTTGTGAGCACAACTTTATAGGCTATAGAAAAAAAAACTGAAGCATGCAAGTGTTTTTACTACCTATTGCGAGAATATTTTATATATAAATGTAAACGTATACTATATTTTTTAAATAGTCATATAAAATACCTATTTACAATGACAAAAACAACAACAAATATAAAACAAACTCCTATTTTTTATTAAACAGTGAATTATAACAAACATTTTAGAAAAAAAGGATCAATAATTGTTTAATATAGTTTAAGTAATAGAAAACAAGAAAAAAGGATGCATGGATTTTTTTTTTTTTTTTAATTTTTAGTTTTCAAATCACATCCATTTCGTTCGTCCATATACAACTTTTACAAAAAATAAAAGAAATAAAAACAATTTACTTAAAATATTGTGTTTCATGTTGTGTTACATTAATAAAAAATAAAATATATTGTAATTTTAAACGAAACCATATACGTTGTGCCTTTTCTATTATAAGAATTGGTTCTTGGAAAAGGTTAATTTTAAACATAGAATTTATTACATTCAAAAATATTACAAATTTGTGATTATTTTTGAAAGAAGTCCATATCTTTTAAAACATGATTATCGACAACAGTTTGAGCGTAATTCTATATCATTTTGAAAGTGCAATATTTGTTGGATTCAAACCAAGGATTATGTTACTACTGCTATACGCCAATGTATAGCAGAAACATGGTTCATACAAATGGATTTCAACAAATTTATTTGTTTTTAGAACATCAAAATTACAGAAAAGTTTCCAAAAATTTTAAATACATACATAAATATGTACCTCAAATTGTTAAAATGACAAAAACAACACTTTCCAATGTTAGGAGGAGTACTTCGTTAGAATTTTGTTGTTATAAACATTCTTACTTTTTCCTTATTTTACAAATCATTAGCTGACTAACAAAAAATTTCAAAATATAGTTTTTGATTGATTATGAAGCATATCATCAAATGCGATGTCCCCACACACTTTAATGAGTATCAAGACTTGACTAGAAGCGCATGTATAACAATGTAACATGTTTTGCTTTTCCTCTAAAATTAAAATGTTACTATTGTCCTACAATTTGAAATATTGTACGAGTATAGTATTTTATCACATTTGTATACAATTAAATTTTATAAACTTTAAATGCACAAAAAAATAGTTATTTTTACCAATCTTCCCCCAAATATTATTGTTTAAATTGTGTGTACTATTCTGCAGTTAAGAAAAATAATTAGGGAAAGTCATTTATACAAAACAGTGACAAATTTATACAAATTTTTGTTTAAACAAAATAAAGCAACTTATTTCTAAATAATTTATATATGTATCAAGAAATTACAATATATATATAATAAAAGTAGAAAATTATAATATAAAGCAACACGACAAAATAAAAATGTTGAGTGAAATTCTAGTTTAAATTTAAAAAAAAGTTTTAGTTATGAAAATTTTGCTCATTTATATTTAAAACTAAAATGCATTTAATTTAAAAACAAAATTATATGTTGGGTCCCTTAACAAAAACAAATTTGTGTTTTCCAGAAGTATATTGTAAATATTTTGCAAAAAAAAAATATTTTTTATCAAGTAAAAAAAAAGCAGACTTAAAAATATATATATATATTTTTTTCAGAAATATATTATAAATTTCTTTTTTTTTGCTAAATATTTTATTTTTTTATATATATAAAATCCCAACTAAATTTTAAACTCCCTGTGATTTGTTACGTAATTAAAAAATCTTAAATTTCATGTAATTTTTGAGTAAGCTGTTTAATTTTTTTTTTACTGTTAAAAAATTATTAGCTAAATTTAAAAAAGAAGTCTAACTTCTTCAACAAAAATTAAATGCAACAAAATTCCTGAAAACGTTTAAAGTAAAAATTAAGAATTGCCCACTTGATTTTGTTTTATCAAATTTTTATTTGCCAAAGTTTTCTACAATGTTGAAGGCAAATATACTTATAATTCAGAAGATAATGAAAGTTGGTATAAACTATGAAATGTTTTCCTTAGATTTTCGATTTTATTATCTACGAGTAACCGTCTAAGTTAAAATTACAACGGCGATGTTTCTAAATTAACATACAACGAATTTATTCAATGGTTTAAAATTCGATATATTCTTAAAATTATTACTTCATTTGTGCTGATTTCTTTCTGGTACAGCCAATAAGCGTCCAATCAATTCTAAACATGAAATATTTCCGAATTCATTCCTTTTCCCCTATGTTGCTGAAAAACTTACCTATTCAATTAAGTCCATTAATGTCTTAGAGTGTTAACACAATGCTGCTTTCTGTTGATTTTTCCGCTTCGGATAAAAAATTAACATAAATCGACGGACAACATTTTTTCCACTAAGATTTCGATTTTATTTTTCAATAACCTCGTGTTATTTTTCGTTTGCATCCATTTCTTTTTTTTTCTTTTGTATATTTTTAAAGGTAAAAATAACAACGTATGTTTTTGTTTTCAAAATTAAAAATGTGCAACGTTAAAAATGAAAGCGCTACAATCAAAATCGTATTAAAAAAAACGCTGAGGTTGTGTTTATACTCTTACTTTCCGCGAATTTCAGTCTTTTAAATTTGTTTTTTTTTTTCTTAATATTTGAATAAACATAAAAAATCTAAACATAATTTCTTTCATTCAAAGAAACTATTTGAAAATCAAACCTTATTTAAAGAACAAAAATCACATAAACGTAATTGCAACATTTTAATTTTGAAACCGGAAATTATTTAGGTAGATTTATCGAATTGATAAATTGATAAACGAATATTCTGATTTTGTTAAACTTTTTTTTAAAAAAAATTTAAAAAAAAAGTTAAAATTTCATTATTTATCTTTGGTTTAATATATTGTTGGGATTTTTAATCCTCTTTTTGTAAAATATATTTTCTTAGTGAATATTTTCGTATTTTATAAAAGTCATTAAAACAAATTTGTGTAACATTTGAAAATAGCAAACATTTATCTTTACATACAATTTATATATAAATTATACAAACTAAACGAAATACAAAACTAGGGATGTGCTAGTAATAGCTTAATCGAAAAATCAAAAATTATATTAATCATAATTGGATTTTTATTACTTAAAATTCAGGAATAATTATTTATTCAAAAATATTAACAATAATGTTATGTTGTTTTATTTAGTTTTCTATTATTTTTAATTAATTTTTAATTGTATTTTTTCATTGTGTTATATAAAAAGTTTTTATTTTGAATTAAATTATTATTAATTACAGTTATTTTTAATTGAAATTTTGTTTAATCGCTTAACTGATTAATATAGATAACGATTAATAAAAAAATTTGATTAATCTTTCAATCGCACATCCTAAAACTAAAAACGATATGGAAAGCAAGTAAAAAACCTTAACAACCAACAACAACAAATACTTAAATTAAAATTATAATATTAAGAACTACAATTATTCAAAATTAGCTTTTAAGAAGTAAATTTTGCTGACAAAACCAGCAAGGAACAAAAATAAAAATAAAAAAATATTAAGCAAATCATTATATTGTTTTTATGTAGTTTATATTATAAATAAAGAAAAATACTAAAGCTCCCCAAATACGACGAAAACAGAACTATAAGTAAAGAATCACAACCTTACAAAAGAAAACATATTTAAATAAAATTTAAAACAAATATTGATAAAAAAAAAATGATGTAGTTTTTTTAATTAATTTGAATTAAAATTAATTTCAACCAAGTATTAATGGGATCTCTGTCCCGGTATTACCAAGGACCGTTCAATTTTTTATTCCTTTTTTTCTACACATTTTTTAAATTTTACTGCCTCCCACAAATTAATAATCTTTATTATTGACATTTTAGTTAAATATTTAACGCTTTCTTCTTTTTCAAGAAATACAAGGCAAGAAATAAATTAACAACGTAATTTTCTCTGTATAACTAAATGTTAACAAATAAATAGAAAAGTAATGAAGTAGAAGAACTTTCGATTAAATATTTATTTAATTATTTATAGTATACAAATAAGACTAAATTTACAAAAAAAAAAAATAATAAATAAATAACACCATATCGTTTAGCATTCCTAACTTTTTTCGGAACTTCCGCCATGGACCTTTGAATTTCCTGTGTAGCAATGGTTTCAAGGCCATTTTTTATTTTTTGAATTTTGCAGTAGACATTTTTTTGTCGACATCCGATTAGTAAACAGTTTTCTTCAAATTTGAAAAAAAAAAACTAAAGTTTCAATTAGTCTTATTTGGAGAAAATATTGGCACAAATTATTTTTTTTTTCTTTTAGTTTTTCAATTATTTTGTTTCGTCGATGTTTCTATAAATTTCTGAAGAGCTGTATTATAAATTTTGCATTGACATTTTTAATATTTTATATTTTTTTTATATTTATTTTTTATTATTGTTTTGACATTCAAATCTTCTCTTCAACTCATGGTACGATTTTTCACTATGGCCCATGATTTTACCATTTAATGTATTTCGAACTTTCGAGTCTTGTAAGTGACAATTTCCGCCTGAACCAGTTTTTATCTATTTTATATTATTCTCCCCTTATAAATAAAAGAAATCTATTATTAACCCTTAAATTAAATTTTGAAAAAAAAATCAGTTAATATGTTTTTATACTGCATGTTGCATAAATTATATTGGATTTAGCATAAAATATCCTTTTTTTAATGTTACGAACAAATTAAATTTTAGTATGTACGAAATTTTTCTACAAAATTTACAAATTATTTTACGACGCTCTAATTCATTAAGTATTTTCTGAAAAATAAAATGTTAACACGTTTTTTATAGCGGTTTTGAACTTTTCCATATTTTAGTGAAATCTTGAATTCTAAGAAGTTTTTATACCTACCATACCACACTGTGCAGAGGGTATATATCACTTTTTCATTCCGTTTGTAACGCATCGAAAAATGGCGTCGCACATAAAGTATATAACGGGTGATTTTTTTGAGGTTAGGATTTTCATGCATTAGTATTTGACAGATCACGTGGGATTTCAGACATGGTGTCAAAGAGAAAGATGCTCAGTATGCTTTGACATTTCATCATGAATAGACTTACTAACGAGCAACGCTTGCAAATCATTGAATTTTATTACCAAAATCAGTGTTCGGTTCGAAATGTGTTTCGCGCTTTACGTCCGATTTATGGTCTACATAATCGACCAAGTGAGCAAACAATTAATGCGATTGTGACCAAGTTTCGCACTCAGTTTACTTTATTGGACATTAAACCAACCACACGAATGCGTACAGTGCGTACAGAAGAGAATATTGCGTCTGTTTCTGAGAGTGTTACTGAAGACCGTGAAATGTCGATTCGTCGCCGTTCGCAGCAATTGGGTTTGTGTTATTCGACCACATGGAAGATTTTACGCAAAGATCTTGGTGTAAAACCGTATAAAATACAGCTCGTGCAAGAACTGAAGCCGAACGATCTGCCACAACGTCTAATTTTCAGTGAATGGGCCCTAGAAAAGTTGGCAGAAAATCCGCTTTTTTATCGACAAATTTTGTTCAGCGATGAGGCTCATTTCTGGTTGAATGGCTTCGTAAATAAGCAAAATTGCCGTATTTGGAGTGAAGAGCAACCAGAAGCCGTTCAAGAACTGCCCATGCATCCCGAAAAATGCACTGTTTGGTGTGGTTTGTACGCTGGTGGAATCATTGGACCGTATTTTTTCAAAGATGCTGTTGGACGCAACGTTACGGTGAATGGCGATCGCTATCGTTCGATGCTAACAAACTTTTTGTTGCCAAAAATGGAAGAACTGAACTTGGTTGACATGTGGTTTCAACAAGATGGCGCTACATGCCACACAGCTCGCGATTCTATGGCCATTTTGAGGGAAAACTTCGGAGAACAATTCATCTCAAGAAATGGACCGGTAAGTTGGCCACCAAGATCATGCGATTTGACGCCTTTAGACTATTTTTTGTGGGGCTACGTCAAGTCTAAAGTCTACAGAAATAAGCCAGCAACTATTCCAGCTTTGGAAGACAACATTTCCGAAGAAATTCGGGCTATTCCGGCCGAAATGCTCGAAAAAGTTGCCCAAAATTGGACTTTCCGAATGGACCACCTAAGACGCAGCCGCGGTCAACATTTAAATGAAATTATCTTCAAAAAGTAAATGTCATGGACCAATCTAACGTTTCAAATAAAGAACCGATGAGATTTTGCAAATTTTATGCGTTTTTTTTTTAAAAAAAGTTATCAAGCTCTTAAAAAATCACCCGTTACATACATTCCAGATCCTTATAACAACTCAAATAAATATAGGGATTTCCCATTCACAAAATTAACCATTTACCTGGGAGCACAATACTGTTTGTCATTATTTCGAGCAGGTTTCTATTTAAATTGGGGTAAATCGGGCATCATTGTGCCAAGATATCACCTAATATAAGGAAGACACATCCAAAAATTTAAAAATTCAGTGTGTTTGTTGCAATAATTTGTTATTTAGTTTATAAAATTGTTTAATTTTTCAAATATTTTGTTTGCATTTATTATAAATTGTGCAATAAGTAAGTCCAGATATTAATGTAAACATAAACCCAGGTGTAGCAAAGGTATCAGGTATTGCTGTGGTCCCAAGGCGAACAGCGAAAGCCAAGTTATGGCAAAAATGATGTGTTGTATTTTCTGCATTGTTCTCCTAACCAAAACCCATTACATCACTAATTTTCATGTTTCTAACTTGAAAAATATAGATTTTATACTTTAAAAATCTAATAGTCAAGATCAATTTGTTTTATGGCTTCAACAACAACACAGCTCATTTAGTTGCTATAATTTATTTCCTATGACAAAAACAAGAACATTCCTTTATGCCGGAAATTTTCTTAAGTCCTGTCTGTAGGAACACTTTTACCCAGGGTTGTGCAGCCGGAGCAAAAAAAAAACGAAAATTAATTTCGAGTCCGGAAATTTACTGTAAAGCCCTTATAATACTTTTTTCTCCATTTGGAGAACAGTGAAAATATATTCTTATAGGAAAATAGACCAAAAGTAGAGATTACAGCATTATTGTGAAAAACCTTAAAACGTCAATATTTTTACGTAAATTATCGATAAATTAGATGTGGTAAAAAAAAAAAAAATAATAACAAAATTGTTTCCTTTTGAAATTGACATTGATACCAATTATATGTGCTAATATTTTGCGTTTTGGGAGAAAAAAGAAGGAATGTGTTTGCGTACTGTACGCGGTGAAATACGGTACACTACATTATGGTTTTAGTTATACTGCAATTAATATTTTTATTGCAAAAGAATCTGCCTAAAATGTATGGATGTATAACTTTTCTCCTAAATCAGATTTTTAAAATGTTACCCATTCTGATCAATACACTGCTCCCAAATTCATCACGATATGCTCTAACATCATGATGATACTGTAGAGTTGCTCCTTCCTGTTGAAAAGAATCTTAACTTTAAGTGTTAAGCACAGTATTTACATTTGTTAGTATACCCTGTATGTGAAAACAATATCCTTAAATTAATTATTATTTTAGAGCACTAGCAACGTATACATTTCATTATACTAAATATTTTGAACGAGAAATCTATTGAATGAGAAACGCCAGATGTTAATAATCAATTCTATATTGTAAAACACACACCTGTTGTATATGTCTTTTATATTGTTTAGTTTGTATGTCGTCGTTTTTCGTTTAAAACTCTGTATTACGCTGCATCCAACGTACACTTCATGAGAGGTTCAATAACCCGCGCTGATGTTTCCCTGGCCTGTTGGTAAGCAGTAGTTTTCAAAAAATAATTAATTTTGTTTTTAAGATTAGTTCATTGTCCTCTTGAGATCGTCTTATAAGTCTATCTACACATTTGAAGGCGACAAAGCAAGTAAAATTGTTATTTGGTAAACAGAGCGTAAATAATTTGACATAACAAGGATAAGCCTAGTGATGACTAGTAATAATTCTAACAAATGTTGTGTTAAAAAAAGATCAATTTCCGGTTGTTAAAACAAGAAAAAATTTAATACAATAACCTTGATTTATTTAAAATGTATATATATAGGTAAAATGTTAAATGATTAGAATAATATCGGTAAGTCCAATATTGATTAAAAGGTAAGTTTCAATTTAAAATTATTAATATTTACTTTTTATTATTCTAAAGCCACATGAATTTTTATTGTATTATTTATATAACATTTAATTTAAAAAAGAACCTACAAGTTTTTAATATCCCCACTTTTTTTTTTTGCTGTTTAGAAGAGGAAGATGCTTTAGACGAATCTGTTCAACAAGCTGAAGTGTCAAATGATTCGGATGCTCCTTTAAAACCCAATGTAAGCTATAACATTAAAAAACATAAAACATTCGCCGATTTGTTGAAGCAGATCGTCGAATTTTTAATTTTGATGCCAAAAGAGATTTTAAAATGACTGTGGTAATTATGAAAACTAAAAATAAACGAATAAGCGAAATATCAAAAGATACCTTGTGATCTCCACCACTATACAGACTGGATATATTAAGTTTGTGCTAATGTTTGTAACTATATAAATATTTGACCTAGACCTACCTTTTATTATATTAATCGACTTACTTTCTAGCTATGTTCGTCTGTCTCTGTCCGTCTGTCATGTAAACTTTGTAATCAAGTTTACATGAAATTTAGTATATAACTGAAATTTGGTATATAAAGACATTGAAATCGGTGAATCCATACAAATAACCCCTGTCAGACCGACTAAAATTGTCGTTATCTCCAGATTATCAGATAAACATATCGATAAATTTGGAGTATGTGTGATTCCCGATCCTCACTATGAGAAAATATTACATAGATTTGTTTTTAATTTGGTGTTTGTGAAAGGAAAGTGAATTTACTAAATATGATCATGATCGGTCCATTTTTGGATCTAGTCCGCATATAAAAATAATATCAGATATAAACTTTTTCGTATCTGCATGCTAAATATTAATAACAGTACCACTAAAATATATTGCCTCAACAAAGTTGGATCCAAGACCCTCTCTCGAAACTCATGTTAAAGGGTATCGAATAGTTTCCAATTTTCTTACTTGTTTATATTCGAATTGATGGCCTGTCTCAGCAAAACCGACATACCAGATTAAAGCTCCAGATGCCAAAAGAAATATCCTTGTTAAGAAATCGAGATTTTTATTAATTTTATTTTCATTTGTTCCTTATTTGGAACGATTTCAAATTTTCAAATTTTTGTTTATTAAATGTGTCTCGTAATCAAACGTGTATGTATTTCTTTAGAAAAATCATCGCCAAAACCATATACACTTAGATACATATATATATAAATGACTGTATGGAAAATTGTTAAGGAACTCCCTTGAAGGGCATTGTTTCAATGCATTCTTAAAAATGTTTTTTATTTCGCATTTAGCTTGACGAAGATGACGATTATGATCCTGAAGATACGCGTAAAAAGAAAAAGGGTAAAAAACGTAAAACTAAAAAAGGCGAAGAAAAAGGTCGTAAAAAGAAGAAACGTAAGAAGAATGAAAGTGAAGAAGAAAGTGATTTTAACCAGCGTGACGATGATGATACTGAGTTTGCTACCACTTCTTCGTCATCGAAACGTGGACGCAAACGCAAAGAAGCGGAAAAAGCAAGCAAAGAAAAGGAGTCTTCATCATCAGGTGAGAAAAATTCATATCCAATTGAAATCATTAGGTTTATCGGTATTTTAGTTCTGACTAAACAATTTTTAAGTACAGTACAACCAATGTTTGATATATTGCATCCATTTCCATTCTCATAGGTATGCCCTCTGTGGAAGATGTATGCTCGGCTTTTAATGTAACCGATGTAGAAATTGAATATTCCGAAACGGATTTGCAAAATTTGACTACATACAAAGCTTTCACCCAACACGTTCGACCCATTTTACAAAAGGAAAACTCCAAAATACCAGCACCTAAACTTATGATGCTGGTACATGCTAAATGGCGTGAATTTCGTGATGCTAATCCTAATTTGCAAACAGAACAATCGAAGAGTGATGAGGCCGACGAACCAAGGTCATCGAGGTCTTCAAGAAATGAAAAGGTACACTTTCAGATACATACATATGTATATTAATCAGACTATTTTGTGGGTAATTTCTAATAAAAAATTCACAATTTTCTCTAGCCCGATGATTTGTACGAAGAAGAGGAAGAGGAGGAAGAAGAAGAGGAAGAAAAAGAATCATCTTCGAGTGGACGCCGTAAAAGAGGGGGTAGAGGTCGTGGAAAAAAGGGCAGACGTTCTGGCAAAGTTCCCACTTTGAAGATTAAATTTGGTAAACGCAAGCGTGGTAGCTCCGATGAAGATCAAGATGCATCAGGTGCATCCGAACGAGACTCAGATTTAGAATTTGAAAAAATGTTGCAAAAATCCGATGATAGTGCTGATGAACGCGATATTCCTAATACATCAACAGCTGCCGGTGATGGACAATCAGCTTCCAATGAAGATGGTAGTGCTGTTATAAAAAAGAAAGCTAAAGTTAAGATCGGCAATAAGTTCAAAAAGAAAAAGAAGATGAAGACAACCTCACGTTTCCCGGACGGTGAGGAGGGAGAACATGAACATCAAGACTACTGCGAAGTATGTCAACAAGGTGGCGAAATTATTCTTTGTGACACTTGTCCTCGCGCCTATCATTTGGTTTGTTTGGAACCCGAATTGGAGGAACCACCAGAGGGTAAATGGTCATGTCCCCACTGTGAAGCTGATGGTGGAGCAGCTGAAGAAGAAGATGATGATGAACATCAAGAGTTTTGCAGAGTTTGTAAAGATGGTGGCGAATTGTTATGCTGTGATTCGTGTCCATCAGCATACCATACATTCTGTTTGAATCCGCCATTGGATACTATACCTGATGGGGATTGGAGATGTCCTCGTTGCAGTTGTCCACCTTTAACGGGAAAGGCAGAGAAAATTATTACTTGGCGTTGGATAGAACAGACGGAATCGGCTACAAAGAAGAAGAAAAATGTGCGAATACGTGAATATTTTGTTAAATGGCATAACATGTCATACTGGCATTGCGAATGGGTTCCCGAAATACGAATGGAAGTTCATCATCCTCTGATGATAAGATCATTCGTTCGCAAATACGACATGGAAGAGCCTCCCAAATTCGAGGAGACCTTGGATGAAGCTGATTCTCGTTATCAACGTATACAACGACATAAAGCTAAGGGCGGTATACAGGCCGAGGATGAGAACGAACAATACAAGAAGGATTTAGAAGAACGTTTCTATAAAAATGGTGTAAAGCCAGAATGGTTGATTGTACAGCGCGTCATCAACCACCGTACTGCTAGAGACGGTACCACAATGTATTTGGTCAAATGGCGGGACTTACCCTATGACAAATCAACTTGGGAAGATGAATCCGACGATATCCCTGGCCTAAAGCCAGCCATAGATTATTATTTGGATCTAAGAGCTATGTGCACGTCTGAACAACGTTTGGGCAAAAAGAAAAAAGGTCGCAAGACCAAAGCTAAAGAAATCGAAGATGATGACCGTCAAGTTAGACGATTTACTCCTCCGCCAGAGAAGCCCACTACTGACTTGAAAAGGAAATATGAAGATCAGCCGCAATTTTTGCATGAAACTGGTATGCAGTTGCATCCATACCAAATTGAAGGCATCAATTGGCTGCGTTACTCTTGGAGCAACGGTGTTGATACCATTCTTGCTGATGAAATGGGTTTGGGTAAAACTATTCAAACTGTTACTTTCTTGTACTCTCTGTACAAAGAGGGACATTGCAAGGGTCCATTTTTGGTGGCAGTACCCCTTTCGACCATCATTAATTGGGAAAGGGAATTCGAATTGTGGGCACCAGATTTCTATTGTATAACATACGTTGGCGACAAAGATTCTCGAGCTGTCATACGAGAAAACGAACTGTCTTTTGAAGAGGGAGCCATACGGGGTGGCAAAGCTTCGCGTTTGAGAACCACACAATACAAATTTAATGTTTTACTAACCTCATATGAGTTAATCTCTATGGATGCTGCCTGCCTAGGATCAATTGATTGGGCCGTCTTGGTAGTAGATGAGGCTCATCGTTTGAAATCGAATCAAAGTAAATTCTTCCGTATTTTAAACTCCTACAATATTGCTTATAAATTGCTCTTGACTGGTACTCCCTTGCAAAATAATCTCGAAGAATTATTCCACTTACTTAACTTTTTGTCCCGTGACAAGTTCAATGATTTAACTGCTTTCCAAAATGAATTTGCTGATGTTTCGAAGGAAGAACAAGTCAAACGTTTACATGAAATGCTTGGCCCCCATATGTTGAGACGTTTAAAGGCTGATGTCTTGAAGAACATGCCTTCCAAATCGGAGTTTATCGTAAGAGTAGAATTGTCAGCGCAACAAAAGAAATTCTATAAATTTATATTGACCAAAAATTATGAAGCCTTGAATTCGAAGACAGGTGGTAATTCATGTTCCCTTATTAACGTCATGATGGATTTAAAGAAATGTTGCAATCATCCTTATCTATTCCCCTCGGCTGCAGAAGAAGCTACTACAACGACAGGTGGTTTATATGAAATCAACACTCTAATTAAAGCTGCAGGTAAATTGGTTTTACTTGCTAAAATGTTGAAACAACTGAAGGAGCAGGGTCATCGTGTTTTGATATTCTCTCAAATGACAAAAATGTTGGATATTTTAGAAGATTTCTTGGAGGGGGAGGGATACAAATATGAACGTATTGATGGTGGTATTACTGGCAATTTGAGACAAGAAGCAATTGATCGCTTCAATGCGCCCGGAGCTCAGCAATTTGTTTTCTTGTTGAGTACCCGAGCTGGTGGTTTGGGTATTAATTTGGCAACTGCCGACACGGTTATTATCTATGACTCCGATTGGAATCCCCACAATGACATCCAGGCCTTTTCAAGAGCCCATCGTATTGGTCAAGCGAATAAGGTGATGATCTATCGTTTCGTGACTCGTAACTCGGTAGAAGAACGAGTTACCCAGGTGGCTAAACGTAAAATGATGTTAACCCATTTAGTGGTACGACCGGGAATGGGTGGTAAGGGAGCCAATTTTACCAAACAAGAATTAGATGATATTTTACGTTTTGGTACTGAAGAACTCTTCAAAGAGGATGACAAAGAAGAAGCCATACACTATGACGACAGAGCAGTGGGTGAGCTCTTAGATAGATCCAATAAGGGTATTGAGGAGAAGGAATCCTGGGCTAACGAATATTTGTCGTCCTTCAAAGTGGCCTCATATGCCACCAAAGAAGAAGAGGAAGAAGAAGAAACTGAGATTATCAAACAAGAAGCGGAAAATTCTGATCCAGCTTACTGGGTAAAACTTTTACGTCATCACTATGAACAACACCAAGAGGATGTTGGCCGCACTTTGGGCAAGGGTAAACGTGTCAGAAAACAAGTTAATTACACTGATGGTGGTGTTGTGCCTGCAGATACAACACGCGAAGACACCAATTGGCAGGATAATAATTCGGAATATAATTCCGATTATTCTGCTGGTTCCGACGAAGATCTTGGAGATGACGATTTCGATGAACAAAATGGTGGAGAAGGTGGTCGTAAGGCACGTAGACGCGTTGAACGTAGAGATGATCGTCCTTTGCCACCGCTATTGGCTCGTGTCGGTGGCAATATTGAGGTTTTAGGTTTCAATGCCAGACAACGAAAGAGTTTCTTAAATGCCATCATGCGTTATGGCATGCCACCACAAGATGCTTTCAATTCACAATGGTTGGTACGTGATTTACGCGGTAAATCGGAGCGAAACTTTAAAGCGTATGTTTCATTATTCATGCGTCATTTGTGTGAACCTGGAGCGGATAATGCTGAAACTTTTGCTGATGGTGTCCCCAGAGAAGGCCTCTCCAGGCAACATGTTCTAACACGCATCGGAGTTATGTCTTTAATACGTAAAAAAGTCCAAGAATTCGAGCACATTAACGGTTACTACAGTATGCCAGAATTAATTTTGAAACCCTGTGAACCGGTAAAAAAAGATGCAGATGGTAATGAAGTTGTCGTGGTCAAACCAGAAGATAAAAGTGCTACAACTAGCACTAGTGCTACTCCAGCAACAAGTGCTGCACCAAGTCCAGCACCAGCCTCAGAAAAAGCCGACGATAAAACGAGCCCAGATAAAGATGAAGTTAAAAAGGAATCAGAATTCGATGAAAAAGTTGGAGACAAGAATGATGAAAAGCCGGACATTTCAATTAAAGCTGAAACAACTGAGAAAGACAAAGATGATGATTCTAAAGAAGTAAAGAGTGAAAAATCAGATCTTTTGGAAGCTAAAAAAGAGGAAGCTGATAACGATAAAGTAAAAGAGGATAGGAAAGACGTCATTAAAGAAGAAGCCAAAAAAGACGAAAGGGATGTCGCTAAACCCAAAGAAGAAGCTGATAAGAACTCCACCGAAATCATTGATGACGATGACGATGATGTTTTAATTGTTAAAGAAGATGGTGAAGTAGAGAAAGCAACTACCTCCCTTGGCATCAATAAATCATCGTCATCCGACAAAGATCCCAAAGAAATCATCAGCAAACCGAAGATTGAAGAAAGTTTAGAAGTATTAAAACGTAAATTTATGTTTAACATAGCTGATGGTGGTTTTACTGAACTCCACACTTTGTGGTTGAATGAAGAAAAGGCTGCCGTCCCTGGACGTGAATATGAAATATGGCATCGTCGTCATGATTATTGGCTTTTGGCTGGTATTGTTACACATGGTTATGGCCGCTGGCAAGATATACAGAATGATATTCGTTTTGCGATTATTAATGAACCATTCAAAATGGATGTTGGCAAAGGAAATTTCTTAGAAATTAAAAATAAATTTTTGGCCAGACGTTTTAAACTACTCGAACAGTCGCTGGTAATCGAAGAACAACTAAGACGAGCTGCTCTCTTGAATTTAGCCCAAGATCCTAATCATCCAGCTATGTCGTTGAATGCACGTTTCGCTGAGGTGGAATGTTTAGCCGAGTCTCATCAACATTTAAGCAAGGAATCATTGGCTGGTAACAAACCAGCTAATGCGGTTTTACATAAAGTGCTCAATCAACTGGAGGAGCTATTGTCTGATATGAAGAGTGATGTTTCACGTTTACCAGCCACGTTGGCTCGTATTCCACCAGTTGCTCAACGTTTACAGATGTCGGAGAGGTCAATTTTATCCCGTTTAGCTGCAACAGCTGGAAATGCTAGCAATGCTGGTAAGTTCTTTTTTTTTCTTACATTTCAAGCAAACCTAAAAATTTATTTGTGACAAATCTTTGAAGATTGAGGACAGGATTTAACATATAATTTAGACAATGGCAATTAAAACGACAAGAAAATTTTTATTTTTGTTGGCTAAGGTTACCACCATATCGGCTAAGGTTACCACTCGAAGAAACTATAACATACATTTTATCTTGTAAAATATATAAAAATTACACTGTGTGACAGAAAAAATACCTGTGGATGCGATGCCTTTTTTTTTTTGGTAGGTTTTGTCGAGTACAACGAGACCCTGTCCTTGAAATTTGCGAAACACCTCCAAAATCTTGAGTTACGGGTAAAAAACCGGTTTTTTTGGCCCTTTTGCACATATGTATGAGCCAGTAGAAAAAGGAACTGGGGCCTTTCGAAGATATGAGCACCATATTTAAGTAATATTGAGACATTTGTGAATATTCCTCAAGCAAACTCATTGTTTAAAAATATTTTCTATTTTTCAACTTTGGAGATGTTTTTACACTTTTTTTTTATTTAGGAACCGTATAATTTATGAACTTATTATAAATGTATGTTTATTTATGAGTAAAATGCAGCTTTGGTTTAAAAATCAGGTAAAAATTAACAGTTATTTAACTTTTAATAAAAAAAATGGAATAAATGCCTGCACAAACAATTTTTTTTTGCAAAAATAACATTTTCGGTTATTCAACTCAAAAATGTTTGCAGGCATTTATTCCATTTTTGATGTGTAAACATCTATACGCGCAAACAAAAACAGCTTAACATGTAAGACAAAATCGGTGTGACTTATGATTGTATTGATGAAAAATTATGATATGTAATAGCCTGTTTGAAAATGAAAAATTAAAAATGAAAAATGAAAAATAAAAAATTAAAAATAAAAAATGTAAAAGGAAAAATAAAAAATTAAAAATAAAAAAATTAAAAATAAAAAATGAAAAAATGAAAAAAAAATTAAAAATTGAAAACGAAAAATTAAAAATTAACCGGTTGAAATAATAAATAATAATAAATATGTTTATATTAGCAGAGTCCCGGCAGTTGATTGCTATAAGTGATACATAGATGACGCTTTCTGTTTGATTTTAAAAAAGTGCCATAAAAAAATCTTTAATTACTAGATGTTTACACATCTCCCCTGTGATCGGACTCACATATTAACTCAGTTAATTTTTACCAGACCAGATCTTAATTTTTACTCCTAAAAAAAATAAACATGCCAGGTATTTCTGTTTTATTCTTTTTTGTATCACTGTGTTATTTTACTTTAAAATGAAAAGTACATGAAAAATTATTAGAACTTGTAAAAAAAAACAATTATTATTAGGGAAAAGTATCTTGGCAAAAGGTTTCAAGCAAGGGTTATTAAAAAATATATAGAATGTCCTACTACTTAGAAAAGTCTGGGAAGCGACAAAAAAAAGCTAAACAAGTTAGAAAAATATTGGCACTTGTTTCTCAAAATCCTCATATTTCGGAGAAAAAACAGCTCAAAAAACCAATCGCTCGGAGTCTCTCGTAAGAAGAGTGTTTAATAATATCGAGGCAAAAGAAGCTGACAAAAACTTAAACGTAATGTTTTAATTTAAAAAAGTTTTTTGAATATAAAATATGTGTGTGTATTAACTTTGAATACAAAAAGATAATGAATGTAATAGAAAAATACAAAGTCGTATAATCTGACGTTCACATTGCAATACAGGGTTGCCCAGGAAAATTCATATACCAACACTCCTACTCAATGTGAATGACGCTTTACAAATCAATCAAATAAATTTCATTAGTTTCACAAAATACAAATGTTTAGTCTTTGACAAGTTTTTGGTTCACGATTTCACGCACATGTCGGAACCGTATGTCTATGTGCTTGGTCCTCTTGTGATATACTGGGTTCGTTGCCAGTTTTTCAGCACCCTGATTGTCGATGTTTACTACAAAACATATCCAATTTCCGTCAAGTAGTCTTAAAAATATTGCCTCTTTTGAGGCATCGGACATGACCATATATTCGGCCTCTATGCTACTAAGGGCCACACAAGATTGTTTCCTTGATTCCCAGGATACGGGACATTTACCAACATAAAAGATGAAACCGGTATATGGTTTTCGGTCAAGGACATTACCACCCCAATCTGCTTCCACAAAACTCTCCCTAGACTTTTTACCAGCTTGGTATACAATTTTTAAGTTAGTAGTACCACGTAGATTACGTAAAATTCGCTTTACAGCCTGCAAATGTTCTGCATGTGGATTCGAGTTTCTCTGTGCTAACTTCGACACTGAATGGAGAATATCTGGACATGTTGTAATAGCCAAATACATTAATGCGCCAATTACCGACTGGTAATCATGCTGATCAATCATCTTACAGTCATCCTCGGTACAAATAACCTGATGGTTTGCTTCAAGCGGGGTTCCTATGGGATTACAGTTCCCCATGCCATACTATTTGAGTAATTCCTTTATGTATTGAGACTGACATATTGTTATTGTGCCAGTGTCACCATCCCTTTCGATTTCCATACCAAGGTAGTGATGTAATTTACCTTTATCAGTTACAGGAAATTTTCCAGCAAATAATTTTTTTACTTTCAGAATCTGCGATTCATCCCTGCAACCGGTTAAGAGATCATCAGCCGATTTGCTTGAGTGGGAAGTCCAGTTTTTCATACCATTCTTTGCCCGATTGCTTTAAGCCGTATATTGCCTTATGAAGTTTAAGAACCTTATCGGAATATTTGTGGTCTATAAACTTTTCAGGTTGTGGAATATAGATTTCGTGGTGAATTTCACTATTCAGGTATGCTGATCTAATATCTATTTGATGTAAGTGCATGTTCCATTGATCTGCTAATGCCAGTAGCAAACGAATGGTTGAATATCTGATGACTGGCTGTAGCCTTTAGCCACGAGTTTTGCTTTAAAACGTTCCACTTGACCAAGTTCGTTCTTTTTCAAAGCGAACACCCATTTCATATTAATGGTTCTTGCAACGACCAGGTCTTGTTTTTTCGCAAAGATGACATTTCTAAGTTCATCGCCTTGTACCACTCATTACGGTTGACTCCGTCTAAAGCCTCATTTACAGTTGTGGGTAAACTTTCTTCAACCATATTATGTAATTCTTGTTGCTATTTTCGGGATCTACCTGGTTTGCCCATTCTTAAAATTCTCGGTTTGCCACGAGTACTTCCACCAGATCTTCCATTCTGAATATCGGGGTCGATTTCATCTTCACTATCAGATTTAACATCTTCGGCAGTTTCAAACTTGTATGCCCATCAATTATGGTATCAGAGTCATAACTGTCAAGTATGGAATCAGATTTGACGTGTTCGACTGCTTGTTTATCTAAATTATCGATATTTACCGTTAGATAATCTTCAGGGGTTGGTTCTGCGTCCCTGTCACTGAAGCTATCTTCCTCAAATAAAACGTCACGGCGCTCAATTATGGTTTGGTTAGTTTTGTTGAATAAACGATAAGCCTTCGCCACTTGGGAGTAACCTACCATGATAAAACTTTCACCTTTAGCTTCAAATTTACGTGTACCTGCGTTATTGAGGGCTGCAGCATTTGAACCGAATGTTTTTAAATGCTGCACATTGGGTTTTCTGCCAAACCAAATTTCATACGGTGTCTTATCACCTAGTATTTTAGAAGGACATCTATTACGCAGGTATGCCGCCGTGTTAACCGCCTCTGCCCATAAATTTTGTTGAACACTACTATGGACCATCATCGAGCGTGCCATCTCAACCAACGTAAACCTGTACCTTCGCCTCCTAAAAATGTATTAAATTCCCTATTAACGTATTCACGGCCATTGTCGTTTCTGAACATTTTAATCTTGTTGCCGGTTTGTTTTTCTACGAATGCTCAAATATCTTAAACGGTCTCAACACATCGCTCTTGGCCTTAATGAAATAAACAAACATTCGTCTTGAGAAATCATCAAAGAACGTGATGAAATACATGGAGCTACCAAGCGAGCTGACATTAAATGGGCCACATACATCGCTATGTATCAGTTCCAACAAATTGATCTTCGATCTTGTCTTGAACTCTTGTGTAAATGGACTCACATGGATCTTACTTAGTTAGCATGCATGTTCTACACTGCGCTGATCGAGAATTATTTATCAATTGTATGCCCTTTACCATCGACTTATCAAACATTTCGCAGTGATTTAAAATTGAGATGGCCAAATTGATTATGCCAAATTTCTCCCACATTGTTAGCCACAGAGACTCGGTCTCGCCCATAGTCAAAAATATGTTATTTTGCTTTTTGGCTCTCAGTACCACAGTGCCATCAGCTCGTTATATAATTGCCGATATTGAGTTAAATTTTACAATTAATCCCCTTTCTACAACACGACTGACAGAGATAAAATTCATGTGCAATGATGGGGAAAAAGGACATTTTCTAAAATAATAACCTTTTCCTTTTGCGACTATGTGTTTGTCGCCAGCCAAAATGTCTTCATTATGTTCTTGGAAATTCGTAAACATTTCTTTTCTACAGCACATGTGTGCAGTTGCCCCGCTGTCGACGCACAACTCTGTTTCGGTTAATTTGTTTTTGCTTGCATTGTATTTAAAAGCTGCGATTGTTTCTTTTTCTGTTTGTCACATTTATATGCAAAATGTCCCGTTTGTCCGCAGTTAAAACATTTGCCTTTAAATTTGTTTTTTTGTCTTTTTGCGTTCTGTTTCTCTTCCTCTGAGAAGTTTTTATTGTAAAATCTTGCTGTGTGTTTGCTGATGCTTCTTCACGTTCATTTATCTCTTTGTGTCTGTTGCCTTCTTCTAGAATTTTCTGTTTGACGGTTGATAAATTTTCAAATTATCCCGCGTCTCCATGACAACAACAAAATGCTCGAATTCTTCTGGCAAACTAGAGAGCATCAATATGACCAGCAGTTCATCTTGGATGGTTATTCCAGTTTCCGACAGTTTTCCTGACAACTCCATGAATGAATTTAAGTGTTGACATACATTGCCACCCTTAACCATCGTAGACTTGTATGTCCTCTAGACTTGTATGTGTCTTCTAACCGTTTCCAGGCCTCATTGGATGTCTGACAATTCTTTATTATGGCCAACTGTGTTGGATTTACATATAGCGTTATTGCAGCTAATGCCCGTTCATCGTTGTCATCCCAAGCAGCCTTTTCCTCCACAGACTACTTCTTGAGACTGCCATTTACCAGCTTCCACCACCCACTGTGTATTAGTACACTGCGCATTTGCACGCACCAGCTATGATAATTTACGTCATCAAGCTTTTCTATCTGATATAAAGACGCCATTTCGCAAAAACAATCTTTTCCTTTTTCTATTATTTATTTTATAATAAAATATAAATATAAAATATAATAAAATAAAACACTCTTATACGTATGGACACTTATCCCGGAATTTGTCCTGGACCCACAACCTGTTGGAAATTAAAAAGGTTTTATTGAGTATAAAATATGTGCGTGTATTAACTTGTGAATACGAAAAGAGAATGAATGTAATAGAAAAATACAAAGTCGAATAAGTTGACGTTCACATTGGAAAATTGGAAATGTTTTTGATAAAATTTTTAAAACTCCTTTTTCAAGTTTGAAAAAATTTTCTTAAACAAAATTTAAAAAAATTAATATATTACTTTAAGGTTTTATTAAATACATGTTGCAGATTAACTGTGTGAATTTTTAAGTAAATCCCTCTACCAGAATTTTTTGACAAGGATTTTATTTTTGCGGATTTCGAGAAAACTTGGATTTTTGAGAAATATTCTGTAAGTGCTGTCCAATTTTAAGATGCGACGCTTAAAATATAATAACCAAATGTGTAGAAGTTTCGTTCCAAAAATTTGGGATAAATCCGAGAACGTTAACCCATTATTTGCCAAGGCCAGCTTTGGATTTTAAGATATTTTTACATAAAAATTACCGAAAACGAGTTTTTCTATTACACTCGATGAAACCACTATGTAGAATTTAAGAAAAATAATTCGGTTAATTTTTTTTTTTTATTTACCCCTTCAGTGCTTCTGAGGTCAAAATTATCCATTCTGATATATCTCTGGTGCAATTATCTGCTTATTGCTCGCGAATATAAATTAAAACAACTTAGGTCATATGTCTATTTTTGAAATTCACTTTGATTTAATTTTGTAATTTATTCCATTAAGAGTAGTATTTATTTAATATTACCTTTTATATATTATTATATTTGAAATCTACTTTTATTTAATAAACTATTTAAAACTGGGAAATAAAATGTTAGAAGTTTGAAAAGATGTAGGTGACATTGAAGATAATATAAAGCGACCGATTATTAAAAATCAAAAATGTCAACCATTATAAGTAATGGCATCTTCACCGATTGACCTGAATTTTTTTTTTTTTTTTGGCGTTTTTTATCAATATCCACCAAATTGGTGAGTGAGACCGCAAGAAATTCAACTATTACTTTATTATATAAAGAAATTTTATAACAAAATTGGTTAAAAGTTGTTTTAATATATATTCGCGAGCAATAAGCAGACAATTGCACCAGAGGTATATCACAATGGATAATTTTGATCTCAGGACTACTGAAGGATTAAATAAGTAAAAATTAACCGAATTATTTTTCTTAAATTCTAAATAATGGTATCAACGAGTTTAATTGAAAAACTCGTTTTAGGTCATTTTTATTTTAAAATATCTTAAAATCCAAAGCTGGCCTTGGCAAATAATGGGTTAACGTTCTCGGATTTATCCCAAATTTTTGGAACGAAACTTCTACATATTTGGTTTTTATATTTTAAGCGTCGCATCTTGAAATTGGACAGCACTTACCAAATATTTTAATTTTTTGCATAAATTGTCTTTTATTAGTTTGGGGTCATATGTGACCCCAATTCCAAAAGGGTTAATGGAGTCATATTATTTTTTTCCGAAACCCTAGGCTATTAAGATAAAATGTAACATTTAAAAGTAGAAAAGTGATGAATTTTTGATACAAAGTATTTAGAAAGAGTACATTTACAGAATATTTCTCAAAAATCCAGGTTTTCTCGAAATCCGCAAAAATAAAATCCTTGTCAAAAAAATTCTGGTAGAGGGATTTACTTAAAAATTCACACAGTTAATCTGCAACATGCATTTAATAAAACCATTAAGTAATATATTAATTTTTTTAAATTTTGTTTAAGTAAATTTTTTCAAACTCGAAAAAGGAGTTTTAAAAATTTTATCAAAAACATTTCCAATTTTCGGTCTCAATGCGCAATAGGTTAACAACGTGGTAATAAAACAATACTTCATATCTGAGTACTTATAAGTATAGAGACCAAAAAAGAATGATGGCTTTAATCAATTTCTCAAAGATGAAAAAAATGCCATCAAATTTCATGACCTAGTTTTTTTGACACAAAAGTGGTCTGGGGCATTTGCTATTTCTTGGCGTGGTTTTATTCGATTTTGAAGTTTTATAGCCTTTTGAAAGGATAATTTAATACTGATCCCGAATTATATAACAGCTCGTCGGTAAAATTAAACTATAGAACGAAATTTTCGTAAAATCTGAAAAAAAAGTCATATTTTCCCCATATAAACACACTTGAAATTTTCAATCGCTTTGCGCCACGACTAAACGTTTTTTGATTGGCCCAAAACTTTGTATTTCTCAGTTTTTTTTGCTATTCGCATATTTCTAAGTTGTGAGACCAACAGTTTGAACACTTTTTTTTCCCTCCATATAACGAAGGGCCACCCTAATATACATACAATATGTAGGAATATTAATTCAAATATTTAAATTGATGTTAAATTTTATTTTTTACATTTTTAGCTCAATTGATGGCTCAATTCCCTGCTGGTTTCCAAGGAACAACTCTACCAGCATTTACCGGTGGCCCAGCTGGTAACTTTTCTAATTTCCGGCCACAATTCTCAGTACCCGGTCAACTATCAAATAATGTGACAGGCTCCAGTACTGGTGGCAATTAAATTACTCTATATACAACAATATATGATTCTTGCGTTTAAGTTTCGTATTATATTTAACATCTTAATTTACAAATACAAAAATATTTATATACACATATAGGTATATATGTATATGTTTATGTTTGCACAAATTGTGCAAATTATTTTACACTGTAAACATTTCTTTTTACTGTAGAATTTTTAATATATTTTTTTTTTAATTTTTAAAAGGAGTTTTCACTTAAATAGACCTCTTTTAACCTCTTTGAGCTCTGGTTAAGGGTTTATTCAATATTCTCAGCTATATACATTAAAAATAACTATAGCACACAATTAATGTATTAATTAATCATATTACAAAAACAACATTAAAACAATATACTATGATTATATCGTTCACTACAAATCATAATAAAATCAAATACATTTTTCCAAAAGAATCTTAAAATCTTACTACAATGTAATAGAAATGAAATATTTAGGCATTCATTCATCAGTTGTGTTTTACATTGTAGTTAAGAATTCTATTTAAAAAGTTTAAGTTACTTGCAGTAACGCAAATTATCATTAAATTATTCAAAAAATTTCAAAATGTATGTTTTTTTACATTATTTATCGTAAGTATTTCGACTAAAGTACAACTTTTGATATTGTTTGATAATGAATGACGAAACATATTAATATTCAAAACTCAAAGATTTCTATAGATCATTGCAAGAAAAAAAAATCAAAGTGATTACCAATACACTGTGCATCATAACAATTGCCGCATCTTTAATATAGCTGATATGCTAGTTTAAAAAATAGTTACACATATTAATTAATCATTTACGAGAAAAATAATTTAAAAAACATTATCCAACAAAAAAAAATAATTCATTTATTCATTATGGCTTTAGTTTAATAGCACGTTTTGCAACTGATTGCCATTTCCATTACTACTGCCTTGATGTAGTTATATACTAGCAGATTCCAGCCCTCGAAATTCGAGTGCAAATTCTAGGAAATTTTATTTTTTCATTTAATAATGACTACCTTTAGGGTCTAATCAATTTTAACCAATTTCACAATTCAACACTTTAAATATTACTTATTGGTTTATGTCCAAGAATTTTTCAATTCAACACAGTTGTTATGTGAATGAAGAAAAACTCATTTTATTTTTACAAACACATTAACAAATTTAATAAACACGCACATACCATTGTATATTTTTTATGTATGTGTTAGTAGCAACTTTAAATGCATTTTACTCCAAAAAAAAATTAAAAAATCAGTAAATCTGGTGGACAGCTAAAAAGAAATACCTTTCAAATAATATACGTTTGTTCAAAATCGGGATAAAACTGTTTAAAAACATCGATCACAAGAAATCACCTATTAATATTATAGATTTACTGATGAATTTATCAAAAAACATATAAATACTGATGCAGGGATATATTCATTTTGTAATTCGAAAGGTTTTTTGACTTAGTTTGTTGAATGTTGGAACAGTCTACGCGTATTTATATGAAATATTCAAGTAACTTGCAATTTTACTTATGATCATATTTAATTTCTAATGTGCCTACCTACGCTGAGTCACATGATATTGTTCTTTTTTTGTGTAAAAATATGTTTTGCAATTTTCATTGATAAAATTTTCAATTATTGTTAATTTGATCCAAAGTTATTTTACTTTCCTAATGTTAAATAAAATTTGCGGATGATGGAACTATTGCTATAGCATACGTATCACGGAATACCGTTTCGCGTATTATTAAAACCTATGGCTAACGTCTGCGTATAAATTGAAGCAATGGAGTGGCAAAACATGGGTTTTAATAAACCTAGTGCTGTCAAGAAGAAAATATCTTTGGCGTTAAGTATTAAGGTCTTAAGTCATAAAAATCGATTTTGAGTTTCTGATTGGGTTCAACACAATTTTTTCCCTTCTTTCGTTTGGTATCAGTAAGGAGACACTAGCATAACTGCTTCCAGTCGTAATCATTTGCTCTTTAGGCAATAAGTCAGAAAAATGCATATTTTGTTTGGTATTAACGTCTTAAAGTTCAGTTAAGTCTTTATCACCGATACCTTTGAAAGCTTTTAGATTCTTCTAAGGACATAAGTCAACTTAAGTCTTTTATACCGAAAGGAATAATCAATTCGGAGAATAGCGTAGGTGTACTAATTTCATTATGTACAGATTTGGAGTTTTGAATTGAACATTTACATCTACTTTATTTTGTGTTACATACAACGTACATATTTACTATATAAAAAAACACTCAAGTAATGAAACGCAAAAAAAGTAATCCGTTTTTTCAACGCCTGTCTAATCTAGTTATCTAGCGTTAATTTTTTTTATATGAATCTCAATACTCAATTGAACGAATTTATTTTCATTTCATTGAATTGGTTTCACATTATTTAACAAAAGATTACAATTTAATAAATAATAATAAGTTTTGTGCAATGAGTTTAGCTGTAGAAAATTCTGGAAACTGCAGTAAGTGTATTATATTTTATAATAGTAATATGAATTATGAATTTAAAAAACTTTTTATAAGAAAACACTCAATTTTCTTCTGTTTCTGAAAATACAGCTTCAACTGAGTCCTCGCCAGCTCCATCACAATTTTTGGTTATGCCAAACATTTTGGATTCCGACGATAGCGTTATCGATAAGGATTTTGTCCCAGAGGAAGAATCCAGCGTAAGCGAATAAATGGAGTTGCAACTAGTCCATCAGCTCAAGAAAGTGAAGTGGTATCCGTTGATAACATGGGAAATATGGGTAAGAAGTGGTCCAGACGCATAAGGAAAGACAAAACTAAAAAAATAAATTGCGGAAAAAGTTATGTGAGTGTCAGCGGAAAAGTAATTAAGGCAAGGGAATTACAAAATTTAAAACAACGCCATTAAAAATAAAATGCTTACCACATCCGGCATTACAAAGGACGATGAAAAGAGGATCAAACTCTACAAAAAACAAGTCGGAACAGGAACTTAATGAGGTACGGGCTCACATAACATCACTTCCAAGTTATGAAAGTCATTACACCAGACGTACAAATGACAGAAGTTTTTACCTTCCTATTTAAATTTGCGCATTATGACGAGAAAATTGGGTTTGCCGTTCAATTTATGAGAGGGAATTTCACAATTTAAAACTCGCCTTTAAAACATCAAAAGTGGACACCTGTTTTAAGTGTGACACCCTTCAAATGCACATTGAAGTTGCTGCCACTCTGCAAGAAAAACAAAAAGACAGCGACCTCAAAATCCACCACGAGCAGGCTACTGCAGCGTATTATGCCAAAAAACAGATAAGCTTGCGGCACAAGACAACGTTCAAAAGAAATGCTTCAGTTTTGATCTACAGCAATGTCTGCCAATTATGCCATTTATGCGATCGTCGGTAGCATTTTATAAAAGGCAGTTATGGACATATAACTTAACAATACACGATAATGCTACAGGAGAGTCAACACACTATATGTGGCATGAAGCTTTAGCTGCTAGAGGTGGAAACGAAATAGCTTCCTGCTTATATGCTCATTTGAAGAAGCTACCTGGTTGCGTTTCTGAGGTGACATTTTACTCAGACACATGTTGGATAAAACGAAAACAGTCATGTGGCGGCAATGTTTTTAATGGCTCAAGTAAAGTTCCACAATTTAACCATAAACCACAAGTTTCTTGTACCGGGACATACGCATATGGAATGCGACGTGGATCATTCCATGATTGAAAAACAAAAAAAAACAAAAACAACTGTTTACCACCCCCATTATTGGTACCAGTTGGTTAGAACAACAGGCATTAAAAAGAAGTTTCAGGTACACGAAATGCAGCAAGAGGAATTTTTAGATTTTGCAGCTTTATTGAAGACAGTTTTTGTGAGCAGAAAAAAATACTTTAAATGAACAGTTCTCTTGGTATAGTGCACAATGGCTCCAATACAAGCAAAAGGGCTTAGTGATTTACAAAAACAGTTTAAACTATTCCGAAGAATTCAAGACTTTAAGCTTCATTAAGAGAGGAAAAAATAAAAATCTAAAAGATTATCCACTCCAAACTAAATATAAAACTTTGGTGCCGATTTCTGAGGAGAAAAAAGGATTTGTGCTCTCTTTCCCACAATTTTTATAAAAATTTACCAACTTCCAACTCCGCTGTAAATGATGATCCAGATTTGGTAGATGAAGAAAAGAAAGAAGAGTCAAATTAAATTTTTTATTTTTTTATTAAATTTATAACTATTATTAAATTATTTTTATTGTTTATTATAATAATTTTTCAAACTTTTTAATTAATCAATTCCTTTGTTTTAAACTAAATAAAAATGTTTTATTTTCTGACTTAATTCTTTCAAAAAAACAAAAATTTTACATCATTTTTTTTTTTTTTACAAATACTATCCAGATTTACAGGAAATTAAATAACTTTTAATTTATCATTACGAAAAACTACAGTTTATGACTTAAGACCTTAATATCTGACGTCAAAGATATCAATCGAGTAAACAAACAAATTACAATGCATTTGTTCGAAATATGTGGAATCTTAAAGACTAGGAATTTCAAACAGAACAGCGAGGCAAAGAAGCGAGCCAAAATACGTTACCTGGATTTCATTAGGAAATTTCATTTTTAAGGCATTGAAAAATATCTGTTAATTTAACTAAACTAGTGCACGAAAAAACGTTGTAACTTTTGATCTAATCAACCAATTTCAATAAAATTAAGGATGGTAATTTACAATTACGCTAGCTTGACTGATCTCACTCATAGTTTTTTCACATTCACTTCTGGTGACCTTCAAAATATGCTAAATTACCTGAGTTTTACTTTCGTAACGAAATTTAGGAAAAACATTTTGCGAATGGATTTTCAACTGAAAAATTTATTATTTAAAATGCAATATTACTTTGTTTAGTGTGGTATAAAAAAAATAATGTAGTAATATTTTTGTTTGTTATAAACCAGTGCATTGTATTGATCTGGGACAAAAGGGTTGTGGAAAGAGGGAATACCCAAATATTTGCACCAGTTGCTCTGGATAAGGAATTTTGAATTTCACAGCAAGCAGTTGCGGTGTTCTTTTCAAATAAAAAATTATTTTAAAAAGATAAAATTTTATTTATATTGATTTGAATTCTTTATAATGGATAAAACAACAATTTCTTTGTGTAACAAAATTAAACAACCACCGGATAAATTTTGGAGCCACGATTACTCTACGGCTGATTCTAATGTAAGAAAAAAAATCGTTAACTGCCTCTGCAATCCAAGGTCTGTAAATGAGTCTACCTCTTTTTTTTTTTATAAGTATTTTCATTTATTCATAGATATTTTACAAATTTACAATTTGGTGCCCCAGCGCCTTAAAGGCTTTATTCAGTTATTCATTCCCGTTAGTTGAAAAGGAAAATGGTATTGGGATAATTTCAAAAAACAATTTACAAAATTTTCAAGCAGATAACACCAGTCCACGATCAAATACAAATGATGATCATATGACAAATGCCTATTTTTCTCAAAATGAAACTTTGGACTCAGGTGATGATAGGTTAACTTTTGAACTAGTTAAAAATAAAAGATTTAAAAGAAACTCAAAAGGAGATTTAAAAATAGATTTAACAAAATTACGTTCTGCTGATTCAGAAATTGGACCTAGCTGTAGTCAAAATAGATTTTCTATTTTAGATTTGAATGTTGAGGACAACCCTATTAAAAATGTAAAATCTAATCAGGTGTTTAAAAAGCAAAAGAACGTTAAGAACGTCTAAAAAGCAAAATAACGTTAAAAACTTCTGTCCTATTTTTCTTTATGGTGTCAATATTAAGAGTTTAGTTGATCAGTTGAAAACCAAAGGTCTTGTTTTTAAAATTGTTAACCCTTCGGTTAGCGAGAAGGTCCCTGGGGACCTTTTTCATTTTCAAACTGAAATTACTCCTATTTCGGCCAGGACAAGGTACCCCAAAAGTTACCCTGTTTTCCAAGAGAATTTTGTCAAAAATCGTTTAAATGAAAATTCAAGGTAATACGCCCAATAGTTTAGTTTTTATTGAGGTTTAAAGGTGAGTAGTACGGGAACGCATGACAAGGTCCGTAGGGACCTTGTACTGAAATTACAAGAAATCATTAAGACATAAACTTTATTTTGGCTTCTTTTTAGCTGTTTTATTGTTTGAACACATTTTAAACGAGTTCTTCGAATTTAACATTTGTTTTATTACCTTCTAATACTAATCTCTATTTGTAGATATACGCGGATGTTTAAGCTAGTTTCGTAAACTAAATCATACACAGTTTAGACACTGAAAACTCTACATCTTGTTTGAAATTTCGAAGTGATTGTACGAAGGAAACAAAAATCGATAAAATAATATGGCAGAATCAAACATTGAAATTGCTGAAATGGTGATGCGTCGTAGCACACGCTACCAACAAATGTCTGAGGAGGAGAGACGTGCCGTAGATAATCAATTTGCTGATTTTATGAATGCAGGGGATCATGACGAGGAACTTGATATTCCGGCATTTGATGCTGAATAAGATGATGGCGACTTGCCCTTTCTACCAAATTTATATGCTGTGGACTCCGATGCTGAAAGTGAGGTAGATATAGAAATCAATGAGGAGGTTTACGATGACGACGATTATGAAGAAGAAGAAACACCAACAAGCGAAAGTTATTTTATTGCGAAAGACGGCACCCAATGGAGTAAAAATGCACCACCAACTTCCCGTATTCGTGCTCATAACGTGGTCAACTACACAAGGAGGAAACCAGGACCAGTAGGAACCACATATGATCCCTTTACCATATTCCGCTCGCTCTTCACTGAAGACATGGCGTACATAATAATACGCGAATCTAATCGCAAAGGTAGGGAAATAACAGATGCATATAATTTAGCAAATCCAACAAACAAAAAGGAATTTAAAACCATCACACTAAAGGATTTTGATGCCTTCTTGGCTATACTCTTGTATTTTGGACTCAATAAATCAAATAATGAGCCTTCTGCACAGTTATGGGCCCCAACGCGTTGTCCTATATACAAAGCAGCATTGTCGTATAATCGCTTTATGTCCATAAAACAATGCCTTAGATTCGACAATGGAAATACGCGACAGCAGCGACTAATCAACAGCAAAACTGCGGCAATTGATAATATTTGGCAAATGTTGGCAAATGTTGCAGCTTACACTTGCGATGTGAACATGGAAACTGAAAAGAAGAAGCCCTTAGCCATTCTTGATTACAATGCCAACAAATCCGGCGTTGATACTATGGACCAGATGCTTGGTACGTATACATGCAAGCGCTCAACAAAGCGCTGGCCGCTTGCCATGTTTTACAATATGCTCGACATCGCTGCATTAGCTGCATTAATAATATTCAACGAGATGAAGCCAGTGAAGAGAAGTGACAGACAGCGCTCATTCCTCCTACTGCATATCCAAGGATACGGAATGCAATGGAGGAATTTAGTGTCAAGGTAAGAATTAAGAATTTTAAAGGTCAAAAGCAGAATGATTATATACACATAGCCCATTAAGTCTGCGTTCACCTTACAATGTATTGTAAGTGATATAAAAACACATCATAAACATTTAATTCAAATTAATTTTTGTTTATGTATTTTTTTTTTACATTATCTAGTTCAAAAAGCAACAAAAAAAATTCAGATACCTCACTTCATTTCTGATATAACGGGGTTTAAGTATCACAACAAGTAAAAATAGCAACCAAAAAGTCTGCGTTCAGTCGTAAAACAAATTACAAAAAGTTTAGAAATAATGAAGATAAATTAAAATTAATATTTTGTGGGATAGCCACGCTGTTTTAAGACTTCACTTAGTCTGTTTGGCATTGAATTGACCAACTTTTCTGTTTCCTCAGATGTTATTTTCGTCCATTCTGTCTGCATAACACTTCGCAAAGTCTCTTTACTTGTTATTACATGCTGACGTATTTTTTTCTCCATTAGATCCCAAAGATGCTCAATAGGATTGAGATCGGGCGATTGGGGGGGTGTTTTAAGCTGTCTTGGAGCATTGTATAAGAGCCAAAGTCTAACGATCTCCGATGTGTGTTTTGGATCATTATCTTTTTGGAACCAAAACGTCGTTGATAAGTTCAAATTTTCTGCACTTTGTTTCAAATTTTTCTTTAGAATACTCAAATATCCCCATTTATCCATTGTGGACTCAATAAATTCCAGCTGACCGACACCACCAGCCGCCATACAACCCCACATCATAATTCCGCCACCACCGTGTTTGACTGTACCAACAAGATTTTGTATCTCAAGCGCAGTTCCAGATTTACGCCACACAATTTGACGGCCTTTTATGCCAAATATACAAAACTTGCTTTCGTCTGAAAATATAACTTGTTTCCAAAACTCCGGAGGCTTATTTATGTACTTATGTGCAAATTCAATGCGCTTTCGTTTGTTCACAAGTGAAATGTACGGCTTTCGTCTAGCGATTCTGCCATGATATCCAGCTTTGCGTAAAATTTTTCTAGCAGTTTCGGCACAAATACTTTTTTTAAATATTTCCCACAATTTTTGAAGAAGTAATTCTAGGATTTACCTTTGCCATATTGATTACGGTACGCTCTTCCCGAACTGTTAATATTTTTGGACGTCCAGACCGTGGCTTAGATGTTAAAATTCCGGTTTCTTTGAAATTATTTATTACTCGTTGGACAGAAGAATATGTTCTCCCAATAGTTTGGCCAATTTTTCGGAAGCTTTTTCCTTCTTTCCACAATTTTATAATTATTTTTCTCTCTGATACACTAATTTCTTTATTTTTGGTTTCCATTTTTTTTGAAATTATTATCACTTTTAAATAAATTGACCACCGAGTTTGTTAAACGATCAGTTATAATAATAAGTAATAGAAAGTGAGCAAAAAGTAGAAAAAATAATTTAAAAAGTAACGGTATTATCACAACAAACAAACTGAACGCAGACTTTTTGGTGGCTATATTTACTTGTTGTGGTACTAATATACCGTTATTTCAAAAAGGAAGAGAGGAATCTGGAGTTTCTTTTTTGATTTTTGAAATAAAACATGTGAAGAAAAAATACATGAAAAAAAATTGATTTGGATTAAATATTTATGTTGTGTTTTTATAACACTTATAAATTTTTTAATGGTGAACGCAGATTTTATGGGCTATGTGTATGTATATTTTTTCATTTTAGATAGTACCAAGACCAACAGAAGCAGCTGCACCGTCGTTTGCGCTAAGGACAAACAGGCCATCATGTCGACTATGCCGTTCAGAGTACGGTCGTCAACACAAAACATGGGCCTATTGCTGTTCCTGCAACAATGCCGTTTGTGCAAAGTATTCAAGATTAATGCTTCGGTGCTTAACCTGCACTCTAAATGAGGAACAACCATCGCAACAATAGTTTTTTTAAGTTTTATTCATTGTAAAACTAAATTTTCATAATAAAATTCATAAAAATTAATTATGTTAGTTTAAAAAAAAAAAAAAAAATATTTTAATTTATTTATCAACACTTTATTTAATAAACAATAATAAAATAACAAAACAAAAATTTTAAAATGTCTTTTTCATAGAAAATGTCATATCAACAAAAATAGGTCCCGATGGACCTTGTCATGCGTTTAAGGGTACCAGAAGTATTGCTAGACGGAGAGTTAATAAAAGTAATTCTAAAAGCAAACTTTACTTACAAGATATCTCGGCACATTCAGAGATGATGCAGTTACTCAGAGAGAAGAAAATTGAATCTTATGCATTCACACTTTCAAAAATGAGGCGCCAGTCTTTAGTGTTGCGTGGACTTTACTTGATACTGATATTAATGACATTCATGATGATTTAAATAAATTGGTCCCTGATTCTGTATCTAAATTTAAGACGTCCTATTCTAAAACGTTCGAACGAGGTTATAATTTGGGAGAAACTTTAACAAAATCAGAAAGTATTTCAATGTTATCGTTGTCAGAAATGGGGTTACATATCTAAGTATTGCAATCGTTCTTCCGCGTGTGTTAAATGTTCTTTAAATCATGGTCCTGGAGAATGTTCCTTTACTCCCAGTGAAAACAGTCTTCCATGTTATTTCAATTGGCAGAAATCTGGACATCAGCTAGTTGGCGCGGTTGTCCTGCTTTTAAGAACTATTTTGATTTGAAGCGGAAAATTTCAGATAACGCTAAAGAGAAAAGAATTCAGACATCAAAAAATGTTTCTAGTGTTTAATTTTAGCTTTATAGACCCTGTGAGTAAAACTTTTTCAAGTCATTTTAATAAAATTTTAAAATTTTAAATATTAATATTAAATATTGATTTAGCTTTTATTCAGGGAACGCATTTAAAACAACGAAGAATTTCTTCGAATGATTACAGCTTTATCAGAGATAATAACTCCCACGGTTTAGGTATCTTCTTATAATAATAAACTTTGCATTCAAGATTTTTTTCAATATTTTTCTTCTCTCAAACCTCTCTAACTAGAGTTCTAATTAACGTAGGCTGTTGACATAGGTCTAAGAACACTCAGTGGATCAAGCTCCTTCTTTTGAACTATTAACTGCTTAAATTCGTTGGGTTTGAGGAAAGTTATGCGTGGAGAATCAACTTTACTTTTACTGTACGTTAACTTATCTTGGCATATTTTGGCATTACTGTACGTTAACTTCTCTTGGCAAATTCGTTGGGTTTGAGGAAAGTTATGCGTGGACAATCAACTTTACTTTTACTGTACGTTAACTTCTCTTGGCATATTTTGGCATTACTGTACGTTAACTTCTCTTGGCAAATTTTGGTATTATATTATAAAAATTAATATAATATAATATAATGCTGCGGAGCAGCAGGGGTCCTCTAGTTGTTATTAAACAAAATTATTAGTTTTCCAAAATTGAGATATCTGGTGTGGTTTTCCTAATTTATTTACTTCAGTACATAATATAATTTTGAAAAAATTAGTCGATTTACTTCCCGTGCAACTTTTGTGTAAACTTAATTTTAGATGGCCTTTCAAATATAGCCACTTTTTCGCAAACCCTTGACGGAACTAGATGGCAATTGTAACGCCAACAATATTTCTCTAAAGAACACGAATGGTAATGCATTTTATAGTTGGCTTCAGCTTAATTCACATTCATTTATAAGACTTTGCAATTCCTTTCCATCTTACCCTAATGGATGTTCTTTTTTATATCATTTTCTTTTGAGCTCTAATCTAATTGACTTATTTAGACCAAGTTATATTATAAACAGTTTGCCATCCTTTTCAGACCATTTTCCATTAATATTACATCTAAAATTATTTGATTTTGATATTATTCGAAATCAAAGAAGTTCATTTATACCTTTTAAGAATACCAATTGGGATTTATTTAAAAATGATATTACAATTGATCTTTTACAATACTTTCCTCCATCGAATAGAAATTTATCTAACGTTCAAATAGTTTATTACGTTGAAAAATTTACATCTACTGTAAATATTTGTAGTGATATTCATTCTAAAAAAATAGAATATAAATCCAAAAGTTTTGTTGCTTCTGGATTTGTGAATAATTTATTAAAAATTAAGTATGGTTGGCAAAAAAATTTGAGAAAAATCTTCAATAGACATAATGATCAATATAAATTAATTTCTAAACAAATTCAACTTCTAAACATTTTAATAAAAGAACTAGTGAGTAAGGAACAAATTCAAATCTTTAATAAAAAACTGAATAACATCAAACCAGGACCGCTTGCTCATAAGAAAATTTATAATATTCTAGGTTATAAAAAACGTACATCAATTGGGTATTTGTCTGTAAATGGATTAGTTTTAGAAAATGAGACAATTAAACTAAATATTTTAAAAGAACATTTTTCAAAAATTTACACTGGTATCTGTATTGAAAGAGACATCTCAGAAATTGAAAACTTTGTGGAATCTTTGGTTGACGTACATTATTTAATTTTACTGTTGACTTTTCTGCATTGAATAATCAAAATTGTATAAAATTAGTAAAATTAGATAACGTTGTTGTTCATTCAATTTCTTTGAATAATAAAAAGTCTGCAGGAATCGATAGAATTTCAAATTTTTTTTAATTCGAAAATTTCCTATGAAGACCTTTGAGTTTTTAATTGTTATTTTTAATAATTGTTTAAATAATGCATATTTTCCTAATAATTGGAAAATTTCAAAAATAATTCCTATCAAAAAGATAACAAATATTTCCGTTATTAACAATTTAAGGCCCATTTCTTTGCTTTCGAACATAGGTAAATTTAAAAAAAAAAAAACTATTCGTGAAAAAATGGGTATCGGTTTAAATAACTCGTACATTCCAAATTTACAGTTTGGTTTTGAAAAAGGACATTCTACTTTAGACGCTCTTTCATAACGATGTAGCTTGTAATTTACGACAGCGTCATTGCACAGTTGTTGTTAGAACGTTTCATGCAGGTATAATTTTCGAAATGTGTTTAATTGGTTTTGATATATTATTAAATTATTTTTACAATAGGCGGTTTTGCATACATTTAAATAATTATTTTGCTGATTTTGGTGGTGTTTCTTGTGGAGTTCTGCAGGGCTCAATTCTGGCGCCACATCTGTATAACATTTTAATTCATGATTTCCCCAGAACTTTTCAAACTCTACTGGTATTCTCTATGCAGACGACATCTACTTAAAGTTAAAGATTATTATGATTTTTGGGGTATTAAAATAAATGCCACAAAAAGTGAAGTAATTTGCATCAGAAATGCGTCGAGGAAATGTGCTTACTTCGTAGTTCCAGAAAGCAAAAGATTAAAGTTGTTTTTAAATGGTATTGAAATTCCTTTTAAAGACAGCTTTAAATATCTTGGCATTATTTTTAATAAGCTTTTTAACTTTAAAGAACATGGAAATTTTGTTTTAAATATTTAACAGAGTGAAGGGTTTTATCTAATAAAGCTTTACCAGCTAATACAAAATTACTACTTTATAAAACATGAGACCAGTTTTGTTGTATGCATTTCCTATTTAGTTTTCTATTTCACCGACATTAATGAACAAATTTGAAATTTTTGAGAGAAATGTTTTAAGATTTTCTATTGGACAAAATTTTTCATCAAAAACAAAATGGTTTTCAAATTTAATTATTTACAATGAGTCTGGAGTGCTTCAAATGAGCTCTTATGTGTTTGGCATTATAAGGAAATATAATAATAGATTAACGTGCATGATAATACTGTTTTAAAAGAAATTGCACAATCTCAGAGGAATTACAATTGGCGTAATACTCAATATTTGTCTCCTGTTTGCTTAAACCATGAAATTATTGATCTGTCGGCTCTTACACCGGATTTTTAAAAAAAAACTTACCCTGGTAATCACAGGGGTTAATTAACAGTTTTAGTTTTTATTATTATTTCTATTATTATTTTGTTAGCTTGTATGATTTTTTTTAGTATTAAACTTATAACTTTATTTTAAGAGATTCACTCTATCGTTATGGCTAGCCCGTGGAGCAAAGGCGTTTTCTCTTTTTCTCTTCAATATCATGTATTTTTTTTAGTTACTATTTGCAAAAAAAAAGTCTCAATAAATGTTAAATTAAATTAAAATTGCTCTGGATAAACATCAAACATATTGTTCGTTTTGTATTTAGTTAATCCTTCAAATAAAATATTAATCACGTTTTTTTATTGATTGCAAGTAAAAGTATTTGAGCTTGATTAATTTCTAACTCAATCATTAAAATGATAAAGATCAAAAATAAAAATTTAAAAATAACAAATTAAAAATACCGAGGGCACGCCTTTAATGCTAAATATAAGTCTTTTTTAAGAAAATAAGCAAAACGTATATTATAGTATGCGATGTGTACGCATATACAAACATATTTCTTTCAAAGTTATGTTATACTTAGGTATATGATGGAAATCGGTCGATTTCAAAAGTGGAAACGATTTTAAAATCGGCAACGGTGTGATGAATTTCGATGGATTTCATTTTCCACTTTTGTATCATTCTGTATCATTTATTTTGAAAACTAAAACAATGTATTGACAAGTTGTAGTGAAAATTGTAAAATGAAATATGAAATTTATAAGTAAATATTTACAAAATCATAAAACGTCGATTATTTTGGCAGCATCCTATTTGTTATTAGAAGAGGATAATAAAAAAAGAAACATAAAGAGAAACATTTACGTGACAACTCGGATCCACAGAACAAAATGGAATTTGAAATCGACACTATAAAATGAAAAATATAAACGCATCACAAATTTAATTGAATTTAAATCGTTTTAGTGTCTAAATCGATTTCCACCAGACTACTATTTTAGTTTGTTATATTGGAAAAAGCTTGAATAGTACAACTCTTTGCTTCGATTCTCATTAGGTTTGTTTCAGCAAAGGTATATATGAATTTAATTTTTTACCAAACAAACTGGTACTATTGAGTGTTACTAATGGGGGTTGGTGGCTCGATCTGAAACAGCTGTATAACCTATCTTGTAGAATATAGATAATTTTTGAAACAAAAACACCAGCGCCGATTACCTGCGAATGGTATTGCATAGGAGTGTGTGTATGTGGAAAATCCAATAATATTAAAAAAAATCATGTGACTCCGATCACAGGGGTGATGTGTAAGCATCTAGTAATTAAAGTTTTTTATGGCACTTTTTTAAAATTAAACAGAAAGCGGTATCTATGTATCACTTATAGCAATAAACTGCAGGGGCTCTGCTAATATAAAAATAATTATTATTTATTATTTCAACCGGTTAATTTTTATTTTTTTATTTTATATTTTTAATTTTTCGTCTTTCATTTTCCATTTTTATTTTTCATTTGTCATTTTTTCATTTTTTATTTTTCATTTTTATTTTTAATTTTTATTTTTAATTTTTTCTTTTCATTTTTTATTTTTCATTTTGTATTTTTCATTTTTATTTCTCATTTTTATTTTTCACTTTTCATTTCTTATTTTTCATTTTTTATTTTTAATTTTTCAATTCTTATTTTTAATTTTTTTATTTTTCATCTTGCATTTTCAAACAGGCCACATGTTACGCTGATTTTTTCTTACGCTCACATGTTACGCTGATTTTTTCTTACGCTCACATGTTACGCTGTTTTTGTGATTCTATTGTGAAATCGAAATTTACCCCCCTGCGCGTATAGATGTTTACACATCAATAAATACTAGCAGATTCCAGCACTCGAAATTCGAGTGCAAATTCTAGGAAATTTTATTTTTTCATTAAATAAGGACCCTAAAGGTATGCTCATCAATTATAGCCAATTTACAAATCAACACAAAAAAACAAACTCATTTTTATTACAAACACATTAACAAATTTAATAAACACACACATAGCATTGTATGTATGCTAACATTATGTATGTGTTAGTAGTAATTTTAAATGCAATTTACTCAAAATAAAAGAAAAAATTTAAAAATCTGTAAATCTGCAAAATGGCTAAAAATAAATACCTTTCAAATAATATACGTTTGCTCAAAAACGGGACAAAACGGTATAACAAAACATCGATCACAAGAAATCGCCTAGCCTATTAATATTATGGATGTATGAGGAATAGATTATTAATTCAGTTTAATTTTATTTAATTAATTATTAAGTTTTACTCTACTCAGTTTAATTAAAATACATTTTCATTTGAGACTACAAAATATATAACCAGTAAATTTAACATAGTTTTTCTCTCAATCCGAAGGTATATTTTATACTAAATCTTCAGTAACATTTACGCTTTTGGCTGATATAATTTTCATTGCGTGTACATTTGCTTTATTTTTTTATATTTTAATTTATTACGAATTTATTATGGTTATTAATGATTGAGAACCATACGCTTTTAATATCTCTTTGCCTTGCTATTACATACCTTGCGATACTGTTTGGGAACCGACAATTTTAATCAATGGCACTTGATATATTGCAATTCTAGAATAAATAAAAAATATATATATTTAATATATATATAAATATATTTATATATTTATTTTTGCAATATATATCAAATGCCATTGATTAAAATTGTCGTTATAACGGCCATAGATTTTTATATTTATCAGCTTTCATATATATCATATGTACACCGCACAGAAAACAACAATAAAGAAAAATAACGAAAACGTCAAAAAAAAATAAACAATGTGAAGTAGGCAGCAGTTTCTCACCTCTTTCTTTCCGGTTGTCAAAAAGGTACGAAAGCAATGAAATTTTTCGGAAAATATGCGAGAATTATTGTTACAAATAATGGGCATCATTAAATTAATAAGTGAAATTTTTTGTTATTTCAGTTCAAGGACGACAAATACATTAAAAAATGGCTGACGTTGATGTGTAAGTTATTACCTATAATTAAGTAGAAATCGGAGACGCCGTAATGTAAATAAGTAGAGTATTATGAAATATTGAATGAAATTCAGACGAATAGGAACTAAAATTGAATCAATATAGCGATTATTTTTCAATTTAATTTTTGTTTTAACAGAGATGTACCCTCAGCTGCCCCTGCTGTTAGCGGCACCATGGATATCAATCAAGCTTTACAAGAAGTTTTGAAGAAATCTTTGATCGCCGATGGTCTTGTTCATGGTATCCATCAAGCTTGCAAGGCTTTGGACAAGTAAGTGAATAATTAATAGATTTAATGGTAGATATTTATTTATTTTTTTATTATTTTTAGGCGTCAAGCTGTTTTGTGTATCTTGGCTGAGTCTTTTGACGAACCCAATTATAAGAAGCTCGTTACTGCCCTCTGTCATGAGCATCAAATCCCTTTGATCCGTGTCGATTCCCACAAGAAACTCGGTGAATGGTCAGGTTTGTGCAAAATCGACAAAGAAGGCAAGCCCCGTAAGGTTTGCGGTTGTTCCGTTGTTGTCATCAAGGACTTCGGTGAGGAAACCCAAGCTTTAGATGTCGTCAAGGAGCACCTCAGACAAAACGCCTAAACTATTTGGGTTTAGTTCGTTGCGGGGTTCATTGTTGATGATAACGATGCATCTTGTTTTTGTTTTTATCAAAAACACGCCAAAATAACATGTGGCTAAAAAACATTTTAGTGTTGATTCAGGTTAAAGATATTTTTATTAAATTTGAAAAAAAAACAATAAATACTAAAAAACAGATTGGTGATAGTGTTTTAAATATTCATCATGAGAGCAATACTTCACTGAAGGTAATATAATCATTAACTTAAACTGGATTGATCCCGAGTTACACAGCATTGCAGTTTGATTTGTGCTGTGGCCAATCATCGAGTTGACATTTTCTGCAAAAAAAAAATGGTGAAACATTAGTCTGCAACTTTATTGCATTGAAGTAGTAGTTTACAAATTTTGATACATTAGCGCAAATATTTAAAATAGAAAGTTTTTCAGAACGCTGTCGATTAATCTTAATTTGAGTTAAAATATGCAATTTTTTATATACTACGGCCAAAATTTCATGCCACATTTGACCATTGATATTAAGGGGCTCATTCTATAAAACACGTGTTAAATTTATAAGAAAAATTCCAAATTATTCATATAAATTACGTTTCGTTTTATAGGATTGAGTCCATAATACTAAAATATGATTCCCAAAATATTTAAAATACCTTCAAATATTTTTTAACTATCGGCGAAAAAGTTCTGCACCGTTTCGAATTATATTTCAGAAAATATCAATTGATTTTCTGATATCAATCGCATTTCAGAAAACGTTTGATTTTCAGAAATGATCACGATAACGAGTTTATAAAATCGTTACACAGTGGTAAAGGAGTTTGGAGGTCAAACTTGAAGTATCGTTGAAAACACCAGCAAAATATCAGATCCCGAGTGTTACGCAGCTTTCCGAACGTTTGTTATCTCACAAAGAAGACGTCAATGTTCTCATCGATTTATAAGGAAGGTTTTAAATATACATAAGGTAAGTTGTAGAACACGAAAAAATAAGTTAATCATATTTGCTTAGCTGCCCAATCTCATATTTTAGGGGTAAGAAAGTGTTACAAATTTCAGTTATTTTGTTCTTTTTGCAGATTTTTCACATTTGAGGCAAAGAAACCATTTACAATATGGACATTATTTGAATGGTATTAGCAAGGTCTATCGAGTATATAACATGCACGATCATGCTTAAATGCAAGTATTATATAATAAAGCCTTAAAAATTTACGGGGTTTTGTATGGTGGTACATACGAATTTAAAATCAAAACTCACATATATTGCTCGTAGTTCTGTTTTATTAAGGATCTATTTCACCTTTTTTTTTTTTTTTTGATATGGCGGCTAGTTTGGTTTTTAGCCGATTTTTCCCGAAGAGACCTCTTATGTTCAATACTGGCAACCCTGTGCATAATATATAAGCAATATGGGCATCAGTAATTTTATTTTTATGAGTACATAACCAAAATGTACGAAAAGTTTTAGGTCTGAAAATTTAAGACCATATAAATTTATCAAAAAAAAAATTTTAATATATTTTTAACATGAACCTATGTAGTTTTTTTTGTACGCAATTTAAGGGCGTTTTTTAAGCTCAACTTTATATGTATTACACTATACAAAAATTGATACAGAAATTATCCAAAGGAAATACAGACAACTCACAAAAATATTTATAAACATTCTTTAAGAACTTAGTATCTTATTTTCATGATCACATTCCAGTTTTAATATGTATTACTTTAATATAATTTTAATACCTTTCAAACCAAATATAATTTATAATAAATAGATTGTATACTCTGTACAAAAAGAAAAATAAAAATATTTCAGTACTATGAACATTTTTATTATAAATTATATACCAGCATTTTCCAGCGCTTGAAATTCGAGTGCAATTTTTAGGCAGCTTTATTTTTCAACTTAGCCAATTCACAAACCAACCCTTTTATGGTTTATTATTATTAAAAAATCTGTAAATCTGCAAAACGGCTGAAAAGAAATACCTTTCAAATAATATACGTTTGGTCAAAAACGGGTTAAAACGGTAGAATAAATATCGGTCGCAAGAAATCGCCTAGCCTATTAATATAAATTATACAAGTATATAATTTTATTTTTTTATATTTTTCTTGATTTTTATACATATGTATTTGGAATAACATTGACTACTATTAGCTTAAAATTTATATATAGTTTTACTTTGTTTAGTAATGAGTCCAACCTGTATGGATAACAATTTTTTGGCCCAAAGCCCCTCTCCAAAACTACTTTCACTTTTTAATTACTTGTAAATATTTCGAAAGAAACCATTATGAGTCTTTCTATAACATGGGTACATATCAGAGATTAGCCTGGGGTATGCTGTTCCCGACACAAAAAAGTGCAAATTAATATGCTAAGACTTAAAGGACCTATTATAAATATATCAAGAATGGCAATATCCATAAAAGATATCGAAAATGGAATGACCACTGAAACTGCAGCTAAAAAACATACTAAAAAATCAAGAAAATCTAGATTTTAGTTGAAATCTATTTCAAAATCTATACCGTTTACATCTAACTTTTTTGACTTGTGAGATTTTGTTTCCCCAAAAATAAACAGCTGATTAAAATTACACATATAACTAGAAATACCAAAAATATTCAAAATGGAAATATGGAAAATTCTAAAAAGGAACAGATTTTATTATTATATTATGGATCAAAAATGAAAAAAGCACAAGCTGAAATAGAAATTTTGCGAAAAAAATCAGCATTTGTTAAATGCATTGTTTGAACAGCAAAAAAAAATTCGTTTCCACAATTATTACTTTTCAACTACTGAATATTTTTTTATTATAGATTAATTTTTTTATTAATAATTTATATTTTATTTCCTTTTTATTGCTTGTTTGCTTTTGTTTTTAAATGTCAATTTTCCAGTCACTGTGTTGTAATTTTCTACTACAATATTAAAAAAGCACAATAGTGTCAATAGGTAGAACCCAAGTTTGACAAGATTTTGTGAGATTTTGCTAAAATCTAGTAACGAGCTAGATTTTGTTTTGTATGGGAAATCTAGTAAAAATGAGCTAGATTGTGCTCGAAATCTCGTATATACTAGATTTTGCTTAGATGTAAACGCATTATTAGATGTAAACGCACTATTAAATAATTACAAAAATAAGTCTAAAGAAGCCATCTTATAAACGGCTAAAAAATCTTTTAAAAATATAAATTTAAATTCTAACATATGTATGAACAGAAGTAACAACATTTACAATAGCTCTGTTCGTTTACTTTCCCAGTAAAAACCGAAATTTCAGAGAGTAAGAAAAATTAGTTCTCGAAAACATAAATATTCGAAATAGTAAACGAACAGCAATTTGTAAGAATTTGCAAGTTCATAGAAACAGCTGATTGTGGACACATTTGAAAGCGTAGAAGTGAAACTATGAAGTAAACAAGTAAGAATGTTAAATTCGTGCCGAATTTTTTGATACCCTCCACCTGCGTCTTAAACTCAATATTACACCCAATGTTGAATACGGATACCACTTTAAAACTATTGCCGATACTGAAACATTAATTCCGAATACCAATTAAATTTAAAGTTAATTGTTTTTTCTTTTTGGTCAGTTTCTATTATAATTTATTTTTATAAAAAATAGTGATCATGTGCTCTATAGAAAGAATTAATTACAATTTGATTACTGGAGTAGAAATCCTATAAGTTCCCAAGTCCTTCATAGAACACTAACGAAATTCATTATTTAACATAGCCGGCGTTTAATACCAAAAGTTTGATCCCTCTTAGAATGTTTTGAGACTTTAGAAGTTATTAAAAAAAATGCAAATGATTCTTGGCTAAAACTTATTAATATTTAAAATAACCGAATTTTAAAATATTTTTATCTGAATTAGCTACAAAATAGAATAATAGATAAGAAACTAAATATAGAAATTAAAACTTTCAATATTTAATTTTTTATTTTTGATTTTTCATTTTTTATTTTTAATTTTTAATTTTCAATTTTTAATTTTTAATTTTTAATTTTTAATTTTAATTTTTCATTTTCCATTTTGAATTTTTCATTTTTCTTTTTCTATTTTTCGTTTTCCAATTTTCATTGTAAATTTTCCATTTTTCATTTTCCATTTTCTAATTTCCATTTTTCATTTTTCGTTTTCCATTTTCCATTCTCCATTTTTCATTTTCTATTTTCCATTTTTCGTATTTCATGTTTCTTGTTTCTTTTTCCATTTTTCATTTTCCATTCTCCATTTTTTAATTTTCAGTTTTTATTTTTCATTTTCAAGTTTTCATTTTCCATTTTTCATTTTCCATTTTCCATTTTTCATATCTCATTTTTCATTCTCCATTTTCTATTTTCCATTTTTCATTTTTGATTTTTCATTTTCCATTTTTCATTTTTCATTTTTCATTCTCCATTTTTCATTTTCTATTTTCCATTTGCCATTTTCCGTTTTTCATTTTCCATTCTCCATTTTTCATTTTCTATTTTCCATTTTCAGTTTTTCATTTTCCGTTTTCCATTTTTCATTTTCCATTCTCCATTTTCTATTTGCCATTTTTCCTTTTCCATTTTCATTTTCCATTGTTCATTTTTCATTTTGCATTTTCCAGTTTTCATTTTTCATTTTCCATTTTTCGTTTCAATTTTTTCTTTCATATTGGCGATTTTTTTTTATTATAACATGATAACGATAAAAAAAATATGGGGCAATACTACTAACATAGCTCATGGTAGTTGTGTTTGTTGGTATGATTGCATCATTTTTTTGGCTTTTTTAACTGTGAATGTTGTTGTACAACTATTATGTTCAACCACTAAAATATTACAACAAACACGCTGGGTTTTATGTTTTATACAGATATCTACATATTTTTGCTCGTATCTAAGCACAGTGATGCCCGATTTAGCCCATTTTCAATACCAACATGCTGGGAATTATGTCAAATGATATTATTGTAACCTTACCCAGTTAACGGACATCGCTATATTGACTTGAGCTGTGATAAGGATCAAGAATATATATACTTTATGGGGTCGGAAATTAGTTTTTCGATGCGTTACAAACAGAATGACAAACCTATATATACCCTCTGCCACTGATGTGTGGAGGGTATAAAAAGGAAATATACCTTAATTAGAAGAATTTATTTTATTTAACATGTAAAAATATTTACACCTGTTGCTTTTGAAAATAAACATTTATTACGAAAGAAATTGGCAGATACACATATATTTTTGACCTTAACCGGTTTTAAAAGAATTAAATTAATGAAACCTGGTTATGTGAATATTTACTTCTTCTATCGTTAATTTCCTCAGAATTATTAAAAATTTTTGCACAAAAATAAAATTGTAGTATTTTTGCTATTTACCACAAAACTCAATCATATGTTGTTTTTTCTTGCTTGCTAATTCTTACTGGCAAAAATATATCCAGTAAAAACTTTCAAGTTTTCAAAAAAAGATCTGTCACTTTACGCTCTCATTTGTTCTCTTTTTCTGCGTTTTTGAAGTAAACGAACAGGATCCAGTAAATTTTGTGATAATTTGTACAAATTATTACAAATTACCACGTAAACGAACAGAGCTAATATCTGTTTGGCTAGGAGCCTTTTATCAAAACTTTTAAGGGTTATTGACTGACTAAATATACCCTTTACACATAATTTTATTTTTATCCGTATTCATTCACCATTTAAAAAAGCATCATGTAAGACCTAATATGATGTAATCCATAATTCAGGACACTAATGTACATAAATAAATCGTAAAATGTTATTAATTGAAAATAAGAATAAAACTGTTAATATTCAAGTATGTATGTATGTACCTATGTTGTTACAGTAGTTTTGACATAGCTGCACATCCAACTTTTGCACGAGTTTATGTGCAGATAAGCCAAACACATAAGTTAATTTTAAAATAGTCACGCAAAGTTACGCACAGTCACGGAGAGATTCAAAACGCATATGCATAAGGAAAGAAAGTTTTAATAAAAATGTTTTTATTTTATGAAAACAATATAAATCTTTCAAAAATACGAAGCGCTTAAATGTGTAGGTACAAAAAGTGCACTTAAAGAAATAAATTATTATTGAAATTTGGAAATAAAAACCAAAACAAAAATTTTGTGCAGTTATAGGCAAAGTACACTTAAGAAAAAGGCAGTTAAGTCAAAACTACTGTAGTTGTTAATATAATTTTTAAAGGAAAAATAAGATTAAACGGTTTAATTTAAAATTAAAAAACAAAAAATTACCTGCAACAATAATAAACAGTTTTGCATTTCGAGCACTTCTTTTCCGCCTCTCCATAACAATTGCTACACTTGTAGCCATTTTCTATATTTGCTTTTTTGTCTTTATTACGAGTAGATTCAGCAGATGCCTCTTCTGCCTTTGTTTCTAAATCAGCCAATAAATCGGTATTGTAAGCGGAATTTAAACGTTGAGCTGTACTCAAAATTTTATCTTTGTCATTGGTCAAGAAAATACTTTCTTGTAGTTGTGCAATACCCAAAAAGCCGCCCCACTTTTCGGTTTCACTTATAAGATTTTCTTTAATTTCAGGCACATCTTCCAAAACTAGATTCGATTTTTTATATGCTTCATTTGAACTATTACCGGACATTGTTAAATGACAAAGCAACTGTTTTAGATCAATTAGCGGAGGTAATTGATCTAGTAGAGATTCATAAATGAGACCTTGACACTTACAGGGAAAATAATATGTTAAATTTGGTTAATGGAAAAATTGATTTAAATTCATAAAGGAGACCTTGACACTTACAGGGAAAATAATATGTTAAATTTGGTTAATGGAAAAATTGATTTAAACTTACCTTGCCCAATTGTTTACGCCTTTCATTATTTATTTCATATGATTTTATTAGATTTGGATTAAAAAGTATTTGACGTAAACAAAACCAAGTTTGAGCTTCATGTTTTACGACTTTAGCTACAGCTTCACCTTGTACTAGCACCCACTTTTCATCAATATATTTTTCTAGACCATTTTTAGTTCTTCTTTGCCATGGTCGAAAATTTAATAAATCTGCCATTAACCAGGGTATATCATGGGTAACAACCATACGCCTAGTTGCACTTAATGGTAAAGCATTAGCATTGTCGACCAAATAATTAAGAATCGATATGCAGCGTAAACCAATTTTATAGATTAAATCTCTTTTCTGACGTTCCAACTCGGTAAGAACAGATTCATCAACATCTACGCTTGAATAATTTTCATGGTAACCCATGCTAAATAGAACCAAAAATATTTAAAACAAAATTTTTTCCGATGATACAAAAATAATATATTCAAAATATTTATTAAGAAAAAAAATCATGTGGGTCCGATCATAGGGAAGATGTTATTACATATCATATTTTTCAGCAAACAATCATGTCACACTGATTTGTCTTAATGCTTACATGTTACGCGTAAAATCTTACGCTCACATATTACGCTGTTTTTGTGATTGTATTGTGAATTAGAAATTTACACCCCTGCGCGTATAGATGTTTACACATCAAAACTGAATAGTGATTGCATTTAAAACAGGAACTTAAATCATATAATATCGGATAACTGTAAGTGTGTATACAATTTTGCTCCTTATATGTAAACTAGTCTTTCAGAAAATGCTTTGCTTTTTATAATTTTGCGTTTTTATTTTTACGAGTAGAAATAGTTTTTTATCTTTATTTTTTCGAGCATAAATAAAAGTTATTTGTACCCTATGTGGTAAGGGTATACTGATCGACTTAGTGAAACACCCTACTCTATACATTTTATTTTAGACTGATGATTTACAGATGTAATAAAGACATACAACCCAAGATATGTATTATAATTTGGAACTAAGGTGCATTAAGCCGAACTCATAGGGTACATTTGTGTGGTAGCTAGCTTCCATATCGATTATCTTCGAAATATCTTCAAATTTGCGACATGTAATTTGATTAGGTTTATGGGAGAGATGGGTACGATGTTGCTTTCATCATAAGCTATCTACTAGTTTTTTAGTTTCATACGATCAATTTTATTTACGAAAATCAAGAAGACATAACTAGAAGTGCATGTACATATGTGCAACTTAAAAATTTTTGTTTCTCACGTAAAAAAATTAAAATGTCAGTTACGTACCTTGCCAGACCAATAAGTTGTGCTACACCTTGAGCACAATAATCAATCAAATCGATAGCAGAGTCCTGTAGAGCTTCACAGCCACTCACATGGTATAAAGATATATCCAATAACGACATAACAGCGCCCTCATGAAAAAATACCGTATATATTAAAAATGTTGCCTGTGGATTGGGATCAATATCTAAAAGATGTGCCAAAACTTTTGTCTTCCACAGAAATACACAATAGGCTTCGTGTATTAAAACTTTTAATTTGTCACGGGATATTAACATTTCCTTTACTTCTTCCTCACGATGTTCAGCAGCTTCTAAAATAGCTTGTTGGCTTAGCTTAATTATCATTTCGTGGACATCGAACCATTTTGTTGAACCGATATCCTTGATTTGAAAGGGTCGAATGCTCTCAATAAAATAAGTCAATTCTTCGGGAAACACAAAGTTAGCCATTTAATTTATTATATTTTTTATCAAGTTATTGAAGGAGCTATTATTTTTTTTTTTTTTTTCAAATTATTTTGAAACAGATTTCTTTTTTTTTAAGAATAACAAACGTTTGGTTACTATGGTGTTTTTCCAATTTGAAAAATTGGAATCAAAATTAATAATTGTTATATTTATAAATACAGGGTGTGAAGTTTAATTGGAAATGTATTCGTCACAAAACGAATATTAGTTAAAATATCGTCAGCTCATTATCAGGTGTAAACCATTGATTGCATTCATCGGAGACATCAGTGTCAAAAATGTTCAGAAATTCCATGAGATTGTTCATTAACTTTTGAATTCATTCACCTTTATAACACCCAAAGTTTGATCCCTGATTCTTGGCTAAAAATTTCCAGATATTAATATTAATTAAAAAAAAAGCAAATTTTAAAATACTTTTATCTGAATTACCTAGTAATTTTTAATTTTTAATTCTTAATTTTTTTAATTTTTAATTTTTAATTTTTAATTTTTAATTTATAATTTATACTTTATAATTTTTAATTTTTAATTTTCAATTTGTAATTTTTAATTTTTAATTTTTAATTTTTAATTTTTAATATTTAATATTTAATTTTTAATTTTTAATATTTAATTTTTAATTTTTAATTTTTAATTTTTAACTTTTAATTTTTAATTTTTAATTTCTAATTTATAATTTTTAATTTTCAATTTTTAATTTTTAATTTTTAATATTTAATTTTTAATTTATAATTTATAATTTATAATTTATAATTTATAATTTATAATTTATAATTTATAATTTATAATTTTTAATTTTTAATTTTTAATTTTCAATTTTTAATTTTCAATTTTAAATTTTAAATTTTTAGTTTTTAATTTTTAATTTTTAATTTTTAATTATTAATTTTTATTTTTATTTTTTAATTTTTATTTTTTAATTTTTGATTTTTAATTTTTAATATTTAATTTTCAATTTTTAATTATTAATTTAATATTTTTAATTTTTAGTTTTTAATTTTTAATTTTTAATTTATAATTTTTAATTTTTAATTTTTAATTTTTAATTTTTAATTTTTAATTTTTAATTTTTAATTTTTCATTTTTAACTATAAATTTTAAATTTTTAATTTTCAGTTTTTAATTTTTAATTTCTATTTTTTAATTTTTAATTTTTAGTTTTTAATTTTTACTTTTTAATTTTTAATTTTTAATTTTTAATTTTTAATTTTTAATATTTAATATTTAATATTTAATTTTTTATTGTTAATATTTTATTTTTTAAAAATTTTTTTTTTATTTTTAATTTTTAATTTTAATTATTTTATTGTATTAATTTCTCTGATGCTCTTATTATCAGTTTTATTATTTTCATTAAGGACTAGAGGTAACAGAGAGTGATCTTAGAAAGAACAATTATTTATGTCCGCGATCCTTGTTTTTTCCAGTTATGGACCTTCAGCGTTTTGACATTGAATTCTATAGAATCTATAATATTAACAGGCTAGGCGATTTTTTGTGACCGATGGTTTGTTTTACCGTTTTATCCCGATTTTGACCAAATGTATATTATTTGAAAGGCATTTATTTTTAGCCGTTTTGCAGATTTACAGATTTTTAAATTGTTCCTTTATTTTGAGTAAATTGCATTCAAAATTGCTACTAACACATACATAAAATTATACATATGCTATGTGTGTTTTATTAAATTTGTTAATGTGTTTGTTAATGAGTTTGTTATCTTCATTCACAATAATAATAAACCATAAAAGTGTTGGTTTGTGAATTGCCTAAGTTAAAAAAAAAAAAGCTGCCTAGAAATTGCACTTGAATTTCGAGCGCTGGAATCTGCTAGTTCATATAATTAACCAATTGTAAACTTTCTCTTATACTATTATGATTTTTTTACTTTTACTTTTTAATCCAATTTTTTTTAATTTTATTGAAAAATGTGTGGGTATTGAATGATATAATTTAAAAATTTTGCGGGTGCTTCGAAAATAAGTCTATTATTTATTCCTTACAAATATGCCTGATTCTCGGCGCTCTCGTTTTAATTTACATATGCAAATTGTGAATTTAAATAAAAAAAAAAATAATCATATAAAGTTTTTAACGGACTAAAAAGAATACATTAATATCTGCTAACACTATTTGTAAAATTTAATACGAAATACTTGGGGGGCATGCAATAAATAATTGATCTTTTGCATGTGCCTCACGTTTTTCGTATTATTTTATTCATTTTAGTTTCTTTAAATCGTGTGATATTAATTATTGATGTGTAAACATCTATACATCTATATTTCACAATATAATGATAAAAACAGCGTAAGAAGTAAGACAAAAACGGTGTGAAGTATGAGTCTATTATTTCAATGATTATGATATAAAATTATTTCAGCTAATTCAACAACAACGTTAAAAATTTCACAATATGAACTTATAACATATAATGCAGCAACCTAACAAGTATAACAATATACAAATTATTTTACCTAATTCAACAACCCCAACTATAACAACCAGTTGAATTAATAATTTTTATATTAGTTGAGACCCTGCAGTTGTTTGATATAAATGATACATAGATGACGCTGTTTGATTTTGATAGATGTGTAAAGAGATGTGTATACATCTCCGAGTAAGTTCTCGGATTCCAAAGGACAGCGACCAAAGCCTGTCAACAAACGATTTGAATATCCTTACTTTTTATGAAATGATATAACTTATTTGGAAACATTTCTCTTTTTTTGCTGTATTACGCTATTTTCTCATTGTCAATCTTCGATATTTAAATAGCACGCAGATGTTAACTAAACTTTAAAAAAAACTATCGGTTTTGTTTTCTATATAAGTTTTTTAATAGCAGTATATGCGATAATCTAGTATTACATTTTTCAAATATTTATGTGTTCGTAAATATAAATTTGTTAATTTTAGTAATAAAATTTGCTTATAAACCATCTTTTTTAAATATAATGTATGTAAACTATTTAATCAAAAAATCATCAAAGAAAAAGTTAAAACAATTAAAATATAACAAAATAATACAAGGCGACAATAAAGAGACGATCATTGAGTGATACCAATTTAAGAGAACATAAAAGGAAAGACATCTTTATGAGAGCATAACTTTGCAAATGATAAGGTTAATAATAAGTAAAGGAAATAAAGTATAATTGAATTATTTTAAATATAAACAATGGTGATTTTAAAAAGAACACTTAATTATTAAATGCTGTTGAAATAGGTGGAGGTGAAAATGGTGGCATGTCATGTGCAGACGTAGTAACTGGAGTCATAACGTGCACCAATGTAGTCTGCTGCGGTTGATGTTGTTGTTGATATGCTGCTGCTGCCATCTGTGGAGGCATGGGAGTTGATTGGGTTGGATATAACCCACCCATTGATGGCTGCATTTGTGGATAACTAGGTATAGTTTGTGCAGCTGGATATGATAATGCTGCTGGTGATGACATATACTGTTGCATACCAGTCGAATACATAGGTATTGTATTAGCAGTTGTCATGTTTGATGTCATTTGCGGTGGAGGAGCAGTAGCTTGAGGGTATGGCAATTGCGTTAGTGGTGTATTATGCATATTTGGAGAAGTACTAGGAGTTTCAATTAGTCCCGGTATATAAAGGTTTGAAGGTGGTGGCAAAGTAGTAGTTACTGTTGAAGTCGTTTCCATGCTATTTTGTTGAGGTGCGAAAATTTGTTCCGATGCCTGTGTTTTTGGAGGAAAGCTCTGATTTTGTGAAATTGGTAATATTGCTCCCAATGTTTGTAATTTTTCAGTTGATTGTTCAACTGTTTCTACAGCATTTGGATTTTCGCTTGATGTATTTGAATTCGGGTTTGTTATATTATCATCTGGATTAAAATAAGTTTTAAAAACACTTTGAGTTGGTGCTGCATTTGTGGTATCTAGTTGAGGAGATATTTTAGTTGCTGTGGACACTACTACCGGAGATCCTCCAAATGTGTTACTTAGTGGAGGCACATAAGGCAGAGAAGGAGCAATGGTTGTGCTTGGAGCCGTTGTTGGTACAACTGGGGCTGGTATAGATGAGGAAATTGGTGAAGCAACGTTAGTTGGCGACGAAATAGTTGTTGGTGGTTTAGCTACAGCTGCATTTCCAGCTTGTATGGGGATACGATGTAAATATCCATATCCAATACCACAACCCAAGGCTCCTTCACCACCCCAACTGGAATTAGGTTTGATGGTCACTTCACGACACGCATCATCGTCAATATTGTAAACATACATTTTTAAAGGTTGCTGTTCATGTGTTTCGATCAAAGTAAACAAATCGTCATTTTCATGCCTAATGGCATCAGCTCCAATTACATAATCCGAGTAGGCTCTTAAACCAGCTACCTCAGCTGGTGAATTGGGATGTACCTCTAAGATATGCCATACATGTTCATTTGCTCCCTCAAAGGAACAAAAACGTATACTAACACCCAATAAACCTTGACCTCCCCATCCTGAAGTGGGCGTTAAAGTCAATTCTCGTACAGTTTGAGTTTTGCTTGAATAAACCAATAATTTTACTGGCTTATCAACATTTTGCTTTAGCAATTCCTTTAACATATCATTGTCTTGATCCAGGCGAGTACCAGCGATAGCAATAATAAAATCAAAAAATGCCTCTAAACCTGCCTTTTGACCAGGAGAACTATCTTGCACCTATAAAATTATAAATATATGAACTTAACTGTTGTATAAAAGTTCCAAAATACAATTTCAAGACAATTACCTTCAATACGTGGTAACCTTCTGTGCCACCACCGGGAATTTCTACACTATGACCTGAACCCATTTCTATTTTTCAAACTATCTCTTTATATGTTTTCGTTTTTTTATCAATCTTGTGTAAATACGTTTTTTCAACGAAAAATTGTTTTTTTATTTATACTTTAGCTAACTTATTAAGAAAATCAACAAATTTTGTTAAGAATTGCGTGGCACTAGTAGAAAAAAGCAAATAATTCTTTATTCTCTAACATTTATAAATACTCTCTTTTCTTAGAGTGTCGCCAGATTTGTATAAAATGTTCAGAGTTGTTTTTATACCCTCCACACGTCTGTGGCAGAGTGTATATAGGTTTGTCATTCCGTTTGTAACGCATCGAAAAACTAATTTCCTACCCCATAAAGTATATATTCTTGATCCCTATCACAGCTCGAGTCAATATAGCGATGTCCGTCTGTCTGTTGAAATTACGCTCATTCGCAAAAAGAGCCATCTAATTGGATAAGGTTACAAAAATATCATTTGCCATAATTCCCAGCAGGTTGGTATTGAAAATGGGCTACATCGGGCATCATTGTGATTAGATACGAGTAAAAATATGTATGTAGATATCTCTAAAAAAAAACATAAAACCCAGTGTGTTTGTTGTAACAGTTTAGTGGTTGAACATAATAATTGTACAAAAACATAAAAAAATGCCACAAAAATAATATGCATATATATTAACAATACCAAGAACACAATAAGTCCGAATTCACACAAGGCAACTTTTGTTGCGCAATTCTTGAGTTTGTAGGAGAGAGGGGAAAGAAGAGCGGTATTTGGTACGGAGTTGCTTGTACTCGGCAACTCGTTTTGTTCTGCAATTCGTAATTATAAACACGAAGTTAGCTGCAGCTTATTATTTGACATTTCTTTTTATTCTTTGCTTCGCTGTGAAAAATTATTGTTATTATTTCATTTATATTTTTATTTTTTCATTTTTCTTTGACTTCCATTTTTTCACACAAATAGATTTTTCACTTTGGACCAATAATAAATTCTTTTTACACAAGCTAATAAAGTGATCTGTCAAAAATGTAAGAATTTGAAAGTAAAAGAAAACGAAAATTTGCGGCAATAAATTTCTCTGTGTGAACATTAAGGCAACTTTAAAAGAGAATTGAAAAAAAGTTGCGCAACAAAAATTGCCTTGTGTGAATCCAGCCTAACATAGCTAATGTTAGTAGTATTGCCACATATTTTTTTTTTATCGTTATCACGTTATAATAAAAAAATCGCCAATATGAAAACGAAAAATGAAATTTTTCCAATGGAAAATGGAGAATGAAAAAGAAAAATGAAAAATGGAAAATGAAAAACGGAAAATGGAAAATGTAAAATAGAAAACGAAAAATAGAGAATAGAACATGGAAAATGAAAAAAGAAAATTGAAAAATGAAAAACTGAACGAAAACTGAAATATGAAAAATGGAGAATGAAAATTGCAAAATGGAAAATGTAAAAATGGGAAATGAGAAATGGAAAATGAAAATTGAAAAATGGAAAAAGAAAATTTAAAAATTAAAAATGGAAAATAGAAAATGAAAAATGAAAATTGAAAAATGGAAAATGCAAAATGGAAAATGAAAATATAAAAATGGAGAATAAAAAATGAAAATTGGAAAATTCAAAATGTAAAATGGAAAATGAAAACTGGAAAATAGAAAATGGAAAGTGAAAATTTAAAAATTGAACATGGAATATGGAAAATGAGAATGGAAAATGAAAATATAAAAATGAAAAATGGAAAATGAAAATTGAAAAATGAAAAATGGCAAATGGAAAATAAAAATTGATACATGAAAATTGAAAAGTTAAGAATTAATTAAAACAGGAAAATGAAATATAAAAAATGAAAAATGGAAAATGAAAATTGAAAAAGGAAAAATTAAAGTTGAAAAATGAAAATTGAAAAACGGAAAATGAAAAATGGAAAATGGAAAACGAAAACTGAAAAGTGGAAAATGAAAATTGAAAAATGAAAAATGGAAAATGAAAATTGAAAAATGAAAAATAAAAAATGTAAAATGAAAATTTAAAAATTAAAAATGGAAAATGAAAATTGAAAAATGGAAAATGAAAAATGGCAAATGGAAATTGAAAAATTAAAAATGGGAAATGAAAATTAAAAATTAAAATGGAAAGTGGAAAATGAATAATGAAAATTAAGAAATGAAAGATGAAAAACTAAAAAATGAAAAATTGATAATCGAAAATGGAAAATGAAATATGAATAATGGAATATGGAAAGTGGAAAATGAAAATTGAAAAATGGAACATGAAAAATTAAGATTGAAAAATGAGTAATGAAAGATGAAAAATTAATAATGAATAACGAAAAATTAAAAATTAATAAAAATTTAAAATTAAAAATTAGGAATTAAAAAATAAGAAATTAAAAACTTAAAATTAAACATTAAAAATTAGATATTAAAAGTTTAAATTTCTATATTTAGTTTCCTACATGTATTATTATGTATTTTCTTTTTTTTTATTGTATTATATGTTATGCAGATAAAAATATAAAATAATTCAGATAAAAATATTTTAAAATTAGCTTATTTTTAATAATAATAATTTTTAGCCAAGAATCATTTGAATTTTGGTATTCGGAGTTAATGTATTAATGTATCGGCAAAAGTTTAAAAGTTGTAGCCGTACTCGATATTGGGTGAATATACAGTTTAAGACTCAGGTGGAGGGTATCAAAAAACACTCTTACTTGTATAAAGGGAGTATAAAAGATTTGAAAATGAAACATAACTATTAATTTAAAAACATAAAAAAGACTAGAAATTCAATTAAAAATACAAAAAATAAATGAATAAATATTCACTAAATAATCTAATCCATAAAAACAAAGTTTGTATTAAAACTCTTTCTTTCGTTATGCATATGAGTTTTGAATATCTCCGTGACTATTTTAAAATTAATCTTTGGTCACAACAAGTCTATGGACCCAGTTTCAGATTGATTGCATCAGGGGAAATGGGGCTTAAATCACTCCGTGACTGTGAGTGACTATGCGTGGGTATGTGAAAGCTAATCATTTTTCGGATCAGGGGAAATGAGTTTTAAATCACTTCGTGACTGTGCGTGACTATGTCAAAGTTAATATTTTATTCACAGCAAGTGTATGGACAAAGTTTCAGATCGATCGGATAAGGGGAAATGGGTTTTAAATCACTCCGTGACTATGTCAAAGTTAATCTCTTTACAGCAAGTATATCGACCAAGTTTCAGATCGATCGGATGAGGGGAAATTACATTTAGATCACTCCGTGACTGTGCGTTACTATGCGTGGCTGTGCGCGACTACTCCAAAATTAATCTGTAGTCACAACAAGACTATGGGCCTAGTCTCAGATCAATTGGATAAGGGGGAATGGGGTTGACCCACGAAGACAGAGAGTACGAGTTAAAAGAAAGAGTTTAAAAAAAATTACAAATTTTATGAGGAATTGATTTATTTATTGATTTACTTTATTGACTATATTACAATGCAAACATCATGAATAAAGAACTTAACTATAAAAAAATACTGGAACTAAATCATATAACTATTATCAAAAATTAATCTTTATTGGATTTAAAATTACATCTCTATAAAAAAATTTACTTTAAATAAATAAGTTACAAATTCTTCATTCTATTTTTTTTTATAATTTGTCCTAGCCATTATTTATATTCAAAAAAACATTTTATTAATTTTTTCATTCATTCTTCAACTCACTCGTTCACTGTTTGCCAATAAGACTGCACTATTTAATTTTAAAATAAAACGCATTTTTTGGAGCGAGTGATGATATTTTTTTTATTGCATTGTAGACATGTTCCGATTATGATGGAGTAACATATCCAGCATATGACCTCCGCGGCCTTGAACACTACTCCTTTTATGAATTTTTCATTGACATTTTGACAAAGATGTGGCTCTATCTTTCCGATGACACGTTGGATCTCATCCTTGAGCTCAGGAATTTGTTCACATAGACCTGAGATTTCAAAAAACCCCCCAAAGAAAGAAAACTCACCATCTAGACGGCCAGTTGACATCAGAATTTCTGGAGATGATTCGGTCTGTAAATCGTTGCTCCAATAAATCGATTGTTTCGTTTACGGAGTGGCAGCTTTCGCATCCACAAGTCGTTAAGGTCCATACGATCCAGTTGAGGCCACAATAACTACGTCATCATGTCCCTGTAACGAATGCCATTCACGGGCGTGCATTCTCATTGGGCTACCCTTTATCTTCAATTTAGTTCCTATATATAATTCTGCGATAATTTTTTTTTTAATTTTAGATCATCTAACTGCAGGGATATCATTAGTCATAATTCACTAAAGGAGTATAGAGGTTTTCCATTTAATTTCAAATTTTCTAAATTACAAAATTTTAGAAGTCCAAACATCAAACTTACAAGTGCACTCTTGAAGAAAATGGAAAAGGGACTTGTAAATTGCAGTAAATATTTTCACAAATGGAAAATCAAAATTAATACAAACAAGACTCAAGCAATAATTTTTCCATTCAACAAATCTCCCAAAAGACTGCCAAGACGTCATCTTCTTATTGGAAATAATACCATAAATGGCCACTATTAAATAGGTAATTTCTAAACCCCAAAAACAAACATCTACTCTCCAAAAGTGTTATAAGGCCAATAATAACATACGCATGTCCTATTTGGAGTGACGCTACCTAAAGCACTTACAAATTATACAAAACAATGTCTTAATAACAATTACTTTGCCAAAAATTAAAATTCCTCTTACCCACTGATAAGAGAATGTAGAGAAATAACGTAAAATTAGAAATCACCAAACTGAAAATTATGTGCTTATAAAGCTATTATTTCTAATAAACCTATAAGCACATAAATATTTTCAGATAGTTTGAATCTATTAAATCATATAAAGGTTTTTCCTCTCACTTTCCTTTAAAAATCAGTAAAAAATAAAAACTATTTAATATCTTTAGATCCTATATATTATTTGTTGCAATATCTATGTATATGTAAATAAAGAACATATAATTGAAAAATTAGTAGTCCAAACATACAAAGCCATTAAAAGTAAAAAAATTGATTTTTTCCAAATTTTTTTTTATATTTTTGCCAATTGCTAGATTGACTTAAACCATTAACACACGACTTAAAAGATAATTCAGAGCAATCTTCATTTCATAGCTACAGCTACTTGATATTGTTGTTGCAACTTTTGAACTGCCTCTCGATGTTTAGTCATATCTTTTTCAACACTCTCCATCGTATCCGTAGAACTTTTTAATTCTTTAGAAATATATTCAATACGTTTGCCGACATTTTGTCGTGATTCTTCTAAATCTTGTTTTACTAATACAGGACCATACAATTTATAAACTTTATTATCGGGTCCTAATATATTCAATTCATCCAAAACGCATTTGTTTTCATTCAATTGACTTTCTAATAGCGTACGCTGTTTTAGCAATTTCACACATGCTAAAAACAGAATAATATATTTGGTTAAGGTGGGTGGCTTATTGGAAAATCATGTTGATCAAAATACGTACTTTTCTGTAGATTTTGGTAGGCGTCCAATTCAGATTGTAATTTCTTCACTAAGGCAGCGCTATTTTTATCCATTTTATATTATTTTAATTAATAAATTTTGTGCTTTTTTACTAAATATTGAAGCAGATGCAGATTCTACGCTAGAAAAAAAAAACTGACCATAATATAATTATTAGTTGCAGAGTTGTGTATAGATAGTAGTAAAAATAGCGTCGCTAGTAGCAAGCGAGTCGCTTATAATACCATTCAATGTATTTCTAGCGCCCGAAGATAACACACGGTTTTGAGTTTGTGCTAGAAATTTGCAATGTGTTAGTGGTGAAAGCGGCGAGACGCAAGCTACATCGCTAGAACAGCGCTAGCACAGTTGTATTTAAATTTAAAACAATAAATACTTTTTTTTTTACCATTTTTTCAAAAAAAATCAACACTGAATGGAAAATTGATTTGATTTTTTGCTTATAGCTGTCAAAGTTAATTTTTATTTTATATTTGTCTTTCAAATTATGAGTGATTTAAGCTTAATTTGGGTTTTTTGTCAATCAATTTCGTAATAAAACAAGTAAGAAAATTATAATAAGTCGTGTTTAAAATATAACTGAACTCGAACCTGTTTATTGTACATGTTGTGTTTTTTCTCACTACACGAGCCACAACACGACTTAAAATAACGGGTGATTTTTTAAGAGCTTGATAACTTTTTTTAAAAAAAAAACGCATAAAATTTGCAAAATCTCATCGGTTCTTTATTTGAAACGTTAGATTGGTCCATGACATTTACTTTTTGAAGATAATTTCATTTAAATGTTGACCGCGGCTGCGTCTTAGGTGGTCCATTCGGAAAGTCCAATTTTGGGCAACTTTTTCGAGCATTTCGGCCGGAATAGCCCGAATTTCTTCGGAAATGTTGTCTTCCAAAGCTGGAATAGTTGCTGGCTTATTTCTGTAGACTTTAGACTTGACGTAGCCCCACAAAAAATAGTCTAAAGGCGTCAAATCGCATGATCTTGGTGGCCAACTTACCGGTCCATTTCTTGAGATGAATTGTTCTCCGAAGTTTTCCCTCAAAATGGCCATAGAATCGCGAGCTGTGTGGCATGTAGCGCCATCTTGTTGAAACCACATGTCAACCAAGTTCAGTTCTTCCATTTTTGGCAACAAAAAGTTTGTTAGCATCGAACGATAGCGATCGCCATTCACGTAACGTTGCGTCCAACAGCATCTTTGAAAAAATACGGTCCAATGATTCCACCAGCGTACAAACCACACCAAACAGTGCATTTTTCGGGATGCATGGGCAGTTCTTGAACGGCTTCTGGTTGCTCTTCACTCCAAATACGGCAATTTTGCTTATTTACGAAGCCATTCAACCAGAAATGAGCCTCATCGCTGAACAAAATTTGTCGATAAAAAAGCGGATTTTCTGCCAACTTTTCTAGGGCCCATTCACTGAAAATTAGACGTTGTGGCAGATCGTTCGGCTTCAGTTCTTGCACGAGCTGTATTTTATACGGTTTTACACCAAGATCTTTGCGTAAAATCTTCCATGTGGTCGAATAACACAAACCCAATTGCTGCGAACGGCGACGAATCGACATTTCACGGTCTTCAGTAACACTCTCAGAAACAGACGCAATATTCTCTTCTGTACGCACTGTACGCATTCGTGTGGTTGGTTTAATGTCCAATAAAGTAAACTGAGTGCGAAACTTGGTCACAATCGCATTAATTGTTTGCTCACTTGGTCGATTATGTAGACCATAAATCGGACGTAAAGCGCGAAACACATTTCGAACCGAACACTGATTTTGGTAATAAAATTCAATGATTTGCAAGCGTTGCTCGTTAGTAAGTCTATTCATGATGAAATGTCAAAGCATACTGAGCATCTTTCTCTTTGACACCATGTCTGAAATCCCACGTGATCTGTCAAATACTAATGCATGAAAATCCTAACCTCAAAAAAATCACCCGTTATAACTGAACTCGAACCTGTTTATTGTATATGTTCTGTGTTTTTTTTCAGTACACTTAAGGTGCTATTACATGATGTGTTTTTTACATATGTACTGTCAAATTTCGTCACAACAAAAGTTGTACACATCGTGTGATACATATGAAACATTGTTTATGTACAATACATGAGGAAAGTCACAAGTACATTTTTCAATTAGAACAGGTTCTATTTTTGCATGACAAACAAGTGAAAATACAACACTGATTGTGGCGAAAGAAAAACAGAGTACATTTTAAAGATTAATATTGAAAGAAAAATAAATTGTTTAGTATTAATTAACAATTAAAAAATACATAACCTTTTTTTTAACAAAAAATTTTTGTAAATTCACAAATTAAATCAGCTGTTGTTTACATTTAGAGGTTATGTCATACGGAAATACATACGCACGTGTGATAGCAAAAATTATGAATCGTATGTAAAAAGACAATTTTGCAGGCATGAAGAATTTCATATGGATAAAAAAAGTGACAGTACATATGTAAAAAACATTTCGTGTAATAGCACCTTTACCAGAACATGAACTTCAAATAAAGCAACACTCAAAAATGTGTGCTTTAAGGTGCTATTACATGATGTGTTTTATACATATGTACTGTCAAATTTTCCCACAACAAAAGTTGTACACATCGTGTGATACATATGAAACATTGTTTATGTACAATACATGAGGAAAGTCACATGTACATTTTTCAATTAGAACAGGTTCTATTTTTGCATGACAAACATATGAAAATACAACACTGCTTGTGGCGAAAGAAAAACAGAGTAAATTTTAAAGATTAATATTGAAAGAAAAATAAATTGTTTAGTATTAATTAACAATTAAAATTATATAATCTTTTTTTAACAATAAATTTTTGTAAATTCACAAATTAAATCAGCTGTTGTTTACATTTAGAGGTTATGTCATACGGAAATACATATGCACGTGTGATAGCAAAAATTATGAATCGTATGTAAAAGACAATTTTGACAGACATGAGGAATTTCATATGGATAAAAAAAGTGACAGTACATATGTAAAAAACACTTCGTGTAATAGCACCTTTATGTGTGATTGAAACAAAAAGTATGTGATACAAAAATGTTCGTGTAAATAACGAAATATTAAAACGAACACAGTCATGGTTGTGTTGGGCACCGAAGAAAATTTAAAAACAAACATAATTGGTATGAAAATAAAAATATGTGTGTGTTGGTCTAAGTTATGTTTGTTTACATATATGTACGAGTTTTTTATTCAGTGTGTGTTTTTTTCTGAACTCTGGTTTAAAGTGAAGATCGGGAAGCTGCTTTATATGGGAACTATGACTCGAAATGGTTATAAAGGGTTTATTGGGTGTAATAGACAAAACAAACCAAGTATCGATATATGATAATTTGGAACTTGGATAAAGGTTATATCACACGATGTGTTTTCACATATGTAAAGTCACTTTTTTATCAATATGTAATTCCGTATGTCTGTCAAAATTATCGTTTTACTTACGATTCATAATTTTTGCTATCACACGTTCATATGTATTTCCGTATGACAAAACCTCTAAATGTAAACAACAGCTGATTTAATTTGTGAATTTACAAAAATTTATTGTTAAAAATAAAGTTATATATTTTAATTGTTAATTAATATTAAACAATTTATTTTTCTTTTCTCATTCCAAAATAGAACCTTTTCTAATTGAAAAATGCCCATGTGACTTTCCTCATGTATTGTACATAAACAATGTTTGATATGTATCACACGATGTTTACAACTTTTGCTGTGGGAAAATTTGACAATACATACGTAAAAAACATATCGTGTGATAGTACCTTTAATTGAAGTCGATCTCATAGCGGTCATTTGTATGGGGACATGAACATGCACCCATTTTCACCAATTTGAAGAGATCGTCCTATTTCCATAAGAGGCGGACATATCAAATTACATCGAAATACATTTATGTTTGCGACCTGTGGTTTGATCACAAGGTTTACATGGACACACAGACAGACAGATGGACGGACGGCGGACATAGCTAAATAGTAGCTCTGTTCATTTACTTTCCCAGTAACAACCAGTGAAAACCGAAATTTCAGAGAGCAAGAAAAATTAGTTCTCAAAAGCATAAATATCCAAAATAATAAACGAACAGCAATTTGTAGGAATTTGCAAGTTCATAGAAACAGCTGATTGTAAATACATTTGAAAGTGAAGAAGAAGTGAAACTCTAGATTAAAAAAATGAAATATACCTTAATTACAAGAATTTATTTTATTTAACATGTAATATTATTCGCTTTCAGCGAGCTGAACTGAAAATTTATAAAACTCAGCTGGCAGTACCATACTAAATGACGAACGAAATGCAACCCTGTGTGTAAACTTAGCAAAATTACAATTAATAATTGCAGCTGGCAATACCGCACTAAATGACAAACGAAAAGCGCACTGTAATTGTAGAAAAGAAGAAATAAAGAGCTAATTTTTGCAATACAAATAATTTTAAAAGGTAAGTTTAATCATCAAATTTTTATAAACAATTTGTATTCAAGCAGTCGTTTAAAAGTTTTTTTTAAATTCTATATCGACAAAGTAAAAAATTCAAGATGCCTGGTGAATCTTCAAAAACCGAAAAGAAACTTGCTGCTGCTGCAAGTGAAAAGAAACTCGCTGCTGGTGCCAGCGAAAAGAAAGAACAGGATCCAAAGGCAGCCGATAACAAAGACGCTAAGGATAAAGATGAAAAGGAACAGGAATTGTCAGATGAAGATCAACAATTGCAAGAAGAGTTAGATATGTTGGTTCAACGCTTACAAGAAACTGATACAAAATTGTATTTGCCCGCTTTGGAAATGATGGCCAAGTTGATAAGAGCTTCAACAACTTCCATGACTTCAGTACCAAAGCCTCTTAAGTTTATGAGACCTCATTATGAAACCATGAAAACTTTGTATAAACAAATGCCTGATGAAACAACACGCCATCTTTGTGCCGATATAATTTCGGTGTTGTCTATGACTATGGGTAGTGGCAAAGATTGCTTGGCTTATCGTTTCTTGTGTGATCGCACTCAAAAGATTGGCGAATGGGGTCATGAATATGTCCGTCATTTATCGGGAGAAATTGCTGCTCATTATTTAGAAACGTCTGGAGAATTTCAAACTCAATTAATTGAGTTAGTTAAGCAGATTATTCCTTACAATATGGAACATAATGCTGAAGCAGACGCTTGTGATTTACTTATTGAAATTGATCATTTGCATTTGTTGCAAGAGTACGTAGATGAATCTGCATATCCCAGGGTTTGCTTGTACTTACAATCATGTTATCCCTATGTCCCCGAGCCTGATAATACTATTATCTTGGAGACTGCATTACAGTTGTCACGTAAATTTAATCAATACACTCAGGCCATGCGCTTAGCTTTGATGCTTAACGATATGGATAAGATTACAGAGATTTTTAAAGAAATAAAGGATTCTGCTTTACAAAAACAGTTAGCTTTTATGTTGGCTAGACAGCAAGTATGTTTGGAGTTGGATGAATCGTTTCCAGATTATGATGATCTTATGGAAATTATGTCAAATGCTAATTTGAATAAACACTTTTTGAATTTAGCGCGTGAATTGGATATTATGGAACCCAAGACACCAGAAGACATTTACAAGTCTCATTTGGACAATGCTCGTACAAGATTTGCATCCATACAGGTAACACTAAACTAAATTCTTTTAATCAGAATAATGAATACTAGCAGATTTCAGCGCTCGAAATTTGAGTGCAATTTTTTAGGTAACTTTCAACTTAGCCAATTCACAAACCAACACTTTTTTGGTTTATTATTGTGAATGAAGATGATAAACTCATTAACAAATTTAAGAAACACATACATATCATGTGTTTAATTTTATGTATGTGTTAGTAGCAACTTTAAATGCAATTTTCTCAAAATAAAGGAAAAAATTTAAAAATCTGTATATCTGGTGAACAGCTAAAAAGAAATACCTTTCAAATAATATACGTTTGGACAAAAGCGGGATAAAACGGTAGAACAAAAAATCGGTAACAAAAAAACGCTTAGCCTATTAATATTATAGATAGATATTCGCATAATTGCTTCATATACATATCGAAATCTGTCAAGTTGTCTTAAAATACCAGTTATCTCTTGCATATTGTTAACTATGGTGGTACTCTAGACTTTGTTATTCCAGTTCGTAAAACTCTATAGACATTTTTATACCATTGGTTTATGAAAGAAATATTTATTTAGAACTTCAGATTCATTAATTTATATATTTGTTATATTTTTTAATACAACTTAATGTTTTTTTAATTTTAGGTTGATTCGGCGAAACAAAATCTTGCTGCCAGTTTTGTAAATGGCTTTGTTAATGCCGGTTTCGGTGTTGATAAGCTACTTTCGGAGGATGGTAATAAATGGCTGTACAAAAATAAGGAGCACGGTATGCTTTCGGCTACTGCTTCTTTGGGTCTCATTCTTCTTTGGGATGTTGATGGTGGTTTGACCATGATTGATAAATATTTGTATTCTACTGAAGACTATATTAAATCTGGTGCCTTGCTGGCTTGTGGTATAGTAAATTGTGGCATACGAAATGAAGTAGATCCCGCACATGCCTTGTTGTCCGATTATATTGACAACCAGAACACATCAATGCGTATTGGAGCCATTTTGGGATTGGGTATTGCATATGCCGGTTCAAATCGTTCCATTGTCATTGATACGCTAAAAACAGTATTTTCGTATAATGGCAAACCAAGTGTGGAAATAATGGGTATAACTGCTCTATCCTTGGGTTTGATTGGTGTGGGTTCATGCAATGCTGAAATCACTGAAATTCTATTGCAAACTATTATGTTCCTCACCAAAACTGATTTGAAAGATACTTTTACCCGTTTTCTATTTCTGGGTTTGGGTTTGCTCTATTTGGGTCGTCAGAAGGCTACCGAAGCTGTCATGCTTACATTGGAAGTTTTGGATGAACCCTACAAATCTATGGCCACTACTATGGTAGACATCTGTGCTTATGCTGGTACCGGCAACGTTTTAAAAATTCAACAATTGTTGCACATCTGCTCTGATCATTACGAAACTTCAAGTAGCAGTGAAAGTGATAATGACAAGAACAAAAAGGATAAAAATAATAAGGAAAAGGTACATTTTACGAGAGTATAAAACGAATATACACTATAGAATTGTTTTCATTTTATTACAGGAAAAAGCCGAAAAAGAGAAAGAAAAAGAAAAGGATCTTTCTGGAACTCAAGCTATTGCTGTTTTGGGCATTGCTCTCATTGCTATGGGTGAAGATATAGGTGCCGAAATGGCTTTCCGTTCATTTGGAAATCTTTTGCGTTATTGCGAACCCTGTATACGTCGTTCCGTACCCCTAGCATTAGGCTTGCTTTCTGCGTCTAATCCAAAACTTAATATTTTGGATACATTGAGTAAATTCTCCCATGACAGTGATGCTGAGGTCGCTCATAATGCCATATTTGCAATGGGTCTAGCTGGTGCTGGCACAAATAATGCACGTTTGGCAGCTATGTTACGTCAATTGGCACAATATCACTCTAAAGACCCCAGCAATTTATTCATGGTACGCATCGCACAAAGTTTAACACATTTAGGTAAGGGTACTCTGACATTGAGCCCCTACCATAGTGACCGCCAGCTTATGAATCCAATGGCTGTAGCCGGTCTAATGGCTACTTTAGTATCATTACTTGATGTTAAAAATCTTATTTTGGGACGTTCTCATTATCTGTTATATTGTTTGGTACCTGCCATGCAGGCTCGTATGTTAATTACTTTTGATGAGGATCTTAATCAATTGCAAATACCTGTACGTGTTGGCATGGCCATTGATGTAGTTGGTCAAGCAGGTAAACCTAAAACTATAACCGGTTTCCAAACGCATACAACACCTGTTCTCTTGGCTATGGGTGAACGCGCAGAATTGGCTACAGAAGAATATATAACATTAACTCCTATTATGGAAGGCTTTGTTATATTAAAGAAAAATCCAAATTTTGTAAAGTAAATGTGGTCAAATGAAATGCGTCGAAAATTTAATTTAATACACTAACTAAATTTATTTTGTGCTTTTTCTGATTTATTATATTTAAGACTTTTTGTAATAGGCATATTCCCTGTAAATGAAACTTGCAGTGACAGCCTGTTGCCAATTAATATTTATGAGGTCCTTAGTGATTTTCAAACAGGGGACACTAAACTATAAAATATTTTTTAATTATATATATAAATGAGTTTGATTTAACCCTGATAAAACAGAATTGGATTTCTAACAGAACTGGTTATTTGTATATTTTTCATTGGTTAGTATATAGTATTTACCGATGCTATATTTTGAGTAAAAAGTTTGGGCTGCTACTAGAATGTGTCAAGTATAAGTACTCGAGTACTTGAAGTTAGTAAAGCATCAAAACTCAAAATCTCTGGTACTTAGCTATACGTACAATGGGGGTTGCTTAGTAACTCGATTAGAAAACAAAAAGCTTTCGAACAGAGTTTTCATTGCGTAGTATGGTTTTGGCATGAACAAACTTTAACATTCATTCTTATTTTTAAAAGCTTACTCAAGATAATTAAATCTTTTTTCCCATATTTTAACAATATTTAATAATTACACTTTACTTTAAAATAGGCTGTGAATGAAAACAATATTAGAATTTTTAATGAAAATCCGAAACAGACTTAAAACCATCGCTTCAGAGAAAAGTTTGTACGTAAAAAATTTCCAGGGTGTCAGGACTCAAATCGTACATAGTAAATAAGGTGTCGAATTGAAATTCCAAAAGTAGCTACCAGAAGTCGGTTTTTACATAGTCGATAATTAGCCCCCTAAAAATTAACTTTGACATTTTATATGAGGATTCCAAAACTATTTAATTTTTTTAACAACCGTTGGACCATTTTGAAGAAAGGTATATTAGTAAGGTTTTTCATGGATCTTGACTTTTATTCGAAGAAAATGTCATATCATATAAATGATCTTTTGAAAACGCATTTAAAAACATATCGCCTCTGTAAATGAAAAAAATATTAAAATTAAGAGTTCTATGATTTCAATAACAATATTTTTTTTTGTTATTTAATTTTTAGCTTTTGGCAAAAATTTTTCTAAAAAACGGCTGGTTAGGTCTCAATTTTAATGTAAACTAAGGTTTACAATTTTCTCCCGACGTTTCGAGGCTTTTTTGGCCTCTTCTTCAGGGGATGTTTTTTATTTAATTAGTTATGCGTCCTTTTCTCCTAATAGTTTGTCGTCATGTTTAATTTTTACATTTACAATTTATTATGTAGAAATTAAGACATGCCCGTCCGTTTACATCGCTAGTTGATTTTTTTTGTTTTAATTTACATAGAAAAGGCTTTGTGAAATCAAAACAAATGCCCTTTTTTCTGCGAAGCAGGTCTTAAAAAGAGATAAAAAAAAAACAATTGATATTTAAACTTGACCATGTTTTTAATTACTGATTAAGAAAATACGACATTTTTGATGTGTAAACATCTATACGCGCAATACTATTTCACAATACAATTACAAAAACAGCGTAAGACGGAATCGGTCTGACTTATGATTGGATTGGAGAAAAATTATGATATGTAATAACCTTTTTGAAAATGAAAAATAAAAAACGAAAAATAAAAATGAAAAATTAAAAATAAAAAATGAGAAATAAAAAATGAAAAATATAACAATTAAAAATGAAAAATTAACCAATTCACAAACCAACACATTTTTGGTTTATTATTATTGTGAATGAAGATAAACTCATTAATAAATTTAATAAACACACACATATCATATGTATAATTTTATGCATGTGTTAGTAGCAACTTTAAATGCAATTTATTCAAAATAAAGGAAAAAATTAAGAAATCTGTAAATCTGGTGAACAGCTAAAAAGAAATACCTTTCAAATAATATACGTTTGGTCATAAGCGGTATAAAACGGTAGAACAAAAAATCGCCTAGCCTATTAATATTATAGATTTTTATATTAGCCTAGCCCCTGCAATTGATTGCCATAAGTGATACATAGATGACGCTTTCTGTTTGATTTTAAAAAAGTGCCATAAAAAATTCTGTAATTACTAGATGTTTACACATATCCCCTGTGATCGGACTCACATGATTATTTTATTCTATAAATATGATTTCGAAAATATAATATTTGTTTTGTCAAGAAACCCAAAATTTCAATTTCATGTTGTTTTAAATTCATTCATATTCAAAATACCAACAGGGCTGAGATAATTCAAGAACATACATGTCACATTTTCCGCGAAATTCTACAATATAAAAATAATTAGTTTTTTTTTTTTTTTTTAATATTTACGAAGGTGTATTAGTTTCCTAAATCAATTTAACAATTTTTAATCTATATTTAATTTAAGCGAAAATTTTATGTTTGTTTCAATAAAATTAGTTTTGAGTTGTTTGTTTTTAATAAATTTGATTTCTATTTTTACATAAAGTGGATTTGAAATTGGAAATGTTTAAGATACGCTTTTGAAATTCCGAAAAAAAATAAACCAACGCGATTAAAAAAAAATACATCCTCACTGAAACCAATTATAGATTATAATTTGATTTAAAAATCTCTACACCTTCCTACATATCGCGCAAACACAAATTTTTATAAATAATTTTGTGAAGTTTCACGAAAGTAGCGACATGTTTATTCCCGATTTATATGTTTTTCGATGCTTCTTCAAAAGATCTTTCACTTAAAACCTCTTTTGTATAGTTTCTTGGAACCAAAAAAAAAATATTTTGTAAAAACTATAATGTATACCTTTTTTAAAAATGGTCCAGCTCACTAACGGTTATCGCAAAACACATAATTTCGGGAATATTCTTAGAAAATAAAATTTTTTTCTGAAAAGTATGACTCAAAAGAAAGTTTCTGAACGGGAGGCTATTTGTAAGCAAAGTTTAGGTCAGGCGCAATTAGATGCGAACGTCAAAATTATGAATTGGCTGAGAAATAAGAATTTGACATAAATGCGGGTTTATACATATATGAGTCGCGAAAGTCTGAAATAATTTCTCTAAATTGTAAAAAAATGAAAGATATATCATTTTGTCAAGTCTCAAACGACCAGGGGGCAAATCGTCGCATTTGATATCGAGTAAAATCAATCGAAATTCCATATTTTGGTTTATTATTTAAAGAAGACGGACAATCGTCAGACCTCGTTTCAATTTTACTATTAACTATGGACCATAACTCGTTAGCTGTGACAAAGTAAAATATACTTTTAGTGTTCTATTTTGGAAAATAAAAAAATAATTTCGATCCAAATATTTCAATAACGAATGCGACGATTCGACCCCTGGTTATTGCAGCCAATTTTTACCATTTCATATATATTTCTAAAAATGTTGCACTGGATTAAAGACATTTAAATTTAAACTATATTTACAATTAGACTATTAAAAATTGTTATAAACATTACTAGATACTAAAAGTCTGAATAGCGTTACTAAATTGGTGGTTTATGTTTAGCTTAAGATTTCTAAAAGTAAATGTTACAAAATTAACGATATAACCCTAGTTGGGCATTTAATTCAGCTTCATCAATCTCTTTCATATTTAGTTCGGCCTCTTGTTTCTTTATTAGCTCAAATATAGCAGCCAATTGTTCGCGTTCGATTCTAAAAATAAAATCGATTTATTAAATATTTATTATAGTTTATCCGACATTACCTCCTTTCTTCATCTAACTGATCTTTGGTTAATTGTGCTTCTAACTCCTTAACTCGTTTGGTTTTCAATTTACTCACTAATCCATCAACATGTGTATCATCAGAGTCATAATCATCAGATATGTCATTGGTGGTATTACTTTCAATATAATCGCCATCGTCATTATCACTATTTTCTGGTTTTTCCATTTTCAAGCGTTTTTGTTTTAACTGATAATGGTTTTCTATTTCTGTTGTGGTATCGTTTAGAGAGTCCTCTTCATCTAATGTTTCAGCCACTTGCTTTTCCTTTTAATTTAAAATTAATGTCAATTATGATTAAGGATTTATCATGGTCGAATGCTCTTACACTTTCGTCCTTGAGAAAATTACTGCAGTAAAAAGCTATAACAACCGCTAATAATGCTGTAGCTATGCTAAACAAATAAATATTTGAGACGCCATCAAATATAGAGTCTGTTGCAGCATATTTGTACATTGCTTTTATTTAAAAAATTATATTTATTCGCTTTCTATAATTAGAAAAGGTACGCTTGCAATGTAAACAAATAAAATACTTTTACCCCCCTATCACACTGCAAGTTCGAAAAACTCAATGCACTCACATTTTTTTTTTACTAATACACACATTTTCCGCAGTGGTCACACTAATGGCACCAAATTTTTCGTGCGAGTAGTGGCTGCCAATAACGATGATTAATGTTACCCTGTTATAAATTTAATGCAAATTTACTGTATTCTGCAAAATTGTAAAGTTTTAACATGTTAAATCTATTATGATTTATTTCTTGAAATGCGCATATAAAAACGCAAGTTTGTTAATTATAGAGCATAAATATTATTAACTGTTATTAAAATATAACTAATAATAATATATGTAAACATTTTCCCTCAAACATGTGCCTGTATAATAAACTCGGTAACTCTATTTAAAAAAAAATAAGAGAGAAGTAAACAATTTTTTTCAAGTTTACGCTTCGACATTTTAAAAATGAGATTGCAGTCAGATGTGTGAACACAAAAGCTAATGGCGATGGATTCGACTAATTCGAACTATTTTTCGTTGATAATACGTACACAACGATTTCACAGTTGCAGTGTAATGTGAGATAGCAGGGTTACTTAATGGACACGGTTGTATTTTTTGGGAACTAAAGTTTGTATACTATTTTCACCACTGTGCACATATTCCGGGATAAAATCTGTTTAAAAACAAATTAAAAAACAAGAATATTAGAGTCGGTCTAGACCGACCATGCGTTTAGAGACCCTATCTCTTAGACCCAACTAACTGGATATAGAAAATAAGCATAAGCCAAATTTGAGTGGGATTTTTATTAATTTTTTCGGCTGCAGATATGAAAAAGTTCATATCGGATGCTATATCTATATGGGGACTAGGTCCAAAAATGGACCTATTCTGACCACGTTTGGTAAAGTCTCTTGTATTTTGCAAAAATATATACAAACAAAATTTGAGAAGAATCAGTGCAATATTTTCGTTTTTGATAGATTTATGTGAAGATCGGGAAGCAGCTCTATATGGGGCCTATGACTAAGAGTTGTCCAATAGGGATCATTTTTGGACTACTGATTAATGAATGTAATATATACATACAAACCCAATTTGACTAAGATTTGTATGATAATTTGGATCTTATGCCGATTTATGTTGATTTCATAGGGGTCATTTGTATGGGGGCTAGGTCTGAACATGGACCGATTCTCACCAATTTCAATAGCGTTCATCCCATGGCCGATAAAAGATTAAATACTAAATTTCATCAAAATATATTCATATTTGCGACCTGCAGTTTGATTACAAGCTTTACATGGACACACAGACGGACGGACGGACATCGTTAAGTCGAATCAGATAGTGATTCTGATTCGATCGGTATAATTAAAAATGGGTGTAGGTCAAATATTTTTGGTTGTTACAAACAGCAGCACAAAGTCATTATACCCAAACTACATAGTGGTATAGGGTATAATAAGTGCTCAGTTTAATGCATGAAATGCAGATAGACGACAGCGGCTACACGAACACACGACTACAAATGCTGCTGGCTGCAGTAATCAAACTGCAGGTCGCAAATATGAATATATTTTGATAAAATTAGGTACATAAGCTTTTATTGGTCATAGGATGAACGCTATTGAAATTGGTGAGAATCGATCCATGTTCAGACCTAGCCCCCATACAAATGACCCCTATGAAATCAACATAAATTGCCATACGATCCAAATTATCATATAAATCTTAGTCAAATTGGGTGTGTATGTGTTTATTACATCCATTAATCAGTAGTCCAAAATGATCCCTATGGGAAAAATCTTAGTCATAGGCCCCATATAGAGCTGCTTCCCGATCTTCACCTAAATCTATCAAAAAACAAAAATATTGCACTGATTCTTCTCAAATTTTGTTTGTATATATTTTTGCAAAATACAAGAGACTTTACCAAACATGGTCAGAATCGGTCCATTCTTGGATCTAGTCCCCATATAGATATATCATCCGATATGAACTTTTTCATATCTGCAGCCACTCAAATTTCATTTATGCTTATTTTCTATACCCAGTTAGTTGGGCCTGAGAGATAGGGTCTCTAAACGCATGGTATAGGGTATCGTATAGTCGGTCTAGACCGACTATAATTTTCTTACTTGTTTTATTTTATTTATTTATCTTTGCCTTTGTCTTAAATTTCTTTCTAGACTCTTGTCTATTTTTAGCGAATGCAAACTGAAGCATCTATTGAATTTCAAAAGTCAATGAAATAAATAAATGAAATGTATAAAATAACTTACTTCTTATGGCTTTTGCTGCACTCAGGCTGCGCACACTCTTTTTATCTTCTGTGCCTTTCCAGCAAAGTTTGTCCGCAAGTTCGTCCATTAACAATTCTTTAATTTCTTTACATTCTTTACGAAAACTTCGTTTTGATTCATATGGCATATCAAATATTTAAAAAATATAAATTTATATACTAATATATTTGCTTTTTTTGATACAAACTGTACATATGTATATATTTTATATATATTTTATTTATTTAAAAAAACACTTCACTCTTCAAACAAAAGAAAAAGACTGAGGATTTCACAATAAGTTCAACGCGAAAATAACGGGACATCACATGCAACATGGGTTCGATGGTAACCAAAGTGGCGATTAATTAACGGAAGCCGTAGTTTTAAAATATTGTTATTTTTAATTGATGGATATTCATAAATACATAAAAAACCAGCATTTAGAAAAAAAGTTGCAAAAAAATTTTTTATGCTGTTAGGCGCTTTTTTGTATTTTGGGAAAAGTGTTCTTATATCACATCTTTTGTTGTAACATTAGATTGTGGTTGTAACTTTCGAACGAAAAGCGATAAATTAGTAAATTATTATGTTGCAGGTCAGAGCATATTTAATGTGATTTTAGAAAAAAATACGTTTTTATTAAAAAAATAAGAAATGAAAAAATATTTAATATATATTTGTTATTATTAGTAAAATTTTAAATTACAATTTTATCCAAATTCAATAATTCCACAAATTAAACTCAGAAGAGTCACATTAGGAAATATTTATATTTTTTTGATGAATAAGCATAAATACATAAAAATAACCATTTAAAAAAAAATTTTTTTTAAAAATTTTCATTAGTAATAAGCCTTTTTTTGGAAAATCATTTACTTCACCATCATCATTAAATTCATTATAATAATCTTCATCAACATCATTGAAAGATTTAATGAAAAAAAATAAGCACTTGAATCGTAAAGAACCCAATGTGCAACGTTTACAAAACGTTCAAATAACGGGACTTCATATGCAACAACGTTTACAAAACTATAGCGAGCATAAGTCGTTTACAATCATATTTGCCAAACTGTTATACAGAGTAATGCCGTTTTCTTTTCTGACAAAAATGTCGCATTTTATTTGCACTTCTTTTGAAAAGTGAATTTTTTTATATGTTCTGGTTTCAATTAAGAGAAACCTTATCTTATACATCAATCGAAAGGTCTCAAAGTGCTGTGCTCATAATATGCAAAAATTTTGATTATTATCCTCTTTGAAGTCATAGGAAAAAAATATTCCAAAAAAGGGAACATTGGGGAAATATTCTCACATTATGACCTGAAAGAAGTATATGGCCGCAATTTTTTGCGATTTACGAGGGCTCGACTTTGAGACCATTCGATTGGTGTATAAGTTAAGGTTGCTCTTAATTCAAATAGTAGCAACTTTAAATGCAATTTACTCAAAATAAAGGAAAAAATTTAAAAATCTGCAAATCATTCACAAGAAATCGCTTAGCCTATTAATATTATAGATTTACATTTAATATACAGTGCGTTCATAAATGATAGCATATTTGGTAATCTGTGAATCAAAGTTCCATAAAATTTGAACTATGCATGCAACAATTGTCATATCTTTCTGGAATGTATATTAATATGTTTTCTTTCCAAAACATAAACTTATATTAAACAAAAATTCGATTAATTAGAACAAACAATCTTTACTTTATTTTTTAACGGTAATAATAAAAATAAAAAAAAAACAAGTAAGAAAGTTATAGTCGGTCTAGACCGACCATATGATACCCTATACCATGGTTTAGAGACACTATCTTTCGGTCCAACTAATTCGATATAGAAAATGAGCATAACTCAAATTTGAGTGGCATTGATATTAATTTTTTTGCCGCAAATATGAAAAAGTTCCTATCGGGTGCTACTATATATGGGGACTAGGTCGAAAAATGGACCGATCTTGACCATATTTGTTAAAGTCACTTATATTTTGAAAAAATATATACAAACCAAATTTGAGAAAAATCTGTGTAATATTTTTGTTTTTTGATAGATTTAAGCGAAGATCGGGAAGCGGCGTTATATGGGGGCTAAGACTAAGAGTTGTCCAATAGGGATCATTTTTGAACTACTGATTAATATGGATGTAATTAATACATAAAAACCCACTTTGCCTAAGATTTATATGATAATTTGGATCTTATGGCAATTTATGTTGATTTCGTAGGGGTCATTTGTATGGGGGCTAGGTCGTAACATGGACCGATTGTCACCAATTTCAATAGCGTTCATTCTATGGCCGATAAAAGCTCATATACCAAATTTCATCTAAATATATTAATATTTGCGACCTGCTTTACATGGACACACAGACGGACGGACATCGTTAAATCGAATCAGCTAGTGATTCTGATGCGATCGGTATAATAAAAGATGGGTCTAGGTCAAATATTTTTGGTAGTTACAAACAGCAGCACAAAGTCATTATACCCAAACCACATAGTGGTATAGGGTATAAAAATGGCAACAACTTAATAATTTGGAATACCATCTCACTCTTTGAAAAATGAAATTTTTAGCTCATTCACATTCATTAATTAAACATTGTCAGCATAAATTCGACATGACAAGCTGCTTTGTGTTGCCGGAAAATATATATTTTTTCTGTATTTAGTTGACACGATTTAGAACTCCCGACAACACTCTTCAGTAAAATCATAATGGAACCGCCACGATTGTTTCTTCTAGAGAAACGTTGGGATTGTTTTCGTAGGTCATTTTACACACTCTGTTGGAAACGAATCCAGCAAGTTGGATACATCTTTGTTTCAAAATAAGTTGGCGCTAGCGTTCAATCACCTTTCGACTTCTGCTTATTTTTAATGCAATTTCCACTTTTTGATGCTTCATTTTCTGACAATGTGCAAAATTATACCTATTTCGAGTTCAATTTCCCAGTGGCATTTTGTTTATCACTAATGTTTTTATTAAAATTAAATAGAATATGTTGTATTAAAACGGCACTTTTTGTCGAACAAGGACTTTTTTGCATTTGTTCTATACAATTTGAACGCTTTAATATGCTAGTTATTTCGATGTAAGAGATTTTAGTATCGGTATTTTTAATTAATTGAAGTTTTTTTTTACTATAAGTTTATTTTTGGAAAGAAAACATATTAATATAAATTTCAGAAAGATAAGAAGTTATTGCATGCATAGTTCAAATTTTATAGAACATTGATTCACAGATAACCGAATGTGCTATCATTTATGAACGCACTGTAGTAGTTTCAAAATATTTTAGATGCCACTGATTGAAAATTGGTCAAACTCCTAAAAAGTGTGTATATTTTTGGAATCATCTAGATTACAGAGTGTGCAAAGGCCGACCGAAGAAACTCTGAATGCTCGGGCATTTAAATCAAGTAATTCCCCTCTGACTTTTATTAATAAACTTGCAGCACGAGAGGAAAATTGTGAAATAAAACGGGAACTTACACTAAAATTTAATTGTGAATAGAGATCGCGAAATTTTGAACGTCGTGCATCAGAGATTTGGTTATTTCTCTCCGTTGTTTTAAGCAGTTCTAAAAAGACTTCCAGCGTTCTATTAGTATTATCAGATAAAAACTGGATTTTTACATAAATTTTTATCTACTCTGCACCCCATATGTATCCTTAGCGATAATTTTTTCAGCAATATGCGAGGGAGCCCGTAATTTGGTAATTGAGGAACCTTATTAATGTAAACGAAGTGTAGCCTTAAAGTTTCAAAATATAGAGAGTTTAAATCAGTTTTGGTAGATGGAGCAATTTCTTGATAAAGAACCTGAACAATTTTTCAACTTCGTCGTATTTTCTAAAACCTCAGATTTGAGCTCCATAAAATATAATTGACCTGGACGCAGTATTAAATATTTTATGTTTATTGTTATTAGAAATCATGGGATGATTTATATAATTCGTCCAACGAAGTAAAAAAAAAAATTTAATTAGAAGCGTCCCGTAAGATTTTTGGAAAACAAGTAAAATATTCAATGTTTTTATGGCAAAAAGTTTGTAATTCAAAATATTTTGTTAAAATTTTTATTAACAAGTGTATGGATACTTTTTCTGCAAGTGTAAACATATTTAACAATCAGCTCTTTTTTAAGGTTAATATCTGGACATATAACTCATACAATGCAAAACAAAAATTGCCAAGATTTTTAGTCAGGATAGTTCGTAACTTTTTTTAAGCACTCAAAGCATTGTAAGCTACGATCCCTTACTTTGACCAAAGAATTGCTCTTTGGTTCCTTTGAATAATAGTTAATAGTTTTTGGGATAAACTTCCGAAAAGCGCATACCGGTCCGAAATTTCTTATACTAACGTATTTTGACCTGCTAATCACGAATATCATAGTGAAAATTGCCGCAGATGCCGTTTTCAGTATAAAAATAGGAAAAAACCTTGTTTGTAAACTCTTTCTTTTAACTCATATTCTCTGTCTGTCTATCGGGGGCAACCCCATTCCCCCTTATCCAATTGATCTGAAACTTGGCCCATAGTTTGTTGCGACTACAGATTCATTTTGGGGTAGTCACGCACATTCACGGAGTGATCTAAATGTCATTTCCCCTCATCCGATCGATCTGAATTTTGGTCCATACACTTGCTGTGAAAAAAGATTAACTTTGACTTAGTCACGCACAGTCACGGAGAGATTTAAAACGAATTTACCCTCATCCAATCAATCTGAAACTCGGTCGATGTACTTGCTGTTAAGAAAGATTAACTTCGACATAGTCACGCACAGTCACGCAATGCGACCGTAGCACCAAATACACACACACACACAAGGAATGCTTATAGACTTTACCTACACGTGGTGAATTCTGGGGAAAGCTAAAATTCTATAAATCGGTCAGGATAGTGCGTTAATGTACAGCGGTTAAAACAAAGTTTTCTCCGATTTTTATAGTGAAAACGGCATTTGCGGTAATTTTCACTATGATTTTCGTGATTAGCAGGTCATAATACGTTAGTATGCGATTTTCGGAAGTACACCCAGTTTTTAAAAGTTTTTCTTCTCTTGTAATAAATACTGGTTAAAAAAGATAAATCAATTAACTTTAAATTTAAATGGTATTAAAAATTAAAATGGTAACCGTACCCAACGTTGGTTGTAATATTAAGTTTAAGAGGTTTAGGGTATCAAAAAAGATTCGGCACAGCCGAATTTAAATCTCTTGTTAACATTTAAGTACCAAATACAGCATATAGTTTTTTGGTATATGAAACTATTTTTCAGATAGTAAGCATGGAACATATATTTAAAAAAGAATGCAGCTTACTTTCGATAATTCACAATTATTAAGATTGAGGTCCGAAAGTGGTTTAGATTAATTTGGTATTCCAAGACCACATCGAGTGGTGACGAGTTGTCGAAATAAATTACGATCTTGGCAATGGTGGAAAAATGTAATTCCTAACCAAAAGGTCTATTATTCGCGCATAGAGCGGAGGGCTTTTTTTTTAGATGCTCCAGGAGGCACAGATTAAACATTTCTCCTAAATATTTTCTTAGTTCAATTAAAAGAAAAAAGAAATGCAAATGTCAACACTAAATTAAGCGTAAACAGATGCAGCAACATGTGAAAAACAGCGGCCGATGAGTTTTAATGCAACAGCAATTTTTATTTTTTTTTGGTATGGGATGAGTGTACAATGAGTGTAGCAGTCATCAAGATATCAAAAGCTTTGGTTAATTTAACGATGGAATTATCTTTCTTCTTGCTGGGGACATTCGGAAATATTATCATTACCAAGAGAAATAGCAGCTGAATTATTAAGGCTTGGATACAAGCCTCGTACTTATGGAATCAAATAACCAACAATAAGCTGAGCATCATTATACGAGTGCATGTATACACAGAAGCTGGAATTCATGCTACTAAGCAAAGAAAATTATGAATTATTTGAAATGATTTTTTAAAATTGTTTCATCAGAACAAGAACTAAAAGTCAAAGTTTATCTAGAAATAAACAATAGCATGAAAACTGTCTTTGCGAAAGAGCTTTACTTACTCCAGGCAAGAAAACTGTAGCTCACATTATCCAAAAAATGTTTCTCACATTTTCTGATAAGTCCAGCATATAAACGTCAGTGAATATTTCGTTAATGACAAAGTGCATTGCATTGCACATACCCAATCGAGTTTCTTTACTCTGTCGAATTGTCTAGAGTTCCATACCACAAATAAAAACTCAAAGTAGGTGTACCTATAACAGTGATGTATTTTAAGTTTGTTTGTATTGGGCCAAATTGACGATTTAAAAGGGCCAAAATAGAACCAAAAAAAATTTTTTCTAATATATTTGATTATTCGCATTTTATTCAAATAAAAACGTTGTTTTATTTTATTTAGAACAAAAACAAAGGTTAACAACAAAAATTCACATTGTTTAAAAGTATTTTTTGTTAAAAGTTATATTAAAGTAAATACATATTTTATACGTAATTTAAAAAAATAAAATTGTAATTAAAAAAAAAAACTCTAATTTTGGAAATTTAGTCATTAAACCTAAAAAAAGAAACTAACCCATAAAAACCAAGTTTTTATTAAACTCCCTTTCTTTGAAAATTAATTTTACTACTTCGTGGTAATTAAATAATTGATTGACTGAAAATAAAAAACTTAAAATTTCAAGAAAAAATCCAAAATTATAGTATAATTAAATTTTTAAAACAAAAATTTGTTAGATCATTTTTATCGAGCCTGCCTGCAAAGTTTCAGCGCGATTGGATCACGGGAAAAGGTTTAAAAATCGATCCAAAGTATTTTATGCAGACAAGCAGACAAACCAGACACTACGAATTAAAATAAAGGGAGTAAAAAATATAAACGAACGACATTTTTAAGTTTAAATATCAATTTGAATTTCAAAAAAAAAAAAATAGTTTTATTCATTTAATGATTATTTATTAAACCTAATTTATAATAAAAATAATTCAAGATAATGACATTGTTGCCAAAATAATTTGGCATAAAAATAATAATCTTCAAAATAAAATAAATTAAAGCAAGACACGAATAAAATGTTGGCTTTCCTTAGAGCTAATTAAAAACGAACTTTTAATGCAATTAAGACGGTTATTGGTCTACATCATAACTTAGCAACATAAAGCTGTGATTATAAAAAAAATAATGACTTTATGCAAAAATATATAAATACATAGTAAAATTAAGAAAACAAATACTTGTTTGTGTGTAGCTTTGTAGTAAATTTTTGTAAGTGCATTAAATTGAAATCAAATTCATTATATTTTTTCAAACAAATTTTGTTTTTTTGTAAATTGTATCGAATAAAGAAGTGTAATGCTATAATTAAAAAATTATCGTGAGCGAAAAGAGTGCGCCCAAAATTAGGCATATACTTATATCTATCCTTATTTCGTTTTATTTTAAATATGTACATAAAACGTCATATTTTGTGATAAAAAACTACATCAAAAATGGAGGATAAAAATATTGAATAGGTTCAACATGGGTTTCTTACATTTATATATCAAATAAGAGGTATTGAAATAAGCTTTACCATGATATATTGCATGTGCTCTTTAAATCCGATAATAATTGATGAAGTTATATATTCATGAAATGACTAATCTTTGGAGGGTCATTGACGAAAAATATCATTGCACTTAGCATTGCAAGTATCAATGGCTAGAATATGAAACAAATCTTGACTTCAGCCAAAATTTATTAAATTACTGCAAAAATGATTATATGTATATAAGAGTTCTCAAAATAATAGAAGTTTATACTAGACGATTCACAAGAAATTTCGGCGCAAGCGAGAATCCTTACACAAATGCCTATCACGTGAAAGATTTTTTTCAAGGTGCATTTAACATTTTGTTGGACAAGCCCAAACGTGTCCTCGTATTAGAAGATGCTCAGGTTTTTCAGATAAAATTAACATATTTTAACCTCTATTCGATTTAAACAATGGCGAAAAATGGTGAATTTTCCATATTATTGCTATTCGTATTTTAGCCAAACTTTTCCGAAGTGAGAACTGTATATTCGTTTTGTCAAGGACAAACATTAGTAATATATGTGACCTTACCCGAGAAAAGGGACCTAGTGTGTCAAAAAACGGGTTGTGCCAAAAACGGTGGATTCTGGTACCTAAAAGGGTGTAGAAACTTTAAATGCGTTTTTTTCTCAAAACTTAATTTTCACACACTAGGTCCCTTTTCTCGGAGAAGGTCACATGTAAAAAAATTTGTGAATTTTGTTAGTTTGAGACATACTGTAATACAAAATATGTCAAAAGATGCTGTTTTTCCTTAGTCTCCTTTTCCACCGACAAATTTTTGTTTCGAAATTTTGGTTTGAAGAATTTCAACAATTTTTTTTTTGCTTGTTTAACAATTTTTAAAAAAGAAAAACAAAAGGATTAATATAATGGACAAAGCTGGTAAAAATAAATTAGAGACATTTTTTGGTTTAATTTTATACTTTTCAATTGTTATTTATCACACTGAATGTTTATAGAGTTTAAATTGTTTTAAAAATATAACTGCCTACAACGAATGTGAAGAAAAGCAAAATGTCAAAAATTATCTTTAAACAAAAAGAGTAAAGAAGAGTTTGCGAGCACGTCAAACTCCGTACACGATATTTTTCATTTCTCGTCCCTTCACCTTCTTGCCTACAAACTAATGAGTTTCGAAACTAAAATTTGTGTAAAATTTGCAAGGTTCAGAAAATACACTCATCAAACACACAATGTTCTGTTCTAAAACAACCAACACATATTTTTAATTTCATGTCAATTATGTGTGTTTCTAAATTTTGTACTTTGCCGAACACAATCAAGAATGTGTTTCGTTTTAATATTTGATTGTGAACACGAACATGTTTCTATCGCGTACACATAAACCACACAGTTTCGAGTGTAGCTATATTTTAAGATCGTGTTCTGTTCGTGTTCTCAAAAAAAAAAAAAAAAAACAGAACATGAACAATATACGTTCGAGTGTAGCTTTATTTTAAGTTCGTATTCTGGCACGTGTGAAACAAAACACATTCATGATTGTGTTCGGCAAATTACAGTGAATGAATTGATATGAATATAAAAATATGTGTGTGTTGGTCTGAGCTGCGTTTGTTTACATATATGTATGTACGAGTTTTTTATTCAGTGGGTGTTTTTTCTGAGCTCTGAAAATTTGCCTGTGAAAAAGTGGACTTATAAAATTATGTTTTGATATGCAAATACGAGGGCAGTTTGATAACTCAATGTCTTTTCGAATAAAATATATACAGCCCGCAAATTTTTCGCCTGAGAAAGAAATCCTCCTCTTCTACACAGACGGGGAAATCAAAAATTAGGGAGAGAGAAATACGAATATTCGAATTTCGTTTAGTTTTGGGTGTTGAATGCTGTTAAGAAGGAAAAAAGTCCCAGGGAGTTTTTTTCATAATGAGGGGAAAGGGAAAGTGAAAAATCCCCGCATAATTTTTATTTAAAATTGGGCTGATAGTTTTTTCACAAATAAAAAAAAAAGAAATCAAGAAAAATTATGAAAACTTTATAACAGGTCTTTTAATTTTTTTTATTAATAATTTTTTTTATTAATACGTACCTCGTAAAAATTTTCAGTTTTTTAGAAGCAGGATAAAACGAAAGCACATATTTATGTACCAAGTGCCAACTTATAAACCTTAATAAAAAAAAAAAACGTTAACATACACAATTTTTGAACGATGAAAATCCTGTACTTTAATTATAAGACATGTCTTGTTGTACAGGAAATTAATAAAGAAATAATAATAATAACTTTCAAATTCTTTTGATACTAAAATATTTCAATCTCTTAAAAGCTTACACTTATCCCTTACGAGCAAGCAGATCTGTAAGGCATACCGTTTAAAATCGAACCTTTTAGACCGAATAGCGCCACAAATTCTCAGCTCTCTTAATCCTTTAAGAGAGAACTTAATGTTAACAAAAAAAAAAAATATAAAATAAAATTCGAAAAACTTGAGTTCTATACTAGAATTGTAGTGCTATTATAATTTGTATTCTATTAAGGGCGGGGCAAGGTTTTAAAACTTTTTTTGTTAATTTTTTGCGAATGTACAACATGTCGATAGTGTTGTGCAAATATTTAAAGTAAATCAAAACTAACGAAGGTACAGCGTTTCAAGCGACCTGCCCTTATACGGTATATCGTATATGTTAAAAACTTTAAATCAATTTTCTCGCAAAGAACATTTTTGAAGTCCGTGAATATCATAACTCAATGTCTACTTGACCGATCCTTTTGATATTTTATACATTATTTCTACACATAAATCAACAGGTAATCAGAGAGAGTTTTTTTAAACCATTTTTTAACAACAAATTCACCGCAATTTTATAGCAATAATCGTGTTTTTCACTTCAAAATTGTGCAAAAAAACGCATTTCGATTTTTTTGTTTCACATGATCCGGTTACGAGTTATGATGTTCACCACAGATTCGCTGTCACGAACGTATTAACATTTTGAGTTGAAATTTTTTCAAAGAAACTTCAAATGTTATTCTATAACGTGTAAACGAAATAAATAATCTAAAATTATTCATATCTTCAAAAAAAAAAAAAAAAAAAAATCATGAAGATACGCCCTTTTTCGCCCTTAAAACCTTACCCGACCTTCAGACTTGTATACTTTGGAACTAAATTTTAATTGTGGACCAATATTAAAATCCTGTTGTAATTGAAAATTAGTAATATCTTCTGTGATTGTGAATTATTCAGCCTTAATGATTCAAATATGTAATTCTTCCTAATGTTTGCTTTTTAAAAACTCTAAATCAGTTTCTAATTTTTCTTTCCAATTGACATTCGGCAGAATATGTTGATAGCCGGCACTACTGCGTGTATGTAGTTGTTGGGCAACTTCAAAGTTATCTTCATTATTAGAAAAGGTATGTGCGAATTTACGACATTGTTTATAGAAATTTTTTAACATTTGTTCGTGCAATAGATGGTCATAGAGTTTAAGTTGAAATGCCACCTTTTTGGCAATTATCATACGGTGTTCCTGGGATATGGGACGCTGATAGGGATCAAAGTCGGACTAAAAATAAATAAATAAAATTGGCAATAATTCAAAATATTTTTTTTTTAAATTTGATCTAACCTTAGAATCTGCTTCAGGTTCAAAATATATATTTGATACATTAAAGATTTTTTGTATGGCTTCTTCTAATGTTATGTTTGTCGTTTGTTCTGCTACCACACAATAGGCCACAAATGTATCAAATATACCAGCAAGTTCAATATTATGGCGACTTTTTAAATGATCTACGATTTTATGGCTATAATGAATAGCTTTATGCGGTCTTTCCGATTCCAAAATCAAACGAAATTCTTTAAAAATTTTACCCAAACTTAATATATCAAATATATAAATATTTCGAGGAGTCGATATAGCTAATAGTGAAGTTTTTCTATTTCTACCAGCATGTAGAGGATCCATTAAAATACCAATAATAGTTTGAGTTTTTATATCATTTAATGCTTTATGATATTTTTGATCTGTTTGGTTGATAAAAATCATAGTATCCAATTGTGTTTGTAGCATTTGTAAATCCAGACTAGTTAATTCAACATTTAAACTATCACATTGTTCCTTGCTGCTTGTTGAATGTTGTTTGTCAGGTGCTGTTGCTGAGTTGCTAGTGGACGAATGAAAACTGTTTCTTCTTGATGTAGACTTGGAAGAGTTTTGTGTTAACAACTGATCATCAGAATCGGTATCAGGACTGTCTGCTTTTTGTATAGTATCGTTTTCATCTTCTATTACTTTAATAGTTTTCATTTGTGGATAAGTCAACAGTTGTGATGATTGATAGGTATAATTTGTTTTGATGTCACGCACATTTTCCAATTCAATCATTAAGTGTTTGGAATCTATATTGGTCAAGGTACCAGTTAGTATCTCTCGATTTGTTTCGATTAGCAATAATTGTCCTAATTTTAAGGACAATAACTTTTGAATTGGCGTAGTCATTTTAAGTATTTTAATCTGGAAAAATAAGTGAAACGAATTATAGAAATAAGTTTAAATAATATTTGTTGTTATTCATGCAAGATATAAGTTATGTTTTTTCTATTATAGGGGAATTGAAATGATCTTTTCAACTCGAATACAAACAATTTTTTTTGTTACAATTTTTATACCCTATACCACCATGTGGTTTGGGTGGGTAAGAGGGTAAGAGGAATTTTCAATTTTGGCAAAGTAATTGTTATTAATCCTTGTTATGAAATCGATAATTTTTTCATAACCTGTTTCTTCACGAAGAAGATTTGTAGGATACCTCCAGGGCTTTTTATTTATCATTTTGAGACATTTGTTTTGTATAATTTGTAAGCGTTTTAGGTGACAGTTGGCACCGACACTCCAAATAGGACACGCGTATGTTAATATTGGCCTTATAACACTTTTGAAGAGTAGATTTTTGTTTTTGGGGTTTAGAAATGACCTTCTATTTAGTAGTGGCCATAATGATTTAAATGATTTTAAAGCTTTTTTGGCACGTAGCCATAATATGTTGTTTAAAAGTAAGCTTTTTGTCCAAGACAACTCCGAGATATTGGACATCGTTAAGTACATTTATGATATTATTTCCAAGAAGAAGTTGATGTCTTGGCAGTCTTTTGGGAGATTGTTGAATGGAAAAATTATTGCTTGGGTCTTGTTTATTTAATTTTGATTTTCCATTTGTGGAAATATTTACTGCAATTTACAAGACCATTATCCATTTTCTTCAGGAGTGCACTTGTAAGTTTGTTTGAAGAAATTAACGCAGTATCATCTCTGTAATAAGCAATTTTGATATATTTTGGGACTTTAAAATCGGATGTATATATCGAGTAAAGCAATGGCGACAAGACTGATCCTTGAGGTAACCCTGAGATAATGGTTTTTGGAGATGATGTTTCATTATTAATCGCAACTTTAAAGCTTCTATCGTGAATGAAATCTGAAATAAGTTTACATAGATATTTTGGTATATTTGCACTAAGAAGAGTAAATTAGAGGCCATTATGCCAAACGGTGTCAAACGCTTTTTCAATATCTAACAATATTAGACCCCTTGAACGTTTATTGTTTTTATTGTTGATTATTTGATTGTTAATCCTGTTTATTTGGTGAGTAGTGCTATGCTCTTCTTTAAATCCAAATTGTTCTTTAGCAACAATAGAACTGGTCATTACAAATTCATAAGACGAGAATGCAGTATGTTTTTCAAATATTTTACCTAAGTTACTTAATAGACTAATAGGTCTACAGGTATTTGGGTTATTTTTTGTCTTATTAGGTTTGTTGACAGCTATAACCTTAGCATTTTTGATATTGTTTGGTAAATAGTTGAGTTTGATGCAGCTGTTAAATATTATAACCAGTAATTTTAGAGCTTTGAGTGGTAGTTTCTTTAAGAGCAGGTTGAGAACATTGTCAAAACCAGGGGATTTTGAGGGTTTTATTGATGAGACAATATCAGTAATGCTGTAAAGAAACATAATAAATACTAGCAGATTCCAGCGCTCCAAATTCATTAAATAAAGAATCTAAAGGTATTCTAATTATAGCCAATTCAGAAATCAACACAAAAAACAAACTCATTTTTATTACAAACATATTAACAAATTTAATAAACACACATGTATGTGTTAGTAGCAACTTTAAATGCAATTTACTCCAAATAAAGGAAAAAAATTAAAAATCTGTAAATCTGCAAAACGGCTAAAAATAAATACCTTTCAAATAATATACGTTTGGTCAAAATCAGGATAAAACGGTAGAACAAAACATCGGTCACAAGAAATCGCCTTGCCTATTAATATTATAGATATTAATATTTTACTTATTTTGAATACTTAGCCTTACTTAGTGTATCCCAATATTTGTACCAACAATATTTTTGTTGATAATGTTGGCAACAATGTTGGTACTTAAATCATAAAATCTTTCTTCTAAATAATTGATCAGATGATTTAATTTTGAAAGATATGATTCAATTGATTCAGAAAGAATTTCACGGTCTTGGCAATATTTTTTTAGACGTTGAAAACGAGCAAATCATTTGTCATTTAAATATCTCTTAAAAAGTTTTCATTTTTTCTGTTCTTTTAACTATATAAATTTAGTAATAGGATCTAACAAATTGACAAACTTTATTACTGGTTGAAAGCCATCTGACTAAATAATAAAAATTAAGTTCATACACACAGTTTTTAATTTGCCTGTGATTCTTTTTTTTTTAAATAACATTTTTTAATTAAAATTTACCACTGGAGTAAACACATTTTCAAAATTAATATATTTTGCAAGATGTTTACGCTGTAGAATGCAATGTGCTGCAATGAAGTCAGGAATGTTTGCATCTTTCTTAAGTAGCCCTAATATCCCGTTGTTTTTGGCAACCATTGAGCTCCATCAGTGCAAACACTAACTAGTTTTTGCATTGGCAGTAAATGAATGACAGAATCAAATGCTGACTTAATCAGTCAGTAGATCCGTCAAATCCTAAACTAAATGCAACATAATCTTTTATATCACAGTGTATGGATTTTGTTAAATGTTTGTGGATATCTGAGATTCGGCGTGATATCGTATCTCGTAATGTTGGAATGTTAGAAATAGAATTTAACAATTTATCATTATTTGAAACAGGCGATATATCATATCAAAAATCGTCTTCTGCATAAGGCTGCTTGGCTTTAGCAATGTTGCAAGATATTTTAAAACTGGCTTGTAATTCATATTTACTTTAAGGAAAATATAGTAAAATTACATATCAAAAAAAAAAAAAGGTCTATCCATTTTTTCCTCCGAAGTTTTTCTTTTTAATTTTTTTGCGCAAATTTTTTCGAATTCATTTTTTCAAATTGCATCAAAATATTTATAAGAACTCATAACAGTAAATTATAGACTAATCATTTCAGAACAATATTTATTTTATTATAACTTTGTTCGTGAGTTCACATGCCGCAGAGATGAAATAAGTGGATCGCAAGATGCTGGCAACATGCTAAAGAGGTCCTCATTTTACTGCTTAAAGCTCTCCAATTGACAAAGACTGATATTCAATTATATCGTTCCCATGTGGAAATATATTATGGACTGTCGGGGTCAATTTATTCAGTGGATACATTTCTGCCGCCAAAAGTGATGCAGTTTTCGAAGCATATTCTCCATAGTTTATAGAATTAACCTTTTCTTTGCAGTTTAAAACATTGCAGACCGTTCCCAATCTTTTAATGATTTGAAGATTTTCCAAATCATTTTCCGGAAGACTCTCCAACAGCCATGTCACTGTATGGTCCATAAGATTCTGCACATTGACTTTCACAGAAACTTCAGTACCTGAATTTACCAGGTATGCACGCCATACAATTTCAGGAACAATGTCCTTTTTACCTTTTTTGTCTCTAGCAGTCGAAGGAGCAGCTGAACTTTGTTGAATTAGGTAAAGGAATAATCAAAGAATATATTTTGAAAATATGGCAGATATAAAATATTACACTTTTTTATTTTCCATCAAAGTTGAAAAATTGTGAAAAAAAATAGACAGTTGGTAAATAGCGATTTACCTGGAGAAAGGCAAATCAAAATGTAAAATTTTTTTTCTATAAGATAATGAATAAGTACATAAATCAATAGAAACAAAAAAATTACTCAAAATGGGTCAACTTTGAAACGTTATATCGTCCCCTCAATATAACAATAGCGTATAATTTTTTGGGGGTTTTGAGAAAATCGAGTTTAAAGTTTTTGTCAAATCGGATGTCTATTAAAACCTCAATATCGCCGTAAATAAAAATTCTTCATAGTGGATTTTTCGACGAATACATAATACCGTTTCTTGTCTTTAAATTGACCAAGTTTTTTTATTCTACGCATCCTTTAAGACCACAATTATATCATTCAAAGCGCAAGTCCTCCATATAGGCTATTTTATTTTTTAAGGAATTCGTACGATGTATCTGATACATTATTTTATTTTGTATGGTATACGCTGTTTTATTCAATAATTTTATCGTATTTTTATTAAAATATTTGATCTCAAAAATATCAATTTGTAACATTATAAAACAGTGATTAATTCATAGTTTTATTAATTCAGTGGCACATATTCATTACTTTCGAATTTGGGTTATTATAAACAAAAAATTATGACAAATTAAGGTATACATTGGGTAAATCAAAAATAACTGGAAATTCATTCGTCTCTTTCTCTTCCTCTGCTACATCTGGCTCATCTAAACAATTTCGCTTCTTTCAACCTTGTAAGTTAAAAAAAAAATGACTGCGAGCCACGAGGAATTACATTCTTTTTGCACAAATTTTGGAGATCATCCAGCTTTCGATTACAAATTGGCAACTCTTTATTGTATTTGCCAGTAAACGAAAAGTTGATCGCCTCTTTTGTTTTTCGTGTTCCTTCAATATCAATTACTTTCAAGTCTCCATCCCATTCCTCCTTGTATAATATTTGTTTTCGTTGATTTTTGTTCACTTGGAGGAACTTAAGATAAAGCCAATTAACCGAGTCATTTTTTTATATCTTTCTTAAGGCTATGGCCTAACCTCAAAAACATGGCTTTGAGATCAATCATATCACTGTATTGAAGTCTCTCTACATCATAGGGTTTTTCCGTCTTGCCAGTCTCATTATAGTTGGCCATTCTTCCGGCGAATAGACGCATATACTCCTCTTCGAACGTTCTATTGCAGAGTGCATCGAATCTGCCTCCATTTGTATGTGTCCGCTTTGGAGATACTTAATTGTTATTGAATTTAGCTTCAAAGTATTGTTGATATAAATCAATAGTGTAGCAATGAACCTGTTTCTGTTCTGTCCCCCACAGCAGTCTGAGTAGAGAATAACATCGGTTACCGATTCGTCTAACGAGTTCATCATTTTCCATATTATGGTCCAAATTTCGTCCGATCCTCGTTGACCCTGATTTTCATCCCATAGAAAACAGTAACCTTCTCCACTGGCAATGTCGAAAAATGTGATATTGTACATCGCGAACTTTCGACTGTAATACACTGCTTACGTTGCTACAAGAAGTCGTTAACACTGACTGGAGGTCAAAAGTAAACACTTTTAAATTACTGTTACTTTTAGCTGATTCCTTGTCAGTTTGCTTGTTAGTTCTTGCCTTTGTCTTATTTAAGATGTGTTCATCATATGATTTCTGAATGGAGTCTTTGTCCTCAACGTTTTTGTACCTCTCGCATGATAAGCAGGTGTCCTTTTTTGAACGGTGGAAAGAATAATTATAATTATTGCAAAATTATTGCGCGATAAACGTTTTCTTTAATGATAGCGTCCGGGTGGAGTTCTTTGAATAAATCGTACATTTTTGATATTGTTAAGTCGGAGGCAAGAAAAAGTCGTTGACTTTTTGCTCGAGTGTAATGGCTTTCGACGGCTGGAAATGACTCGATGTGCTTTTTGATAAGCGCAACTGTCTCTTCGTCTAATTTTCTCTGGTGGCCTTGTTGACTCTCTTATCAGTAATTTCATTTTGGCACATCTTCTTGGCTAACACAGATATTGTGCCGTCTGACAAGTTCAAAGTATTTTAAAAAAAATTATTGTATACCTGTTTGGCTTTGATAGCCGTGATCCGATTGTCAACTTCCTTTTGCACTTCTCAATTTTCACGCAATTGGCCAGGAACAGTCGCTGCTTCGAATAGTCGCCTAAATTCCAATAATCTGCATTGGTCTCCATGCGCTCTTCTTCTGAGAAGTTTTCTGGGCAATTATGGCGGCACTTACAGTCAATGGGTTTCGGAACACGTTCTTCAACTCTTTTGCCACTCTTAGTGACATACGGGTTCCCTTTGTTGCGATGATACTTCCTTTTTTCTGCACCCATTTCTGACTTTCAATCTATTGATCGGAAATAATTCAGAGTTAGACGTGGCTAGACCCAAACAATATTTCTCAAAAGCTGTTTGCTGTACTCACCTTTCTCTTTCGCGTAAGTATATTTCTACCATTTTCATTCTTGTTATTGATATAAGTATAAACACAGTCTGCGATTTTTTCTAAAACTATATCTGCTGTCTTTATCACTGAATTATCTAATTCATCTGCCAAAGCCTGTGCAACATCATACGAATCGGGGACATACTCGTCCGGCGATCATGCAGAGAAGTCTGTACCATTCTCATCATATGTTTCAGGTATCTCTATGTCCGACGATCCCACAGCGAAATCAGACTCATCAGTCTTTGGAGCAATTTTCACAACTATTGGTGGTTTTGTGTCACAGCCTGTTGATATTTACCTTACTCACTTCACTTACACTAAAATATAGAAGATACTCACTCAGTCGTTTCAAATCCATATTTTTAATGAACAAACTTTCCCTGCGAAGTGAATTTGCAAACTGAAATTTCAAATGACTACAATATTTCCTTCGCATTCATGTAGTCAAAACAACGTAAACATCGCATAGCCTACTACTCTTGTCAATTGTTGATAAAACTTTCGAATTTGTATTGAAAATAAAACAGCTTATGTGGGGTATAGAAATGGTCGGAATAAAACTATTTCTCAAACAATAGTGTATATTATTATAAGCTATTTTATTAGTTAAAGTTTTGATAAATTGTATTTATTTCTACAGGCTAAAATGGAGTATATCGCGTATACACTATTATTCTTTTAACAACTTTGGAGTGGCAGTTTCAAGTAAAATAGCGCACATGAGCTTACACACTTATTGTGTGTAATGGAAAAACTACAAAAAGGTAAGTTACATTTCGTTCTAGTACAGGAACCTTGGACGGTAAATGACAAGGTTACTGGACTAAATGATCCTAATTACCAAATTTTCTATGCTCATACAGGAACTCGACCGAGAACTTGTATTATTTGTCACAAAAACCTAAACTCTCTTTTCCCCAGACTTGTCCACCGCAGATGCCACCGTCCTGCAACACGGAAGCCAACCAATGCTCTTAGCATCGGTTTACCTCCCGTCGGACTCACCGACACCTCCACCGACGTCGGAACTTGAAGAGATGGTAAAAACGGCCAGGATAACAGGTAAGGAAATTCTCATAGGGTGCGATGCGAATTCTCACCATATAGCTTGGGGAAGTTCGAACTGTAACCAAAGGGGGATGCTTTACTTGAATTCCTTAACGAAAATGACCTTTTTACCCTTAATGTTGGGAACACGGCAACCTTTGTTAACAAATTAAGGGAAGAGGTTCTAGATATTTCAATTTGTTCGAAAAATTTAGTGGATGATATCCAAGATTGGCATGTCTCTAGCGAACATTCCTTCTCGGATCATCGATACATTTTATTTAAACTGACACACCCACCACCTGAACCCATCAAGTTCAGGAATAAGGCTAAGACTGATTGGCCTAAATTTAGAAGAAATCTACAAACCCGTCTAACTACTCCTCGCACAGACTTAAGGTATGTCGAAGAGGTTGACGAGGAAGTGGACAAAATAACGAGGAGCCTAATTGAGTCCTTCAAGGAATGCTGTCCACTCCGGGAAACGAGATCTCCCCGAGATAAATCCTGGCTAACAGGGGAACTGATAAATCTTGGGAAGGATGTCCGAAGACTTTTCAATAGGGCTCGTCGTAAAAAACACGCAATGTACTGGGATGACTACCATGTTAAGCTCAGGGATTACAACAAAAAGATTCGAATAGCCAAACTCCTGGAGACACTTCTGTGAACAGGTTGATAGCGTTAATGACGTCACAAAAATCAAGAAATTCTTATCGAAAACCCATTCGCAGCCTGAAACTCTTGTCGATAGGGACGGGATTCGGGCGGAATCGATGGAACAGTCCCTAAGAATATTGATGGAAACACACTTTCTTACCGAAGAATATGGGCCGAATAGGGACCCTGAAATTGGTACCAATGTGTCCCGACGAACTGGAACCAACGTGGAACAGCAGATGGGACCCGAAGGGGAACTATATGAAGGGCCTAATGAGGAACAATATCGAGAGGAAAGATATGATAGAATAACCGAAAATATGGTAATTAAGGCAATACAAAGCTTTGCCCCCTTTAAGGCAGCAGGCCCAGATGAAATCTTTCCTGCTCTATTACAAAAGAGCGGGGACTTGATTGGCAGTAGTCTGGCTGGCATATTCTCTGCTTGCCTAAAACTTGCGTATACCCCCAGAGCATGGCAGGAGGCCAAAGTGGTCTTCATACCAAAGCCGGGAAAGGAAAGCTACGCGAACCCTAAGGCCTATCGACCGATAAGTCTTACATCCTTCCTACTGAAAATCATGGAGCGAATAGTCGATAACATGGTTAAATCTCAAATCCCAAATAAGCTGTTGAAGTTCAAACAACACGCTTATTTAAAGGTAGAAACTGCGCTTCATGAAGTAGTTCACCACATAGAAAGATCTTTCGATCTAAAAATCTTCACTCTAGCCATATTCATTGATATAGGAGCTTTTAACAATGTATCAACAAATACGCTACTCCAATCCCTAGAACAATTCGACATCGACCGGGATATCAAAGCCTGGATCAGTCACATGCTAGGGAATAGATGGATAAGTTGCGAGGTTGGTGGCATTAAAATAAGAGAAAAGGTTTGCTGTGGGACACCTCAAGGGGGAATTCTATCCCCCCTTCTCTGGGTGACCACTATAAACAGTCTTCTAAGGATTCTAACCGATATGGGTTTCGAACCTGTCTGCTACGCAGACGATGTAGCGATACTGTTAAGGGGGAAAGATCCTAGAAATTTATGTAGGAGGGCATCGGATGCACTCGAAATAGCATACGATTGGGCACAACCAAGGGGATTAAATGTGAACCCGCAAAAGACTGAAATATGCCTCTTTACTAGGAAGACGAAAATAGTCGAATTCGATGAACCCCGCTTCCAGGGCAAAACGATTAGAATCACACTATAATTTAAATAATTACACTTTTTATTATTTGTTTAAAAACAGCCGCTCATGCGACTGTTTACTTTCACGTCTCTTTATTAATTATTTTTCTATACTAATTTTAACGTATATCTACCTACGTACGCGCGCACATGCATTGTACACGCGTACACATACACTTACATTATGTGTAACTGAGTAGACGAGTGAATTTGCGTATTAAGCAGTTCACACGTAACTATACTACAGTACAATTGTGAGAAATACTTTTCTCACGCTTGAGTTCGGTGCAGGTGGATATATTTAGTTACAATTAGTAATTTAATTTTACTATTTAGTTACCGTACAGAAGGTAGGGTAACTATGACTTATCAAACACACTACACCTCCCTTTTACAGAAAAAGAATGATATATATTCCTGATCATTCTTTCATATACTTATAGTATTTTTAAATTTAGTTTGAAAAAAAAATATTAGGTCTCAAGATCTATTTTGGGTTCTTCACCTTCCCTTTTTTCCTTAAAATAAAATTAAATTTTAATTAATTCGATTTTGAAATTTATTTTTAATTTTAATTTAAATTTTATAAAGTTATTTAAAATTAATGTTGTAGGTAAAATTATAATTTATATGTAAAATGTTTTCTTCTTTTTTTTTTTTGAATGTTAGTTTACAATAAATTCTTCTTTTATTTTTAATGTTGGTTTACAATAAATTCTTCTTTTTTCCTTAAATTAATTATAATGTTAATTTTAAAAATTTTAAATTTTATATTTAGAATTGTTGTTAAATTTTAATCTTAAACTTATTTTGACCTGGCCAGGTATTTTTAAAATTAGAATGAAAAATTTTTTTTTTTTTTTAGCTACATTGTTTTAGTCTATTTTTATGTACATTGGCTTTTTTACCGTCACTCATTGATAGGGTACAATTACCTAATTCGTCTATTTTCTCTACCGAATAAGGTCCCTTAAACAAGCTTTCCAGTTTATGGCCCGCATTGTTCTCTATCAAAACCAAATCTCCTATTTTTATTTCAATGGGATTAATTCTTCTATCGTACAGAGTCTTACTACTTTGTTTTTGCCTTTCTATCATACTCGCAGCTCGCTGCTGCGCCGTCTGAAGCCTATACTTTACCTCTTTTTCGTATGACTCTATGTTATATATTGGGTCAACGATATTGTTATCAAGAAATGGTATGTTAGGTGATTTCTTACCAAATATCAGTTCATACGGACAGTACCCATGGACAGTAGAAGGTGTTGTATTGAAGCAATACGTGAAGTATGTCAACCATTCGTCCCAATCTGTTCTGTCCGCTGAAAGATATGAACGAACGTATTCGTTAAATGTTCTATGTGATCTTTCTATAGTACCCAACGTTTGATGATGGTATGCTGTCGATGTCGTGTACTCAATATTCAGCAATCCACAAAGCCCCTGTATGGTCTGGTTCTTATACTCCGTTCCCATATCAGTCAGAATTCTATTCATTGGACCGTATATTAAAATGAAATTTTCAAAAATAGCCTTGGCTACGGTTTTAGCCTGTTTGTCAGGAATTGGTATAGTGATCAAATACTTCGTTAGATCACATATTATGGTTATGGCATATTCATTGCCGTTATTAGATTTAATAAAAGGACCAATTGTGTCAATAACGACTATATCGAATGCTTTCACTGGTGTTTCCGTTATCACCATTGGTTCCCTTGTTTTCGGTAGGGATTTATTTGTCTGACACTGCTCACATCCTTTTATATAGTTACGTATGTCTCTTGACATTCCGTTCCAGAAATATTTTTCATTTATTTTTGCTGTCATCCTTGTTATCCCTGGATGACCTCCGTATAAAGGATCATTGTGATATTTTTCTAGGAGTGTGTTTTTCTGCTCGTCAGCAGTAACATTTATTCTCCGTGGCGCTAGAGCTATTATTAATTTTTTTAATTCTTTGTTCCCTATTTCTTTAAACACATTGATTCGAATCTTCTCAAATATTTTGTCATTTAGTGATAGTTGCAACTTTTTGATGCCTTTGTTGTCGGTCATATTTTCCAACCTAGGGAAGAATTGATTTAGATCAACTTTCCCATTAACAATAAGGTCATCTATCCTAAGCTCCTCTAAAGTTATTTTCCCGTGTTTAAGGTAACACCTCGGTGTTTTGCCTTGTAAGTCAAACTTTAGGCGAACATTTTTTCTTACTTCCTTTATACTAAGTGTTTCATAAACCCTTGGGGTTGTCGTTATACTCTTTATTTTCTCATCTATTCCTGGTTGTGTTTTTCTAGATTTTGTTCTAGTGGTTACCATAAAAATGTTTCTGCTAGTTTTTATGTCTGCTATTGTTATTCTGGATAAAGCGTCTGCCGCATGGTTATCCTTTCCCCTCAGGTACTCTATTGTAAAATCATACTCTTCTAAATCCAATCTCATTCGCGTCAATTTTGAGGAAGGGTTTTTCATCGAGAACAAGTACGACAGTGGTCTGTGATCGCTTCTCACTAAAAATCTCGTGCCATATATGTATGGTCTGAAATATGTAATCGCCCAGTGTACAGCTGCTAATTCCTGTTCAATAGTAGATTTGTTCGCTTCACCTTTCGTGAACGATCGTGAGGCATATGCTATTGGAAGTTGTATTCCATCATGCTCTTGGCTTAGCACTGCACCGCATGCATATTTACTTGCATCGGTTGTGATACAGAATTGTTCATCAAAATTGGGATATTGTAATATTCTTGGGTTCAGTAGTGAGTTTTTCAAATATTCGAATGCTTTCTCACACTCTCTACTCCATTCGAATTTTGTATTTTTCCTACATAATCTCGTTAAGAGACGAGCGTGTTCCGCAAAATTAGGAACAAAACGTCTATAGTAATTGCAAAATGCTACAAATCGTTTTGTTTCATCGGCATTTTTAGGTGTGGGATAGTCTTGAATTATTTTGAATTTGCTATCGTCTGGAAGAATGCCTTTATCTGTACATTTGTGTCCCAAATAAGTCACTTCATGACTGAAAAATGAACATTTTCCTGGATGTAGTTTAAGGTTATATTTCCGACAGGTTTCAAAAACATCTACCAGATTCCTAATCATGTGTCGTTCTGAACGACCAATTACAACTAAATCATCCATATATAAGAAAGCTTGAGCTGGTGATAAACCAGCGAATGCAATTGTCATCATTCTCTGAAATGAATTTGGGGCTATTTTAAGCCCGTATGGGAGGCGCTTAAAACGGAATGATCCCTTATCTGTTGAAAATGATGTGATATCCCTGGAGTCCTCATCTAATTCAATTTGATGAAACCCAGACGTTAAGTCTAGACAAGAAAAATATTTCGCTTTGCCAAGTTGATCAAGAATGTCATCTATTCTTGGTAATGGAAATTTATCTGCAATCAATTTTTTATTAACCGCCCTGTAATCTACTACTAATCTCCATCTTTTATTAACGCTTCCAGCTAAAGATTTTTTCGGTACTAATAATATTGGGCTATTGTATTCAGAAGCTGATGGTTCAATTATACCATCTTTTATTAATTTATCCACTTGTCCTGTTATTTCCTCCTTATGCGCATAAGGTATCCTATAGTTTTTAATATATGTTGGTTCTATATCTTTTAAACGCAATTTTTGCCTGTAAAAATTATTCGCAGATATTTTTTCTGTTTCTAGTGCGAAAACATCAATATATTTCATGCATATTTCCTTTAGTTCATTCTCAATGAATTTAGGAAATTTTTCGGACAATATCTTAAATTTATCATCGTTATTCTGACACTCGACCATTGATACTGTTTCATAATTATCCAAGCTTTCAGTCTCTATTTGAGCATCAGATATAACAACTTCTTCGTCTGTTGTATTCATTATACGTACAAAAGTTTGTGAGGCGTTAGAAATTGTATTTGCTATAAATATCCCCTCCTTAGGGGTTTGGTTAGGAATTAATATGTCCCCCTTTGAATCTCCTACATTTATTCTTCTAATTACCTCTGATCTCGCAGGTAATGATATTGTGTTGATGTTTGGGTATTTTCGCATTTTCATCCGTATACTTTGTGGGAAATCATCTGGTCTTAATACTATCCAATCTTGATCCGTTCCATATTCTAGTTTACAATTGTACTTTCTAATGAAGTCAAGTCCCAATATTCCATCAGATGGAACTGGAAAGTCATCATCTACCACATGGAGTTTATGTTTAACTAACAGATTTTCAAATATCAGATCCGTTGTGATCTTTCCCCTAGTATAGGTTATACCCTTTCCTATGCCATGTAGGCTAATTGTGTTGGATGTATCTATTCTTTCAAATTTATTCTGTCCGCTTTTTATTATTGATATGTCCGCACCTGTGTCTACCAAAAATGTCGACACTCCTTCATTGAATTTTGATTTTAGTGAAATATATGATGCTGAATTCAGATTAACGTTTAAGATTCTACTATTTCTAATTATTTCATCTATTGAGTACCCGGGGATTGTACGTTTTCCGTACTCCCATGCAAAGCCCGGACATCACGTCCTCTATTATTATTGCGGTTGTTATAGTTCCCGCTGTAGTTATTATTGTTCCTGTTGTAACTGTCACGGCCATTATATTGCCTATTGACCTCATTGTTACCATTGTGGGACTGGTTACTCCCACTGTTGTATCTCCTGTTATTGTTACTACGACCGCTATTTCCGGTGTAATTTCCACGTCGGCTAAAATTTGCGTAGGATCGCCCACGTCTTTGACCCTGGGTATTGTGCATATCCCTGTTATAGTACATTATTGTACTATTTTTAGGCGCATCGGTTGAACAACTTATAAACTTAGCTACCGCATCATTGAGAGTGTTAAATTGACCTGCTTCTAGTATGAGTCCCACTCTGTCGTTGGTACTGTTTTTTGTCATTGCCTTTACAGCAATGTTTGTTGTGTATTTTTCGGCTAGTGTAGTATTTAAACCGTCCACTATGTAGGCGCTTTGTAATCTTTTCGCCAGTTCTTCTATCTCTTTGGTGTAGTCATTCGGTGTCCTACCACACTGTTTGAGATTCATTATCCTTGCCGAAAGCAACTCAACGGACTCGCCCTTGACTGTTGTTTTTAACCTAGCTATTATGCCGGCTAAATTTACTTCATTACCCTCTATGAGAGTACGTGCCGTTCCCTTCAATTTAGTCTTTACTAAATTGACGGCCACCGCATCCTGGTCTTCCGCAATTGAATCCACCAGTGTTAATGCATCCAGAAAACTTTGTAGGTTCTCTGCCCTACCATCAAAATCAGGTATGATTCTGGATGCTGTCCTTAAAAATTCCGTTGCTGTTCGTGGCATGTTTGCGCTTATTATTTCCGTCTGTATTGCTAATTTATTTTTGTCATCCGCAAATTCTACCCTTTCATGTAATGAGTTGGGCAATTCTACTTCAAGACCCCTACGAGCTGCTACACTGATGAGTTTACTTCTTAGGTCAATGAAAAAACCCTCTGCTGCAACCTTATGTGCGGGTGTTAAACGCTGATAATTTACGTTTAATACGACTCTTATTTCTTCAAGTCGTAAGTAGAGGTTTTTTAGATGTTTTTCAACAGTTTCCTCTTTGGTAGGCCTATCGCTATTGAGGCATTTATAGGACTTGTCAAATTCCTCTCTGATAAGTCTGCACTGGCCTAGTATCGCAGACCAGTCCATACATGCAGATTAAAATTGACTTTTGTCTGCTAGGACAGAAAATCTTACCAGAAAATCGCACAAAAAAAAATATTCAAAATATTTGTCATTTAGGATTTGTCCCCCAAAGTTCCTGCTATATTAGCAATTAATTCAAATATTCAACAAAATAAAGTAATTCAATAATAGGACTCCTCCGGCACTTTATGTAAAATTTTATTCTCTTTAGTCAGTATTTTTAATAATGATGACAAAAATAAAAAAATTTTGATAATATATAACATGATGTTATCGCAGTCTCTGCTTTGTTCTCTTTCTTTTTTTTTTTTTTTTGTTTAAATCTATTCGAGGAGTATATAATTTTAAAATCTTATGGGCCCATTTTTAAACCTTGTCAAGGTTGTCGCCTCTACTTAGATATCTCTTACGGAGAGATCTTTTGTGCAGTAGGTATAATTTTAGCGTTAAGTTTACCCCGCTTATCAATACCAAGCACAATGTGAGGTACCACAAGGATTGTATTTGGTTTGTGTGGTCGACAACCTCAACGTTGGTTATTACATTTGCGTTCGGGTTTTCTAATTTTGATTCCGGCTTACCCATGTTAAAATATAATTTATCTTTTAATCAATATTTAAATTTATATTAAAGAATCAATATTTTAGTTTTAATGATACATTAAATATTTTAAATTGTCGATTTATTCCTAAATATGATGACTTTTCTATGTTCTGTTCTATATATTAAGTTATTCTATTTTATAGAAAAATTCACAGTTTAATTAATTTTAAAGTGAGTTCAATATTAATAATCATGTTTTTTTGTTTTTAAAAAAATTTTTTTTTTTTTTTTTTTTTTTAATATAATTAAATACATAATTTTTTTTCTAATATTTTGTATTCAAATTCCCTTTCAATTGATTGATTTTAACAAAAAAAATGTTATCAATACGAGTATCGAAGAAATCAATATTTAACTACTATGTAATATGTATGATTCAACTTATTTAAAAAAAATAAAATATGCTACTTAGCTGTTGTTTTATTCTCCAGCTGCTGTAGATGATGGTTACTGTTGTTGACGTAGAGTTTGATGAATCTGTTGCTGGGGTTGCTTATTCATGTTGTTATTACCGTTTTTCGACTCTTCACTTTTTACAATTATTTTGGCTGTTACACTTTTGGTATTCCAGTTTGATGAATCCGTTGTTGCTGCGGTTGCTTATTCATGTCGTTATTACCTTTTTCAACTCTTCACTTTTTTACAATTATTTTGGCTTTTACACTTTTGGTATTCCTTCTTAACAAATTTTTAATTGTTGATTAAATTTAAATGTTGATTAATAATGTACGTTTTTCGACTCTTCACTTTTTTACAATTATTTTGGCTTTTACACTTTTGGTATTCCTTCTTAACAAATTTTCAATTGTTGATTAAATTTAAATGTTGATTAATAATATACGTTTTTCGACTTTTCATGCTTGGTATATGTAGTTATTGTTTTTCTGATTTTTTCACAAATTAAATTTTTTCTTAAAATTTTAATTGACTTATTATTTTTTTCATATTTTATTTTTTTCATTGGCAGGATCGCCATATAATTTAAATAATTACACTTTTTATTATTTGTTTAAAAACAGCCGCTCATGCGACTGTTTACTTTCACGTCTCTTTATTAATTATTTTTCTATACTAATTTTAACGTATATCTACCTACGTACGCGCGCACATGCATTGTACACGCGTACACATACACTTACATTATGTGTAACTGAGTAGACGAGTGAATTTGCGTATTAAGCAGTTCACACGTAACTATACTACAGTACAATTGTGAGAAATACTTTTCTCACGCTTGAGTTCGGTGCAGGTGGATATATTTAGTTACAATTAGTAATTTAATTTTACTATTTAGTTACCGTACAGAAGGTAGGGTAACTATGACTTATCAAACACACTACAACACAAACGGAAGAACCATATTGAGAGCAAAGTCGCGATGGCTCATCGGATATGGGCCACTTGCAGAAGAGCTATAAGTTCAAAATGGGGTTTAAACCCGAGGTTGACTCATTGGCTTTACACAAGCGTCGTTAGACCAATTCTAACCTACGCATCCGTAGTCACATGGACATCAATGAACAGGAAATGCTATATTAAACCATTCCAAAAAATACAACGCCTCTGCTGCATAGGGATCAGCGGCGCAATACGGACTACATCTACGAGGGCTTTAGAGACGATTCTATCTATACACCCGATCGAGATTAGAATTAAATATGAGGCAGCTCTGGCCATGTTACGACTAAGAGTAACAGGGGAATACATCACCGACCATATGACCAGACACCAAACAATATTGATACCGGATACCGGAATTCAACACAGTGGATTTTAGCTGTGATATAATCGCGGAAGTGTCGACAAACGTACCCTGCAGTATAAGGATACCTGACAGGGAAAGCTGGTTGAACGAAAATTTTCTACGAAACCTTCCAGGGTCACACTACTACACAGACGGATCTAGTCTGCATGGTAGGACTGGTATAGGTTTCTATGATGAAGACCGTTCCAATGGCATACACCTACGCATTCCGGACCACAACTCTGTCTTTCAGGCCGAAGTGGTCGCTATAACGGAATGCATAAGATCTATTGACGTACGGGCAATCCCAAGCCCCGGAGACGTGAAAATATTTTCGGACAGTCTAGCGGCTATCAGGGCGATATCCTCGGACAAAACTAGATCAAGGACTGTCCTCAGATGTAAGGAAGAAATTGCAAACTTCACTACAAGAGGCAGACTTGAAATCATTTTGATCCCAGGACACAGTGGTATAATGGGAAACGAGATTGCAGATGAACTGGCCAGGAAGGGTTCTTTCCTGGAGGGTGTCAATTTAGAAAACCCAATACCTTTCCAGGCTCTCAAATTGAAACTATCGGAGTGGGCAACTAATTCACATACATCAATTTGGGAGGAAACTGACGTGGGTAAGGCTACGAAGATACTATGGGGCTCTCCAAACACTTCAAAGACTAAGGAAATCCTTAATCTAAATAGAAAGGAACTGAGTAGGATTATTGGCATCCTCACTGGACACTCTGAACTGAGGGCTCATCTATACCGTATAGGACGGGCAGAATCGGCCACATGCAGAGCTTGTGGAGAGGATGACGAGACCCTAGAACACTACCTTTGTTACTGTCCTACATTTGCCGGAACAAGGGTCAGTAATTTATCCAACGAAATCATACCAGGCCTAACGGCTCTTAGGGGGATACGCTGGAAAGCACTCAGGAGATTAGCTATCGAGACCGAACTCCTAAGTTAAATAAGGAGTAGATTAACGGATGAGCACGAGGATGTAGAGCGCACAACAAGCCGACTTTCTGGCTTAAGTGTATATCCGGGTAAAACGGATATGAGCTATGTGTATATATGGCTCCTCTTTTTCAACCTAACCTATCCTATTGAAGGAAATTTTTGAACAAGAAATTATACACTATTTTTTCCATTTACATTTTGACCCACTTTGTGGAAGTAGAATTTGGCGAAATTTTGACCAGACATAGAATCAATTATGGAGATTCTAAATATGCAATAAAAAAATAATGGCGTATGAGCACATACGCTATTGTTATATTGAGGGGACGATATCTTCTAAACTAAAAATCTGATTTTATTGAAGGTAGCAAATTTGCAATCTTTGAACAAAGAGTTTATTCAAAATATCGTAACCGCACATTAAATTTTTGATTTTTGCAACCTCATTTGTTCTAAGGGCGCCACTGTGTGTCGGTCCACAGATATCAAATATAGTCTCATTAGAGAATATTATATTATTCCAAAACTTGTTTTTCTGTATCTATAATGCTTTAAATAGTGGAATAATATCTTTCCACTATTTTCTCTATTTCGCAAATAGCTTTTTCTTTCTTTAGGATTTAATATAATTTAGCTTTCATGCTCTGTTGTTTGACATTGTTTTCGTGCCGTGATTAACTTTAAATAACATTAAATGAACCAAAAATAGTTGTTCTTTGCTTCAAACCAGCGATGCCAAATTTTTACAAGCAAAAGGCACAGATACGCAGGATTTGATGTTACTTTTTTAGCTTTTAAAAATTTATTTTATGAAATTAACTAGCTGTTTTTACCCGGTCTTGCCCGGGATCCAAAGGCCTTCGACTTGAAAAATGGTTCACAATGCTTACCAGGTGCTGAGTACTTAGTGCCCAATGAACAAATTCCTCAAAAAAATTAACTTTCTCCCCAAAAATTTGTATGGGATTGGGGAATTTGTTCATGATGAAAAAAATTCCCCAATGTTTACGTTTTTTGGGGAGTAAATTCATTTTTTATTTCAATTTAAAATTTTTTGATTTTTTAATTTAGAAGTTTTTTTAAAAGACGCTACAGCAAAAATACTTCAAAAATAAGCTGCGAAACCGGTTGAAGTTTTTTTTTTTGAAGTATATTTATTTTGTAAACATAAAATATAACGGAATTGTTTGCAAATTAAAAGAATCAGAAATTTTAAAAATTGAATTAATTCATTCAATAAGTGATCATCATCAGAGACGTCAAACTTATAGAAGTTTCAAAAATGGAAAATAAATGCGACGTTTAAAATTGCGCCGCAAGGTTGCTTTAAGCAACTGCTTATAGTATATCGCACCGGTACCTCTAAAGTGAGTCAACTCAAAATTTTTCAAATTTCAATTTTTGCTAGAAAAGATACACAGTGGTCATATCTATCCACTGTAAAAATCTTACATCGATTTTTCTAGTCTTTCGCAAAAAAAACAGTTGTAACTCTCTTTGTGTTATAAGACTAAGTTCTTCAGAATCCACGAAAAAGATATATTTTGAGTTGACCCAAAAAAATTGTTATTTTTGATGATCACTGAAAAAATCACAAAAACAACTACTGTTGTATACTTATTATTCGCAATTCTTTACAATGAGACAACTGTTTTAAAATTTTATAGTAAATATTAAAAAAAATAAAAAACGTTTTTTGCCTCTACTGAAAATTTATAAATTTTGAGTTGACTCACTTTAGAGGTACAGGTGCGATATGCTTGGCCTATTTTGATCAACAGGTAATTATTGCACATACGTAGATAAAATTTATCATAAGACTTTTCACTGAGCTATGCTCCGCGGGTGAGCCGCGTCCGCTTCCGCGCGTTTGGCAGCTACACCCGTGCTGCCGCGCAGTTGTCAGATCATTCCGATATTTTAGCTAAGCTGTGTTCCGCGAACGCGTTCCGTCGCGTCCGCGCCCCGATTCCACGCACCGAAATGATGCTATTGAAAAGAATACAGATATTAAATAAATTTGTTGTAGGACAGATGTCGAGAGCAGTATGGGGAATATGTTCATTTCTTTCGGTGAATTTTTTTTTTTAAATTTGGGGAATTTGTTCATCGTGAAGTTATTCCTCAATATACGCGTTCCGCGAGCGAGTCGAAATAATGTCATTGAAAAGAATACAGATTTTAAATGTGTTTATTGCAGGACAGATATTGAGATCAGTATGCAAATTTTCACTTATGTAAATAAATATTTAAAAAAATTCATTAAATAAAAATATGTAAAAATTTAAGAACGAATTTGGGGAGTAAGTTTATTTTTATTTCGTTTTTAAAAAATGGGGAATTTGTTCATTTCTTTTGGGGATCTTTTTTTAAATTTGGGGAATTTGTTCATCGTGAAGTTAATCCCGTGTGTACCAAATTTCAGAAAAATCCGTTGAAAAATACAAATTTGTATAGCGAACGAATGTACCAAAAAACAGAAAATGAGTTTTATAAAAAAGATATATAATCCAGAAAGATATATAATCCGACCTTCGCTGGAGTACAGAGATCACGTGTACCAAATTTCAGAGAAAGCCGTTAAAAAATAAGTTTGTATAGCAGTCAAAAAAAGAAACAAATGAAAGGAAAAAAATAAATTTTATATACATAGAGGTAGGCGCAAAATTAGGCGTGGCCGGTAAAAAGCATATGGCGACCTTGCCTGGAGTACAGCTATTGTGTGTACCAAATTTTAGAGAAATCCGTTAAAAATACAAATTTTTATAGCAAACAAATATACCAAAAAACAGATATGAATTTTGTATAAAAAATGGGCGTTAATGTAGGCGTAGCCGGAGGAATCACATGGTGACCTTTCCAAGAGTACAGAGATTGTGTGTACCAAATTTCAGAGAAATCCGTTGAAAAATAAAAATTTGTATAGCGGTCAAACAAACAAACAAACAGATAATGAATTTTATATATATAGATAACAACAAATTTTTTTCTTTAACGAGTAATGAAAATTTAATAGTGAAAATAAGTGATTTTGTGAATTCAATTAACTCTTATTTGATCATTTGCTTGTCTGATTCTTCAATGTTGTTGTCAAAATTATAATCTAATGAGTAAAGTACGGATTCGAACTCATCTTTATCTAACAAACGGGGGGGCATCCGATCCAAATCTTGAATTTTGACTCGTCTGTAAAAATAACCCTATCCCATATTACATATTTTCGTCGCAACCAAACTTATTGGCATACTAATAACGTTTCTGTATATTGATTTTAATGAACAGCGGTTTTTTAAAGTGGTGTGCACTTATTGAAATACTTCAAATGCAAAAAATTTCTTACTGTTTGTGGAGTAACATCAATTATTCCACATTTTTTATGGCAATTTTAAATAAATATACAGTTTGTCAACTAATTCTTTGCAAAATGAAAAAAAATCATAGTTTTAATTTTAAATAAATAATTTATTAACAAAATCGAGTTTTCTTTGACTTTTTCTTTCATTATATTATAAGGGTAAGTAATAACTAATAATATTAATAACAAAAATGGTAAATTTCATGATGAAACAAAACAAAAAACAACAAAAACAAAAAAACAGCATTTATTCACTTGTCAATTAATTGTTTGCAAAATGCAATTAAGAGACACAAAACTAACTAACGGCACATTAAATTTGAAAAAAAAAAATTAAATGCGCTTCTTTGGTATGCTTTGCTCTATTGCTTTTATTACGATTTATTACTTGGTCAAGTGTACATTTAACTTAAATCAGCATTTTTAACCATGCCTTGAAAACGACTTGATGAAAACGTAATTCAATTAATTTTTTACAATTAGTATAAGGGAAAAACGGCAAAGGAGTTGGCAGAAATGTTTAATATAAAATTGAGGACCATTTACAATGTTATTAGCCGTGCAGAAAAAGAAAATCGTCTGCACCTAAACAATTCTGGAGGAAGACCACCAAAGCTCACCAGGCGCGATGACTCAAAAATTTTAAAAAAGATTGGAGATAATCCGCAAACAACCTTGAGGCAGTTGGCATTGGATATAAAAAATGATTGCCATAAGGAAGTGAGCCATGAGACGGTAAGAAAAGTTCTCAAAATGCACAAGTACTCATCACATATAGCCAGAAAAAAGCCATTGCTTTCTGCCAATAACATTGAAAGGCGGCTCAACTTTTGTATTGCTAATGTTAACAACCCTGCGGAGTACTGGAATGATGTTATTTTTTGTGATGAAACTAAGATAATGTTATACTATCATGATGGACCCAGCAAAGTTTGGAGAAAGCCAAACACTGCGTTCCAGCAGAAGAATATTATACCAACAGTGAAGTTTGGCAAGCTTTCTGTAATGGTATGGGGTTGCATCTCGTCCAATGGCGTTGGTGAATTGTCAAGGAGCGCGATCAGTTTCGGATTTGTTGATCCTCTAAACCCAAATAAACTTAAGTACAAGCTGTATCAGGATAATGACCCCAAACACAAATCGTTGCTTTGCAAAACCTGGTTGCTGTATAATTGCAGCAAAAGTTATTGACACACCTGCCCAAAGTCCTGATCTAAATCCCATCGAAAATTTATGGGCTTTATTGAAGAAGAAAGTAGCTAAACGGGGTCCTACCAATAAAAACGCATTAGTTAATGCAATTCAAGAAGAATGGCAGAAAATCCAAGAATATTATGACTTAAATGGCCTTATACAGTCAATGTCGCGTCGTCTGAAGGCAGTCACTTTTCAAAAAACCCCACAAAAAGAAGTTTGAAGGGGTCGGATCTGGGTGGCCAATCAATATTGCCTTTTTTTCACATCAACGTCCAGGCAATTTTGTTGCAAAAACTGTATTGTTTGACTTGCAGTGGGGCATCGTGCACCATATTCTTGAAACCAGTAACCGCCCAGATCTTTATTACGCATTTTCGGGCACCGATATTGTTTCACATCGACAGTTTCGCCTTCTCTGAAGAAAAATAGCGCAATGATCGTATTGGCGCAAACGGCGGTGTGAACAGTTCTGTTTTGGGACATACAAGGGTAGTTCCTGAATATAGCGTGGATTCTGGTTCACGAATTTTGCTTGTTAACACAGCCAAAAAGTGTGAAATGGGTCTCGCCTGTCATCAAAAATTGCATCCAAAAGTCAGGTTCAGTGTCAACCATGTGAGCGACTGTTGGGTCGTATTGCACGAGCGACTGTTGGGTCGTATTGCACGAGCGACTGTTGGGTCGTATTGCACGAGCGACTGTTGGGTCGTATTACAAATCATCCTTCACAATGGCCGCAAAGTGGTTCTATTAATGCGAAAATGCTGAGTACGATACGACTCATTTGGACTCTCGGCAACACCCTTTCTTAATGCTTCAACCAGTTCATTAGAACGTCTTGGGCATTCATGAAAGTCATATGGACAATCTCCCACTATCCCATGCTCAACAATGTTCAACACTAAACGACGAAGTGTTGGTAAACGGTGCTTCTGCCCACGATAGTTTCGATGATATGCAAGTTGAGATAACACAACTGAACACTATTTCGGGGATCTGTTTTGGTGTAAAGTAATGTATGGTAAAAATTGTACTGAATTACCGTTTCAAAAACATGGGTTCTTAAGTCAATCGGCTGATAAATGTCAGCTATTAAATTTTGCCCTACCGACATATGGAGTGTCACAAAATTCACAAAAGATTTGAATTTCAATTTTTCAATTCAATTAAAGTAAAAATTGAGCATTACACGTTCTAGCGTTTTCATTGTTGAACAATATTTCAAAAATAATGAAAGTTGTGTCACTTGTTCGATGTGTTGTTTCATACAATATACCCAATATATATTGTGATATTTGGATCGTGATCCATTTTAATGGATTGATGGATCGCGTGCGTATATTACATGTTCAATATTTATCGCGTCAGTATTTTATTTTCAGCACTAATGTACATCTTTAAATATATTAAAGTAAGTAAAACGTTAGTTTTTTTCAATAATTTTTAATCTATAATATTAATAGGCTAGGCGATTTCTTGAAAGGTATTTCTTTTTAGCCGTTTTGCAGATTCACAGATTTTTAAATTTTTTCCTTTATTTTGAGTAAATTGCATTTAAAGTTGCTACTAATACATACATAAAACAAGTAAGAAAATTATAGTCGGTCTAGACAGACTATACGATACCCTATACCATGCGTATAGAAACCCTATCTCTTAGGCCCAACTAACTGGACATAGAAAATAAGCAAAAACCAAATTTGAGTGGGATTTTTATTAATTTTTTTGGCTGCAGATATAAAAAAGTTCATATCGGATGCTATATCTATATGGGGACTAGGTCCAAAAATGGACCGATCCTGATCATGTTTGGAAAAGTCTCTTGTATTTTGCAAAAATATATACAAACCAAATCTGAGAAGAATCAGTGCAATATTTTTGTTTTTTAATAGATTTAAGTGAAGATCGGGAAGCAGCCCTATATGGGGCCAAAGGGATCATTTTTGGACTACTCATTAATAGATGTAATGAACGCATATAAACCCAATTTGAGTAAGATCTATATGACAATTTGGATCTTATGGCAATTTATGTCGATTTCATAGGGGTAATTTGTATGGGGGCTAGGTCTGAACATGGACCGATTCTCACCAATTTCAATAGCGTTCATCCCATGGCCGATAAAAGCTTATATACCAAATTTCATCAAAATATATTCATATTTGCGACCTGCAGTTTGATTACAAGCTTTACATGGACACACAGACGGACGGACGGACGGACGGACATTGTTAAATCAACTCAAAAAATGATTCTGATTAGATCGGTATAATTAAAGATGGGTCTAGGTCAAATATTTTTGGTTGTTACAAACAGCAGCACAAAGTCATTATACCCAAACCACATAGTGGTATAGGGTATAATTATAGAATGCTATGTGTGTCTTTATTAAATTTGTTAATGTGTTTGTAATGAAAATGAGTACATAACATTCATAAAAAAAAACAAGTAAGAAAATTATAGTCGGTCTAGACCGACTATACGATACCCTATACCATGCGTTTAGAGACCCTATCTCTTAGGCCCAACTAACTGGACAAAGAAAAAAAGCAAAAACCAAATTTGAGTGGGATTTTTATTAATTTTTTGGCTGCAGATATGAAAAAGTTCATATCGGATGCTATATCTATATAGGGACTTGGTCCAAAAATGGACCGATCCTGATTATGTTTGGTAAAGTCTCTTGTATTTTGCAAAAATATATACAAACAAAATTTGAGAAGAATCAGTGCAATATTTTTGTTTTTAATAGATTTAAGTGAAGATCGGGAAGCAGCTCTATATGGGGTCAAAGGGATCATTTTTGGACTACTCATTAATGGATGTAATGAACACATACAAACCCAATTTGAGTAAGATCTCTATGACAATTTGGAGCTTATGGCAATTTATGTCGATTTCATATGGGTAATTTGTATGGGGGCTAGGTCTGAACATGGACCGATTCTCACCAATTTCAATAGCGTTCATCCCATGGCCGATAAAAGCTTATGTGCCAAATTTCATCAAAATACATTCATATTTGCGACCTGCAGTTTGATTACAAGCTTTACATGGACACACAGACGGACGGACGGACGGACGGACGGACGGACATTGTTAAATCAACTCAGAAAGTGATTTTGATTCGATCGGTATAATTAATGATGGGTCTAGGTCAAATATTTTTGGTTGTTACAAACAGCAGCACAAAGTCATTATACCCAAACCACATAGTGGTATAGGGTATAAAAATTAGTTTGTTTTTTGTGCTGATTTGTGAATTGGCTATAATTGATTAGCATACCTTTAGGGTCTTTATTTAATGAAAAAATAAAATTTCCTAGAATTTGCACTAGAATTTCAAGGGCTGGAATCTGCTAGTTTTTATTAATAGTAGAAGAAAAACATGTTTGTATTGACCATTAAAACTTTAAAATAGTGATCTTATTGGGTGTGCATCATTTGGCTCCGGTGATGTTACCGTTGATGTTGAATACTGATTTATTTGTATAGAATTTCTGTTCAGCGTGCTTAGCTCTGCTTCAAATAACTTTTGTAAATGTTATAATAATAAAAAATATGTAAATGAATGATTTAAAAAAGAGTTGATATACATATATTGTTGTAAAGAAAAATTTACTTTCACATTAACAGGCTTTTCGTTTTTTCTAGAAATTGCAGAGCTTGAAATGTTCATGACACAGGTGTATATAAATCATCTGCACCAGCGCCGGAACGTTTTGTGTCAAAAATTGTATTCAGCTCTTTTCTGTAATACGACATCAACGAGTTTATTTTCTTTCGAACATCGTCTATGGTAGCAGTGCGCCTGATTTTCTTCAAATTTTTGGTTTGCAGCCGCTCTTTTTATTTTGCCTGAATAAGCTTTAGCCGACGAGTCCCACATCTCGGGCAATGCTTCCAAATTAAAAATAAATTCTTTTAAAATTTGTTTTTCTGTTCACTTCGATCCTACCGGCAACACGCACTCGCTTTCAATATCATGTGCCATTTTATTTGTTTGATTTTTTTGCACTGAATATTTTATTTGTTTTATTTACTTTTATTTCTTCACTTTTTACTGACGTATCGTGTGATTCACGATATGGATTTCAGAATATTACGATATTCTGCGGTGTCGATCACGATCCGTCAATACTGCATGCTACACGTTGAATAGATATGGCTATAATGGATCGTGGTCAATATACATATCGCACTTGTACCTCTAAAGTGAGTCAACGGAACAAGTCTACTTTAGGGGGCAACTCTCCGATTTTTTTTGGGCAGGGGCTTTTGGGGTGATTCCAGGAAAATATTTTTTTTTCGTCGGTCGAGCCTATTTTCCGAGTTATAGACCTCCAAAGTTTTGACATGGACTTGTATATAACTCTGTTATTTACTATCGGATTTCACCAATATATATATCATTTGAATGCTTATTTCAGTACCTTTCATTTGGTATTTTTAAATTTGAAATCCATTAACCCATTATGAACCTATTTCAAATTTTGTATTTTTCCAATAGTTTTTTCTTAAAAACGGGATTATCTCGTAAACAGACATATATCATGTGTGGTTTTACGTTAACTGAATAAAAGGGTCCAGTAGCTTCATTTTGATATATTTTTCGACCTCTTAACCCTTTCAGGACCGCATATATTAGGGATTTTATGTACACTTTTTAGTTTTTGGAATATATTAGTTCCTATTTTTACGGTATTCCAAAAGTTTTATATTTTTTAAATAATGGCTACACCTTTTTATTCATTGTCGAAAAATGTGGTAAGTTTTTAAATTCAAATATGTAATGCAAATAATTGGCAACATTTTGAATTTTTTTTTATTATAAATATTTCTCCCCGTGAAAATTTTACATTATATTTTTTGTGCCGGTGAAAATTTTAAATAATATTTTTTGTGCCAAAAATTGAAAAAAATGGAAATAAACCAACTGACGAAACTCTACAGTTTGTTTGGGTGCCAGGAAGAGGGTAAACTTACACTTGAAGTGATAAACCAATTGGTAGAGTGGGGTTTGATCCCAAAAGAGGGAGAATACAGATGTCCGCATGGACATATATTAAAATTAACTCAATATGAGAATGTTGAAGGATGGCTGTGGAGGTAAACATAATGAAATATAAAATTTTCTATAATTAATAAATTTGTTTTATACTGAATAAAAAAGATGCAACGCAACTTATTCTTCGAAAAAAAAGAAAGAGAACCGTATGCCGCTATAAAATAAGTTTGCGCGCAAGCACTTTCTTCGCGCGCTCTCACCTCTCCATCTACAAGGTATTGGGATTTGCTTATCTATTCATTTCGAATTTACCGTTAAATACAATACGAAAGGAATTAAAAATTAACAAGCAAACAGCCGTAGACTGGAACTCATTCTGTCGCGAAGTGCTAGTGTATGGATCGTTCCAAAGTAACTTGAAGATTGGCGGGACTGGTGTTGTTGTCGAAGTAGACGAGTCAAAAATTGGCAAAAGGAAGTACCACCGTGGCCATTTGGTGAAAGCAACGTGGGTGTTCGGAGGTGTGGAGAGAATTACCGGAAAATGTTTCATAATCCCAGTAAAGAATCGCAGTCGCGAGGAATTAATTCCAATGATAAAAAAATATATATATCCTGGGTCGGTAATTGTGTCTGATTTCTGGAAGGTAATTATTAATATGCAGATATAATGCTTATTTTAAAATTTTTGAATTCTTAGGCATACGACAGTCTTCCAGAAGAAGGATATAAGCATATGCGAGTAAACCATTCCCTTCATTTTAAGGACCCCTCCATTGGTGAACACACGAATACGATAGAAGGTTTGTGGCGCCTTTTGAAAGATGCAATACCAAGTTTCAATAGGAGAGAGATTTTTTAATGGATACGTCCAAAAATTTATTTTCTTGAGATGGTGCAAGGCGAATAATACGCACTCCTTCAAAAATTTTTGGAAATTAGCGGGAATGATCCCCTATGATCCCCTAAACCCGGCTACAAGTGAAGCAATAACAGAGTTATCTACCGATGAAGAATACGATTCGGAAACAAATTTTGAATCCTCACTGGAAACAAATGTTGAATCGTCATTGGAAGAGAGTGATGGATGATTTTGTGTCAGCGGTAAAAATTTATTTGTTTTTTGTTCCTTTATTTTTCGTAAAACGAGAAAGTAGAATTTTTTATGTTTGTTGTGTATACATATATATGTTTTTTGAGTGATCTCTTATTAAAAAGTAAACATTTCGTAAAAGGGAAAATCAATAGTTTTCTTATTTTTATAATTAAGTATTGAAATCTGGCTTCGCATACTAAAGTTTTTCTGCGTGGCGGCCTGCGGCCGCGCTTAAGGGTTTTCTCCTCCAGTAGGACTCGGCAGGTGGCTTCGCTGAATAAAGTTTTCCAGCGTACGTCACAAGAATAAAAAAATTTATTCTCCCGGAAACACTAAAGTAAAGTATTGAAATCTGGCTTCGCATACTAAAGTTTTTTGCGTGGCAGACTGCGGCCGCGCTTAAGGGTTTTCTCCTCCAGTAGGACGCGGCAGGTGGCTTCGCTGAATAAAGTTTTCCAGCGTACGGAAGGAAACGGCCTATATAATAAATTTTATTTATTTTGTTTATTAAAAAGCAAATAAGTTTGAAATCACATTAAAATTAACACTTAATTTTTTTCTATTTTGTTTCTCCCGCTGTTGACACTTCAAAGTAAAATGAATGCTGTACAGGTTGTACAGCAAATGTATAGGCTAACATCAAGCACACATAAACGATGCTTCCCGGCCAACCAGAAAATGTGATGACAACCTTTTATCAACATATTGTCATCAAAAACATGTATACATTTTGTCAATGCAATTTTACCAACAAATTGTCACAATAATTTGTTGAAAAATTGTGATTGCTGTCCTAAACGACATATCACAAAGCGGGAGTTCACAATATTTTGAGAAAAATATGTAATTCATTTTGCTGATAATTTTTGTTGACAATTTGTGGACATATACATATTTGTTGATGATAACTTCGTGTTGTGAAGTTTCATTGTTTATACATATTTTACAGTTAATTCTCGAGAATCTATTAATGTTTTTATTACTGTGTGCACAATACGATGCGTAATATTATTTGATAGAAAAGGTATAATTAAAATAATTTTATTTAAAATATATAAATTAATACGAGTTTTTTAATTTAAAATGGGTAAAAGGTTACGCAAGTGCAGTAGACAGTATAAATGTAAAGTTATTAAGAAATCCTTACAAAATTTTAATGTAATTGTAATTAGTGAACATTCAATTGTAAATGTTCTTAGTATAAAAAATAAACATGATCCAGTATTGGACATAACGTACGAAAAAATATAAATAAACTTTTCACGGCAGATTTTCAAACCAAAATCAATTTTTCTGGTAAGAACAATAAAACTAAGCTGAATGGATAAGTTGTGCTTGCAGTTATATTGGGTAATATTTTGGTGTATAACATCCTGTTATGTTTTCCAACCTCTTTTTCTATAATTTTTAGATGCCGCGAAAAGCAATAGGTTTAAGAATTTCGACGAGGAGGTGGCACTGAATGCAATCAAATTTTATTTCCAAAGAGCAGGGGAAAGGTTCTCTAAATTAAAGGGCAAAAAATCTTTTAGTACAGAATTAAAATAAGGTTTTTATTTTTTTTTTTAATATATAAAATTGCATTTAAAAAATATTGTTTTAATTTAGATTTGGATAATTTTTGCGTAAATTTACTGGAAAATTTGTTGACAAAATGTTGACAAATTTGTTGACAAAACGTTGACAAATTTGTTGACAAAATCTTTTTGTCCACATTTTGTGACAGTTTGGCTGGCCGGGTCGATGTCAAGCGGTTGACAAGTGTATATACCCGGCCAGCCAAACTGTCACAAAAGGTTGACAAAAAGATCTGGTTGGTCGACATTTGTTGTGACAATTTTTGCTGAAAAAAGGTCGGCAGGGTTGACACGTTTTATCTACATTTTTATACACATTTTGTCGACGATTTTGTCAACCTTTTGTCAACAAATATGTCAACAAATATGTCAACATTTTGCCAACAAATTTGTCAACGTTTTGACAACAAATTTGTCAACATTTTGTAAACAAATTATCCAAATCTAAATTAAAACCATTTTTTTAAAGGCAATTTCTTTTATTATTGATTACCGAGTTATATATTAAAAAAAAATAAAAATCTTATTTTAATTCTGCACTAAAAGATTTTTTGCTCTTTAATTTAGAGAACCTTTCCCCTGCTCTTTGGAAATAAAACTTGACTGCATTCAGTGCCACCTCCTCGTCGAAGTTCTTAAACCTATTGCTTTTCGCGGCATCTAAAAATTATAGAAAAAGAGGTTGGAAAACATAACAGGATATTATACACCAAAATACTACACAATATAAATGCAAGCACAACTGATCCATCCAGCTTAGTTTTATTGTTCTTACCAGAAAAATTGATTTTGGTTTGAAAATCAGCCGTGAAAAGTTTATGTATTTATAATTTTCGTACATTATGTCCAATACTGGATCCACCAACGGTACTGATATGTTGTATCTTAAATGATAAATGTCAAGATTAAATAATTTTTTTAAATATATATCTTTAAAAAAAATTTATACACACCAAGGATTTCTTAAATTCTAAATTTATTTCACACCTTGAAATTAGGGCATTATATTCGTCAACATTTTTGATTGGCAGCATTTCATCAATCTCAGTGTATTCTTTTTCTTTATTTGAATTTATAAAGTCACTGATTATTAATTATATATTATTAATTTATATATTTTAAATAAAATTATTTAAATTATACATTTTCTATCAAATAATATTACGCATCGTATTGTGCACACAGTAATAAAAACAGTAATAGATTCTCGAGAATTAACTGTAAAATATGTATAACCAATGAAACTTCACAACACGAAGTTACCATCAACAAATATATGTCCACAAATTGTCAGCAAAATGAATTACATACTTTTGTCAAAATATTTTGAACCCCCGCTTTGTGATATGTCGTTTAGGACAGCAATCACAATTTTTCAACAAATTATTGTGACAATTTGGTAGTAAAATTTCATTGCCAAAATGTACACACCTTTTTGATGACAATATGTTCACAAAAAGTTGTCATCACATTTTCTGGTTGGCCGGGTTGTGGCCTTTACATCGGTTTTTCTAGTCTTTGGCAAAAAAAAATACAGTTGTAACCCTCTTTGTGTTATAATTCTGGCTACACACCAGGCAACAGTTGCTTCTATGTGTTGTAGCAATAATGATACACACGTATCAAACGTTGCTTCAACCAACCACAAATATCAAAACTTTTTGATTGTTCTGGTTGGTTGAGGCAACCGTTGATACGTGTGTATCATTGTTGCTACAACACATTGAAGCAACCGTTGCCTGGTGTGTAGCCAGCATAAGAGTAGCTTTTTTAAGTGGCTGATACACGACATCAAACTGCCGTCAATATATTTGATTGTGTGCGTGTTTTGGTTTGATGGAGGTGATAGACGCTGTCAAACTCGCTTGTCAATATTCATTTTTAATCGGTCTCCGAAGCATCAACACGCGGAAGAAAGAGAAAAAATAATGAATAATAAAAAAAATCGTATTGCTCATTTTTCACATATTTGTTAGCATACGATACACTTCCAGCAGTTCTAAAATAAAATTCTGCTTCTCCATTTTTCCGTGCGATGTTCACGCCACGCCACGCAACGCAAAATGAATATTGACGACTTCTGCTGATAGACGACATCAATCCGCATCAATATTTTGACGAAAATCTAAAAACTCATCAAACTCACACACAACGTGTACGTGTAACCAAAACACACAATCAAATACATTGACGGCAGTTTGATGTCGTGTATGAGCCACTTAAATATTAAAAAAAACCGTTTTTTGCCTCTACTGAAAATTTTTAAGGCCACTATACACTTGTCAACCGCTTGACATCAAGCATCCTTGACGTTAGCATATACATACATTTGCTGTACGACCTGTACAGCATGAGAAAATACAATACATTCATCAAAATCTCTCATCCAGCATGCCAAAAATCTAAAATTTTTGATTTTCCATCCAGCATCGTCAGTGTCACACATACTAACAAATTTTCACTAATACCATCATAATGCTGGATGGGAATTTGATTAGTGTATATTGCCCTTAAAATTTAGAGTTGACTCACTTTAGATGTATTGGATGTGTAGCAGTGCCCTATCCTCTTTGCTTTATGATGCAATACCACACCACAGCGTTTGACTGTACCAACAAGACTTTGTTTTTCAAGCGCCATTCCTGCTTTGCATCACAGAAGTTCACAGCATTTTATACCAAATATACAGAACTTACTTTCGTTTGAAAATTGACTTTTTTCCTACATTCTGGAGGCTTATTTACGTCTGTTCACTAGTGAAATGTACGGTTTTCGTCGAGCGACTCTACCATGATATCCAGCTTTACGTTTAATTTTTCTAACAAATACTATTTGTAAACGTTTGATTTACTAAATCAAAAAATTTCTTTACCTATGGTTTTCATATTTTAAAATTATTACCACTTTTAAATAAAATCCGCCACTGAGCTTGTTAAACGATCAATTAAAATATCAAAGAATGGAAAAAAGAAAAAAATCTTAATAAGTAACGGTACTATCATACCAAAATTGTATGGAAACGTTTTGGCTGCTTTATTTGTTGTGATACATCCCGTTATCTCAAAATTGAAGAGAGAAATTGAGATTTTTTTCCTTTTCGAACTATAAGTCTGGGTTCACACAAGGCAATTTTTGTTGCGCAACTTTTTTCAATTCTCTTTTAATGCTGCCTACAGACGAGGCAACCGGTTGAAGCAATGGTTGTATCAACAATGATATACACGTAGCAACGGTTGCCTCAACCAACGAAAAATATCAAAACTTTTTGATATTTCTGGCTAATTGAGGCAACCGTTGCTAAGTGTATATCATTGTTGATACAATCATTGCTTCAACCGGTTGCCTCGTGTGTAGGCAGCATAAAGTTTCCTTAATGTTCACAATGTTTGCTTTCAAATTCTTATGCGGCCTACACGAGGCAAATATCAAAGAGTTTTGATATTTTTCGTTGGTTGAGGCAACCGTTGCTACGTGTATATCATTGTTGATACAACCATTTTTTCAACTGGTTGCCTCGTGTGTAGGCCGCATTATGCTGCCTACACACCAGGCAATGGTTGCTTCAATGTGTTGTAGCAACGTGTTTTGTTTGTTGACTACACACGTGGCAACGAATGCCGCAACCTCATTACTGTGTGTAGCTTTGGTACAGAAAAGACACAAGCGGAAGAAAAGTATAATTTAATTTTTTATTATATTCTATTTTTAATTGTTCGTATGCTTTTTTTTTTAGATTTTTATTTTTATATTTTTCACAAGTTACGTCCCATAGCTCTCTCAAATTTTTATATTCGTTAATGAAGTTAACATAATTTTCATTATTCTCAATAGGCATTTTCTTGTTTTCCTGCTTTCCGCTTAACATTACTTCGCACGAACCTTCCTATACGCTTGTTTTCGATGAACTGAATGAAGTAAATGCAGTAAACAATGATACGCACGTAGCAACGGTTGCCTCAACCAACTCAAAATATCAAAACTTTTTGATATTTCTGGCAACGGTTGATACAACACGAAAATCAATGGGCAACAGAGCTACACACTAGGCATCGGTTGATTCAACATGGCTGTGTTGAAGCAACCGTTGCTTGGTGTGTAGGCAGCATTACATTTTTGGTGGTTCACTTTATTAGTTTGTGTAAAAAGAATTTATTATTGGTTCAAAGTGAAAAATCTATTTGTGTGAAAAAAGGAAGTCAAAGAAAAAATTAAATAAAAAAAATAAAATAATTTTTCACAAAAAAAAAAAAAAAATGTCAAATAAAGCTGCAGCTAACTTCATGTTTATAATTACGAATGGCACAACAAAACGCAAACTCAAAAATTGCGCAACAAAAATTGCCTTGTGTGAACACAGACTATAAAATGTAAACAAAAACTGTATGAAAATAAAATAAAATTGATTTGAATTACATACTGTGAGCGGCAAAAGAAAGTAAACACCTTAGGCCGAGGCCACGCAATGAGCGGCAAAGCGGCGAGCGGAAATAATTAAAACATATGAAATACTACTGAAGTGGCCACACAATGAGCGGCACTTCTGAGCGTTTAAGCGGCACTGCACAGGAATAGAACTTGTTCTAATTTTTAGTTGTTTTCTGAGCGGCAAAGAATAAAAATGGCAAAAAAATAGCTTTTCTTTGTTTTGTCAATCTATAGCGCGATTCAGTAACTTCTTTTTAACGATAATTGAATCGTTAGAAAAAGAAAACAACAAAATTATCGATTTTGGTATTCAATAAAATTTTTAAACGATATTCGCTTTTGCTAAAGTCAGCTGTTGTTGTTATCTTAACGACAACTCTTTTTGTGTTGTTTTTCAATCGACACAAAGTTAAAAAGGTTGAAATGTAGTCATACATAAATAAAAATCATAAAATAGTGCTTATAAAGGGTCCGCCAAATAACTTTTTTTTGAAAATGCTATAAAAAAAACTACTGAATATTATCTCAAATTTCTTTTTTTATTTGAAAGTACAATCCTTCTGGTTAATAATGGAAAATAACTTCATTCAAATGGCTGCCTCGGCTGGCCATGCAGTAGCCTACACGATCGGTCCAATTTTTAAGCACATTATCGATTGTGTGCAGCTGTATTTCACCAATGGCTTCACGAATATTGTCCTTTAAAGCGTCAATTGTCTCTGGCTTGTTGGCGTAACACTTATCTTTGAGGGCACCCCACAAATAATAGTCCAACGGTGTCAAATCGCAGCTCCGAGGTGGCCAAACGACATCAGCTCTGCGGCTGATAATGCGATCTTCAAAAACAGGGCGCAAAACATCGAGTGTAGCTTCGGCTGTGTGGCACGTAGCGCCGTCCTGTTGAAACCAAATGTTGCCAATATCCTCCTCTTCAATTTTTGTGAACAAAAATTCGTTCAACATGGCCCGATAACGATCGCCATTGACTGTAACGGCCACTCCTTGCTCATTTTCGAAGAAAAATGGCCCAATTATGCCTCTGGACCAAAATCCGCACCAAACAGTGACTCGTTTTGGGTGTATCGGCTTTTCAAAGTATGCGTGCGGGTTTTCTGTGCCCCAAATGCGACAATTTTGCTTGTTTACATACCCGCCAAGATCAAAATGAGCTTCATCTGAAAAGATGATTTTTTTTTTTTTGGAAAAATCGGCATCTTCTGTAAGTCGATCGCAGGCCCACTTAGCGAACCGAAAACGCATTGGATGGTCAGTTGGCTTCAACTCCTGAACCAATTGGACTTTGTATGGCGTCATACCAAGGTCTTTATGCAAAATTCGTCTCAATTATGCCTCCGAAATGTTCAATTCTTGAGAACGACGGTGAATTGATGTTGATGGCGCTTCACGCACACTTTCTGCCACAGCAGCAATATTCTCGGGTGTACGCACTGTCTTTGGCTTTTCACGCTTTGGTTTATCGATGAGGATGCCAGTTTCTTTCACTTTTTTCACAAGATAACGAACATACGGAGCTGACGGTGCTTCTCTTCTTCCAAAATCCGTACGCAATTTTCGCACACTTTCTGCAACATTACCATGATTTTCAAAGTGATGTCGCAATATTTCCCAGCGTTGTTCAAGCGTATACACAACCATATTCGTTCAGCGGAAGGATAAAACTAATTATCTGTCAAATCACACATGAGCTAAGTGTTACCATTCACGAAATAAGCACTAGTTGAAAAAAAAACGTCAGATGGCGGACCCTTTATTATAAAAACTTTTCATATAAATAATAACATTGACAATGGCATTTTGACAACTAACCACTCAGAAATGACGCTCAGTAATAAGGCACTTGCCGCTCAAACTCGCCACTCTGCCGCCCATTGTGTGGCCTCGGCCTTGTTAACTTTCTTTTGACGCTCACAGTATGGACATACATATTTATGTTGTGTTTTTATATCACTTATACAAATTTGTAAGGGTGAACGTGGAATTTATAGGCTATGTGTAAGTTTTTACTACAGAAAAGAGGGTAAAATAAAATCACACTATAACTTCCTTTAAATCCTTTGAAAGTCGGGAATCGTATTTTTTTACTTTCCGAAAATTAAAATAAAAAATCTGCTAAGTACACGTAACTAGATTGATTTTAAATAAAAAATGTAAATTTTCGTTCAAAAACGTTTGCATTTTTTTTAATTGGCTTTCTGCCGGAAATCTGTTCAAAGCGCTATGTTGAAAATTAAAATTCCCTATTTGAGCGCTTATTTTCTCAGAATGTACTACTAAGTCACATATTTTAAATTAAAAAAAAAAACACATACCACTCTTTTTACGGAAGGCCCGATATTTCAGTTTTTTTCGTAGTCAGGCTTTGCTTAATTTTTTTCAGACAGTCAGCATTTTATTTTCCTACTTAATCGAATAAAATTTCCTTTTGCACATTCCTCTTACCGTAATCTAACTGTATGGTAAGCCGGCACAACGAGGAAAGAGACAAACAAAAGAACAGTAGAAATATAACTAAAGGCCACTATACACTTGTCAACCGCTTGACATCAAGCATCGCGTACGTGTGCTTGACGTTAGCATATACATTTGCTGTACGACCTGTACAGCATCAAAATCTCTCATCCAGCATGCCAAAAATCTAAAATTTTTGATTTTCCATCCAGCATCGTCGGTGTCACACATACTAACAAATTTTTACTAATACCATCATAATGCTGGATGGAAATTTCATTAGTCGGGGTCACACAAGGCAATTTTTATTGCGCACTTTTTGGCAATTCTCTTTTGAAATTGCTTTTATATCCGCACACGACAATTTCTTCGGCAATTTTACTGTTTTGTTTTTATTTTCTTATAATTTGACATTTGTGCTCTAGTCGTAAAGAACAATAATAAAATTAAATACATACATACATAAATAAATTTAATTGGTTTTGTTGAAAAGTGATTATTAATTTTTCAATTAAGTCCCGATTCCATTTAAACGCCATTTTAATAAAGTAAACAATAATTACGAATTATTCACACCAATAAGCGAAACACCGAATGAAAAGAAATGTCAAATATTCAACAAAAAAGAAAGCGAATGAGAGAATTGCTTGAAATAGCCGAGAACCGGCAATTATTTTTCCCTTTTTATTCCCCTCACCGCAAACATCTACAAACTCAAGAATTGCGCAACAAAAATTGCCTTGTGTGAACTCGGACTTAGTGTATATTGCCCTTAAAACAATGCAGATGTTTATACGACAAGTGACAAAAAAACAAATAAAAGGTTCATTTGAAATGTGTGAACTAGTTCATCCTCTTTCGAACTTTTGGTCATTAAGTCCTGGTTTACACATGAAATTTGTCTTTCTGAAACTGTTTGAAATTCTCTTTTTAACTTTCATCCGTGTCTACACACTGACATTTTTGTATTGAAATTCAAGATTTGTTCATGTTTACTTTATCATTTTATCTATTTATTATATCATTTTATTTCATTAAAATTAACTTTATTTCAATTTATTATCTTAACAAAACGAACATAAAAACAAGTAAGAAAATTATAGTCGGTCTAGACCGACTATACGATACCCTATACCATGCGTTTAGAGACCCTATCTCTTCGGTCCAACTAATTGGATATAGCAAATAAGCATAAACCAAATTTGAATGGCATTTTTATTAATTTTTTTCGCTGCAGATATGAAAAAGTTCATATCGGATACTATATTTATATGGGGACTAGGTCGAAAAAAGCACCGATCCTGACCATATTTGGTAAAGTCACTTATACTGTGAAAAAATATAAACAAACCAAATTTGAGAAAAATTTGTGCAAGTTTTGTTTTTTGATAGATTTAAGTGAAGATCGGGCAGCTCTATATGGGGCCTATGACTAAGAATTTTCCTATAATGATAATTTTTGAACTACTGATAAATGGATGTAATCAACACACACAAACCCAATTTGACTGAAATCTATATGATAATTTCATAGGGGTCATTTGAATGGGGACTAGGTCTGGACATGGATCGATTCTCACTAATTTCAATAGCGTTCATCCCATGGCCGATGAAAGCTTATATACCAAATTTCATCAAAATATATTCATATTTGCGACCTGTAGTTTGATTACAAGCTTTACATGGACAAAAAGTGATTCTGAGTCGATCGGTATAATTAAAGATGGGTCTAGGACGAATGTTTTTGGTTGTTACAAACAGCAGCACAAAGTCATTATACCGTAAAACGTCATTATAACGTAAAACAACTTCACTTTGATAATTACGCAGCAAGAAACAAGAGAATTTCAGAGTACATTAATGTACCCCCTGCCATTCTTCTCTCCCGTCTCAACTATAAACTCAAGACTTGCTGAAACAGCAAGAAAACTTTCATGTGTAAACCGGCACTAAACCTTTTTGAAACATCCATTACATTAACATTATTTCTATTGAGCCGAATTTGTTGCTGTCTTAAGAGTCCTTCTTCACCTTTGTTAACTGACATAAAACTACGTAGCTTCGTATGTACATACATATATAGTGCCAGCAGACGGTAGTCCAGGTTGGCATTTTTCGTATATTGTTGGATTATCAATCATTTATTGTAATTGAGGCTATATTGTCTGAAATCAGTTTAATAAAACTCCTCCAGTCGTTTAAATATTATGCATATACTTATAGCACAATATAAGGAACTGGTATTCTTTTCAACAATATAACAGGAGCCACGTTTAGAGAATGGCAGCATCACTAATCATAAGGCACAGACTACACTCTTATATTAAAATACTAAATTTGTTCATCCTTTCACCTTACTTTTGTTACTATTGTAAATTTTTATTTTTTATTTTTTCACACTTTTATTGTAATTTAAATACAATTTATCGAAAGAAAAAAAACGAGAACGAAACAAGCAGCACAACTTTGGAAATTAATAAAAACAAATGTAAATAATAAACACATGCCCTCAGTGATGCCAGGAGATTTTTTGAAATCCCTACGCTTATGAAAAAAAATCCCTTTTTTCCCTACACCCAATTTTCAATATTTCAAAAAATAAAGTTTTATTTTTAATTTCTACATTTTCAATTTCAATAATGCAAAAATAACAATAAAACGAAAAAAAAAAAAACATAAAAAACAAAATAAGAATATCATAAAAATTACACAAAAACTAACAGATATTATAAAAAAAATATTTTTACAATTCTGTATAATTCATCTCTTTGATATGAGATATAATATGATATTTACTGTATATATAGATAGCTTTGTTGTGCAATTTTTCATGATTGGCTAACGTCTGTAAAGTTATTTTTTAAGAATTATACTATTCTACAATTATTTATCCCTACAATTCGACAGAAGTAAGATATTTTTCCCTTTTTCCCTACATGTCAAATTTTTGAAAAAATCTCTACAAAAAGGGGAAAAATTCCCTACACTTGGCATCACTGCATGTTCTAGACACAGCGTTGTAGTGCTGAAGTAAATTAGTACATAGAGTTGTATTCGTAACTAAAAATTTAACAACATTTTGAGGTTTTGGTCTTAACTAATGTGGTGAATAAGAGAATAGAAATTACAAAATAAAGATGGGCATAGAATATATAACCAAACTCATCACTACGGCTGAAAATGAGATGATTACAGTATGAAATTTTACATGCAACTCCGCCATTAAAAGTGAGGGATCCAGCTCGAACTGTCGACCCCGAAAGGGCTAAAGTACAGGTCGAAGCTGGTGAACTGACGAAGAAGTTTTTAATCGTATTATGGCCGACGGTAGTTTTGTCCAATTACGTTTGGTATTCGAGGAATATAAGCAAGTATCGGGCCAGGCAATTGAACAGGCTATAAAACATGAAATGAGTGGAGAGTCACATGATGCTATGATGGTCATTGGTGAGTTACTAAAATGACTTTTTATACCCTACACCACTATGTGGTTAGGGTATAATGACTATGTGCCCGACGTTTGTAACTACCAAAATTATTTAAGCTAGACCTTTTATTATACCGATCTACTCAGAATCACTTTGAGAGTCGATTTATCGATGTCCGTCCGTTCGTCTGTCTGTCTGCGTGTCCATGCAAATCTTGTAATCAAACTACAAGTTGCATATATGAATACATTTTGATGAAATTTAGCATTTAGTATATAGGTCATAGGATGAACGTTATTGAAGTTGGTGAAAATCGGTTCATGTTCAGACCTACATACAAATGGTCCCTATGAGATCGACGGAATTTGTCATTATATCCAAATTATCATATAGATCTCGGTCAAATTGGGTTTGTGTATGTTTATTACATCCATTTATCAGTAGTACAAAAATAACTCCTATAGGACAATTCTTAGTCATAGCCCCCATGTAAAGCTTTTTACCGATCTTCACTTAAACCTATCAGAAACAAAAATATTTTACAGATTTTTCTTAAATTTGGTTTGTTTATTTTTTTGCAAAAAAGAAGTGACTTCACTACTCAGATTTGATTTATGCTTATTTTTTATACCTAATTAGTTGGAACTAAGATCAATTCTCAGACCGCCCATAATTTTCTTACTTGTTTTTAATTGGGATTAATGAAAACGTAAAATTGGGATGACTCTATGAGTCTATTAACCTTATAATAAGGCAACTAGAATTTGTTAAGTACGGTAAGTTTTGGTAATATGGAACCTCTTTTTTTTACAAAGTAATAACGGAAATTTTATGCAGTATTTAAATCTAAATCAATTGCTTTACAGTGTATAAGATTGAAACGTTGCACTTATGCATGAAACACATAGACGACAGCGGCTACACGACTACAGCCTGTCAAAAATAAAATACACACGTTTATATGAAAACGATTATTTCGACATCAACACAGGTGCACGGCTACACGGCTAATTTTGTCGCTGTAGTCTTAGGGTAATTCTATTTTTGTTGGCTACAAAACAAAAATAGTGTTCACAATATAAAAATATATGTAAAAGAAATAAATGCTATGAAATGTTTTATTTTGTTAAAAAAAAACCGCGAAATGAAATGCTATATTTCCATTAATAATCAAAAGGGGTTAAATAAATTTATTTATTTATTTTTACGTTATACTTGTAATTGTATATTTAAGTCAAGTTTTATAGAATCATGCATGTTCTTCTATTATGATAAAGTAAAAAAAATATATTTGGCACTACTGAAATAAAAATAACTTTTCTTAAAAAAAGTTAATTTTCTTTAAAAAAAAGCCTTTTTAAAAATGTACCTTTTCAAAAAGTGTTGTCATCATTTTTCAATGGGGACTTTATCGCCATACATCTAACATGTATGTATCTAAATCTTTTCAATATTTACACACGAAAAAGCCTAGATACCCTAAATTATTGATTTTTAAAATTGATGGCTAATATGGAATACACGGGGTGGGGTTCTGAAATATTTGTTAATTTAAATCCCATTTTAAAATGTTTAATTTTGTTGTAGCAGCATGGCCTTGCTGTAGCTGCTGAGTTGACAGTCTTTGTTGGGTGTCCAAGGTGCATAGAACCGACTGTCGTAGAAGCGTTAAAATGTTTAATAGATTTATCTTTTGTCGCATGTTTTCTAAATTTTTAGTTTTTAAAGCATTTTAATTTATAACGACAAACAGGTTAGAAAGTAATAGTAGGCCTACGACGACTATATAGTACCCTACACTATTTTATTCCACATTATCCCAATAACAAACAAATTTCAAAAGTAAATATTAATATATAACTTATCTAGATTTTATTTTATAAAATTAAAAATATTTGGTGAATTACGTTGCTGGATGTATTCGATTGAATGGCAAAAGAGAGGACTACCGCAGGCTCACATTTTAATTTGGATGGTTGGTAAAATAACACCAGAGCAAATTGATAACATTATATCAGCAGAAATTCCTGATCCTGAATTTGAATATGAATTCAGTATGTATGCAAGAAGGAAAGTGTACAAAAAATTAACCACAAGCATTAGTTTTTGAAACAATTACTGGAAATGACGGGTATCCAAAATATCGTCGACGATCAAGACAAGATAATGGTAGATCAAAAATTGTCAAAGTGGGAACATAACAAATCGAGGTCGACAAGCAAGGCAAACCTGTTCCAGGTCATCCAAATGTGTTTGAAACTGATGATTTAGGTCGAATTCACACAGTTCACCCAAATAAAAAGTGTTTTAATTTGCGTTTGCTTTTGATTAATGTTCATGGTTCAACATCATTTTATTATTTGAGAACTCTTGATGTATGTCATAAAATCAAAATGTTCAGGACAGCCAAAAACGTTATATTTGAAATTATGGGCCCGATATAAAGTTTTTAGAGCTTTGTATTTAACAGTCCTGTAGATATGGGCAATAAATACCTTATATAAAATTTTGAGTCAAAAATCTTCAGAGGAATAGATCCTAGAGAAGGACGAAAAAACAATATATAAATAACACTTAAAGTGTGTGCAGACAAAACAACTTATGTCGACATACGTCGTATTCTTTGAAAAAGACAACTACCAATGCAACCACCCATGTAGACATAAGTTGTTGTTGCTTGAAAAATGGATTTTTTTGTTCGTCAACAAAAAGTTAACGGGACTTGGGATGAGAATATAACAACGTATCAAGAATAATAGTGACAAAAAATAACAGAAATAAACACATAAGTTTTTATAAGTGGTTAGTCGCAGTTCACACACGACGATTTTAGTTGCGCAATTCTTGAGTTTGTAGATGTTTGCGGTGAGGGGAATAAAAAGGGAAAAATAATTGCCGGTTCTCGGCTATTTCAAGCAATTCTCTCATTCGGTTTTTTTTTTTGTTGAATATTTGACATTTCTTTTCATTCGGTGTTTCGCTTCTTGGTGTGAATAATTCGTAATTATTGTTTACTTTATTAAAATGGCCTTTAAATGGAATCGGGACTTAATTGAAAAATTAATAACTTTGGTAGAGGAAAACCATTGCATTTATTTTGTTAAATGCAAAGAATATTTGGATCGGGACAAGAAGGCGCAAGCTTACAAACATATTTTTAAGGAGATGCAAAAAGGGACCAGCTCAATTACAATGGAAGACATAAAGAGAAAATGGAAGAACTTACGAACTCAATTCAGTCAATAGCAGAGAAAAATGAAGCAGTCAAAAAAAGCGGAGCTGGGTCTGCCGATATATACGTTCCCAAACTTTGGTGTTTCCAGCAACTTAATTTTCTGCAAACACATATTGACGTAAGGGAAAGCATAAATAATATAGAAGTTTGTAATTAAACAATTTTTTTAATTAATTTATTCTGACATATATGTATTTGTATGTGATAATCAGCTCGAAACCCAGGACGTGGAAAGTGAAATATGCAGCACTCAGGACGAAAGTTCATTTGATGAACCCCCGGCAAAAAGAAGAACGGTATGTTTATGATATTTAATATATGTAAATATGTATGCATGTATTTGTATTACTTTATATGTATGTAACTAGGGCTCAAATTCAATAAATGTTTTTCGGAACGAAATGAAAGACTTGAAGACTGCGATTAACAGAAGGAAAGATGAAAAAAAGTTTGCGTGGCTTGGAAATCTTGTCACAGCTCGAATGGAGGAAATACATCCAGAAGACCAAGCTGATGCATCCTGGCAAGTCGAATGCTTAATGCGGAAACTGTGTAAGCAATTCGCTGAAAAAGGCGCCTGAAATCCACCTCGTCTCTGTCCACGGAGATTTCTGAAGAAGCTCCAACTTGTTCATCACGAAATATAAATATAGAAGATCATATTAGAACTCTCAATGGAAGGAATATTAAGTGATGATGATTACAATTAATTTTAAAAGGTTGGTAATTACCCATGCACATAAACATACATGCATTATAATAAAATCAATTTTTCTTTCCAGATTTCAGAAAAACCCATACCTGTATTATAGCTGTAAAGTATTACATATTTTTGTATTTTTTCAGTCATATATTGATATATTAAAAACCGATACCTGAAAAGTATTAGATACTTTCTCTTTTTTCATACATATATTAATAATTATGTATTTTTTGTTGAATTAGTTTTCTTTAACAATAAAGACACATCATTTTTATACCCTATACCACTATGTGGTTTGGGTATAATGACTTTGTGCTGCTGTTTGTAACAACCAAAAATATTTGACCTACACCCATCTTTAATTATACCGATCGAATCAGAATCACTATCTGATTCGATTTAACGATGTCCGTCCGTCCGTCCGTCCGTCCGTCCGTCCGTCCGTCCGTCCGTCCGTCCGTCCGTCCGTCCGTCCGTCCGTCCGTCCGTCTGTGTGTCCATGTAAAGCTTGTAATCAAACTGCAGGTCGCAAATATGAATATATTTTGATGAAATTTGGTATTTGATCTTTTATCGGCCATGGGATGAACGCTATTGAAATTGGTGAGAATCGGTCCATGTTCAGACCTAGCCCCCATACAAATGACCCATATGAAATCAGCCTATATTGCCATAAAATCCAAATTATCATACAAATCTTGGGTTTGTATGTATATATTACATCCATTAATCAGTAGTCCAAAAATGATCCCTATTGGACAACTCTTAGTCATAGGCCCCATATAGAGCTGCTTCCCGATCTTCACTTAAATCTATCAAAAAACAAAAATATTGCACAGATTTTTCTCAAATTTGGTTTGTATATATTTTTTCAAAGTGTAAGTGACTTTACCAAATATGGTCAGGATCGGTCATTTTTTGGACCTAGTCCCCATATAGACATATCATCCGATATGAACTTTTTCATATCTGCAGCCAAAAAAATTAATAAAAATGCCACTCAAATTTGGTTTATGCTTATTTGCTATATCCAATTAGTTGGACCGAAGAGATAGGGTCTCTAAACCATGGTATAGGGTATCGTATAGTCGGGCTAGACCGACTATAATTTTCTTACTTGTTATTATTGATTATTGGTATTTATTATACCCTATACCACTATGTGGTTTGGGTATAATGACTTTGTGCTGCTGTTTGTAACAACCAAAAATATTTGACCTAGACCCATCTTTAATTATACCGATCGAATCAGAATCACTTTCTGAGTTGATTTAACAATGTCCGTCCGTCCGTCCGTCCGTCCGTCCGTCTGTGTGTCCATGTAAAGCTTGTAATCAAACTGCAGGTCGCAAATATGAATATATTTTGATGAAATTTGGTATATTAGCTTTTGTCGGCCATGGGATGAACGCTATTGAAATTGGTGAGAATCGGTCCATGTTCAGACCTAGCCCCCATACAAATTACCCATATGAAATCGACATAAATTGCCATAAGATCCAAATTGTCATATAGATCTTACTCAAATTGGGTTTGTATGCGTTCATTACATCCACTAATGAGTAGTCCAAAAATGATCCCTTTGACCCCATATAGAGCTGCTTCCCGATCTTCACTTAAATCTATTAAAAAACAAAAATATTGCACTGATTCTTCTCAAATTTTGTTTGTACATATTTTTGCAAAATGCAAGAGACTTTACCAAACATGATCAGGATCGGTCCATTTTTGGACCTAGTCCCTTTATAGATATAGCATCCGATATGAACTTTTTCATATCTGCAGCCAAAAAAATTAATAAAAATCCCACTCAAATTTGGTTTTTGCTTTTTTTCAATGTCCAGTTAGTTGGGCCTAAGAGATAGGGTTTCTAAACGCATGGTATAGGGTATCGTATAGTCGGTCTAGACCGACTATAATTTTCTTACTTGTTATTACATAAAGTTGTTGAAGTAGAAAAACATTGAAAATCTATATCTACGTATGAATACAAACATATCACAGCCAATCTACTTTGCCTTCATTATTAAAATATGACATAAATTGTTGACGGAAATGTTCTGCACGTCCCTTTTTAGGATTATACATACTGTCGGGGTTTTCATTGTTTTCCATTGGGGAATCTACGGATTGGTTAAATAATGTGTCATTAAGATGCAACAAAAAATTGTGTAAAACACAGCTGGCTAATATTATTTCAACAGTTTCTGGTTTTTTTAAGTTCATTGGAGCTAAGAAAATTCGAAATCTATTTGACAAAATGCCAAAAGCGTGTTCCACAACGTGCCTTGCTCGGGAAAGCCTAGCGTTGAAAACCTGGTTTTCTCTTAATTTACTATGATAAGGGTAAGGTTTCATTAAATGCCATTAAAACTATACGGTTGGTTCCTTTATAATTGTGGTAAAAGGCTCCGTCTTATATGCTTATATGCTTTCCATCCAAAGCGCCTAAACAGTTTGGAAATTGCCACTTGACTGCAAATTCTCTTGCTATTTTTTCCCATTCTAACGGAGTTTTAGGAAACTGAAATCAAGCATATCTATATATGTTATTTTCTATATAATTATAATGGAATAACGTTTCTGCTATAATACCTTCAAATATATTGGAGCCATATGCTTGCAAATTGCTTTGCACACCTCAGGAACTACACCCGAAATTTTCGACTTCGATACTCTTGTCTGGTAGTCTATGCTGCGAAAAGTTTCACCTAAAATAAATGTTGATAGTTTTATACAATAAATTAAATTTTCAAAATCAAATACATACCGGTGGCAAGAAAACGCAGCGTTATTGCCAATTTTTCAGCGGGAGATATAGCTTTCTCATTTGAGTGTCAGCGCGTCTTATATCCTGCTGCACTAAGTTAAGTACAAAATTAAACTGTTCCTCAGACATTTTAAGGTAGTTTTTATATGACATTTCGTCCGTCAACAATAATTCGTTTCTTAAAAAGGAATATGAGCCGTGGTCCAATCTTGCGTTTCTCCACGGTTTTATCCATTGCTTCTTTTTTTTTTTTACAGGTAGATACGATGCTGTTTCACACAAAGTGGATAAACCTTGAAAAAGTTTCAAATTAATATGGTTTTTCACAAAACACATTATACAAACCAATCAATATGTCCTCCTTGTCGCTGTCTTCAGAATCCAAATCAATTGCTTCTCCTATCAATTCAATTATGGATTTTATTATTTAATTTTTTTCTTTTGAATTAATTTTTCAACAACACCAATTAAATTAATTTATGTATGTTTGTATTTAATTTTATTATTGTTCTTTACGACTAGAGCACAAATGTCAAATTGTAAGAAAATAAAAACAAAACAAAACAGTAAAATTGTCGAAGAAATTGTCGTGTGTGGACATAAAAGCAATTTCAAAAGAGAATTGCCAAAAAGTTTCGCAATAAAAATTGCCTTGTGTGACCCCCCGACTTATAAACTGAAAAATAATACAAAATTATTTAGCATTTTTTTTTTCATTAATAACGAACTATGTCGCTATGTGTCGTTTTTTGAGAAAATAATTTGTCAGCGATCAAACGTAGGTTGACAGACGTCGTTAGTGCTGCAAATTAATTTAATAATCATTTAAGTTACGTCGTTATTTAAAGAAAAAACTCAGAAATGTGTCAATATTTTTTTTTTTTAATTAACACATATAAAGGGCGTTAAAAATTAATATATCTGGCATCGTTAACCCAAAACTGACAAAAATCGACATACGCGGTTATTCCAGAAAACCACAGAATTATGCGCCACTTATCGTGAAGCAAACATTAGGATTGCTTGAACACGATACACATTGGGAAAATAGTGATGCGTTGGTATCAGCATATTCACAAGAAATTACAATTTTATTTTCTATCATTATCCCAACCTGCAATCCGGCTAATCCATCTGATTTATGGATGAAATTGCGTGATTACATGACGGAATATATTTTACATCGAATGCGCACCTTAACTTTTAATATTTAATTGAATTATACAGAGGAAATGTATAATGACACATTGTTATTGGCAAAAAGCACGTGGTGGAATTTCTTTGGCACTTAAATTTTTTGGAATAGCACTTTATTGGATGGTGGTAGGACAGCGTATTCATCGCTAAAATTGCCTTTGAATATGATGATGAATGAAGCACCATCATGCAATTTATCAAAAACCTCTGGCAAGAGAGTGAATGCACAATGGCACACAAGAAATCAATTGAAGCTTTGGATCGAACAATGAAAGATTTCCGTGAAAATCAAAATTTATTTGGTGGTGCTTTCATATTGTTAGCAGATAACACTACCTGTTGTCTCAAAATCAATACCAGCTGATGAAATAAATGCGTATAAATGCTATCAAATCTATGGAGATACGTTAAAACGTTAAGACTCACCACTAATGTATACGTGCGATTGCAAAATTATCCATCAGCTGCAACATTTTCAAAGCAATTGCTATAAATGGGTAATGTTAAAATGCCAATTTATAATGGTGGTTTCATTATAATTCCGAAAGATGTTTTCATATTCACAGAACTAAAAGAACAACTAAGTGAAAAATTCTTCCCAAATATACAACAGCAATACAAAAATCATACTTGGTTGAGTGAAAGGCCTATATTGGCAGCAAAAATATGGATACCAACGATTTGAATTTCATCATTCAAACTCAAATAGTTGGCGAATTGATCACATATAAATTTGTTGATACTGTGATGAATAAAGAAGGCGTATTACATTATCCAACTGAATTTTATAATTCTCTTGGCTTACCAAGAATCTCCAATCATAATATAAATCCACCCAAATTATGCAACGAAACAATACTTACGGAAACAAAAAATTAATGAATTATGTAATTGAGCAATAATTTGAACTTGGGAAATTCAAAGGCGAAGATGTTTCAATACTACGCATCCCAATGACTCCCACTGATATGCCATTTTAATTTGAGTTTCCCATTCGTTGGCTTTTGCAACGACTATTAATAAAGCTCAAGGTTGCAAGTTTCAGCATAACTTTAGAAGTTCCTGTATTTTCACACGGTCAACTGTATGTTCCATATTCACGTGTTGGAAACCCGTCATTTTTATTCATTTTCTGTGAAAATGGCAATACTAAAAATGTCGTTTACCACCAAGCACTACAACAAATTTGTTTCTTTTTTAATGTTCTCTTTCTTCTTTTCCAGAAAAATGTCATTTACTCCAGTTTACTCAATTGGATACTTCTGATATCCATTCGAAAAAACAAGTTTTTTTTATGTGTTTAAAAATGTTTTTATGTACCTTCTTGATATTAAACCTAGATATATTTATGATAATTCCCAATATATTTCTGCCATCATGATGACCTAAACCATTATGAAAATCGCAATAAAAAACAAGTAATAAAATTATAGTTAGAGAACTGGTGTTAGGTCCAACTAATTGGGCATAAAAAAGCATAATCCAAATATGAGTGGAATTTGTGTTAATTTTTTTGCCTGCAGATATGATGCTATATTTATATGGGGACTATGTTGAAAAATGGACCGACTTTGACCATATTTGTTAAAGTCACTTTCTTTTAGTAAAAACATATACAAATCAAATTTGAGAAAAATCTATGCAATATTTTTGTTTTTGATAGGTTTAAGTGAAGATCGGGAAGGGGCTATGATTAAGAATGGATGTAATAAACACCCAATTTGAATGTTATTATAGGGGTCATTTGTATGGGGAGCTACTCGAGTAGTTAATGAGCTACTCGTCCTGAAATATTGAAATATTCTGATAAAATCTATGGAGTGGTGTAACTACTACTCGAAAAAGATCAGCCACTTTCCACTCAAATGTATGAAAATATGTTCTATCGGTGTAGCACTGATATTGACATCTTTCTATACAAATGTGTGAAAATATGCTCTTATTTGAAGTTTAATGATACTTTCCATCGAATTTTCCACAATGACTTAACAAAGAACAAGTAAGAAAATTATAGTCGATATAGACTGACTATACGATACCCTATACCATGCGTTTAAAGACCTTATATCTTTGGTCCAACTATTAAGATATAGAAAATAAAAAAAAAAATCAAGTTTGAGTGGCAAGTTTTGTTTGCCTTCGGATATGAAAAAGTTCATACCGAATGCGTATTTGTATGGGGACTAGGTCGAAAAATGGACCGATCCTGACCATATTTGGTAAGGTCACTTATTTTTGCAAAAACATATACAAAGCAAATTTGCGAAAAATCTGTGCAATAATTTTGTTTTTGATAGATTTAAGTGAAGATCGGTTATTAGCTTCATATGGGGGCTATGACCAACAATTGTCCTATAAGCTTTATTTTTAGACTTCTAATAAATGGATGTAATAAACGTACACAAACTCAATTTAATCGAGATCTATATGATAATTTGGATCTTATGGCAATTTAAGTCAATCTCAGGGTAGTCCTTTGTATGGGGACTAGGTCTGTACATACACCGGTTTTCACCAATTTCATCAGCGTTTGTTCTATGGCCGATAGAAGCTTATATACCAAATTTCATCAAAACATATTCATATTTGCGACCTGTAGATTGATTACAAGGTTTCCATGGACGCGCAGACGGACGGACACACGGACAGATGCGCAGACGGACGGACTCAGAAAGTGATTCTGAGTCGGTCAATATAATAAAAGATGGGTCGGTCTAGTTCAAATATATTTGGTAGTTACAATCATCAGCGCAAAGTCAATATAGCCTGACCACAGGATACCAGGACATTTATGTATTTCAGGAAGCGAATACGCCGATGTTGCTGCCAAAAATGCAACTAATTGTCATTTAATAATAGAGGTACCACCTCTTATACTGGTAATGGTTAATTTTCACAAATATTATCAGGAAGAACAAACTACAACAAGTATGGAACAGTTAAAACAATTTTTTAAGATCTCACAATAGCAGCACATAAAGATCGCCTTATAATAAGAATGTAAGCCGGGAAAACTGTATTATCACTGCATGAACCCGAGTTGGAAACATAAAATTCAGCACACAGCATTATTATTAAACAAGTAAGAAATTATAGTCGATCTAGACCGACTATACGACACCCTATACCATGGTTTAGAGACCCTATCTCTTCCATCCAACTAATTCGATATAGAAAATTAACATAAACCAAATTTGGGTGGCATTGTTATTAATTTTTTTGGCTGCAGATATGAAAAAGTACATATCGGGTGCTACATTTGTAAAAAGGACCGATCCTGACCATATTTGGTAAAGTCATTTATATATTGAAAAAATATATACAAACCAAATTTGAGAAAAATCTGTGCAATATATTATAGATATAAGTGAAGATCGGGAAGCAGCTCTATATGGGGCCTATGACTAAGAATTGTCCTATAGGGATTATTTTTGGACTACTGATTAGTGGATATAACAAACACATACAAACCCAATTTGACTGAGATCTATATGATAATTTGGATCTTATGGCAATTTATGTCGATTTCATAGGGGTCATTTGTATGGGGACTAGGTCTGAACATGGACCAAATTTTACCAATTTCAATAGCGTTCATCCTATGGCCGATAAAAGCTTACATATCAAATTTCATCCAAATATATTCATATTTGCGATCTGTAGTTTGATTACAAAGTTTACATGGACACACAGACGGACGGACGGACGGACGGCAATGTATTAAATGAAATAGCAGCCCACGCTATTCATATTTTTGTATTCCCATATATTTTATTTATAGAATACTTTAAAAATAATTAAATAAATAAATGTCGACTTTACTTGTGCTAAATTCAATGAAGGAGTTTTTAAAATTTGTTTCGAAACAATTTTTTAAAACAGTTGTTTAGTAGCCAGTATATACAGTATATTCATAGAATTGTTTAAAATATTTCACAAGCGATGATGTATTTTTTTAAACTACCCATTCTTGTTATCTAAACCTTTCATAACAAACATATTTTCACATCATCATTCAGAGCAATCGCTCCCTTAGAGAAAAGTCTTGTACCATCATCAGCACAATTACACACATGTGTGCACATATTTGGTTTGTAAAACTAAAAAAAAAAACAAATCGTAAAAGGGCTTTTGGAAAAATAAAATAAATTAAGGATAGAAACCTGCGGCTGTTTTTTATTTGAAATTTATCAACATAAAAACAAGAAAAAAATTATATTCGCTAAGTCCGACCGTATGGTATCCTGGTATCATGCAGATAAGAAAGTAATAGTCGTTTACGACGACTATAAGATACCCGTACCATGCTATGCAAGAAAGAGTTATTAAGTCCAAACTGATCCAATTCAATCATACTGGGCTAGTTCGTTAATGGACCTATAAATCTAGAAAATAAGCATAAAATGAGTAGATGTGAATATTGGTCCAGAAATGGTTCGGACACGACCATATTTTGTGAGGCCAAATATAAGCAAAATTGTGGCACGTAGTTCACGTGGACACACAGACGTATGATCTTAAAAAAACTATTGTTCTTATTTAAGTTTAGCAATTTTACGTCAAGTTATCCTAAGAATATCGTGCCATGTCAGAGTTGAATGAAAAAAATCTAAAACGATTTCTGAAGAATTAGCATATTTTTTAAACTCTTTCTTTTAACTCATACTCTCTGTCTGTCGTGGGGCAACCCCTTCCCCCTTGTCCAATTGATCTGAAACTTGGCTCATAATCTTGTTGTGACTACAGATTAATTTTGGGGTAGTCACGTACAGTCACGCATAGTCTCGCAAGTCATGGATTGATCCAAATGTCATTTCCTCTCATTTGATCGATCTGAAACTTGGTCCATACACTTGCTGTGAAAAAAAGATCTGCAACTAATATCTGCAATTAATAATTTTCCCGGAATGTACTCTGTATTACGCTACTTTTGGCTTCAATTTTTTGAAAATTAAAAATATTTTTTTTTTTCAAAATGCACTAGGATTGCAATCTTTAGGATCCGGTAGCCATCTGGTTTTTTGTCCAAAATTTTGTTGGCTATTTTTCCCGTAAAAGGGTTCTAAATCCCCATCATTTTCAAGTTAAAAAAAAATAATTCGGGACACGCTAATGTACATGTACAATTATGGTAAAATTTCGAAGTTATCGGTAAATAAATAACGGTTTTTTATTTTTTCCCCATAGGGGTACAATTAGAATTAAAATATCGTAGATTTTTAGGTTAGAATAAGTAAGTTTGTATGGGTTATATAAAAAGAAGAAAAAGTCTAGCCCTTATTGGAGCCAGGGTGAGACTTCCTATAGAAGTCTGGCATGGCATAGGGACCATCGTCATCGGCAAATCTCTCCTGTAGTACACCGAAGGGGCATAGGTAAGAATAACTGCGCCAATCATTGCCCCTTTCTGACTCATAGATTTCGTAGTTGTCATGATTCCCACGTCTCTCTACAAATTTCCTATATAAATAGAAGTAGAGCACAGGTGTTTGAGTATCGTTCAGTTTGATTTTTAACTATACCCTATACCACTATGTGGTTTGGGTATAATGACTTTGTGCTGCTGTTTGAAACTACCAAAAACATTTGACCTAGACCCATCTTTTATTATACCGATCGGCTCAGAATCACTTTATGAGTCGATTTAGCGATGTCCGCCCGTCCGTCCGTCTGTGTGTCCATGTAAACCTTGTAATCAGACTACAGGTCGCAAATATTTTATTTTATTTTAATGAAATTTAGTATATAAGCTTTTATCGGCCATAGGATGAACGCTATTGAAATTGGTAAAATTTGGTCCATGTTCAGACCTAGTCCCCATACAAATGAACCTTATGAAATCGACTTAAATTGCCATAAGATCCAAATTATCATATAGATCTCCGTCAAATTGGGTTTATGTGTGTTTATTACATCAATTTATCAGTTGTCCAAAAATAAACCCAATGTGGCAATTCTTTGCCATAGCCCCCATATAACGCCGCTTCCCGATTTTCACTTAAATCTATCAAAAAACAAAAATATTGCACAGATTTTTCTCAAATTTGGATTGTTTATATTTTTTTAAAATATAAGTGACTTTACGGTCAGGATCGGTAAATTTTTCGACCTAGGCCCCATATAAATATAGCATCCGGTTTAGACCGACTATAATTTTCTTACTTGTTAAAGTTTTTATTTGTGCACGTAGGATGTTTCGTTCAAATATTTAAAGCTCCGTTGCAGCTGTTGGAGAAACAGAAAACCATTCGGTAAGGAATTAGTTAGAACCGATCTTATTGCCACTTTGTAAATAAGTTTCGTTTTCAGGGGGAGATAGGAATTATTCAACACACCAGAGAACATTGCAGTAATACGTTTAGCTTTTGTCAGGAGGATTCGACCGTGATTATTAAATTTAAAAATTAAATTTAAAATTTAAATGAGAAGCCGCATTTCTTAAAGCTTGTAGGGGTGACTTGTTGTGGCTGTATATCATGCAATCAACAGCATAGAGGTTGTAGTTGAGTGAGGAAAGTTATTCAGAAATATATTGAATAAAAGCGGGGCAAGAACGCTTCCATGAGGAACACCGCTGTTCACCATCCCGAGTGAGAGTTGTTGCTGATTTGGTCACTACATTACCGATCCCTGAATAAACTTGAAAAAAGTTTGACAAGAAATGTGTCGACACCAAGGTCTACCAGCTTGTGCAGAATTCCCTTGTGGCTGGTGTAGTCAAAAGTCTTTTCAATATCTAGTGAAATTGCCAATGTGGAGCATCTTTTTCTATATTTGTAAAATCATATGATCTTCATTTTCAAGAGCATTAAACTCATTGTCAAACGAAAATTTAAGTAAAGTTTTAATACAATTTTTTATGAATTTTAATAATTTGTCATGTATTTAATTTTCTGAATTTATTGAGTAATTAAAATATTTGAATCAATTATAAAACACCATCAAATAAGTGATTCAAGCTATTATCTTTAAGTACGTTTTTGTTATCCGGACTATCCGGATATTTAGATTTTTCAGTATTCGATAATCCGGATAGTCATTAATGTCGGATATTTCGAAACACTAGTTCAGACCTAGCCTTAGAATTAACCACTATTAAATCGACTTAAATTGCCATAAGATTATCATATAGATATCGCTCAAATTTGGTTTAAATTTGTTTTTATACCCCATACCACTATGTGGTTTGGGTATAATGACTTTGTGCTGCTGTTTGTAACAACCAAAAATATTTGACCTAGACCCATCTTTAATTATACCGATCGAATCAGAATCACTTTCTGAGTTGATTTAACAATGTCCGTCCGTCCGTCCGTCCGTCCGTCCGTCTGTGTGTCCATGTAAAGCTTGTAATCAAACTGCAGGTCGCAAATATGAATATATTTTGATGAAATTTGGTATATAAGCTTTTATCGACCATGGGATGAACGCTATTGAAATTGGTGAGAATCGGTCCATGTTCAGACCTAGCCCCCATACAAATTACCCATATGAAATCGACATAAATTGCCATAAGATCCAAATTGTCATATAGTTCTTACTCAAATTGGGTTTGTATGCGTTCATTACATCCACTAATGAGTAGTCCAAAAATGATCCCTTTGACCCCATATAGAGCTGCTTCCCGATCTTCAGTTAAATCTATTAAAAAACAAAAATATTGCACTGATTCTTCTCAAATTTTGTTTGTACATATTTTTGCAAAATACAAGAGACTTTACCAAACATGATCAGGATCGGTCCATTTTTGGACCTAGCCCCTTTAGAGATGCATCCGATATGAACTTTTTTATATCTGCAGCCAAAAATATTAATAAAAATCCCACTCAAATTTGGTTTTTGCTTATTTTCTATGTCCAGTTAGTTGGGCCTAAGAGATAGGGTTTCTAAACGCATGGTATAGGGTATCGTATAGTCGGTCTAGACCGACTATAATTTTCTTACTTGTTTACATATAGGGTATTCACAAGGGTGTCCTAACTGTTGTATGTGTCATATGTACTAAAATTATACAACAGTTGTATAATTGTTGTTGATATTTTCCGTACAAAAAATTATGCGACAATTCAACGTTAGCAGGTATGTTTTGCTGTGTACTATGTGATCAGCTGTTCCTTGTTTACTATTTAATCAGCTATTGTTGTATATTCCAAATATTTTTATACCCTATACCACTATGTGGTTTGGGTATAATGACTTTGTGCTGCTGTTTGTAACAACCAAAAATATTTGACCTAGACCCATCTTTAATTATACCGATCGAATCAGAATCACTTTCTGAGTTGATTTAACAATGTCCGTCCGTCCGTCCGTCCGTCCGTCCGTCTGTGTGTCCATGTAAAGTTTGTAATCAAACTGCAGGTCGCAAATATGAATATATTTTTATGAAATTTGGTATGTAAGCTTTTATCGGCCATGGGATGAACGCTATTGAAAGTGGTGAGAATCGGTCCATGTTCAGACCTAGCCCCCATACAAATTACCCATATGAAATCGACATAAATTGCCGTAAGATCCAAATTGTCATATAGATCTTACTCAAATTGGGTTTGTATGCGTTCATTACATCCACTAATGAGTAGTCCAAAAATGATCCCTTTGACCCCATATAGAGCTGCTTCCCGATCTTCCGTTAAATCTATTAAAGAACAAAAATATTGCACTGATTCTTCTCAAATTTTGTTTGTACATATTTTTGCAAAATACAAGAGACTTTACCAAACATGATCAGGATCGGTCCATTTTTGGACCAAGTCCCTTTATAGATATAGCATCCGATATGAACTTTTTCATATCTGCAGCCAAAAAAATTAATAAAAATCCCACTCAAATTTGGTTTTTGCTTATTTTCAATGTCCAGTTAGTTGGGTCTAAGAGATAGGGTTTCTAAACGCATGGTATAGGGTATCGTATAGTCGGTCTAGACCGACTATAATTTTCTTACTTGTTTTTTTTAGTTTTCTACTGAATATTGTGGCAAAATGGTAGAAATAAATAAAAAATGGAAGGAAATAATAATATGCAGGTAAGTTTTTGTGTAAAAGAACAATTATTTTGCTTTTATTCCAATTTTTTTCAAATTGAAGTATATGAATATATGACAGGTTGTTCACATATGTACTATTTGACGTCTTGTATTTATTTACAACATACAACTCTAATACACCTTATGAATTCCCTGATAGTCATAGTTTCACTTAAATCTACCAAACACATTAATATTATACTAGCAGATACCAGCCCTCGAAATTCGAGCGCAAATAATAGGAAATTTTAGTTTTTCATTAAATAAGGACCCTAAAAGTATGCTAATCAATTATAGCCAATTCACAAATCAACACAATAAACAAACTCATTTTTATTACAAACACATTAATAAATTTAATTAACACACACATAGCATTGTACAATTTTATGTATGTGTTAGTAGCAATTTTAAATGCAATTTACCAAAATAAAGGAAAAAATTTAAAAATCTGTAAATCCGTAAAACGGCTAAAAAGAAATACCTTTCAAATAATATACGTCTTAGTCAAAAGCGGGATAAAACGGTAGAACAAAACATCAGTCACAAGAAATCGCCTAGGCTATTAATATTATAGATAGATCTTTCTCAATTTTGGTTTGTGTATGCTTTTGTGTGAAATAAGAGACTTTACTTAATATGGTGATGATCGGACAATTTTTTGAGATGGTCCTTAAGAAAAATGAAACCCGATATGAACTATTTTATATGTCAGGACACAAATTAATAAGAACGCCATTCAAAACTGATTTATTTTCTATATATACTTATGACTTCAGAAAAGTTGGATATCGTATAGTCGATTTAAAGTGCCTATAATTATATAATTATAATTAATTCCGTTTGATGAAATGATGAATAAAATATTATAATTTTTTTTAAATATTTTATGGATTTTATGTTGCAACATTTTTTGGGTCATATTATACCCCTATTTATATTAAAGGCAATAGGGATATCAAATATTTTCTTTTTTTTAAGAGCATATTATCGATATATATGTTTTTGCAAAAACATATACTAACCATATTTGAAAAAAATCTGTAAAATATTTTGGTTTTTTGATAGATTTAAGTGAAGATCGGAAAGCAGCTTTATATGGGGGCTATGACTAAGAATTGTCCTATAGAGTTTATTTTTGGACTACTGATTAATGGGAGTAATAAACATACACAAACTCAATTTGACCAAGATCTGTAAAATAATTTAGATATTATGGCAATTTAAGTCGATCCCTTAGAGGTCATTTAAATTGGGACTAGGTTTGAGCATGAACTGATTTTCACCAATTTCAATAGCGTTCATTCTATGTCCAATAGCAGCTTATATACTAAACTTTTTCAAAATGTATTCAAATTTGCGGCCTGTAGTTTGATTACACACAGACAGACGCACGGACAGACATCACTCAGAAAGTTATTCTGAGTCGATCGGTATAATAAAAGATGGGTCTAAATAAAATATCTTTGGTAGCTACATACATCAGCACCAAGTCATTATACCTTAATAGGTATAAAAACGGATGATTCTCTATCATTTTTTTTATACCTAAATATGAGATTGGGTTCATAAAAAAAAATATATTCAAGTTTGAAAGCATTTGGTAACTTCCCATGAAGAGCCTTCCCTTGTTAGGACTTACCGATATATATGAAACAAGAGCACTTTCATAACTATTATTCGGAGGTAGGTTGTTGAAGGTACTTTTATGTCAGGCACATTGTTTGAGAAAATTGATGCTAGAACTTTATTGGATGAAAATTCAATACAAGAAAGAGGAAGACCCCCTTTTAAATTATTATTATTATTATATTTGTTAGATAATTCACATTAATACCCTTAACTGAACCTCTTAACTCTGCAAACATTGTTGATCAAATAACGACAGATTTTTAAAAAATTATTAAATTCTTCTTGCCCCGTGGCAAAGTCAAAGGTTAAACAGAAGCCACCATGATGGCGTATGAATTGCAGCAAAGCAGAAACTCCTCCAGTAAGTCCTTTAACAAGGCAAAGTTTTCATGAATTGATGAGAATTGAGCGGCATAAAAGCTGCCTATAAGAATAAAATTAGAACAGCCAGATTTGAATTTTGGGAAAATTGCTGATAATATAGAAAAAATTTCTAGGTGATCCAGGCTACGAAAAGTTCTAACTTTTACATCGGATGTGAACTTTAAGATGGTTGTAACTAGATATCTCGTATAGTTATGTAGACCGACTATAACTCAAACTTAAAATGACAGATTGTCCCAAATTAAAAACCTTGCTAAATACTTTAACAACCCATTTACTAGTTTTTAATATTCAATAGTTTGCTGGATATCTGCTGGTTGCCGAATTCCCAACATTTATGTTGTCCCGAGATTCAGGAACGCCGATTTTGGAGACCTGAAAATATGCCATTGTCTGAAATGAATAACAAAGATAACAGTGGCAACTCTGGCGACAAATTATATTGAATTGTCGGTTGACACTTTGAATATAAATATATTAGTTTTATTACAATAGTAGATTTTGGAATATTCAGTCAAATAATAATTTAATAAAATATATTTTCACTTTTAGAGTTCAGAATTAATTGGTATTCTTTATATTCATTTAGACATAATATTGGGTTATTACACCGATTATTGTAAATTTTTTTTTAAAGATTCGGGATTCTTGAATAAAATAATTGTTTTCTTAAATTGCTCTAGATCTTTGTCGATAAAAACAAATACACTAATTATATTTTTATGAATATTTATTTAAATAGAAATTCATTGTACAGAACATTGTTTAAAAAATGATATAAAATGATGGAAACATTTTGTAAAGTGGAATGAAATTTTAATTCACCTCAAATTTTTTCATAAAATTTTTAAACACTTCGTTTTAACAAATAAATAAATAAATTTTTTATTGAAAAAGAAAATTAATATTATAAAGAAGTTTTAGATAAAATATAATACATAATTCACGACATAGATCGACTGATCTATTAGAGAAACTAGGTCGCATTTTCGACAAATAAAGTGTCTGGAATCAAACAAATTGGTTGGTTGAATGCTTAATCCATTTGCAGATTTTATAAATTATCAGCTAATTTCTCGGTTCCTTCGAAAAGAACGAAAGTACGAGTGTATATGAAATAGATCCAGGTTCCAAGCCCAAGGTTGCCCTTTATGGAAAAATTTTATATAGAATCAATTTTATCAATTATAATTAATTATAATTAATGCCAGAAACCGGTCTGATCAAAAATACTTACAGAGTATTTATAATTTTTTTTTTAATATATATGCATTCTTTTTCTCTACCACGAACTATAGAAAAGGATAGAACATAAAAATTAAAATTTTTAAAATCCTTGTACTGTCACTATGATATCCTGAAACGCACTCCGACACGATTATACTCAAATGAAATATAATTACATTTAGATTTATAATCTTAAAAAATTTTCATGATGTTAAGGCAACTTCCGAAATATAAATAAATAATTCAGAAAGGGTATGTAACGTAAATATTAATCCGTAATATTTCAAAAACATCACATAAAAAATATTTCTTTTACCAGATTTGGATTGAGCGCACCAAAGTTTAAAAGAAAACATGTATTTCAAAAAGTAGTTTTTTTTGGCTGTTTTTTTTAATGTTATTTTGACTTCGCGGTATTAATTCCTAAAATAAATTTGTATATTCTCAATGTTTACTTGATATTGAGAAGATTTCTGATAATTTCTTTATATTGGTATCCTTAGATTGTTGATTAAAACTACTTATATCTATAAAAATTCTTCCACTAGAGCATTGAACGACTAAACTTTAATTTTGCTGGGAAATCACATAATAACGCATTACTATATTTATCAAAAAACTATAAAATATATTAATATTTTTCTCTAGAATTGTAAAAATTTGGGAAACGGGAATCTTGAAAAAAGTAAAATTTAATTTTTGAAAACCCTTATTTCCAAAATAAGCAAAATTGTCGGAAAATCTCTAAACGGGAAGAAACTTTATCTGCTGGAACCTTTATGTTTTTTAACAATTTCCAAATGCAAATAAGTTTTTTTTTATGGAAATTTATCAAGAAAGAGAAACATGATCATCCAAATCAGCTTTTACAGAAAATCATAGGGTTTGACATGGAATGTCTCATATGTAACTCTAGTTACCCAAATGAATAACTGTTTTTGACACTGAACAAAACCAAATCATGTTCATCATGTGCCACTACTTTATGTTGCTGTTCTGTTTTTGGTTGTAACTGGTATTTTATTGTATAAACGTGACTGACTTGTTGCCAGTCATAAAAAAACCAACAAGCGTAAGAAGTTATTTGGGGTTTAAAAACCACAAAACGCTAAAAAAAGAACAAATCCAGAGGGAGCTTCAAATATTACGACAATAAATTTACTGTTACGCTAAAGGATTTATTCATTTTAAAAGTTGGGGGGAGGGGGGAAAAACAATATTGATATTGATAATTTTGTCAGTGAATAATGGTTTTAGGGGAGAATTAATTGATATATATATTTTTTTTTATTACAAATTTAATAAAGTGCGAATATTTCAGCACATTTTTTTAAAATTGTTTTAACAATTAAATAAGTTATTTCAAAAAACCTACACATAAGAGGATGTACAAACCGAAATTTAGTTTGATTGAATAAGAGTTTTAAGTTAAGTACCAACATTGTTGCTAACATTATTAACAACAAATGTTGGTGCTAGAAATTTATTATGTACACATGTATGATTCCTATTATTACTTTTATATTTGAAAACAAGTGAGAAAATTATAGTCAGTCTAGGCCGACTATACGATACCCTATACCATGCGTTTAGAGACCCTATCTCTTAGACCCAACTAACTAGATATAGAAAATAAGCATAAACCAAATTTGAGTGAGATTTTTATTAATTTTTTTTTTGGCTGCAGATATGAAAAAGTTCATATCGAATGCTATATCTATATGGGGACTAGGCCCAAAAACGGACCGATCCTGACTATGTTTGGTAAAGTCTCTTGTATTTTGCAAAAATATATACAAACAAAATTTGAGAAGAATCAGTGCAATATTTTTGTTTTTTGATAGATTTAAGTGTAGATCGGGAAGCAGCTCTATATGGCGCCTATGACTAAGAGTTGTCCCATAGGGATAATTTTTGTACTACTCATTAATGGATGTAATAAACGCATACAAACCCAATTTGAGTAATATCTATATGACAATTTGGATCTTATGGCAATTTATGTCGATTTCATAGGGGTCATTTGTATGGGGGCTAGGTCTGGACATGGATCGATTCTCACCAATTACAATAGCGTTCATCCTATGGCCGTTAAAAGCTTATATACCAAATTTCATCAGAATATATTCATATTTGCGACCTGCAGTTTGATTACAAGGTTTACATGGACACATGGACGGACGGACATCGTTAAATCGAATCAGCTAGTGATTCTGATTCGATCGGTATAATAAAAGATGGGTCTAGATCAAATATTTTTGGTAGTTACAAACAGCAGCACAAAGTCATTATATCTAAACCACATAGTGGTATTGGGTATAAAAATTCGTTCACTGGGGATCACAAGGGCTTTCACTATGTCATTTTAAATGTTAACTGTACTCAGTGGTATTGCAATAATTGACATCCAAAATGAATTGACAGCCGGATTTTTTTTACAGTTCATAAAATTTAATGAAAATTCAATAGTCTAACCCATAAAAACAAAGTTTTTATTAAAAATCTATCTTTCATTATGCATATGAGTTTTGAATCACTCCGTGACTGTGCGTGCATTTGAGTGACTATCTTTAAGTTAATATTTGGTGACAACAAGTCTGTGGACCAAGTTTCAGATTGATTCGATGAGGGGAAATGGGGGGTTTAAATCACTCCATGACTGTGCGTGACTATGCGTGACTGTGTGTGACTATCTTAAAATTAATCTTTGGGCACAATAAGTCCATGGACAAAGTTTCAGATAGATCGGATGAGGGGAAGTGAGGTTTTAGTTTCTCCTTGATTGTGTGTGACTATGCGTGACTGTGCGTGACTATGTCAAAGTGAATCTTTTTTCACAGCAAGTCTTTCGACGAAATTTCAGATCGATCGGATAAGGGGAAATGGGTTTTAAATAACTCCATGACTGTGCGCGCGTGACTATGTGTGACTGTGTGTGACTACCAAAAACTATCTATCTACTTAATATCTAACAATCAGCTGTTTTGTTACAACTTGTTGCAATTTACTGTTATAGAACTTTTTATGCCATACGCCACTCTGTGGCCAGGGTATAATGAGTTTGTACTGATGTTTTTGACTACCAAAAATATTTTTCTTAGACCAACCTTATATTATTCTGATCGACTCAGAATCTAGCTCAAATATTTTAGGTGGTTAAGATTTACTATTATAGCAAATTTTTAACACAACTGGAAACTATATTCTAATGCCATTTATACTACAATTTAAAAACTTTAAGGCGCTACCTTCTAACAACACAAATTCAATCGACTGCTTTTAGCAACTTTGCTTTTTATCTGCTGAAGATGTATAAATATTTAATTATATTAATATATATATATATATATATATATATATCACGATTCGGTTGACATAAAATTTGGTAGCCATAACGAACCTGTTTTCTATGTGTACCAATATGAGGTGAGTGTGTGCTGATGCTTCTAACTACCAACAATAATTGACCTAGACCTACTGTTATTATACCGATCGACTCAGAATCACTTTATGAATCAGAATCACTTTTTGAGTCGATTTAGCAGTGTCCGCCGGTCCATCCGGATGGACAGATGGATTGATCATGACCATATTTAGTAAAGTCACTTACTTTCTCAAAAACATACATAAACCAAATTTGGAAAAATCGATGGGATATTATTGTTTTTTGATAATGACTGAAAATGGTCATTACTATGTTACAGAGTTTATTTTTGGACTACTGCTTAGAGGATATAATGGACACACATACGCTAAATTTTATCGAAACATATATATTTGATTATCTGGATTTGGCAACCATTTTAGTAAGTCTGACAGGGGTTATTTGTATGGCGGCTAAGTCTGAACATTCACCGATTTTCACTATTTTCAATAGCTTTCGTCCTATGGCCGAAAAAAGCTGATATACCAAATTTTATCAAAATACATTCATATTTACGACCTGAGTCATAGCATAAGAGGTGTTGAAACTGGCGCATGCGCTGACATAGACCCCATACCAATAACGCCTAAGAGATAGACTAAAATTGCCGTAATATCCATATTATCTATACTAACGGGTGATTTTTTTGAGGTTAGGATTTTCATGCATTAGTATTTGACAGATCACGTGGGATTTCAGACATGGTGTCAAAGAGAAAGATGCTCAGTATGCTTTGACATTTCATCATGAATAGACTTACTAACGAGCAACGCTTGCAAATCATTGAATTTTATTACCAAAATCAGTGTTCGGTTCGAAATGTGTTTCGCGCTTTACGTCCGATTTATGGTCTACATAATGGACCAAGTGAGCAAACAATTAATGCGATTGTGACCAAGTTTCGCACTCAGTTTACTTTATTGGACATTAAACCAACCACACGAATGCGTACAGTGCGTACAGAAGAGAATATTGCGTCTGTTTCTGAGAGTGTTACTGAAGACCGTGAAATGTCGATTCGTCGCAGTTCGCAGCAATTGGGTTTGTGTTATTCGACCACATGGAAGATTTTACGCAAAGATCTTGGTGTAAAACCGTATAAAATACAGCTCGTGCAAGAACTGAAGCCGAACGATCTGCCACAACGTCTAATTTTCAGTGAATGGGCCCTAGAAAAGTTGGCAGAAAATCCGCTTTTTTATCGACAAATTTTGTTCAGCGATGAGGCTCATTTCTGGTTGAATGGCTTCGTAAATAAGCAAAATTGCCGTATTTGGAGTGAAGAGCAACCAGAAGCCGTTCAAGAACTGCCCATGCATCCCGAAAAATGCACTGTTTGGTGTGGTTTGTACGCTGGTGGAATCATTGGACCGTATTTTTTCAAAGATGCTGTTGGACGCAACGTTACGGTGAATGGCGATCGCTATCGTTCGATGCTAACAAACTTTTTGTTGCCAAAAATGGAAGAACTGAACTTGGTTGACATGTGGTTTCAACAAGATGGCGCTACATGCCACACAGCTCGCGATTCTATGGCCATTTTGAGGGAAAACTTCGGAGAACAATTCATCTCAAGAAATGGACCGGTAAGTTGGCCACCAAGATCATGCGATTTGACGCCTTTAGACTATTTTTTGTGGGGCTACGTCAAGTCTAAAGTCTACAGAAATAAGCCAGCAACTATTCCAGCTTTGGAAGACAACATTTCCGAAGAAATTCGGGCTATTCCGGCCGAAATGCTCGAAAAAGTTGCCCAAAATTGGACTTTCCGAATGGACCACCTAAGACGCAGCCGCGGTCAACATTTAAATGAAATTATCTTCAAAAAGTAAATGTCATGGACCAATCTAACGTTTCAAATAAAGAACCGATGAGATTTTGCAAATTTTATGCGTTTTTTTTTAAAAAAAAGTTATCAAGCTCTTAAAAAATCACCCGTTAATATAATAAAGAGGTAATGTGTGTTTGTTTGTTTGTAGGAGGTAATCTCCGTAACTAGCCATCTGATCTTCCTGAAATTTTCACAGAGTCATACTCCGGATATGGGAAGTGCTATAGGCTATAATTTTTTTTAATATTTTTAGTGGGCGTGGCACCTCACGCACAAAGTCAATTTTTAATATCATATACATATATTGAGTACTATGACAGGGAGAGTTTTGCAAGTTTGTGTGAGGTCACCTATTGTTAATATTAGTAGCTACGCCAGAAATGGGCGGGGTCGGATAAGTGGGCGTGATACCTGCCATACAAGTAATAGTTCAATATTATATATCTCGAGTAATGTGATAGGGAGAGCTTTTCAAATTTTTCTGATGTCACCTATTATTAATGTGAGTAGTCGGATGCAAAATGGGCAGTATCGGACCAATAGGCGTGGCACCTGCCATACAAAATAAATATAAAAAAATGACATATATCTGGAGTACTGTAATAGTGAGAGTCTTAGGACTTTGTATGAGCCCATAAATAATTCATTTGATTAGTTAGACAAAAAATGGGCGTGATCGGAGCAGTGGGCGTGGCACCGCCCATACAAAGTAAATATATGATATCATATAACTGGTGTGCTAAAAAGGAAGCTTTGACACTTTGCACGAGCCTACCAGATCTTAGTATGAGTAGTCGAACAAAAAATTGGCGGGTTCACACCAATGGGCGTGGCACTCCCCATGCAAAGTAACTATTTAATGTCATATATCTGGAGTACTGTAGAAGAGAGAGCTTTGTGGCTTTGCGTGAGACCATAGGTTCCTTGTGTGATTAGTCGAACAAAAAAATAGGCGTGATCGGAAAAATGGGCGTAGCACCGCCCATGCTAAGTAGATATCTAATATCATATAACTGGTGCACAATAAAAGGGAAAGACTCGGCATTTTGCAAGAGTCCATCAGATATTAATGTGAGTAGTCCAATAGTCTATGTAAAAAATATGAAGAACTACGAAAGCGACAGTCTTTTGACAAGTTCATTAGTTATCAATGTGATTTGTCATGGAAAATATATCGCCAAAATCAAAAATCGCCAAACCCAAAAATCGCTAAAAATAAAAATCGCTAAAAATAAAAATCGCCCAAAAAACAAAAATCTTTAAAATCAAAAATGGGCAAAATCAAAAATCGCTAAAAAGAAAAATTGCCAAATGATATTCTAAGTTCAAGGCCAATAGTTAAGTGTTGCCAGATCTAATATGGATAATCCATCTTCTTCTCATGGGCAGCTACATGTACCTTGCTCCTGGGTAGGAACGCCGAAAAATCTGATAATTATTATACCGAATGAACGAATGAAAAAACAAAAAACATTGTATATCAGCATCAGCAAGCATTGAAATAAAAAAATCTATACTAATAATCTATACTAACATAATAAAGAGGTAATATATGTTTCTTTGTTTGTTTGTAGGAGGTAATCTCCGTAACTACTCATCTGATCTTACTGCGGATATGGGAGTGCTACAGGCTTAAATTTTTTAAAATAATTTTAGTGGGCGTGACACCTCCCGTACAAAGTAAATTTTTAATATCATATATATTAAGTACTATGATAGAGAAAGCTTTGCAAATTCGTCTCAGGTCATCTATTATTAACGTGAGTAGTCAGACAAAAAAATGGGCGGGATTAGACAAATGCGTGTGGTAGCCCCACACAAACTTAATATTAAATGTGATATATCTGAATTACTGTATTAGTGAGAGCCTTGGGGCTTTGCGTAAGCCCTTTCATAACGATTCGGAAGGGGGAGGAGGGGGAGGGTGTAGCGAAACACACCGGGTTACATCTAGTAATATATATACTGGTAAACTTTTCTCTATGTCTGTGTACTACACCCATTAATCAGTAGTACAAAAGCTTGTAGGACCATTCTGGGTTACAGCCGCCTTACGAATCTGCTTCCCCAAATATTGTATAGATTTTTTAAAACTTGGTTTGTATATATGTATATGTTTTTGATATGTCTCCATATAAAAATATTATCCAACATAAACATTTTCATATCGGAAGGCAACAAATTTATAACAATGCCACCCAAGTTTCGGTTATGTATCCAATTTCTCGGACCTAAAACCCTTTCTCTCAACTCATGATATAGGGTATCGTATGTCTAATTTTCTTTCTAATCGATTCAGTACTCGTAGTTTAGTAGTTACAAACATCAGCAGTTACTCATTATAACCTGACCACAGAGTGGTATGGATAAAAAAAAAAAACAGCACAAGTCTGGTTTAGGGACGCCATGGCGCGCCATTCCGATAAATAATAGTAGAATAATAGTATAACAAATAATGGGTTAATTTCCAAAAAAAAAATTCGACCGAACAACATATTTTTTCAAAAAACTTAAAAGTGTAGGTTAAATCCTTAATAAATTCGGTCCTTAAAGATTTAGGAGGTCAAAATATACATCGAAATAAAGCTAGTGGACCCAACTTTTATTCAGTTGTTGTAAATGCCAACATTGCATAGAAAATTTTATGAGATAATGCCACGTTTTTGAAAAAAAAAAGCTCTAGAAGAACTTCAAAAACTTTAATAGGTTCATAAAAGGTTAATGGATTTTGATATAAGAAATAAAAGGCACTCAAGTAAGCTTTCCAATGATACATATATTGCTGAAATGCGATACTAAATAACAAAGTAATATACAAATCAAAGTTAAAGACCGAAAAAAAAATATTTCTCTAGAATCGCAATAAAATGTGTTATAAGTGGAAAAAAATTTGGAACGGGTCGGGATGTCGCCCCTAAACTAGACTTAAGCTGAATGTTGTTTGGAGAGACGAAGCAAACTTTAGACTCCCGAAGAGTGCAGTGGGCAGAGCAGAATTAAAACTTCAAACTCTCCAGAGAAACTGTCGCAAAAATTAAATTTCAAACTCTCAGAAGAGTTTTTGTTGCTGGAGCACGAGTAAAACTTTCTTTGGTTGCGGTCATTAGATTTGAACCAAAACTTCAAACACTTAGAGTAGTTTTGGATCAGAAGTAGAATTTAAAACTCCCCCAAAGAGTGTGGTCGACAGAACAGAACTTAAACCTCATATTTTCCCTGGAGTAGAAGTAAAATTTTAGGCTGCGATCGTTAGAGCAGAAGTAAAATTTAAGATCAGTCTTTTGTTTGTAGAGTGGAAGAAGAAAATTTTAAACTCTGCCAGTCTAGTATCGATGAAGCAGAAGTAAAAGTTCAGACGTCCGAAATGCATTTTAAAGAAGCAGAAGTAAAACTTTAAACCGCATTCTGAGGTCTTACCTCTCGGCTGCCCACTGGTAAACTCCCTGATATCGATCAAAACACCGCATTTTATATGCGCCGTACTTCTGCTCACCCACAGTTATAATACAAGGTGTTTATAAATCAGTACTGTATTAATATTGTATTACTACTAGACCTTTGGTGTCACTACATGAGAAATTTAATAATTACATAAAAATGTATTATAAGTCGTTATTCGAATAAGTCGTAAGTTGAAAATTGCTATTAATTTAACTTGAATTCTTTCAAAAAAAATTATGAAAACATTTAAAAATAATATTTTAACACCTTCATAACAGTTTGATAATATTCATTCTACTTTAAAGAATTTTTTTAATGTACACATTACTGTAATTAGTATGAGTTTATCTATTTGTCTGTATCATCTCAAACGTATTGTTCTAACTAATTCGGTTCAGTGCTTTCTAGGAAGAAACCAAAATTGGTGGTTTGAGGTCGCACTACAAAATTTTTGAAAGCAAAGTAAGACAAACTCACATACATACATACATAGGTATATATTTAATAAAGGGTGTCATATGATTTTCATCTGTAATACTTTTTATACCCTACACACCAGTGCGTAGAGAGTATATAAAAGATTGTCATTCCGTTTGTAATAATTCCGTTTAGTGAAACTGATTCATTGACATTCTGAGCAGGTTGCTGTTCCAAATCATCAGAATCGGTTAAATAGGTCTGGAGACCTATTATGATTTTTTTTGTGCTGTTCTTATTTTTGTTGTTATTCTAAATTTTGTAAATTTGTGTGTCCAGAGGTTCAAGTCATGCGGCTTAAGGCAGGCTTGGTACCGCCGCCGACTCCTTCTATAGCCGCCGCCGAAATAGGCGACAGAGTTCGTCTAATATTTACCTGGCAAATTAACCATCTTACTCCATAGTTATAAAACTAGAGAAAATGTATTTAAATTACAGCATTGAAATTAAAAATACTTCAAAAAATATAATAAAATAATATTGAGTTTAAGGCATAGGTGGAGAGTATCAAAGATTCGGCATAGCCGAATTTAATATTCTTACTTGTTACCTTTAAATAATGCAATAAAGTTCGAAAGTTAAAAAAAACTAACAAAGTTGACGAAGGTTCATTAGTGTCGTTATAATGAATGATAGATGCAAAAAAACTAAGTGTAACATGAATACAAAAAATATTGCGCTTAATTAAAGAACAAATACTTTTAAATTTGAAGTATAAATTTCACCGAGATTTCAAAGAGAAACATAAAAACACGTAAACTAGTATCACAGTTTTTCACCGTCATTCATAAAATAATCTAAAAAAGTTGAAAATCTTTAATATCTTTTTTACAAATGATGATAACCAGTAATGCTAACTGTGTAATATTGTGACTTAATATTTTCAAACCATTATCATCGATTTCAGCTTTTTTCTCCTTATTCCATTGAAATCGGAGTCACCGGAGTGTTTTTTAATTTTATTGAATAACCAGAAGTCAAACGGTGCGAAATCAGGTGAATAAGGTTGTTTTGGAAGGGTATGAGGCGAATTTTGTACGAAATGGTCTTGAAGAGGCAATTCAGTTTGAGAAGGTAAATTATAGTGGTGAAGAAGAAAGATTTGTCTGTCCAAAATTCTGGCCTCTCTTTTTGAATAACCGATTAAAATATTTTAGTAATTTTTTTAATGAAAGATATTTAGTTGAACTTGATTCAGTTTTAATATCATTAAAATTGATTGAGTACTTTTTAAGGAATTCTAGGTTAAAGTTGAACTTTTAATTATACTCTATACCACTATGTGGTTTGGGTATAATGACTGTTACATCTAAAATCCGTTTCGAAGGACCAAATGTTACATCTAAAATCCGGTACAAAGGATCAAATGTTACATCTAAATTGGCAATACTTCAATTTAGACACCGTCACCTTATATACGTTTATTAATAATTTAAACGACTACCGTTGAATGCTTGTAAGACACTCAACTTAATAATTTAGAACCGCCTCTTTTGAGTATTTGTATGGTACTAACTTTATTTAATAAATTTAAATCTTAACTACTATATACAAAAATCTTAAAACTAATCTAGGCTACCTGCAAACACATTTTCATCCCCTTGACGGATATGACACACTGCTACATTATCAGTGTGTCTAGCATGTGTTTGCCAGATGTCTTTCCTTAAACACTTATCTTTAATTTGGAAATTTACTATAACCAAGAAATATAGTGATTATACCCTATACCACTATGTGGTTTGGGTATAATGACTTTGTGCTGCTGTTTGTAACAACCAAAAATATTTGACCTAGACCCATCTTTAATTATACCGATCGAATCAGAATCACTTTCTGAGTTGATTTAATAATGTCCGTCCGTCCGTCCGTCCGTCCGTCCGTCCGTCCGTCCGTCCGTCTGTGTGTCCATGTAAAGCTTGTAATCAAACTGCAGGTCGCAAATATGAATATATTTTGATGAAATTTGGTATATAAGCTTTTATCGGCCATGGGATGAACGCTATTGAAATTGGTGAGAATCGGTCCATGTTCAGACCTAGCCCCCATACAAATTACCCATATGAAATCGACATAAATTGCCATAAGATCCAAATTGTCATATAGATCTTACTCAAATTGAGTTTGTATGCGTTCATTACATCCACTAATGAGTAATTCAAAAATGATCCCTTTGACCCCATATAGAGCTGCTTCCCGATCTTCACTTAAATCTATTAAAAAACAAAAATATTGCACTGATTCTTCTCAAATTTTGTTTGTACATATTTTTGCAACATACAAGACACTTTACCAAACATGATCAGGATCGGTCCATTTTTGGACCTAGTCCATTTATAGATATAGCATCCGATATGAACTTTTTCATATCTGCAGCCAAAAAAATTAATAAAAATCCCACTCAAATTTGGTTTTTGCTTATTTTCAATGTCCAGTTAGTTGGGCCTAAGAGATAGGGTTTCTAAACGCATGGTATAGGGTATCGTATAGTCGGTCTAGACCGACTATAATTTTCTTACTTGTTTTAGATTATATTACCTATACCTAATTGTGGGTTTTTTCCACAAAAATACCCATAGAAATATAAAGAATTATTTATGATTATTCTAACTACGAAGTAACATTCTAGTATACTAATCTAATCGTGTTCATATTTGAACAATGACTTTGTGCTGCTGTTTGTAACTACAAAAATATTTGACCTAGACCCATCTTTTATTATACCGATCGACTCAGAATCACTTTCTGAGTCGTTTTAGCGATGTCCGTCCGTCCGTCCGTCCGTCTGTGTGTCCATGTAAAGCTTGTAATCAAACTACAGGTCACAAATATGAACATATTTTGATGAAATTTGGTATATAAGCTTCTATTGGCCATAGCATGAACGTTATTGAAATTGGTGAAATTCGGTCAATGTTCAGACCTAGTCCCTAGAACCCTATGAAATCTACATAAATTGCCATAAGATTCAAATTATCATATAAATAGATGTCAGTCAAATTCGGTTTGTATATTTTTATTATATCCATTAATCAGTAGTCCAAAAATAATCCCTATGGGACACTTCTTAGCCATAGCCCCATATAGAGCTGCTTCCCGATCTTCACTTCAATCTATAAAAAAAAAATATTGAACATATTTTTCTCTAATTTGGATATTCGACCTAGTCCCCATATTAATATAGGTCCAGATATGAACTTTTACATATCTGCAGCCAAAAAAATTAATAACAACGCCACTCAAATTTGGTTTATTTTAATTTTCTATATCCAATTAGTTATAGTTATCCGTTATAGGGTATCGTATAGTCGGTCTAGACCGACTATAATTTCTTACTTCTTTTTTTCACTTTCAGCGTGAAATATGGGTTTTTATATTTTTTGTTTATTATAAAATGTCAGATTTGGATTTTAATAATAATGATAAATTTTTTTTGTAATTTATTTTAATCCTTACACTCAAAAAAATGTTTGCACTCAAAAAAAAAAAAAAAATAAAAAAAAAATAAAATCAACTGGAAATTTTGCTATTACTACTGAAAAATTAAAAATTTTTTGCTGTCAAATTTGCAAATTTGTTTACACTTAAAAAATATTTACACTTAAAAAACGTTAGTAATATTATCTGTATTACTACAGAGAAATTTATAATTTTTGCTGTCAAATTTGTTAATATTAGCAAAATAAATTTGCTGAACATTAGCACAATGATTCTGATTTTGTTACGAAAATAAAGGTTTTTATTTTTTGAATCTTTGTTATTTATTAAAACATTTCATACATATGTGGGTAAAAAACCTTTTTGAAATAAAAATTGCAATAGATTTTAATAGCATTTGTAACAATGGGAGGTTCTGTTTATTATAATTTTTTACTAATAAATACTATGTTTTTTGTACTTAAATAACAATGAAAGGCAATTATAATTATTATTCATTTGATTCCAATATTGATTGCAAATATTCCATATGTTGTTCTGTGTTATTTCTGTTCTTTAGTAGTTTTTTGACTTCTTCATCTAAATCCCAATGTTCTATTTTCCAATGCTTTCGAATACGAGAGATGAACGGATCTGACGTTGCGAATTATATATTAAATAGATCTTCATTTTTGGAATTTCGTGAAATTTTTTAGTATTGTGCTCTCTATAAAATCTGTAATCCTTACTCTTTTTTTTCCTGATCCTCTTCTGATAGATCTCCAAGTGGCACCAAATGATATTTAATGACATCTTCTGCATGGGTACTTGGTTGTATATATATTTTTGCTGTTTCCTTAGCATAATCTCCAAATTTTCTAGAGTCAATTATTTCTTCATTGCACGCAAGTACTTCTAGAATTGTTTTAGGTCTGAAATAAGGTTTAAATCCACTCTTGTTATTTCAGATGCTGTTTCTGGACCAGAAAAGAATCCTCTTGCGGTATTGCCTGACCCTTATTTTGGCTGATCAATTCAAATTTGTGATATTCATCTTGCACATGTTCCTATTTTGAATTTCTTAACTCTTTGTTAGTTTTGTTGGTTCCTGGTTTTTGCTTATAAAGTACTCTTCGGTCAGTTCTTTATAACTGAACCTCTCCATATTTTTTTTAAATATTTATATCCTATACCACTATGTGGCTTGTTATACCCTATATGCTGTTTGTAACTACCAAAAATATATGACCTAGACCCATCTTTAATTATACCGATCGAATCAGAATCACTAACTGATTCGATTTAACGATGTCTGTCCGTGTGTCCGTCCATATGTGTGTCCATGTAAACCTTGTAATCAAACTGCAGGTCGCAAATATGAATATATTTTGATGAAATTTGGCATGTAAGCTTTCATTGGATATAGAAAATAAGCATAAACTAGATTTGAGTGAGATTTTTATTAATTTTTTTGGCTGCAGATATGAAAAAGTTCATATCGGATGCTATATCTATATGGGGACTAGGCCCAACAATGGACCGATCCTGGCCATGTTTGGTGAAGTCTCTTGTATTTTGCAAAAATATATACAAACAAAATTTGAGAAGAATCAGTGCAATATTTTTGTTTTTTGATAGATTTAAGTGAAGATCGGGAAGCAGTTCTATATGGGGCCTATGACTAAGAGTTGTCCCATAGGGATCATTTTTGGATTACTGATTAGTGGATGTAATAAACACATACAAACCCAATTTGACTAAGATTTATATGATAATTTGGATCTTATGGCAATTTATGTTGATTTTATAGGGGTCTTTTGTATGGGGGCTAGGTCTGAACATGGACCAATTCTCACCAATTTCAATAGCGTTCATTCCATGGCCGATAAAAGCTTACATACCAAAGTTCATCAAAATAAATTCATATTTGCGACCTGCTGTTTGATTACATGCTTTACATGGACACACAGACGGACGGACGGACGGCCGGACAGACGGACATCGTTAAATTAAATCAGATAGTGATTCTGATTCGATCGGTATAATAAAAGATGGATCTAGGTCAAATATTTTTAGTACATCGATGGATATATGTTTCTATTGTGTTCTAGAATGTATTTTTATTTATTTTAGATTATGCAAAATATATATTTTTAACAATAAAAACTATTTTCTAAAGGAAATTAACATTCAAAAATGTTTGCTATATATATGTAATATAAACATTACATTAGCTGTATTCAATAAATGCATTTAAAGATTATTTTCATAGTCTAGATGCCCTTCATGTACAGAAAATCTTTCCCAAATTTGATTAAAACCAAAATGAACTGACTCTATAGCCTATTCACTGAAAAAAGATAGTCCCTTTTTCGCCTGTTCACAAAATTGCTTTACATGTTAGATAAGTCCAAGAACCTTCGGAGTTACTGAAATTCCAGAATTCAGATAGTTCTTTTTTACATTCACTCCTAATAATAAGTGGAGTTCAGGAGGGGGAATAATGTCTAGTATTTTGGTGTTACTATTAGCTGAGAAAATAGGCGGATTTTCGCAATTCTTGAAATTCTTAGCATATTTTTTCATGGATCCTGTGTTGCACCATGCATTATAGTAATTCATGATATTTCACACTGTACAGCTTTCAACTACATTTTGTAGTTTTTCTTTATTTATAAAACACCGAGCGCAAGGGTAGCAACTTGAGTGTGACATAATTCATAATAAAATATTAGCTAACTTAAATAATAATAATAAAATAAAATAATAAACTAAAATAATAATAATTTGAATTGGTTTTATCTTTATTCCCCATTATTTTATTGCGCCATTAAGCTTTTGTTGAATTCGCAGACTTTCAAGAGTATACATTTTGTTCTCTGTCTTCTCTTTGTTTAATACTTTGACTCTTTCAAGCTGCGGTGCTAATTTAGCGCTTTTTGCGGTAACTTCAGCGCTTTTTAACTACCCAACAGATGTTATAAATTTTAAAATATAATTTGTAAAGTATAATAAGAAAACGAAGAGTACGAATATTGTCTCCACAATTTTAAGCTACTGAAATTTAAAAATAGAGATAGAACTGAGTTTTTTTTGGAATGAAGTACATAACTTCAAAAAATCAGTCATAGTTCATTGACTTTATTTAAATTATCAAGTTTTGTTGTAGATATACTGACTTTTCAGTACTCAAGCGCTGAAGTGGAAAGGATGTTGAGTGCAATGAATTTTTTTATACCAAATAAGGAACGTAACATCTTTAAACACTCTGAATTCTTTAATACAGGTTAAAGATGAACTAAAAATTAAAACTCACTATTGCATTAATTATATAAATTGTTTTATTTATTAATTATCAATTATTTTATTATATACTTTAAGCGTTTCATAAAATACCAAATGATATCAAATAATATATACGTATGTAGGTTTTTGAAAATTAATACCAACAATTTTATTTTCTTAAACTAAAAGCGCTTTTCAGATTGTTGATTTCCGAAAACATTAAAAATTTGATATAACATGGACTAGTATTCATGGTTTTCAGAAACACCAAAATAATTGGATCGGTTTATATTTTTATATTTTTATTAAATTAAAAAAATCCATAATATTAAGTCAACAATTATTTAAACTATAAATAAATAAACTTAGAAAAAGGTTAATTCTAAATATCTCAAAAATATAAAATCAATTATGGTAATCTTCGAAGCAATTACAGTTTTTCAAAAAGGTTTTTTAAAAAAGGCCCGATTTTCCTTTCCATTTTTAGTACAAACTAAAAAAGTAGTAATCGATTCTCTGGGATCTATATATAAAAATTTACAACAAATACAAAACCAAAGCTACAGTTATTTATGTAAAAAATAAAAACAAAAATCACTGACTTGCTTTGAGCGGAGTAAATTAGTTGCTAATTTTGACCGTTGACGACCAATGGGATATATATGGCCCATGGATTTTTTCCTTAAAGGGATTTAAAAAAAATTTTTTTTGACGACACTTTTGTTTAGAAATGTTGGGCCGTTAAGTACGAATCCATAAAAAAAATAAAAATTTTCCAACAGTTTAGGTTTGATAGCTGAAATATTAAAAATAACACAAGTGGAAATAAAATTGATAATTTAGAAAATTGAATAACGAAGGAATATACTACTAGTTAAAAGCCTACTAGTTAAAAACCTTCGAATATAATCTAACCCATAAAAACAAAGTTTTTATTAAAACTCTCTCTTTCCTTATGTATATGAATTTTGAATATCTCCAAAACAGTGTTGCCATAATTTGAAATTGTAAAGATGCTAAATTGTAAAAAAAAAGATGCTAAAACGTACTGGAGTCAAAAAAAAGATGATAATTTTTTTTTAAGATTAATTTCCTTTATATTGAAAAATTAAATAGTTATTAATAAATTCTTTGGTTTTGAAATCAAAAAATTAATATAAAACATAAGTTTCGATTTATAATTTTAAAATTTAAATTAAAATTATTTTTTTTTAATTTCAAATACAACAGAATTTACATTATCAAAAGATACGATTGGATTACAATAATTGGCTTATGAAATCTAATATTTCTGTGATGTGTTCATCTTCAAGTTCTTTTGGCTCTGATATTTTTCTGACGATCGACTTTTATCAACGACATCGCTCGGTATATTGTAAGTGTAACAGCACCCATTTTTCAATTTCAAACCTTCTTTTATACGTATTACAGAACATAACAACTCGGATTTTATTCTGTTCAAAGTTTGATTTTAACTAAAGCCATTAAACTAAAACATTCAACTTCGGCTTTTGAGAAAGGCAAAACTACTCGTGAGAAGGAGAATACAAATATTGATAACTCTTTAAATGGATTTTCGAATTTTTGTTAACTTCAATCCATAAAGATGTTGTATTCAGTGTTGTATCCCAATATTGTTCTGTGATATAACTCCATTGGATTTGAATTTTTTCTGTTTAAGATGATCTAAATTTAAACTCTTCTAATATATTGGTTATCGGTTCTTTCATCCGGTTTAATGTGTTTTGTATTGAAAATGATGGCATTTTTTTATACAATAATATTTTTTGGCAATCGACTTTTTAATTCATTAAAAACTGTTGGTGGTGTTTACATTCTTCTATTTCAGAATGTTTTGTTATATTTGTTGAAAGAAACGAGCAGAGTGGTAAAAAGAATAGTACACAAAATTCTCGTATTAAACTTTAAGAAATTGAAACATATCAAAAATAATGAAAAAAATCAAAAAAGATGCTAAAAGCAACTTTTTATTAATAAAAGATGCTAAGTTAGCATCTAGCATCTTTTCATAAATTTTGGATGCTAAACGACAAAAAAAGTTGCTAAATCTAGCAACTAAAATGCTAAAATGGCAACACTGCTCCAAAACAAAGTTTCAGATCGATCGGATGAATGCAAATGAGGTTTTAATCTCTCCGTGACTGTGCGTGACTATGTCAAGTTCCAGATCGATCGGATAAGGGGAAATGGGTTTTAAATCACTCCGTGACTGTGCTCGACTATGCGTGACTGTGCGTGACTATGTCGAAGTTAATCTTTCTTTACAGCAAGTATATCGACCAAGTTTGAGATTGACTGGATGAGCGTAAATGACATTTAGATCACTCCGTGACTGTGCGTGACCATGCGTGACTATGCGTGACTAAGTCAAAGTTAATCTCTTTATCACAGCAAGCGTATGGACCAAGTTTCAGATCGATCGGATGAGGGAAAATGACATTTAGATCACTCCGTGACTGTGCTTGACCATGCGTGAGTGCGCGTGACTAAGTCAAAGTTATTATTTTTTTCACAGCAAGTGTATGGACCAAGTTTGAGATCGATCGGATGAGGGAAAATGACATTTAGATCACTCCGTGACTGTGCTTGACCATGCGTGAGTGCGCGTGACTAAGTCAAAGTTATTATTTTTTTCACAGCAAGTGTATGGACCAAGTTTGAGATCGATCGGATAACGGGAAATGACATTTAGATCACTGCGTGACTGTGCGTGACCACCCGTGACTGTGCGTGACTACCCTAAAATTTATCTGTAGTCACGACAAGACTATGGGCCAAGTTTCAGATGAATTGGGTAAGGGGGAATGGAGTTGCCACATACAGACAGAGAGTATGAGTTAAAAGAAAAAGTTTAAAAAAGGAAAGTATTTAGTATTTGTTTCTCGTCTTTTAGTTTTATCACTCACCATTAATTTCGCTTACATATATCATGGTCTGTTCAAACAATGTATCAAGGAGCATATCTGCTATGGCATTTCGTATGTCTGGTTACATATTGTATCTCCATAAATAAAATAATTATTCTTGTTTAAGTTGAATTTTAATATTCTCAAAAATTTAGTTCAGCCTCTGTGTCATAACATTGTTGATAGCTAAATGGATGTGTATGTTGGTACACACAGAAAACCGATTCATTGGGCTACCGAATATATTGCCAACCGAATTGCGATAATGCAAATAACCGAATTTCGTATTCACTATGATTACAATTGTATTGCCTTAACAGTAAATATGTTATCATAATATGTAGAAAATTTGCACATGCCATTAAATTTCTGTTGATACAATCGAAAATACAGTTGTTCCAGTTTAGAACAATTCGGTTGACGAATATTTTTCCGGTGTGTAAATATCGTTACTACATCTACATAGGTATATCAAAGTCTCATTCCCCTCCAAATGTAATTTATCTAATCTGTCTGTTAGTTGTGAAGATCTTTTTATTTCACAGTTTTAAATTATTAATACAAATTTTAAATATTTTTTTACGTTTCATTTTATAGAATGAGATTTAAGGCTTTAAATCGTATACTTTTTAACAAACTTTTTGGATTTTTCGACTTTGATGACCTGCCAGGCAGATCTGGTTAAGCTTTTCGGCCAGTGTACATATATTATGTTGGAGGACAACATAAAATTAGTAATTAAAATAATCAAACAACCGATATTATCTACTATGAAGCGCATAATGCAGTATGATTTCAATTATGGGTATTGGTATAAACTTCCCATGAAAGCCTTTTCTCTCACTTACAATCTAGAGATATTCCATGTTTCCACCATCCAATAAACTATTTTCCTGTGATGGATACAATGATGCATAGCATTTCTAGTTATTGTGATAAATCTCGTTTCATATTGAAATTTGACAAAAAAAAAAGTTACATTGATGTAGGGGTTTTCTTTGAAACCCATGAGAGTTTTAAATAGAAACACATTTACCTTTCTTATATTGTATTTAATAATTTATTAAGAATAAAAGACTTATCATACGATTATTGTCGTAAATATTATCTAGTGTGTTCCGTTCGCGTCTCAAAACTGAACTGCCAACTAAAAATAATCATTCGTTCGACTGGTATACCCAGGGTCGTAATTTTCAGAATGTCTGTCCACTTCTGGTCAACCGTACGGTTTTACCCGGTCCTACATTGATATGAGAGACAACTTCTTAAACTTTTTTTTTATTTTTTTTGACTTTTCTATTGACTCTTACTGAGAATTAATAGAGTGGGTATGGGTCCTAAGTACTTTTTTGCTACATCAACAAAAAATCATCAAAGTTATCAATGTAATAATGTAATCCGTTTACTTTTGCTTAACATAAGAGTATAATAGATTTTCTGTTAAATGGCCTGTGTAATGCATAACCTATTTGCATTGCCAGTGAATCACTGGCGCTTACCAGCAATTGCATAACTATGAAATTAAACTTTATGCTTGTATTAATATTAATTTTATTTAATATAAATTGAATAATATTTTGTTCTTAATCCTATTTAAATAATAAATGATTATTGTTGCATATTAAACGATTATAGAGAATACAAACCTACTGACTTGATTATTTAAATACTTTTACACACAAATAGACCTTTCGTTATTAGAGTAAAGTAGCAGATGTGTTAACCGCACTATGTTTAACATACAAATGTGGCAGGAATAAAATCTAAATATAATCTACAAAAAAAAAATTGCTATTTAAAAACACTTTGTTCAAATGGTATGCGTAAGTTTTAATTCGCATTAATCACGTGTGATTGTGAGTTAAATTTAGTCTTGTTATTAAACGTGAGCTAGATAAAGATTTTCGTGTTCAGCGTGAAGTGAAATGTGTGAACCGAAAAAATGGACTCATGACAATGACAGTGTTTGTTATGTGATTAAGGAATTTGGTAATTGCACTTAAAAATTTGTTCATTATTTAAGGAATTCATTCGAAATAGATTTCAGTTTTACAAGCTCTAAGTGGTATTTGGATTTATACTTGCTTATTCAAGTGTATGTACGAGTACATTAAGCCATAAATGTCAAAAGGACGTAAGCGACACTATTTTCAATTTTAGTTTTTTGTGAAATTCGTTCAAAGTATTTTTTTGTATTCAAACGTAAATAAGTCTTCTGAGCTGGATAGAATACCGAAATTGGTGCTGAAAAATTGATCTTCATGAGCTCCTAGCCAAACCTTTAATCGCACCTTCTCTTTTCACAGTTGAAAGCAACATAAGTCATTTATTTTCCTTGTTGATATAGGTGCAGAAGGTAGACACTCAATCAAGACCTTTTAAGAATCTTTCACTGGACTAATTAGATCAATTTTAACACATGCAAGACCCAATGTTGTTTATTGACCCATAAGATCATGGATTCAGCAATGTCATCTGTGTAATACCGTGCCCAAATGAAAAAGGTGAAAAGGTTGATAGTACTGTTTGTGACATATGTGCCAAATTTCATCTTCATTCGTTCAATATTGACGTTTGTTTTTTGTTGAACACAGAAGTTCCCTTAAATTTTGTTAGCAGTCTGAAATTTTGCTGCAAAAATGTCATAGATATTGGAAAAAGGCTTCGGTGACTAGGCTACGTCGAAAAAAAAACTTTTTACAAGTAATACAAACAGTTCCAAAGGGGTAAAAAAAGCGTTAGAGACAAAGTGTGCCCCCGGATGAGAAAAGACATCTACTAGTGAGCAACACGTCCAAGAAATCCAAGATTTATTGCTGAAAAATTGATCAATCAAATCTCAATCAATCAAATCTCAATTGTTCAAAACACACTATATTTTGTTGAGAAACAATGCCGCAATAATATCTCTGATACAATGCTTTCTTACTTACAGAATGAAATAAAATGCGCAATTACGGATTATGTGATTTGGATCTATATTTGTAACTCCAACCAAAGTGATCAAGCAAATATCATGCAAAAGGCGAAACATGGCCGAAAAGATCACGTCGAAGATGTTAACAATTTCCTATCACCAGTCCAAAGAATATTATTTTAGTATTATACGTCGTTTGCATGAAATGCAAAAAGAGGCCTGAACACTTACATCCCACCGAAAAAGGAATACAAAGTCTGTTTTGGTGCTACTGGTGCGAGTTGGAGCTACTGGACCGTATAAAATCAGCACTTCTTAGTGGCATGGATTCTAAGTAGTTTCCACGAGCTTTCTTCCAAGTATGTCAATTATCTTTTGGTAATTTTGTTTGAACCTTTTTGATCAAAATTTTTGTTTCTTCTATTGCTCGGTGAACATTTTCTCTTATTGATAAAGGATGATTTTCTAAGAGCTATAGGAAAGTTTTCAAAAAAAAAAAATACATAAAATTCAGAAAAATGCATGAAATCTTTATTTAAATCGATACTACGGTCCATATAATTTAATGTTTGAAGATTACTTCATGCAAATGTTGACCGTGACTGCGCCTCAAATGGTCCATCCGCTTAGTCCAATTTTGGCATACTCTTTCCAACATTTCGGTCGGTATCTCAAGAAGAAATGTTTCAATGTTGTCTTCCAATGCGTCAATTGAAGCGAGATTGTCTGTATAGACATGAGCTTTAACATAGCCCCACAAAAAGTAGTCTAAAGGCGTCTAATCGCACGATCTAGGCGGCCAATTGACCGGTCCCGAACGTGACATAAAATGTTCACCGAACTCGCCTCTCAATAAGTCCATTGTTGCGCGTGCTGTGTGGCATGTGGCACCGTCTTGTTGAATCCACATATCATGCAAGTCAAGCTCTTGCATTTTGGGCAAAAAAAGTTGGATATCATCTCTCGGTAGCGCTCACCATTCACAGTTAAGTTACGATTCGCATCATCTTTGAAGAAGTACGGTCCAATGATGCCACCAGCCCATAAACCGCACCAAACTGTGACTTTTTCTGGATGCATTGGTAGCTCTTCCAATGCTTCTGGCCAGTGCTCACTCCAAAATCGACAATTCTGCTTATTTACGTACCCATTGAGTCGCTGAACACAATTTTTCGGTAAAAAAGTGGAGCTTCGGCCAACTTTCCAAGAGCCTATTCACCAAAATTTCTACGTTGCGGTAGGTCGTTCGGCTTCAATTCTTGCACCAGCTGCATTTTGAAAGGCTTCACACCTAAATCCTTCCGCAAAATTTTCCACGTTGTTGAGTGAAATCGCACCGTAAATAAGAATATTCGAAATAACTTTACCACAGCGCCACCTATCGGGTCCATTTATGCATACAAAAATTTCTTATGACGAAACATACATACATTCTGAATTGCAGTCAAATCTCACTGAAAATAATAATTTTGTTTATAACTTAACCCCAACGTCAGCTAGAGGGTTAAAGCTAAAAAAAAAACACAGAAGAGCTCGAAGCGAACCTATGGTGCGAATCTTAGCTCGACAGCTCTTATGGTTCCGGAGATCACTCGTTACAAACAAATGCACCAACGTTTTTATATACATACATACATATATAAAATTCTCGTGTCGCGGTCTCTGTAATTGAACTCCTCCGAAACGGCTTGACCGATTCTCATGAAATTTTGTGTGGATATTGGGTAGGTCTCAGGAACGAACAACAGGTATTTTTTTTGATATCTCAAGTGGGCGTGGCACTTATGGCTATCATAGTACTCCAGATATCTGATTTTAAAAGTTCACTTTGTATGGGGGGTACCCCTCCCAGTAGCCCTATTAAAAAAAAATAGACGTTGTCCGATTCTCAAACCTACCCAATATGCGCACAAAATTTCATGAGAATCGGTCGAGCCGTTTCGGCGGAATTTTACCACAAACACCGCGACAGAAGAATTTTATATATAAGACAAGTAAGAAAATTATAGTCGGTCTAGACCGACTGTACGATACCCTATACCATGCGTTTAGAGACCCTATCTCTCAGGCCCAACCAACTGGATATAGAAAATAAGCTTAAACCAAATTTGAGTGGGATTTTTATTAATTTTTTGGCTGCAGATATGAAAAAGTTCATATCGTATGCTATATCTATATAGGGACTAGGTCCAAAAATGGACCGATCCTGATCATGTTTGGTAAAGTCTCTTGTATTTTGCAAAAATATATACAAACAAAATTTGAGAAGAATCAGTGGAATATTTTTGTTTTTTAATAGATTTAAGTGAAGATCGGGAAGCAGATCCATATGGGGGTCAAAGGGATCATTTTTGGACTACTCATTAATGGATGTAACGAATGCATACAAACCCAATTTGAGTAAGATCTATATGACAATTTGGATCTTATGGCAATTTATGTCGATTTCATATGGGTAATTTGTATGGGGGCTAGGTCTGAACATGGACGGATTCTCACTAATTTCAATAGCGTTCATCCCATGGCCGATAAAAGTTCATATACCAAATTTCATCAAAATATATTCATATTTGCGACCTGCAGTTTGATTACAAGGTTTACATGGACACACAGACGGACGGACGGACGGACGGACGGACGGACGGACGGACATTGTTAAATCAACTCAGAAAGTGATTCTGATTCGATCGGTATAATTAAAGATGGGTCTAGGTCAAATATTTTTTGTTGTTACAAACAGCAGCACAAAGTCATTATACCCAAACCACATAGTGGTATAGGGTATAATTATTTATTATTATTATACCCTATACCACTATGTGGGTATAATTATTTATTATTATTATACCCTATACCACTATGTGGTTTGGGTATAATGACTTTGTGCTGCTGTTTGTAACAACCAAAAATATTTGACCTAGACCCATCTTTAATTATACCGATCGAATCAGAATCACTTTCTGAGTTGATTTAACAATGTCCGTCCGTCCGTCCGTCCGTCCGTCCGTCCGTCCGTCCGTCTGTGTGTCCATGTAAAGCTTGTAATCAAACTGCAGGTCGCAAATATGAATATATTTTGACGAAATTTGGTATATAAGCTTTTATCGGCCATGGGATGAACGCTATTGAAATTGGTGAGAATCGGTTCATGTTCAGACCTAGCCCCCATACAAATTACCCATATGAAATCGACATAAATTGCCATAAGATCCAAATTGTCATATAGATCTTACTCAAATTGGGTTTGTATGCGTTCATTACATCCACTAATGAGTAGTCCAAAAATGATCCCTTTGACCCCATATAGAGCTGCTTCCCGATCTTCACTTAAATCTATCAAAAAACAAAAATATTGCACAGATTTTTCTCAAATTTGGTTTGTATATATTTTTTCAAAATAAAAGTGACTTTACCAAATATTGTCAAGATCGGTCCATTTTTGGACCTAGTCCCTTTATAGATATAGCATCCGATATGAACTTTTTCATATCTGCAGCCAAAAAAATTAATAAAAATCCCACTCAAATTTGGTTTACGCTTATTTTCAATGTCCAGTTAGTTGGGCCTAAGAGATAGGGTTTCTAAACGCATGGTATAGGGTATCGTATAGTCGGTCTAGACCGACTATAATTTTCTTACTTGTTTATTAATAGATTTGTATAATTATGATATAAAAGTAAATTTATTTATTAAATTATTTACAATCTATATTTGGCGTAGCATTATTGCTGTTAGCCAGATTTGCATTTTTATTAAAAAACAGATAACTGTTCTAATTTTACTTGATTTTTTTTTTATTTTTATTTTTTTTTTTATTTATTTATATTTTTTTTTAATTTCAAATTCATTTAAAATAAGATTTCTGTACTTTATACATGTTTCTAAATATTTGTATAGCAAGTCGAAATTTGTGCCATTTAATATATTAAATACTTCGTCTTTACTAAGTGTATTCGAACCAAAATAAATATATCTATATTCTCTATATACTGGACATATGCCGATGAAGTGGAATGTATTTTCAGATTCGTGCATGTTACAAATTGAGCACATACCTGTATTACTTTTGAAATATCGTGCGTTAAGATTCAGTAAGCCACCTCTAGCCCTTATAATTAAACTGGTAGCTCGAGAGGAAACCTCAGCAGTGAGTTTAGGTGTTACATTATATTCAAGTTGTGAGTAAAGGTCGTGGAATTGTGAATTTGAAGCATTGAAAGCGAAATCATATGTGTCTTTTAATTTAAGTAGATGTATTAGTTCTTCCCAATATACACATAGAGGATTGTTGTTGTTTGGAGGACGAAACTGTAGCAGGTTACACAAATTTGATAACTCTTTTGCCCAGTATTCATTCAGTTCTATAACTTTTTCAGCCAATATTCCTGGAAGTCTATGGGGACTTAGAGATAAAACTTTGTTTATATAGCAAAAATTACAAAAGTTAATTTTTAGACTTGAAATAAACAAGGAATTCAGGCCAGTTTCCAAGTATAACATGTAGTTAGGGGTAATGGTTGGTAGGTATAACATTTTTTTAATGAAAAATCTAAATAATTTCTCCACAGCATCGTGTCTTTTATATTCCCAAACTTGAGCAGCATAAAACATTATCGATTGAGAGCTATCCTCAAAAATTTTTAATTTATTCTTTTTAGATATTTTGGGATTATTTATATATTTGGCCCAGGTGGAATTAATTGCTATTTTGGAAGCAGAAAGCTTATTTTGTAGATATTTATTAAAGGATAGGTTGTATGTTATATCCACGCCAAGATACATGTAGCTGTTTACAATTTCGATTTTTTCATTTTCATAATGCCATATTAAATCAGTTGAAATTCTTGGACCTTTTCGAAATATGACTATTTTCGATTTCGCCAAATTAACTTTTAGGCTCCAAATAGAACAACACCGTTGTAGAGCATCAATCATTTTTTGCAAACCACGAGGAGAGTTTGATAGTATAACAATATCATCTGCGTATAATAAAACTTTTATATTTACGTTTGCAATATTTAGTCCACCAGGTAAAAAATCGGGAAGATCGTTTATGTATAGGGAAAACAAAACAGGACTCAGAATGCAACCTTGCTTTACCCCACTCATTCAGAATATTATTTTCTGTTAGCCAGTATGAAATTCGATTCAACAAGGTGTTATTAAAAATTTTGCAGATAGTGTCTATTAAAGACAGGCTTCTATAATTTGTTGCTAAATTTGGATCGCCTTTTTAAATAATGGTATCAAAATGGATTGTTTGAAAAATGATGGTACTTTTTCCCAAAGAAAGATATTATTATTATAATATTATAAATTATATACATGATATTAAATGGAACAAAAAACTAAGTATTTTACTTTAAAACAGGGACTTTTAGAACAATCTTTTACGAGGCTATAGCTTCCCGGCAAACGGTTCCCCAGGTTATTGAGAGAAGCCCTGGAAGTGGCAGAAAATGGAATATACTGAGCCTAACAAGGTTAGAAAAATATTGCCACTTTCTGTGAAAATTTTGAAATATTTCGGGGAAAATAGCAGTTCAAAAATTATTTGCTTGGAGACTTTCATAAGAAAACTGAAAATGGTGGAATTACTCAAACCGTATAAAGTACAGTAGGTGCCGGTTTGAAGTTCCAGGAAGAATATATTGGCAAGTATGAATGATGCATTATGGACGTTGACACATTCATGCTTGGCAACTGCTCACAGCTATCTGGAATTAATTTTTGCTAGTCCGTGAATAATTTAAAGCACAAAAAATTTGCGTTCCCCAAAAAATTTGTTGTTTGGCTGGTTGTTTTAGTTGTGGGAAATTAACAGTTTATATATGACAACGGTTGCGATTTATACCGACTTATTCATTAAAGAATACTTGTAAAAGAGACTACTTTTTTCCTAAAGCAGCATGAGGTATCCACGTTTTTTGGCTGTTGAATGCTGCAAAAATAAATTCAAGTTAATATCGTACTAAGAGATGCGAATCCACCCAACTGGCTAGATCTAAGACCGATAACAATTATTTGGATCTTGAAAAAAGAGAGATGAAGAGCACATAGCAAGTCGCAAAAACTATCACAATTATTGCTCAAAAACCGTCTGGGTCCAATAAAAGTATAATTGAAATTACTAAAATATTTTAAATTTAGCAAAATAATGTATAAATAGCAGATCCCAGCCCACGAAATTCGAGCGAAAATTCTATGAAATTTTATTTTTTCATTTAATTATTTATTTGATAAGACCCTAAACCAACATGGCCAATTCACAATTAAACACTTTTTATTGTCGTTATTGTGGTTATTGGTTTATGTACAAAATTTTTTTTCAATTCAACACAGGGCTTTTTACAAACACATTAACTAATTTAATAAACACACACACAGTATTGTATAATTTTATGTATGTATTTAGCAACTTTAAATGTATTCTACTCCAAAAAAAATTTAAAAATGTATAAATATGTAAATGTGATGAATAGCTAAAAAGAAATATCTTTTAAATGAGCGATGTTTGGTCTAAATAGGATTTCAACTGACAAACTTACATCGGTCACAAGAAATCACCTTGTCTATTAATATTATAGATACATATGTTAATTTAAATAATATTCCTATAAATTATTTGTATTTTATTAAAATTGGTTATTTCGTTTAAAATCTGTTGTAATTTATTTATGTATCAATTTTTATGTGCGCAAATCTTAATTTCAACAAATCCGTTTTTTTAGGAGAAATGTGGAAATCTGTTTGATACCTTTTATACAATATATAGTTATATATGTATGGTAATACAGGGGCCAAATCACCGCATTCGATATCGAGTAAAATCAATCGATATCGAATAAATATTTTTGTTTAATATTTGAAGAAGACGGATAAACGCTAGACCACGATTCGGTTTTCTTCTTAACCAGAGGCCATAATTCTTCCACTGTGAGAAAGAAAAATTATTCTTAACATTTTATTTTGGGAAATAAAAAAATGATTTCGATCGAAAAATTTCGATATCGAATGCGGTGATTTGGCCCCTGTTACCATTTATCGATACTTTTAAAATTATATTTTTGCTCGACTAACCGACGAATCGGTTTATCGATATTGCAATCACTAATGTGTACTCTCTTACCCGCAACAGATAAACAAAGATCGTGACAAGAAACATTCTCGTCCAAAGTTTTGGCTCTTAGGTCTTTTTACCGATTATCGCTTGATATGTACTGGTATTATGTAGTAGATAGCAAATGTGTAGACATTGTAAAATGCCCTTATATTTTCTGGTTAAAATTAAATGAATTTTTTTAACCATCTGCCTTTAATGGCAACAAATTGTTAACAGCACGATGATGGCTAAATATATGTATGGGGAGATTGTGTACATGTATGTGTGCTACTGGACTTTAATCAGAAGTGACCCATTTTAAGTATACACACGTAGTATATTTTGCAATTAGTAGAATTTCACAAAAACAAAACCACACACACAGAAAATAGGGTTCGCAATTTTGTTTTGAACAAAATTTTTGAATGTTTTAAAGAATTTAAATTTATTATTTAAGTTTATTTTTGATTTTATACAAATTCCTTGTATTCTTCGATATTCGTAATGAAAAGTTTGCAGTTTTATGTAACGAAGATTCACTTTGCAACTCACTTTGATCACTATAACTTTTGAACGAAATAGCAGATTTTAAATTGGTAGCATCAAGTAAAAATTATTTCTTCTTATCCCAAAAACAAAATAACTACCTATGTAATTCCCAAAAAAACAAGATTTAGTGGTCCCTAAAAGCTTAACGTTTTATTCAGTCCCAATGAATTACCGCATTAATCCACTAAAATATGGTTAGGAAATTACTTCGATGAATTTCAGTTCAGAGCAAAAAAATTGAATCAAAAAACTAATCCCTTAGAAGATTGTTTATATGCTGCTTTTGGACCACACTGAATTCTAATTTTTTGCTTGACCGATAACTGGGTAATCAAGAATATAAAAATTAAGCATTATTTCGTATTAACGAAATTTGTATTGCGAACCCTAACAGAAAAATACAACTGTAGCAAGTATTACTAAATAAATACAAATACTCACACAACGCACACACACACTGTAAAAGCTAATTTAACTATGACGCAAACATGTTTGCAGTTTTGGCCAAAAATGTATTTAACGTTGTTACAACTAGACAACTGGATGATCACTCATTAGACTTGTTTCAAAAACAAAAGATTATGATTCCTCTTGAATTTCTCTATAGGAAGGCATAAGCACAATTTCCCATATGGGAAATTTAAATTTAAATTTAAATTTATTCTACTGCCAAATTCTTATTCAGCACAAAAAACCTATTTCAGTAACTGCCTTAAGATATCAGTGGACAAAATCTTGTAGGCCTGTGTTAATAGTCTTGTTTGTTTATTTCTCTTAAATAATGAAACCATCTCGAAGAAAAATCGTAGGAAAGAACGTGTTTATGATAAAAATAACTAGTTATTCATTTTTTTTTCATTTGTGGAAAATTTGTACTAGTTTACAAAATTGTACCGGTACACAGTGGTCAGAAAAGGAACGCTATGTTGGGGGCGATTGTAGTTAAGGATATAAGCTTTCAAAGTATAAATTTTGGAGATTTCATGTTAGAAAACTGGGTGAGTTACTGCAAACCAAAATTTATTTTTATACCCTATACCACTATGTGGTTTGGGTATAATGACTTTGTGCTGCTGTTTGCAACTATCAAAAATATTTGACCTAGACCCATCTTTTATTATACCGATCAACTCAGAATCACTTTCTGAGTCGTTTTAACGATGTCCGTCCGTCCGTCTGTGTGTCCATGTAAACCTTGTAATCAAACTACAGGTCGGAAATATAAATATATTTGAATGAAATTTGGTGTGTAAGCTTTCATCATCCATAGGATGAACGCTGTTGAAATTTGTGAAATTCGGTCCATGTTCAGACCTAGTACCCATACAAATGACCCCTATGAAATCGACATAAATTGGCATAAGATCCAAATTATCATATAGATCTTAGTCAAGTTGGGTTTGTATGTGTTTATTATATCCATTAATCAGTAGTCCAATAATGCCTAAAGGACAATTCTTAGTCATAGGCCCCATATAGATCTGCTTCCCGATCTTCACTTAAATCTATTAAAAAAACAAAAATGTTCCACAAATTTTCCTCAAATTTGGTTTGTATATATTTTTTCAAAATATAAGTGACTTTACCAAATATGGTCAGGATCGGGTTATTTTTCGACCTAGTCCCCATATAAATATAGCACCCGATATGAACTTTTTCATATCTGCAGCCAAAAAAAATAAAAACAATTCCTCTCAAATTTGGTTTATGCTTATTTTCTATATCCAGTTAGTTGGACCGAAGAGATAGGGTTTCTAAACCATGGTATGGGGTATCGTATGGTCGGTCTAGACCGACTATAATTATACCCTAACCACTATGTGGTTTGAGTATAATGACTTTGTGCTTCTGTTTGTAACTACCAAATTTGACCTAGACCCATCTTTTATTATACCGATCGAATCAGAATCACTTTCTGAGTCGTTATAGCGATGTCCGTCCGTCCGTCGTCCGTGCGTCCGCGTGTCCGTGCGTCTGTCCGTCCGTCCGTCCGTCCGTCTGTGTGTCCATGTAAACTTTGTAATCAAACTGCGGGTCGCAAATATTTTGATGAAATTTGGTATGTACGCTTTTATTGGCCATAGGATGAACGCTGTCGAAATTGGTGAAAATCGATCCATTTTCATACCTAGTCCCCATGCAAATGACCCCTATGAAATCGACATAAATTGCCATAAGATCCAAATTATCATATAGATCTTTGTAAAATTGGGTTTGTATATGTTTATTGTATCCATTAATCAGTAGTCCAAAAATAATCCCTATTGGACAATTCTTAGTCATAGGCTCCATATAGAGCTGCTTCCCGATCTTCACATAAATCTATCAAAAAAACAAAAATATTGCACAGATTTTTATCAAATTTGGTTTGTGTATATTTTTTCAAAATATAAGTGACATTACCAAATATGGTCAGGATCGGTCCATTTTTTGACCTAGTCCACATATAAATATAGCACCCGATATGAACTTTTTCATATCTGCAGCCAAAAAAATTATTAATAGCAATGCCACTCAAATTTGGTTTATGTTTATTTTCTATATCGAATTAGTTGGACCGTAGCGATAGGGTTTCTAAACCATGGTATAGGGTATCGTATGGTCGGTCTAGACCGACTATAATTTTCTTACTTCTTTTTCTTTATCTTGATGTTTGTTTGCTGAGTTTTCAGAAATAGCTCAAGAACCATTGATGATTTCTCATATCGTTCTTCACCAAATTAAGTTGGAATATTTTTATTGAATCAAGTCTTCAACAAATTGTAATTAAACATACAAATTTTTTTTTTTTTGTTTTTTTACATAGAAGAATGGAATGAGAAATCATCAATGGTTCTTGATTTACAGCTAAAAAAAAGGTCATATGGTCCCAACTATTTGCACGTTTCCCTCGGAATGTCTCACTCCCTCCAAACAAAGACCCCGAAAATGTTACTAGTTAGACCAAGTTGTAAGCATACAAATGTTATGTAGTTTTATCCAATTCAAAAATTAATAATACTATAAAAAAAAAATATTTGAAATTATATTTGGTACTAGCTGAACTCGGTCCGCGTTGCTGGCCCGAAGAAAATATCTGGTTTTATATTGCTAAATTTTAATACGAAGTGTCGGACAAATGTAAAGCACGAACTTCCCCGAAAGGGTTAGTAGATATATATATGTGCAGTGCCATGCCCCTCCTCCCACAAGCCAAAAATCAAATATCAGACTTCACAGTTTTACCCGCCAGGCTATTCTAAAGATTCCCTTAAAATCTTATTAAAATCGGTCCATCCGTTTTTATATATATATAGATGCCATTAGTGGTACAATAATAAAATTTAAGTTTGCTATACCCCTCCGCCCACAGACCAAAATACTAATTTTATTTCAGGATTTGTTTTGATATGTATGTATTTCAATTATGATAGGAATTTTTTAAACGAATGTAGTCAACTTCAATATATTTTGCACAATATATTTTGTTTCCCATATCGGCGTATATAAGCAAATAGTTTGATTTACCAATTGATCATGAGAGAAGAATGAATTTTCCAAATCCAGCATCAGACTTGCATTGACTAAACTTGATATTTTTTTGGCAATCAATGCCAGCCAAATTAGGCATTATATTGGGCGTCTAAATACAATTGGAAAATTTTTTGTAATCATCGTTATTCTACGGAATAATTTATGCTCTCCTTTAAATTGATAACTGTCGATTCAAAAATGTTCACCATAAATTGGTTATCCAACTTTCAACAGTGAAATATGTGGTGGAAGAAAAAAATCACTCCCTTATCATTATTTACCACAGTATCAATTGACGTCAATGAAAATTACAGAGATTCCAATATTCGCTCAGCTATCAAAAATATTCGTGTAAGATAACTAGCACCACCTGTAGGAAGCTTTTTTGATTATACCAAGGAATATGATTACATTTAAATTTAATATTTTTGAGCTTGAAACTGTTCATGCTCAAGATCAAATGTTTTTACTTTAAATAATAATGATAATGATATCACACGTAGTATCGTATGAGAAGTGCCACGCCTACTTATCCGATACCACCCATTATCAGCAAGGCTACTCAAACTACTAATCTGTGAAATCGCACAGTGTTGTTACTCTCCCTTTTCTATTATTCAAGATATCGAATATTGTAGAATATTGTAGATGTAAAGGAAGTGACACGCCGCCTCATCCGATCCCGCCCATTTTCGACACTGGTATACATATTAATCACAGATGATATCACATATTTTCAAAGCTGTCCCTCTCATATTATTCAAGATATATGATATTAAATATTTACTAGGTGTGGGAGATGCCCCGCCCACTTATCTGATCCAGTCAAATTTTGAGTCGGAACCATCTAGGGACCCAAAAAATTTAGTGCAGCCGTTTAGGACGAGATCAGCGACAAACTCGTGAACAGAAGAAATATATATGTAAAGAAAATTAAAAGAATGAAATACTCCCAAGATTTGGTGTAATACATGATTTTTTGCATACACAAGTAGTGCCAATTATGTACATTTTTTTATGGGTATATGAGTTTCTAGAAATATTATGGTCAGTTGAAACTCAACAGGTAAATAGTTTATACACCATTGAACATACAGATAAACTTATAAGAAAAACCTTATCATAAAATCCCAAAAAATATGTAATTTACATAGTGAGTGTGAATGAAAAATTATATATAAGGATGAATGCCACGTTTGCTCACAATCGAAAATAGACTTCATCGTGTGATTGATTTAGTAGCTGATGATTTTATTCGCTGGTTATATATAACTGTTGATGAAATATGGATTCACCACTTTACATCAGTCAAAGTAATGGAAAGCAAAAGAAAGCAAAATAGTGAAATCGTGTGGTGATGTTATGGCCACGCGTTGTTGGCTATGTATAGAGTTACTACTTAAAAATGGAAAAACAATAAACCATATGGGAATAAATCAAGAAAAAATGCCCCCTTTAGCGAAAACAAAAAAAGTAATATACTTGCCATTAAGCTCCTCAATAGTCTTTTTTACTTTATTTAAGGTTTTTGCGTTTATCAATTTTTATGCAGGTAAAAAACGTAAATAAAGAAATAATTTACGGGGAGAAGTTTTCGAACATTTGAAATATTAATTAAAACAAGTAAGAGTGTTAAATTCGGCTGTGCCGAATCTTTGATACCCTCCACCTCGGTTTGTGGCAATACTATTAACATAGCTCATGGTAGTTGTGTTCTTGTTATTGTTAATATGTATGAATCACATTTTTTTTGTGGCTTTTTTTATGTTGTTGTATGTTCAACCACTAAACTATTACAAGAAAACACTAGGTTTCATGTTTTTTTTAGAGGTATCTATAAACTTTTGTTCATTTCTCAGCGCAGAGGCTCCCGATTTACTCCGATTTCAATACCAACCTGGTGGGAATTATGGCAAATAATTTTTTCGTAACCTGACCTAAGTAAATGCTTTTTTTTTTGAATGAGCGTGATTTCAACAGACACACGGACAGACGGACAGACGGACAGACGGACAGACGGACAGACGGACATCGCTATATCGACTCGAGCTGTGATAAGGATCAAGAATATATATACTTTGTTGGGTCGGAAATTAGTTTTTCGATGCGTTACAAACGGAATGACAAACCTATATATACCCTCTGCCACTGAGATGTGGAGGGTATAAAAAGAAACTAAATTTGCTGTAAAATATTGCTAAAGTAAGTAAGATGCGGAATATCCCTTGCACTGTAAATCAATTTGGTCCTCAACCAAAATGACGCTTTTTAGCATTTCTTTTGAAGTTATTTTATGCTGACGGATTCTGCACTACAGTACTTCCTGCATATACAAATGCTCTACAGGATTATGATCAGGTGATCAAGGTAGTGATTTGAATAAATTTTTTGTATTGTGGAGCAACCACACATTGACATTGTGAGTTGTATATTTTCGAACCAAACATCTTCTCCAAGGTTTGGTCGTTGTGCTCTTTGTTTTAAATTTTATTCTAATTTGATCCAATATAAACTCATTAAATATGAGTTCATCAACCACGTTGCTTGTCATAGAACCCCAAACGATAATGCTATCGCAAAACTAACTTTTGTCCTTTAATGCTTTTAACTGAAAATAAAATACGTTCACTAAACTCTGGGGTCTTGTTTACATACTCATTTGCACATTTTTTTTTTCTGTTGACATCTAATGGATGTCTGTGCCGAAGGATTTTTTGGGGACACGATTTCGCCCTCAGTTTATTTGGAGGGTCCACCGGAATGAGGTTTTGATAAAATTGAATTGGCGGATTTATAGTTTGCACTGAGGAGTGGTCGAGCTATTTCACGAAAAGATAATCGTCGGCAACGATTTCTTTGAGTTTGGGACTCATCTCAAAACTTGGTTTCCAAAAGAAATGTAATTAAATCAAATGAACTTTGTCTTCTACTAAAATAAAATCGTCTACGTCCTTGTATAATTTGTGGGATTCTCCTAATTGTGAATTTACGAATAATTTTTCTGGCACTAATTCCATTAGTGCGTTTTTATACCCTATACCACTATGTGGTTTGGGTATAATGACTTTGTGCTGTTGCTTGTAGCTACCAAAAATATTTGACCTAGACCCATCTTTTATTATACCGATCGACTCAGAATCACTTTCTGAGTCGGTTTAACGATGGCCGTCCGTCCGTCTGTGTGTCCATGTAAACCTTGTAATCAAACTACAGGTCGCAACTATGAATATATTTTGATGAAATTTGGTATGTACGCTTTTATCGGCCGTAGGATGAACGCTATTGAAATTGGTGAAAATCGGTGCGTGTTCAGACTTAGTCCCCATACAAATGACCCCTATGAAATCGACATAAATTGCACTAAGATCCAAACTATCACATAGATCTTAGTCAAATTGGATTTGTATGTGTTTATTGTCTCCATTAATCAGTAGTCCAAAAAATCCCTGTAGGACAATTCTTAGTCAAAGGCCCCCTATAGAGCTGCTTCCCGATCTTCACTTAAATCTATCAAAAAACAAAAATATTGCACAGATTTTTCTCAAATTTGGTTTGTGTATATTTTTTCAAAATATAAATGACATTACCAAATATGGTCAGGATCGGTCCATTTTCGACCTAGTCCCCATATAAATATAGCACCCGATATGAACTTTTTCATATCTGCAGCCAAAAAAATTATTAACATGGCACTCAAATTTGGTTTATGCTTATTTTCTATATCCAAATAGTTGGATCGAAGAGGTAGGGTCTCTAAACCGTGGTATAGGGTATCATATAGTCGGTCTAGACCGACTATAATTTCTTACTTGTTTTATTTGATATATTTACATTAGTTTTACATATTTACAACAATTATTTCCGAAAAGAAGAGATTGATAAAACTGAAGAATTCCAGTTGAATTCCATATGTCCACACAGGTTTCAAAATAGTTTTATAGGGCAACACTTTGTTTTCAAGGGTTAAATCCGAGTTTTGGCCAAATAACCAATACACGCGTTTAGTTTTTATGTCTAAATGATTTCTTTTTGCCTATATATGTTTCCTCCATGTCAATCTTCTATCTAAATTCATCCCAAGGTACTTTACATAATCTGGTTTAGGAATTTCTTCACCATTAAAAAGCATTGAAGGACAATTACATTTTCTTAGAGTAAATGTGCTATACGTTGATTTTTCAGTATTTACACATATGTTCCATTTCTTCAACCAGGTACTAGTTTTATTTTGTTGTTTTTGTACCATTTTTGCAACCATAATATATCCAGTAACCGGTAAACATGAGATGAAAATTGTGTGGAACAGGGGGCCCAGCATGCCGCCCCATGGTATTCCTGCCATTATTTTAACATAAAAACATTGATTTTATAAATACCATTTAAGGACACAATGGAACGATGCAGTAAGATATTGTTTAAGTTTAAAGAGTAGACCTGGGTGCCAAACTCTGTCGAAAGCTTGCTTAACGTCTATAAATATCGCAGAGCAATACTCTTTCTTTTCTAGCGCATTTCTAACTACTTGAACTACTGTATGGTACTGTTCAGGAGTTCCATGTTTATACCGAAATCCAAATTGATGATCAGGTATATTATGTTTATTTAATACTAGCTGATCTGGCAAACGTTTATTTATAGTAAATAATTTTGTTGTTAATTATGATGATATGTATTTACCACGCCCACTGGTTTGACCCGCACCTTTTTCACATAATATCTTACACTAGTCTTGCGTGAACTTACACCTGTTTTCAAGACTATCGGGTTTATAGTACTCAAGATAATATTTTTTGTATGGGAGGTGCCACGCCCACTAACCCCATCCCGCTCATTTTTAGTACGACTACACACATTAATAACCAATTGAGGCGCAGAAAGTTTCAAGACTCTGACCAACATAGTACTCTAGATATATGACGAGGTCCACGCCCACTTTTTTGATCCCCGCATTTTTAGCCCCACTTCTCACATTACTAACTTATGTACTCCTACAAAGTTTTAGGATTCTTGCTATCATAGAGCTCCAGATATATGATGTTAAAATTTCATATATTAAAGAATACAGCCTATTTTACTTTGCCGATACAAACTTACACACTGTGAAAATTTCAAGAAGATCGGTTCTATGGTTTAGCCACCTATTAGTGTCAAATCCACAAACCCACAGACAAATTTTCGTCTATAATATTAATAGGCTAGGCAATTTCTTGTTACCAATGTTTTGTTCTACCGATTTGTCCCGATTTTGACCAAACGTATATTATTTGAAAGGTATTTCTTTTTAGCTAGATTTACAGATTTACACATTTTTAATTTTTTTTCTTTGTTTTCAGTAAATTGCATTTAAACTTGTTACTAAACCATACATAAAATTGTTAATGTGTTTGTTAATGAGTTTGTCTTCTTCATTCACAATAATGATAACCAAAATAGTGTTGGTTTGTGAATTGGCTAAGTTGAAAAATTAAGTTGCCTAGTAATTGCACTCGAATTTCGAGCGCTGGAATCTGCTAGTATATATAGATAGGCTGCATTCTACGTAAAAAGAGGCATTATAATATATTTGAATAAGTGGACTAAAGACTTATAGGTCTATAAAATTTGATATCATTTTCCGGCTTCCCAGGTTTTGGAACCATCATTATTTCTGCACATTTACATTGTTTCGGAAAGTGTTGAGTTAAAGATTACAGTTAATAAAATAAAAGCTTTTTGGGCACCGCTTTAATATCTTTGGCACATGTTTTATCATACCCGGATGAGTTTATTTCTTCTTCTACTTCAGAAGGAGATATATGCTTAATGGGCATGCTCCATTTGACATGGACTATCAAGAAATGAATTGTTAAATGAAAATGGTTGAAAGGTGGAGAAAATCCAACAGCTTTGTTTGAATCTGATTTTAGCCAGGTGTATTTCTTTTTGTTGGTCTTTTCAAATATTTTGTAGCATTCCACAGATTGTGCTCGTCAGTTTTTGGAGATTTGAGGTTTCTTAAGTAATAGTTGTGTTGTTCACTTTTAATATTAGCTAATCGTCGTTTAATATTCTTTTTATATAACAAAACAAGAAAAACATAAAAATTTGATTTTTTAATTAAATAAGCACATCTAACCGCATTTGGAGTGATGGACGACCGGGATCTTAATTAAGACAAATAAATCAAAATACTTAGGCTTTTAATAGAATGTTTTTCAATACTTCTTTGTAATTATTCTCAAAACTGAATTTTTTTTAATTAAAAAATTTCGACCAACCCTGGACATAAGGTGATTTCCAAAAATGTTAAGTTTTGACAAAAAAAATTAAGAAAGAAGTATATTTTTGGAAAAATTTTCCAATTTTTATGACCCCGCTTCATTCATTTTTAATTACCTGCTAATAATTAATTAACAATACTTTCTATATTAAAATTTAATGGCTAATAAGCTTGTGGTTATCTTTATTACCTGTTTTCAGTTATCTACTGAAAATTAAAGAAAAAGGACTTTGTTTCCTATTGACCGCAAACATATCGCAACTATTTTGTGCACAACTGTATTTGCACAAAAAAACGCAATAAAAAATTTAAGTTTAGTAATGTATGTAGCCATACGTATTTTCCTACAATTTGGATCATGTTAAATATTTAATTGATAACAAAATGGTCAACAGTTGTACGTTGCAAATTGCATAAGTAAATGTGTGTATATAAATGCACGATTGCACTAACACTCACTCACTCATTCACATCGAACACACATATTATCACACTACATATTCATAGTGCCGTTGGCGACGTTTGTTATCACACGTGTGAGTGAATTCTCCTTCAGGTGCATACATATTGATGATGATGATGATTGTTCTAGTAAAGTGCTGAAATGGGGAGTTGTTTTGAGTGCCTGTTGTAAATTTACATAGTATTTTATGGTAAAAAATGTAAATATTTATTTCTACTGCAATTCTCGTACCTACAGAACATTCTGTTATGTTATAACCTAAATGGCTTTCACCACAACCATTTATATATTCACTCACTGTTATTCACTCAGTATCACCATCTGTTGGATATGTGCCAAATAAAATAGAGGAAAGAAGTAAGCGAATAATAGTCCATCAAAACCGACTATATGATAACCTATAGCAAATGGGTTTGGATCCAATTTGAGGCTTATGTTATTTGTACATGGGAGCTAGGTCAAAAAATGGAATGATCATGACCACATTTAGTTTTGTTTTCTCAAAAGAATATATGAACCATAGATAAAAAAAAAACTAATGCAGTATTATATGGGAATTGTGCCACTAAGAATTGTCCACGTTTATTTTTGAACTAATGACCAATTTCAATAACGTTAAGTCTTATAGCCGATGAAAGCTTATATACCAAATTTGATTACAAAGTTTACACGGACAGACGGGCAAAAAGTGATTCCGGGTCGATCGGTGTAATAAAATTTAAGTCTAGGTCAAATATTTTTTTTAGTTACAAACATCAGCACAAACTCATTATACCCTGATTACATAGCGGTATAGGGTATAAAAAGTAAGTACTCCTACTATGCAATTGCAACTGGCAAATCTAATGTAAATTTACATATTCGAATGACTGTTTGTAATAGTGATTTTTTTAGTCTTCTGCATTAGTCTGTCGTATTTTTATGGTTATTAATGTTGTTGGGAAAATTAAGCCATTTTTTAGAATTGCTGTCTGTTTTCGAAGTGGTTAGGGAGGAAAAGGAAGCTCTAACAAATTTTATATCAAACTTATTAAGAAAGTATTTTGCCCATACCAAAGCCACTCCAAATATGAAGGTTTCGCTTAATTTGCTCTAAAGATAAATTGACAAGTTTTAGATAATGCACACAGAAAAAGGATTCATTGTGGCAACCAAATTTGTATCCAACCGAATTTTGGTAGTCATATGTATTACTGTATTCTGTTTTGAGTACCGAAATATATTGTCCAAAAAACCGTAGTTTAGACTGTATGAATTACCTCAATTAGTTGATGCTATTGAACTTAGTTTCTGTTTATTGATTGTCATAACAGGAATACCATATTTCAAAAGTGTAACAGTAGTATATATTAATCACTAAGGCCATTATTTTAGCGTGCCTTTAAAGTAAATGTCAGTAAAAGGTAACTTTTGCTAAAGTAAGCAATTAAGTTACCATTAACTGTTGTTCGTTGTTACCACTTCCCATTAAAATAAAATTAATATTTTTGATAATATGGCAACACCAAAGGAAACCCGGATCATTTCGTGGTCTTGAAGAGGGGGAATGTGGACCTAAAATGGATCCAAAATCGGCTAATGCAAAAAGTTTCTATATTGTTTCTAGATTAAATAAAATGTAAAAATGAATATCATAGCTGCTCGTCTTCGCTAGTTGTGCACATTTTTGTGTTCAAGGTATGTATGCACTTGCATGAAAAGCAGAATCGAATATTCAAGTACACATATTCAATCGGTTCATTCTTCTTAATTTCACAAAATTCGTTCATGAGTACAAAAAACACTTTAGCTTGACCGGGGACCAACGACGAGGACGTAGTGGTTACATGATTCCATTTTTTGTTTATTCTTTTATATATAGTAGCGTGTCCCGAATTACTCTTTTTTTAACTTGCCCCCCAAATGATGGGGATTCAGGACCCTTTTACGGGAAAAATAGCAAAAAATTTTTGAGCAAAAAACCAAATGGCTACCGGATCCTAAAGATTGCGATCCTAGTACATTTTGAAAAAAAAATAGTTTTGATTTTCAAAAAATTGACGCCAAAAGTAGCATAATACAGAGTACATTCCGGGAAAAATATTAATAATTAGTCTCAAAAGCTACGAAAAACAGAGCTTTCGTTAAAAATATTTTAAAAAAATGTTAAATGGCTTTCAATTATTTTTATACCCTATACGACTATGTGGTTTGGGTATAATGACTTTGTGCTGCTGTTTGTAACTACCAAAAATATTTGACCTAGACCCATTTTTTATTATACCGATCGAATCAGAATCACTATCTGATTCGATTTAACGATGTCTGTCCGTCCATCCGTCTGTATGTCCATGTAAAGCTTGTAATCAAACTGCAGGTCGCAAATATGAATATATTTTGACGAAATTTGGTATGTAAGCTTTTATCGGCCATGGGATGAACGCTATTGAAATTGGTGGGAATCGGTCCATGTTCAGACCTAGCCCCCATACAAATGGCCCCTATGAAATCGACTTAAATTGCCATAAGATACAAATTATCATATAAATCTTATTCAAATTGGGTTTGTGTGTGTTTATTACATCCATTAATCAGTAGTCCCAAAATGATCTATATGGGACAACTCTTAGTCATAGGCCCCATATAGAGCTGCTTCCCGATCTTCACTTAAATCTATCAAAAAACAAAAATATTGCACTGATTCTTCTCAAATTTTGTTTGTATATGTATAATTTTGCAAAATACAAGAGACCTTACCAAACATGGTCAGGATCGGTCCATTTTTGGGTCTAGTCCCCATATAGATATAACATCCGATATGAAATTTTTCATATCTGCAGCCAAAAAAATTAAGAAAAATCCCACTCAAATTTGGTTTATGCTTATTTTCTATATCCAGTTAGTTGGGTCTGAGAGTTAGGGTCTCTAAACGCATGGTATAGGGTATCATATAGTCGGTCTGGACCGATTTAGATATTGCAAAAAGTACAAACATAATAAAAATATTTGTTATTTTTATACTGGTTTAAAAATTTTATTAAATATTTTTACAAAGAAAAAAAAAAAAAACAAATAATTCATTATAAAAAAGCAACAATATATTTTTTTATTATAAAAACAAAACTAATTAACGATTATGCTAAAGCAAAAATAAATACAGTAGTTAACGATTTGAAAAAAAAAATGTTTTTTAAACTCAAAATCAGGTGTTATCTTTCCAGATTGAATTCTATTACGAATTAAGCCATTTCTTGATTCTGGACCTACTACACTAAGAGAAGCCTGCGTGACTGACTTGACGCACCTTTCTACGCTTTGTGTGTGGCATGGTAAATTGGGTAATTCTAAACAGTTATTTTTAAGCATTATTTTTAGATCCTTATCAGATGTTTTTAAAGAAATAGGTAATGTCGCAATTTTTTCAATCGATCATCTCCGTATAATCTTGTGCAAAAAAGCTTAAAACGGGCAAGTTAACTAATATCCTCTAGTTTTCGCAGCTTTTGAGACTAATTTAGCTTGAAAGAAGGAAAGAAAGAAAGAAAGAAAGAAAGAAAAAAACATATACTCACTTTCCATTTTTAAGATGCAACGCTGCACCAAAATTGCTCTACGGAAATTTTATTAATATTTTTCCCGGAATGTACTCTGTATTGCGCAACTTTCGCCGTTAATTTTTTGAAAATCAAAAATATTTTTTTTTTTTAAGTGCACTAGGATTGCAATCTTTAGGATCCGGTAGCCATCTGGTTTTTTGTCAACAAAATTTTTTGCTATTTTTCCCGTAAAAGGCTACTAAATTCCCATCAAGCATTTTCAAATTCGAAACAAAAAACGAAATCGGGACGCGCTAATATATCTTTATGTTTTTAAGTTAGAACAACTATGCATAACATACTTTTTAGTTTAAGTCCATGGATAAAAATTAATTTCAATTTAAATAATAAATATATTTAAAAAAAAATATTGAAATTAAAGATGAAGGGATGAATATTTAGTTACTGCTTTTAATAAATTGATTGAGTAAGTATCATTGATTGAGTAAGTCTCGGTGTACCGACTCTGCACTTTGTTCAGACCAATATCCTAAACCACGATTACTGTCGATGAACTGTAAACTTTCTTTTAAGTGTGAAAGAATAACATAAAACTATATCCAATTCTTCAATATGAGCATCAAATGAAGGTTCTACTTTGCCTGAGGTGAAGCAGCAATTTACGACCTTGTTCATTGCTTTGAAAGCTGCAATGTATGGCATAATTTTAAAAATACCTACATCCCTGAATATATCCGGATCTTCAAGTTTATCAGCTTCCTTGATTAGTTTCCTACATGCATTTCCTTCAAATGTATCACCGTGATAATTTTTTGAAATAAAGTTTAGTTTTTTAGGCCACAAAAAGCTTTTTCTTCGCCTAACAGTCGAACTAAACCTTTATAAAACAAATGGGTTGCGAATCCTATTAGAATATGCAGTTCAGAAAAGTCGCATTTTTGAAGAACATTGATATCGTAACTTTTATCAAAAAGAGATTGATTAATGGTGCAATGACACTCTTTACTGTACTGTTTATCTTGCCTTTTACTACAGTATTTTTCGTAATCTGCTCTTAAGTCTCCGTAAGTTTGAATTTTTTAGAACTTCCCGTTTCTGAGTTTTTAGATGCACCTCTTTAATCGTGTAAGGAAATAAAGCAATAAGGACAAGGAAGCATTGCTGTTGCAGTTTGTTGCCCAGTTACAATTAATAAAATTTTGAAATCTGCAACAAATTTAAATGGAATTCGATTAACTTTAGTTAACTCAAATAGAAGTTTAATATTTGCATGTGCTTCTTTTATTCCAGGAACTATACACAACAATATTAACTTACCTACACTAGACATCTTAGCTTTACTACTTAGACTTCCACCTTCAGAATACAGTTTTCTTCCTGCACAAAGCTGTTTTCATCAATTGTTTCGGGGGAATAATTGTCGAGTAATATAGTTATTTTAAAAAAGCCTTGACCCCCATCAGCCATGGCTTTAATAGTAACGTTTCCTACTATTTGCCTATGCTCAATAATATTCTCAAGAAGTTCTTCGGCAATAGAACAAACTACAGGTCGTAATTGTTTATCTTCCGCATTTTCACAATCAAATTCGTATGTACCTGTTTTACATAAATCTTTTAAAGTATTTGATTTTTCTGACATATGCTTAGAGTAATTTCCTGGAATAGACGTCCATCCAACATTACATCTAATATAATTAGTAAATTTTTTCATTATGTTTGTTGAAGCTCCTACTTTATTTCGAAAATTATGTAATCCTTCTTGATCAAATACAACTTTATCATCTTTAATTTTATTTACTGTAATTCTTGTATTTCGTCCGCCAGTAGATAACACCAAATCAATTTTTTCAAGTCTTCCGCTTACATCAGAATCAGATTCAAATTTATTTTTTATTACGCGTGTCACAATTTGCTGTTGTACTTTATCAGGAAATTTTTCGACAATTTTCATCACATTATCTTTAAAATTTTTACATAAATGATTAATAACCTTACCGATTTCTTGGAAACATTTAGTACATAGCTAAATGGATTCTACGGAATCGTTTTGTGTCGCTGTTTGTGATTCATGAAATCTATTTCCTTGTTTAACTCTCACATATATAACAAGTACAGAATCCTTTATTTGAACGAGTGATTGTTCCTACTACTAATTGATTATAATCAGGTATACTTGGCAGCTGCCAATTATAAATTTGCTTTTCAAAATCAATTAAAGTTAAATAACAAGATCTGCATATGCTCAAAGGATAGTTTTCATCTGTTAAATCAAAATCCTTTGATATAAACTTTTTTTATAAGATTTTCAATAAGCTCAGTTATTAAAAATTTCGCTGGCTTAATTTTACCAACGCGATTTTTCTACCACACGGTAGAAATGTATTTCAGAAATTATCAAATGTATTTCAGAAAATATCAATTGAATTTCAAAAAATATCTATTGAAATTCAGAATTAGTTATTTGAAGTCGCAGAAAATGTTTAGCAATATTTGGATTTATTTTTTATGCACTGGAAAATAAACTATCAAGGGCGGCCTTTTAATCGAAAGAAGATGAGGACTTCATTTGTTAATAAGCTACAATATAAACCCAGGATAGAATTTTGACCGATTTTGAAGTTATCATTTTGAAGAAAAACACGTATATAACGTCACATAAAATGCAAAAGGCCTTAACTAACAAAAAGTTCAAATTTGACTTTTGTATTGTAGTTACGGCCTTTTACTTAAAAACTACTATTTTACCATAAATTTGTTTTCATAAATAAAAATCCATCTTTATTTATCAGCTCGATTCTAAAATTTGAGTATTAAGTTTAAAGTAGTTTTTGTTTTATGATGTTTTTTGCTTCTCCTGTAAAAAACAAGTGAGATATACGATACCCTATACAATGGTTTGGGGACTCCATCTCTTCGGTCCAACTAATTGGAAATAGAAAATAAGCATAAACAAAATTTGAGTGGCATTGATTGTTATTAATTTTTCTGGCTGCAGATATGAAAAAGGATGCTATATTTATTTGGGGACTAGGTCGTAAAATGGACCCATCCTGACCATATTTGGTAAAGTCACTTATATTTTAAAAAAATATATGCAAACCAAATTTGAGAAAAATTTGTGCAATATTTTTGGTTTTTGATAGATTTAAGTGAAAATCGGGAAGCAGCTTTATATGGGGGCTATGAAAAAGAATTGGCGTATGGGGTTTATTTTTGGATAACTTATAAATGAATGTAATCAACAGGCAAAAACCCAATTTACCCAGCTCTATATGATAATTTGGATCTTATGGCAATTTAAGTCGATTTCATAGGGGTCATTTGTTTGGGGACTAGGTCTGAACATGGACCGAACTTTACCAATTTCAATGCCGTCCATTCTATGGCCGATAGAAGCTTATGTACCTAATTTCATTAAACTATATTCATATTTGCGACCTGTAGTTTGATTACAATGTTTACATGGACACACAGACGGATAGACGACGGACGGACAGACGGACAGACGGACAGAAGGACGGACATCGCTAAGTAGACTCAGAAAGTGATTCTAAGTCAATCGGTATAATAAAAGATGGGTCTAGGTCTAATATTTTTAGTAGTTACAAACAGCAGCACAAAGTCATTATATCCAAACCATATAGTGGTATAGGGTATAACAAAACAAGTAAGAAAATTATAGTCGGTCTAGACCGACTATACGATACCCTATACCATGCGTTTAGAAACCATATCTCTTAGGCCCAACTAACTGGACATTGAAAATAAGCAAAAACCAAATTTGAGTGGGATTTTTATTAATTTTTTTGGCCGCAGATATGAAAAAGTTCATATCGGATGCTATATCTATAAAGGGACTAGGTCCAAAAATGGACCGATCCTGATAATGTTTGGTAAAGTCTCTTGTATTTTGCAAAAATATGTACAAACAAAATTTGAGAAGAATCAGTGCAATATTTTTGTTTTTAAATAGATTTAAGTGAAGATCGGGAAGCAGCTCTATATGGGGTCAAAGGGATCATTTTTTGACTACTCATTAGTGGATGTAATGAACGCATACAAACCCAATTTGAGTAAGATCTATATGACAATTTGGATCTTATGGCAATTTATGTCGATTTCATATGGGTAATTTGTATGGGGGCTAGGTCTGAACATGGACCGATTCTCACCAATTTCAACAGCGTTCATCCCATGGCTGGCAAAAGCTTATATACCAAATTTCATCAAAATATATTCATATTTGCGACCTGCAGTTTGATTACAAGCTTTACATGGACACACAGACGGACGGACGGACGGACGGACATTGTTAAATCAACTCAGAAAGTGATTCTGATTCGATCGGTATAATTAAAGATGGGTCTAGGTCAAATATTTTTGGTTGTTTCAAACAGCAGCACAAAGTCATTATACCCAAACCACATAGTGGTATAGGGTATAATTATTAGTTACGGCCCTTTGCATTTTAGGTGACGATATGTAATTTTCAAGAAATATTACAAAACCAGTGTTATATTTAAGGTGTGTTTACACTATGTGTATTTTCCATATGTAAATTCAGTTTTACGATCCATAAGTAATTTCGTGTGTGTGTCAATATTGCCGTTTTAATACGATTCATAATTTTTGCGTCCAAACGTACATATGTATTTCCGTGTGACATAACCTCTAAATGTAAACAACAGCTGATTTAAGTTGTGAATTTACAAAAATTTATTGTTAAAAATAAAGTTATATATTTTTTAATTGTTAATTAATATTAAATAATTTATTTTTCTTTCAATATTAATCTTCACAATTTACTCTGTTTTTCTTTCACCACAAGCAGTGTTGTATTTTCACATGTTTGTCATTCCAAAATAGAACCTGCTCTAATTGAAAAATTTACATATGTCTTGCCAGAAATATTGTATATAAACAATGTTTGAAAGAGTTCACACTATGTGTATAAATTGCACGTGCTAAAAAAATAAGAAAAACACAAGCAAAACACATAGTGTGAACGCAGCTTTAAAAAAATAGGTTTTTATATAGCGTTCTGACTACTTTTCTGAGACTCAATTGATATTTTCTGAAATTCAATTCATATTTTCTAAGTAAATTTAATAATTTCTGAATTATATTCGATGTTTTCTGAAATACATTTGATATTTTCTGAAATACATTTGATAATTTCAGAAATGCATTTTATGTTTTCTGAAATACATTTGATCTTTTCTGAAATATATTAGATAATGCTGAAGTTTATAGAAATTCATCTAAAATTTTCTGAAATACATTTTATGGTTTCTGAAATACATTTGATAATTTCTGAAATACATATGATGTTTTCTGAAATATAGTTGACATTTTCTGAAATACATTTGATAATTGCTGAAATACATTTGATAATTTCGGAAATACATTTGAAATTTTCTGAAATACATTTGATAACTTCTGATAACTCAATTGATATTTTCTCAAATTCAATTGATATTTTCTCAAATAAAAATGATACTTTCTGAAAATCAATTGATGCTTTCTGAAATAAAATTAATTACTACTGAAAATCAATTGATTTTTTCTGAAATTCAATTGATGCTTTCTGAAATTAAATTGATGTTTCCTAAAATTCAATTGATAATTTCTGAAAATCAATTAATGATTTCTGAAATATAATTGATACTTTCTGATATATAATTAATATTTTCTGAAAACCAATTAATGTTTTCTGAAAATTCAATTGTTTTCAAATGTTTTCTGAAATACAATTGGAAAAGGTGTACTCATTAAAAAACACCTAAGTTTATTTTTGACTTCTTCAAAGTTTTCCTAGTATTTAGCTTTTTAAACTCACAGCACACCTAGCAGTTCTGCTTATTAAAAAAGTTCTGTCAATAGAAAATATATACTTGAATATTAAAAAAAACAACTCAGTAACTTTGTGAACATGTTAAACTCACAGCACACCTAGCGGTGATTTGTGATTTTGCTAAACAGACAACGAACTCGGCGGTTCTGCTTACTAAATACACCAATACACTTACATATACCTCACACCGATTTTCCCTTACGCTTTTTTTGTGATTGTATTGTGAAATTGGATTTTACCCCCCTGAGCGCATAGATGTGTACACATCAAAATTGTGTGTTTAGAACTAATCGAGATTAGATGCGTTTTAAAATGGTACTAACTGATCTTTTTCAAATGAGTACACTATTAGCACGATCAATCTACATTTTTTCAGCACTAAACGTTTGATTTTCTTGTTGTGTTGTTAATCAGTTTATGTTTTCTCTAGTCGGGGCGTTGCTTGTCTTCAACACTTTCTTTGCCTTACTGGAACTCTTTGTACTTCTTGACAACATATTTTCTCGATATATCCTATTTAGTACTGTTGACTTTTGAGATTTACTTTACCAAACTAATTATCTTATAGTTTGACTTTTGATCCATTTGTTATATTTTAACACCTTCCATTTTTGAGCGTTTGTAATATTTTTTCACTTATAAGGCCGCAAATTTCGGAATATATAAAAGCCAGAGGCTTCAAATTTTGAATGTACCTTAGTTATCAATGATGCAATATTTGCCACTACTTTTAAATAAATTCTGAGTGGTGATTGTAAATAGCATCAAATTTCGAAATAATAGTGGTCGATTAGTGTAACTTAAAATATTTTCATTTTATCTAAACTGTCTTTCTATATTGGTAAGTTAGGGCTAAAGAGGCCCATTTTTTGGTATTTCCACTAATATGAATTATTTGGGGGATTTTACCTTAAAGAGTGATGGAAATATTGTTCTTTAGGAAATATTGTTCTTTAGCTTCAGCGTAATAATTCATCTGACCATACATCATAAAATGTATACCATTTGAGATATTTATTACAGAATACTATTTACAAATGGCTCATAAATAAAATCAAACACAACTGTAACAACAACTTCATCATAATCATTGACTAAAAAATATATATACTCGTAACTGCATTTACTGATATACAATACATAATGGAAAATAGTGCATAAATTAAAAGTAAATGCTTTTTGATTATGACAAACAAAAGTATGACAATAAATAACGCTGATGCTGACCATAACAGTGATGCTGATGCTGATGTTGCTGTTGCTGTTGACTATAAACTGTGTAGTGATGAGACAATAGGGTTGGTTGTTAATGTGTCATATTTTTAACATACACAACCACAATCAGACAAACAAATACTGCTTCATCATCCATGTTAAGTACTTAATTTATTAGCAAAGCCATGTTGTTAATTTACCAAAAATAAAACCTAAAATACAACAGCAAAACATTAACTGTAGCAGGATTATTATCATTAAATAATAGCATTTTGGGAATACGTTGAAATGAAAAAGAGTGTAATTACAGCAACAAAGCGTATAAATAACACATTCATGCACAAAAATTGATTACACACATATGTATGTTTTACGCACCGTGTGTGTTTGTGATTTTCCTATGTGTCATAATGAAAACACATACTCGCATATCGACATAAATTGGCTACAGCGCATTGTTGAAGTATAACACAATTTTCAACAATCGAAATTAAATAATGTGTGTATAAAGATAAAGAGGAATGAATATATGAAATGAGTTATAAACAAAACAAAAAATATATAACGCCCATTGTATGAAAGATTGCCGGAAATCAGTACGAGTGTCCTTTTAATTTTTCAAATCTATAATATTAATAGGCAATGCGTTTTCTTGTGACCGATGTAAGTTTTACAGCTTTACTCCGATTTTGACAAAAAATTTATTATTTGAAATGTATTTCTTTGTTGCTGTTTACCAGATTTACAGATTTTCATCGTCTGGAACATTTTTGTGGAGTTATGATCGTTTAAAGTTGCTACAATGCTATGTGTGTATTTATTAAATTTGTTAATGTGTTTGTGTTAATGCGTTGAGTTTGTTTTCTTCATTTAAAATGAGCTGAATTGTGATGCATACCTTTAGGGTTAAATGAAAAAATAAAATTTCCTAGAATTTGCACTCGAATTTCCAGTGCTGGAATCTGCTAGTACATATAGTTCAGCTTTAATGCACTTATAAGCGATATGGTATTATTACTAACAAGGACCTGGGTAGTTCGCTGTATGTTGGATATGTGAGAGAAGAGACAAAGTTAACGAACATGTCTTCCACTTGAGGTAGAGGAGATGGGTTTCAAGGTATTCAGTAGGAAATTTAGTAATAAGTTAACCACATTCCTGAGGCCTCATACGGCATTAACTTCATAAATCATAAAAACTTTTCACATAAGCCGGCCTATATTATTTTTTTTTAGCGAAAACACATTTGAGCTTTTAATTCAGAGTACATGAGGAATATGTAGGGTAAGCAATACTTTACTTTTAAAGATTTCCACCAAAGTAATACGGAAGATTTACGAATTCAGTTTTTATCTCTTCTTTAATAAATTTCCTATTTGTACGAGAGTTGCGGTTTATAGTTTGGAATTGGGCAACCCTAGAGCTGCTATCTTTCAACTGACGTTTCTATAATAAAGTTTGACATTTTTGAAAATATATGTAATCAGAACGTTTTGACGTAAGAACCCTATTTGTGTTGTTTTCACTAACTTGAAAAATTCATGACGGGAAAAAATAGAATTAAATCGTAAATATTTCCGTGCGATTGTTTTTTAAATCAACAACAGTGCATCGATGAACTTTATTTGGCGATAAAGCACCTTCAAAGACCAGTGTTTATCAGTATTTTACTGAATTCAATATTAGCCGTAGTTGGCTCAACGGTCTCGAGAAGGTCTTCCAAAATCGGCCGTTGTTCTGAGAAACACTGATTCTGAGCGTGAACTACTACTAGAAGATCGTCATGTAACTTATCGTAAGTTTGAGGCAACCTTGGACCAGCATACATACAATGCATGAACATTTGGCTGTAAAAAAGATTTGTTCACGTTGGATCCCACATAAATTGACGATCCTTTAAAAAAATGCTCGTGTCAGTTGGTCGCAAGAAATGCCCCAGAAATACGATCGCTGTCTCAGTTGTGCAACGTAGAACGGTTAATTCTGAATAGTACACGACCAGAACTCTTCGTAGATATAAGTAAACAAATTGCTGGAGACTAATCATTCTCCACCATGACAATGCAAGCTCGCACACATCGGCTCAGACAAGGGATAGTCCTGATTTGGCAACCAATGACTTCTTTTTATTACCGAGTTTAAAAAATAAATTGCGAGGTCAACGTTTTGCCGCACTTGATGAAGCGGTTGATGCGTTAAAAATGTTTGTTTTGGAAGTACCTCAATCGGAATGGAAAAAGTGCTTCGAAAATTGCTTCACACGTATGCAAAAGTATATTGATCTTCATGCAGAATATTTTGAAAAACACTTAAGCCATTTTCGATGATAAATATTTATTTTTTTCCCTAATCTCGAAATATCAAAGGCAACACTCGTATTTCACATGAAATAATTATATTATTAAATTTGAATTTTATTAATATTTGAAAAAGTTATACACGAAAAAATTATTTTAAAAATTGGAGGTTAATATGGAATACACTAGTTGAGAAATTCTGAAGACTTTATGCCAGTGAAACGTTGATAAAAGACCGAAATCGCCGCTTGCATTAAAAAAAATGATAAAGAGTAGTTATGCTAACATTAAACGATTTTTAGATTAGTTCAGACCCCATTTAACCCTCCGATAACTGAGTCTTCCGTTGGCCTTAAAATAGTGAAAAGTTCCACAGGGATATATAACAAATTGTGTGTTATTTTGTTTGATTTACCTCATGACGACGAAACTTCTCAGAGCAAATCATTCCTTTGAGTGGATAAAATGATTTCGAATCGCAGAGGATTAGTGGATATTACAACTTCTCGCATGTTTTCCGAATTCTATTTTTGAATTAAAACTCTTTTTAATCATGTTAATATGTAACAATGTAATAAACTTAGCAACTAACAATTAATAATAACTCTGCATCGACTATATATCACCCTACAGCATGGTAATCCAGATTACCCGATTACCAACAAAATTTAACAAAAATATTTATAAAAAATATAAAAATAATGAAACATTTTAAAAAATTAAAATTATTTTTTATTTTTAAAGATCATTTTCAAATATACTCAATATAATACGTCTGTTTCCGAAGAAACTGATAACTAACGACTTCGATTATCTTCATAAATATACATGTAGGCAACGATACCAATTTAGCGCTTTACGTATTTAAACAACTTCCCTCCAAATTTAAACTTTTGTCAAAGCGACTCAGAATAGGTTCTCTTATTCGTCAGTAGAAATTGTATCACAAGATATACTTATAAGTTGATTAACAAAGAATCCGATACGCTGAGAAAAAAAAAATTCCAACTAGATGGTTCGGGCTGAAAACTTATTTTAACGTTGTTAATAAAAAAACTACCGCGTTGCTGGATAATACAATAATGTACGCATACGTTTTTGTATTAAAAATGAAATCTTATAGAAAGAATTGACATTCTCTGAAAAAGAAGTGCAAAAAACATACGTTTTTTAAAGTGAAAACATTAAAAAAGAAAAAAATTTACTGTAGCGACATTTTTAGTATTGCGATTTTCACAAAAAATTAATAAAGAATTCCCAACACGTGAACATGCAACATACTGTTGACCGTGTGAAAATACAGGAACTTCTAAATTTAAGCCGCAAGCATGCAACGACCGACCTTGGGCTTTATTAATAGTTATTGCAAAAGCCAAACGAACGGAAAACTGAAATCGTTTAAATTCAAATGGCATTTCAGTGGGAGTCATTGAGGTTCCCTGTAAATATTGTTGCTTAAATTACATAATTTATTAATTTCTTGACTGCAAGTTTTGTTCCGTTGCATGTATTTGGTGGATGTATATTACGAAGCTTAATCATTGCAGATCCAATTCTCAATTAGAAATTATGCTGTGGCATTCCAGGCAAATCAAGAGCTTTTTTTTTTTAGTTTAGTTTATTTTTATTTGTGTTTGAGAGTTCAAAAATTCAGTTGGATAATGTAGTACGTCTTCTTTGTTATTCAAATTATCAACAGATTTTTATGTGCTCAATTCGCTAACTATTTGATGTTGAATCATGAAAGTCAAATACTTATTTTTTTTTTCTACCAATATAACCCTTTCACTTAATCAAGCATGATATTGGTGGCGAGTTTTAATATTTTAACATGTCTCCTCAAATACGCATTTAATTCATCAGCTGGTATTGACCTTGAGATAACAGGTAGTGTTTGTCTAAAGTCTCCTTAGTTACCACGGAAATCTCCCACTGTTCGATCCAAAACTTTAATTGATTTCTAGTGTGTCATTGTGCATTCATCCTACAACAAATAAAATAAATTGCATGATGGTGTTTAAATTATCGTTATATTCTAGAGAAATTTATCCTACCATCATCCAATAAAGTCGCTGCAATTCCAGAAGATGTTAATGTCAAAGCAATTCTACCACGTGCTCGTGCAATTGCTAAAATTACACAAGGGAACAAAATTGAACTTTTTTTGTGTTGATTTGAAATTTATAGCAAATTTTTACTAATTTGAGGTCGCTTTTTTCAAATCTGCACTTGGTTTTTTTCTATCAGCTCGACTTTTCGAGATATACCGTTATGTTCAAAATTAAGGCACTTCCGCTACATATATTGGAATAACTTGAAAACGGTTCACCATATTAAATTAAAAAAAAAATCCGAAACTCGCAAACAATATTCTCTTAAAGCCGTGCTTACTTTGTTTTTAAATTTTCCAAGTAGTTTTAGAGATATCGTTCAAGTTTTGAAAAAAAAATTAAAATTTTTAAAAAAAAAACATTTTTTTTGTTCTTTAAAAATTCCTAAAAAATAAAAATGGGACAAAAATCACAGTTTTGGTCTACAAACAGTTAGTTAAATATATTTCGAATAAAATGAGCTTTATTTCATTGCAATCGGTGCACAACTTTTGATTTTGTTCACGATTTACTGAATTGATATAAATCGCGATTTCCATACAAAAATAACATTTTCTAATATGTAAGTGTTTGTATGTAATAATTTAGTTTTTTATGATTCTAAGAATTAAAAAAATTAAGTAATAAAAAAAGATTATTTCATTTTTATGGTCAGCTATACTTTTTAATTTAACACAAAAAGAGAATTTTAAAGAAAAATAAAAAATTTTAATACACAAATATTACAATGTAATTACAACTCATCGAAAAATTTTCTTTTATAAGATTTTCTTAAATAACCTTGTTTAGAGGGATTTGTTTTAATGCTCCAGCAATAGTCCGCCATCATATGCTTATCCCAGTGACCCTGGTACCGCTCCTCCATACTGCGGATATCTTGATGGAAACTTTCACCTTGTTCTTCACTGAAGTCTCCAAGATTTTCAGGGAAACAATCCAAATGACTGTGTAGGTAGTGCACCTTAATGCTCATATTACAACCAAGCTGCTTGAAATGTGACAACATGTTATCCACGTGGTCCGAATAGTGCTCACCCTTTTTGTTTCCCAGGAAATTGCGCACTATCCAAACAAATTCATTCCAAGCATTTCTTTCAATATCTGTCATGGAATTACTAAAATTTTCATCATTGATTAATTTTTTGATTTGAGGGCTTTTTGAGGAACTTTTTACTGATATATCTAAAACAATCACCGTCCTTGTTGAGAGCTTTGACAAATTGTTTCATAAGTCCTAGCTTGATATGGAGAGGTGGCAGTATTATGCGATCCCTGAGCACAAGTGGTTGATTAACTATATTGTGGTTTCCTGGAACCATAGCTTCCCTCGAAGGCCAGTCTTTCTTACTCCAGTGTTCAGATCTGGCTCTGCTATCCCATAAACAAATGAAACACGGATATTTTGTGTAGCCACCTTGTTGGCCTAGAAGAAAATTCACCATTTTTAGATCCACACAAATTAGCCAGCGGTGTTCGTTGTACTTTATTTTATTTATAACTGAGGCAATTGTAGAATATTCTTCTTTAGCTTTAGTTGAATGTGCAATGGGCAACGAACCCAATTTATTACCGTTATGCAGAAGTACACATTTTAGGCTGCGTTTAGAAGAATCTATAAATAGTCGCCAGTCATTTGGATTATACTCCTCTAATCCCATCGCTGTTACTAAACCAGGAACATCTGACCAATAAACAAATTCATCGTCTTCGGAAAAGAATGGAAGTAAGTTTTTTTTCTCTGTTACGGTAGTATGAAATTGTTGTTCCTTGGGTTAACAGATTTCTTTGCTTTAATCGAGAAGCAAGAATTTCAGATGCTTTTTTAGAAAGTCCAAGGTCTCTCACTAAATCACTAAGCTCCTCCTGATTAAATTGCTCGCGTTCAGAAGAAATATCTAAATGCAAGTCATCTGATCCAAATTCAGAAATTGGTGAAGGAACATTTTGTCGTAAGTCGTGGAAATTGTGTGTAGATGTAGATGGTTGTGGTTCTGAATCCTCACTAGAGTACAGGACTGGTTGGGTAATAGACAACACGTTAGGATAAATCCATTTAGACCGGTTTGTTTTATTAATGCCTGTTATGTTGACAGCGCAAAAATAACAATCATCATACTGATTCGAAGGTTCCCGCCAGATCATTGGTGTTTTATACTTGAAGTGGGTTCGTTGCTTGTTTGCCCATAACCTTAAATACTCTACACAGTTTTTACATACAGTATTAGGAATCCAGTACTTGTCACGGGTTTCCATGGTAAATCCGAAGTAGTCAAAATAAATTTTTTTAATAAAATCTGACACACTTTTTCTATTTTTTATAAACGTGTATTCGCCACATATGTTACAAAAATAGTTGGGATTGATTTTACAGGTGTTTCTTGACGTAGCCATTGCACAATTTTGAAGTATATATCAAAGTAACACAATTTTCAATAAATAACACACGGGAACAAAATTGAACTTTTTTGTGTTGACTGATTAAATGTTCAATGTAAAATGATTTATATTTTTTGTCGTTATACTTTTCGCTTTCGTAAACACTAGTTGAATGAGAAAAATTGGTTGAATGAACCCATATAAATACTTAGTAGTTTTTTACTGAAGTACCAAAAAAAATTATATCCACAATTTTATTGACAGTCACTTATGAATGAACACATGTGTTCAGGGGAATTCCTTTAAAAAATCATCCGTTACCAACGGTAAACCACACATCAATAAAAACAAGTGGACTTTTCTTTTTTCTCTTTAATTGACTGTGAACTGACTAGGTGTCATAAAGGGACAATAAAATTTATAGGCGTTATGAGTTTGCTACCGCAACCATAAAAATGAAATAATCTTTTTTTATTACTTAATTTTTTTAATTCTTAGAATCATAAAAAACTAACTTATTACATACAAACACTTACATATTAGAAAATGTTATTTTTGTATGGAAATCGCGATTTATATCAATTCAGTAAATCGTGAACAAAATCAAAAGTTGTGCACCGATTGCAATGGAATAAAGCTCATTTTATTCAAAATATATTTAACTAACTGTTTGTAGACCAAAACTGTGATTTTTGTCCCATTTTTATTTTTTAGGAATTTTTAAAGAACAAAAAAAATGTTTTTTTTAAAAAAATTTTAATTTTTTTTTCAAAACTTGAACGATATCTCTAAAACTACTTGGAAAATTTAAAAACAAAGTAAGCACGGCTTTAAGAGAATATTGTTTGCGAGTTTCGGATTTTTTTTTTAAATTTAATATGGTGAACTGTTTTCAAGTTATTCCAATATATGTAGCGGAAGTGCCTTAATTTTGAACATAACGGTATATCTCGAAAAGTCGAGCTGATAGAAAAAAACCAAGGGCAGATTTGGATTCAGCGTCCCAAATAACCTTAAAAACAATATTCAGTTCTTAATCAACAGAACCATTGTTCCCTTGTGTTATAGTTAACAAAAGGTCTTGCCAGTACCACCAGGTGCACCCAAAAAGTACATTCCGCCATTATAATTATCAATTTCTTGCATGATTGGTTCATAAGCCAATTTTTGGTTCTGATTTAATTTAGGAATATTTTCTTGAACATAATTTCTCAATACATTTGGATTGAAATTCTGTTTTCAGAAAAAATGGTGATTAAAAATATCAATTCGTGTACGATACCATCACCACTATAGCCAACAGAGCCAAAGCTTTACTCCTCATTCCTAAACATAAATCCTCAATCAATATCAATGCCTCATTATATATTTCCCCTGTATAAATCAAATGAATATTACCAGTTAAAAATTAATTATAAAATTCCATGAACTGCTTCTATTAAAATAAATTCTCTTCATACATATAAAATTAAATAAAATTTTATATTAAATATTATACATATACGAGAACTTTAAACGTTTCATTAAATATTAACTGATTTCAAATGGACAATGTATGTATACGTTTTTTTTTAATTAATAAAAATAATTTTATGTTTTTACAAAAATATAATTAGCTTGTAAAAAGTTGGCATCGATATGTCAGTGTATATAAAATTAAATTTGCGAAATAATCATTAGTTTTCGAAATAACGGGATGCTCCACATTACTCGATAATCCACACTGCTGAACTTACTCTATATCAAGAATTCAAACAGTCTTTTTAAATGAATTTCTTAAAATGAAGTTTAAACAGACGTATGATTTATTAGATCTATAGTATTAATATGCTAGGCGATTTCTTGTGACCGATGCTTTGTTCTACCGTTTTATCCTGATTTTGACCAAACGTATATTATTTGAAAGGTATTTCTTTTTAGCTGTTCACCAGATTTACAGATTTAAACATTTTTTCCTTTATTTTGTGTAAATTGCATTTAAAGTTGCTACTAACACATACATAAAATTATAAATATGCTATGTGTGTGTTTATTAAATTTGTTAATGTGTTTGTTAATGAGTTTGTTTTCTTCATTCACTATAACAGTAAAAAATAGTGCTAGTAATAATAAACATACAAAATTTCCCAAAAATTGAAGGAGGTTTTGAAGACTGACAAAAATTGGCGGGCTTTATATTTCATTAAGTTGGGAGAAAAAATTGGTTCAAGGACATCTAAGACTCCCATACATTATTTTTATTAAAAAATGTGATTGATTGGGTGGTTAAAAGCTGACTACAGCTCTCACAATACAACTTCTAATTACTGTACAAACTTTCATCAAAATCGCAGCAGGGACTCGTTTAGCTCCCATATTTCATTTTTCTTGAAAACACTATAAAAAAGTAAAAATTATTAGATTTTTCTAAAATTGGGATATCGGATGGCACTCTTAATAAGTATACCAGGTTTCAAATATTAATAATTTTCTGTTTGTTGTAAAATAATATGAAATTATTGTATGGAGGACACTTAAACTTGTTGCCACTAAACTGATAAATTTTTGATATGTACTATTTGAATAAGTTTAAATACTTGTAACAGGGTTCAAAATAAATTTGAATGCATTTTTTACCTTGTCATTCCATTTGTAAGACATATAAAAATTGATTTACGATCCCAGAGGTATATATATTTACGATCCATACAACTCAAGTTGATATAGCGATGTCCGTCTGTCTGTCTGTCTGTTGAAATCACGCTCATTCACTAAATAAACCAGTTACTTTTTTAGCATCTTACTAACATCAAAAAAAAAAAAAAACTTTTAACATATAGCATCAATACCCTATTTATAGTAAGAACTTTCTAGCTCCTCTTCATTGCTGGCAAATCTTTTACCACTGAGCCATTTTTTAAAGTTTGCAAATAGAAAATAATCCGAGGGAGCTAATTATGGGGAATAAAGTGCGTGATGTAGCAATTCGAGTTTTGGTTCAGGGATATTGGCCTTGTCTTGATAAAACAACATTTTCTTTTCGCCAAGTGCGGCCTTTTTTCCTTAAATTCATAATTTAAATGCTGCAATAGCTTAGCATAATACTCGCCGTTAATTTTTTTATCTTTAATTCTTCGAAACCTTTATTTTTTGTACAAATATTTGTAAAAAAAAATTATTCGAATATAATAGCATTTTGATATTATATGAAATATGCTTCTTCTATTATATGTTCAAGTTTCAGATAATTGGCAGTTTTTCCACCTAAATACATCCTGGTAAAATCCAAATTGTAATATTTTTAATTATAAAATATGCACAGAAGTCTCAGTATCAACAGAGTAGTATAAATTTTATTAAATCTTGACACATCCCGGTTATTTAAAATTCTTAAGAAAGTTTTGAATAACAATAGCCTGCTAAATGGACGAGAGCTTTGACAAAATTATTTGAGTATAAATCAGAGTTCAGAAAAACACACACACTGAATAAAAAACTCATACATATATGTAAACAAGCACAGCTCAGACCAACAATCACATATTTTTATTTTCATATCAATTATGGGTGTTTCTAAATTTTGTACTGTGCCGAACACAATCATGAATGTGTTTCGTTTTAATACTTGATTGTGAACACGAACATGTTTCTATCACGTATTGTTTTATTCGAACACACATATACCACACAGTTTCGAATGAAGCTAAATTTTAAGTTCGTGTTCTGTTCGTGTTCTCAAAAAAAAAAAAACAGAACATAAACAGAACATAGTTCGAGTGTACCTTTATTTTCAGTTCGTGTTCTTGAATGCGTACAGCCAAAAATTAAAACATTATCCACTCGCGATCGAAAAATTCTATACATCCTGATAAACACGTCGATTTAAAAGATCTAAAAAAAAATCTAAAATAATTCATTAGCAGATATAAAAAAGATAATAATAATAAACAAGTAAGAAAATTATAGTCGGTATAGACCGACTATACGATACCCTATACCATGCGTTTAGAGACCCTATCTCTCAGGCCCAACTTACTGGATATAGAAAATAAGCATAAACCAAACTTGAGTGGGATTTTTATTAATTTTTTTGGCTGCAGATATGAAAAAGTTCATATCGGATGCTATATCTATATGGGGACTATGCCCAAAAATGGACCGATCCTGACCATGTTTGGTAAAGTCTCTTGTATTTTACAAAATTTGAGAAGAATCAATAGCGTTCATCCCATGGCCGATGAAAGATCAAATACCAAATTTCGTCAAAATATATTCATATTTGCTACCTGCAGTTTGATTACAAGCTTTACATGGACACACAGACGGACGGACGGACGGACGGATATCGTTAAATCGAATCAGATAGTGATTCTGATTCGATCGGTATAATTAAAGATGGGTGTAGGTCAAATATTTTTGGTTGTTACAAACAGCAGCACAAAGTCATTATACCCAAACCACATAGTGGTATAGGGTATAAAAAGATAATAAAAATAAAAAACTAATAAAAAACGAAAATAATTCATAAACAAAATATAAAAATTTCTCTGTGTGGTTAAAATTAAACTGTTGTTATTCACTGAACTCGAACCTGTTATTCATTATTCCTGTTCTGTTTTTCCACAGTACACGTGCCAGAACACGAACTTAAAATAAAGCTACACTAGAACATGCGTATTGTTCATGTTCTGTTTTTTGGAACATGAACAGAACACGATCTTAAAACATAGTTGCACTCGAAACTGTGTGGTTTATCTGTGTTCGAATAAAACAGTACGTGATAGAAACATGTTCGTGTTCACAATCAAGTATTAAAACGAAACACATTTAGGATTGTGTTCGGCAAAGTACAAAACTTAGAAATACACATAATTGACATGAAATTAAAAATATGTGTAGGTTGTTTTAGAACAGAACATTTTGTGTTTGATGTGTGTATTTTCAGAACCTTTGTATAAATAATTTATTCTTAATTTCTGAAAAAATGCGTCGAAACATCTACGGTCGTGCTGCCTACTCTTAGAGAGAATAACATTTTTATGTATTTTTGGTATTTAGATTAATTGATAAACATTTCCAAGAATAAAATCTGTACTTTTAAATTGGTTTCCTTTTTATACCCTCCACTCCAGTGTGCAGAGGGTATATATAAGTTTGTCATTCCGTTTGTAATAATTAGAAAAAAAATTTTGGACCCCATAAAATATATATATTTGTGATCCTTATAACAACCGGAGTTGATATAGCGATGTCCGTCTGTCCGTCTGTGGAAATCACGATGACGGCATCAATCGGGCAGCTAGAGTGCTCGTTGACATAAAAAATGATTCACTAACATTCTGAAAAGTTTGCTGTTTAAAATCGTCCAAATCCGTAGATTAGGGCCAGAGATTTGAATGAGGAACTAAAAAAAAGTCTTGGAAAAATATAATTTTCTATGTTGTTCTTGTCACGATCACGCCCTGAATAGTGCAGCTACTAAAGCATTATTATTCACATAAATACAAAATTGCACTTTTTAAATTTTCCATTCAAATTTAAGAAAATATCAATTCTAAAAACTGGAATTAAAAATTTCCAATTATAAATTACAATTAATTGAATTTCAGAAAATCATATCAAAATGTCGGAAATTATAAATTTAAATTAAGAAGACATCAATTGCATCTTTAATATATAAATTTTATTCGTTAAGCACAAATTGAAATTCCAAAGAAAAAAAACACCAAATACCTATGTTTACATTTAAAAAATTTTTACATTTAAAAAAATAGGAGAAATTAATAGCTTTTCAGTACCGCGATTCAGTAACTTCTTTTAACGATAGTCGAATCGTTAAAAAAAGAAAATTGCAAAATTATCAGTAAAATTTTTAAACGATATTCCCTATTGTTAAAGTCAGCTGTTGTTTTGTGTTGTTTATTCAATCGATAAAAACTTAATTTTTAGGTTGAAATGTCGTCAAACATAAATAAAAATCATAAAATAGTGAAAATATTTTGCTTTAATTAAAAAAGTTTTTTATATAAATAAAAAAATTAAATAGCATATTCAATTCATTATTTCATTTTCAAATAAATAAACAGAAATATTAGTAAAAAAATAAAGATATTAAACATAAACATAAAATCTTCCTGTCAAACACGAAGTAATTTGTTTTTATCTATTCTTTGTGTTTTTCGCTTATTTTGACAGAGATGCCACTCGTTTACAATTTAAATAAATATAAAAATAGATTTGTCGACTGTTGATAAGATGTATGTACCTAGTGAATCACTTAATCCTTAGTGCAAACAACAATATTTGTCAATATATTTTGCAATTGTCGGATCGTTGAAATTTACAGAATCACACTACAGAAAACATTAATTTAAATTCAATGAATTTTAGAAAACGTCAAATGATATTTAAGAATTGCGAACATAAAAACTGTTACATAAATAAACGCAATTTGATGAGAATGTTATTTATATATAAATTTTCAAAATTTTTTTTGGATGAAAATTTGAAGTTTTTCAGAAAATAAAGAGAACAAATTATTTTATTTAAAATGTTTGGGACATTTGTTTTTTTGCGTTTGGCATCCCTAATTTAAATATATGGCAATATTTTAATAAAAAAATTGAGAGAGTTTTTTTTTGGTTATTATTTTGTTGCTCCATCCGACCTATATGGCCGCAATGAAGAAATATTTGGCCAGTTAAAAGAAACTATACAGCCATCTCCAATTAGCACGATTTAATGCATATAGCCACCCTACACAACCATTACCTTTGCTATGGAGGTTAGGGCGAGCTATTTAATTAGAAAAAACTAAATTAAACGAGAAGTTATGTCATATAACCGGGAACGCATGCATATAGGTATATAACCTAAATGCATGCCGATCAGCAACCACGATGACCAAAAAGCAAACACCGAAATAAATCCGTAATAATAGAAAAGACGAAAACCAACCCAAAGAATTTGGTGAAATAATTTGGTATTAAGTTTAACAAATTGTTTACTTTTTCATTTACATTTATTATCAAGACTCAAACCGAGGTGGAGGGTATCAAAGATTCGGCACAGCCGAATTTAACACTCTTACTTGTTATATTTAAATTCTCGTACAGGTGCCACCCAAATAAAGCTGCTTTACCTTCAATGCAACTGAAGTACTCATGTATCAAATTTACTGAATATATTTATTTATGTTTTTACGAATAACAAAAAGTTAAACAAAAATGGGAACTTACGTAGGAGAAACATCGAAATCGTGCAAGGAAACCACAAAACGGTGAATACTAACATAACATAAGATAATTTGTTTATTCCACGTAATAAAAGTAAGACTGAGCTATGGACGATGTTGTTCAAACTTATATGATGACGAGAATATTAAAGTAATTAGTTTTCTTTTTCAATAATAAGTTCATTTCAATAAAGCTGTTAAAATTTGTATGGAAACCAAATATGCCAAAACTGAATACTAATGCAATTAGAGTATTTTGATAGTAACGAAGAATTTTTCGACACATTCGAAAACTATTGATATATTATATGTTACAAATGTTTGATATTCAATCGAAGTCTATTTTAATTTGTTCAAATGAATTGTTGAGTTATAAATTTATAATCAAAAATTGAATAATGCAATAAATGGTCGCCGGGTGGTTGACAACAATTTAAATGAACATCTATTTGATAAAGACTGAATTATTAAGCACTGATATGGGCTATTATTTCGTATATTGATTTCAAATATTTAACAAAGCTATAGTCGATGTATGCTTACTGTACGATGCCCTACACCAAGCATTGCAGAGAAAGGTTGAATATATCAATATACATTTCTGTTGTCAATGCAGGAAAATGCTCCTCTATATTATTCATTAAATCGATCCAGAAATTGTTTCGGATTCAATCAGTATAATAATCGGTCTAGGTCGAGTACTTTCGATCGTTCTAATCGTCAGTATAATGTCATTATATTGCGATCACGGATGATCCACTGTACTGTGCAAAGGGTATGTAACAGTTTGTCCTTCCGTTTGAAATAATGAAATAAATATTTTTGATCCTTATAACAAGAGGAGTTGACATATCGAATATCCACGCTCTCAATAGGTTAGATGTGTTGCTCATTTTTAGTGAAAATGATTATTTGACATCACGAGCATATTGCTACTTTAAATCATCAAAATCAGTTTAATAGGTCCCAAGTTTTGAATGAAAATGGTGACAGCTGTAATAGCTGTTTTTTTTTATGTGTAAACGACTATGTATGGTTATACTCCACGTGTCATATTAGCTTAGGCCAGTATTGAAACACTAGTTTTTCGAATTTTATCCTGAAATAAATATAAAGAATCGCCACTATGAAAGAAAAATAATAATAGCAAATTTTCTTAAATTTCTGCGACATATACTTATAGAGTCAATTTAGATACATGGGGGTAATATATCCACATTTGTAACTTAAGTTCAAAATAGAACACGCAATATTTTATAGTCGCAAACAAAGGAGCAGACTTCCCTAGAGTAGAGTTAAAACCGAGTTAGCCTTTAATATTGGTTATCTTAAGACCTTTTAAATGAAAGTATTGAATTATATAACGGTGACAATTTTTTCCATGTTTACAAATTCACTGAGATCGTTTACTGTTGATGGCTAAAAAAAATATATATATATTAAAAAACGTGACACCTTGGAACTTGAAACACATGTTTTATAAGGTTGCCCCTTTTAACAAAGTAAATTTTTTAAACTACTGCCGCCATCTATACGTCAGGTCGGGTTGTTCTGTGATCGCCCTCCTATAACACATTGTGGTGAGGGTATAAGAGTTTGGCTGAATTTTTGTAACTACCAGAATTATTTGAGCTAGATACATCTTTTATTATACCCATATTTTATTAACACTCTCTAAATCAATCTGTCAACTTGTCTGTCCGTATATTTGATAAATTGTTGTTTGTTCAGACCTAGTACCCATATAAATATCCTCTATCATAAATCATATATATATCGATAAAATTTGGTTTATGTGTATGAATTGTACCCATTAATCAGTAGTCCCAAAAAACCTTTTAGGACTATTTTTAGTTAAAAGCCCCATATAAAGCTGTTTTTCGATCTTCACTTTATTATGTAAAAAAACTAAGATAAGTGGCTTTACCAAATATGGTCACGATCGGTCCATTTTACGACCTAGCCCACATATAAAACAAGTAAGAAAATTATAGTCGGTCTAGACCGACTATACGATACCCTATACCATGCGTTTAGAAACCCTATCTCTTAGGCCCAACTAACTGGACATAGAAAATAAGCAAAAACCAAATTTGAGTGGGATTTTTATTATTTTTTTTTGGCTGCAGATATGAAAAACTTCATATCGGATGCTATATCTATATGGGGACTAGGTCCAAAAATGGACCGATCCTGATCATGTTTGGTAAAGTCTCTTGTATTTTGCAAAAATATATACAAACAAAATTTGAGAAGAATCAGCGCAATATTTTTGTTTTTTAAGCAGCTCTATATGGGACCAAAGGGATCATTTTTGGACTACCCATTAATGGATGTAATGAACGCATATAATCCCAATTTGAGTAGGATCTATATGACAATTTGGATCTTATGACAATTTATGTCGATTTCATAGGGGTAATTTGTATGGGGGCTAGGTCTCAACATGGACCGATTATCACCAATTTCAACAGCGTTCATCCCATGGCCGATAAAAGCTTATATACCAAATTTCGCCAAAATATATTCATATTTGCGACCTGCAGTTTGATTACAAGGTTTACATGGACACACAGACGGACGGACGGACGGACGGACGGACGGACGGACGGACGGACGGACGGACGGACATTGTTAAATCAACTCAGAAAGTGATTCTGATTCGATCGGTATAATTAAAGATGGGACTAGGTCAAATATTTCTAGTTGTTACAAACAGCAGCACAAAGTCATTATACCCAAACCACATAGTGGTATAGGGTATAAATAGCATCATATATGATCTTTTTTATAATCGGCAGGCAACACATTTTTAACAATGCCATTCAAAATGGGTTTATCATTATTTTCCAAAACCAATTAGTTGGAAAGACGACCACTTCTCCGTCTAGACCGACTTAATTTTCTACTTGTTTTTCTCCGTCTAGACCGACTTAATTATACCCTATACCACTATGTGGTTTGGGTATAATGACTTTGTGCTGCTGTTTGTAACAACCAAAAATATTTGACCTACACCCATCTTTAATTATACCGATCGAATCAGAATCACTATCTGATTCGATTTAACGATGTCCGTCCGTCCGTCCGTCCGTCCGTCCGTCCGTCCGTCTGTGTGTCCATGTAAAGCTTGTAATTAAACTGCAGGTCGCAAATATGAATATATTTTGATGAAATTTGGTATTTCATCTTTTATCGGCCATGTAATGAACGCTATTGAAATTGGTGAGAATCGGTCCGTGTTCAGACCTAGCCCCCATACAAATGACCCCTATGAAATCAACATATATTGCCATAAGATCCAAATTATCATACAAATCTTAGTCAAATTGGGTTGTTTGTATATATAACATCCATTTATTAGTAGTCCAAAAATGATCCCTATTGGATAACTCTTAGTCATAGGCCCCATGTAGAGCTGCTTCCCGATCTTCACTAAAATCTATCAAAAAACAAAAATATTGCACTGATTCTTCTCAAATTTAGTTTGTATATAGTTTTGCAAAATACAAGAGACTTTACCAAACATGGTCAGGATCGGTCCATTTTTGGGTCTAGTCCCCATATAGATATAGCATCCGATATGAACTTTTTCATATTTGCAGCCGAAAAAATTAATAAAAATCCCACTCAAATTTGGTTTGTGCTTATTTTCTATATCCAGTTAGTTGGGCCTGAGAGATAGGGTCTCTAAACGCATGGTATAGGGTATCATATAGTCGGTCTCGACCGACTATAATTTTCTTACTTGTTTTCTACTTGTTTTTATACCCTATACCACTATGTGGCTTGGGTATAATGACTTTGTGCTGCTGTTTGTAACTACCAAAAATATTTGACCTAGACCCATCTTTTATTATACCGACCGAATCAGAATCACTATCTGATTCGATTTAACGATGTCCGTCCGTCCGTCCGTCTGTGTGTCCATGTAAATCTTGTAATCAAACTGCAGGTCGCAAATATGAATATATTTTGATAAAATTTGGTACATAAGCTTTTGTCGGCCATGGAATAAATGCTATTGAAATTGGTGAGAAGCGGTAAATGTTCGGACCTAGCCCCCATACAAATTACCCCTATGAAATCGACATAAATTGCCATAAGATCCTAATTATCATATAAATCTTAGTCAAATTGGTTTTGTATGGGTTTATTACATCCATTAATCAGTAGTCCAAAAATGATCCCTATGGGACAACTCTTAGTCATAGGCCCCATATAGAGCTGCTTCCCGATCTTCACCTAAATCTATCAAAAAACAAAAATATTGCACTGATTCTTCTAAAATTTTGTTTGTATATATTTTTGCAAAATACAAGAGACTTTACCAAACATGGTCAAGATCGGTCCATTTTTGGGCATATTCCCCATATAGATATATCATCCGATAAGAACTTTTTCATGTCTGCAGCCAAAAAAATTAATAAAAATCCCACTCAAATTTGATTTATGCTTATTGTCTATATCCAGTTAGTTGGGCCTGAGAGATAGGGTCTCTAAACGCATGGTATAGGGTATCGTATAGTCGTCTAGACCGACTATAATTTTCTTACTTGTTATTTATTTGTTTATTTCGTCTATAGAGTAAATTCTTATAGACCACTTTATAAACTTATGTTATTACAATATTAAAAACTGTATATCCAAAAACAATATTATCTTATGTCGAAATTATCGATTGCTGAACTTTTAGTTATTGTGTATGTTATTTGTTAGCCATGAGGTCAGTGGAAATAAAAAAGCTATAAAATATTGTTATATTTTTATTATTTTATTTTCCAATTTTTCGACCATCTTCAGGGCATATTTTTAAGAAGTGTACGTTACTATCTAACTTACGTTAAATAACATTAACATTTGCAGAGATGTTTACCAGATTCAGTGATGCCAACTTAGTGCAATTTGCACCAGATTTAGCGCTTTTTATTAACCCAAAACGCACATTTTTTCAATTTAGCTTTAAATTGGCGCTTTCCGTTTTCCTTTTAAAATAATTTTAAAGTTTTTTAAACGAATTTCGTACTAATTAAAACATCTTCATAGAAGATATACATATAGAGAAGAGATTAACAAATAGGATAATTGCTGCACTTAATGGAAGTTGCTTTTTGATGGAAGTTGCTTTTTGAGTTATATTTTTGAAAAGTCCTGTTTTGACAATAATACTGAAGGGAAAATTACACTATGGAACAAAACAAAAAAAAAACAAGTAAGAAAATTATAGTCGGTCTAGACCAACTATACGATACCCTATACCATGCGTTTGGAAACCCTATCTCTTAGGCCCAACTAACTGGACATAGAAAATAAGCAAAAACCATATTTGAGTGGGATTTTTATTAATTTTTTTGGCTGCAGATATGAAAAAGTTCATATCAGATGCTATATCTACATGGGGACTAGGTCCAAAAATGGACCGATCCTGACCATGGTTGGTAACGTCTCTTGTATTTTGCAAAAACCTATACAAACCAAATTTGAGAAGAATCAGTGCAATATTTTTGTTTTTTAATAGATTTAAGTGAATATCGGGAAGCAGCTCTGTATGGGGCCAAAGGGATCATTTTTGGACTACTCATTAATGGATGTAATGAACGCATGCAAACCCAATTTGAGTAAGATCTATATGACAATTTGGATCTTATGGCAATTTATGTCGATTTCATAGGGGTAATTTGTATGGGGGCTAGGTCTGAACATGGACCGAATTTCACCAATTTTAATAGCGTTCATCCCATGGCCGACAAAAGCTTATATACCAAATTTCATATATTCATATTTGCGACCTGCACTTTGATTACAAGCTTTACATGGACACACAGACGGACGGACGGACTGACGGACGGACGGACATTGTTAAATCAACTCAAAAAGTGATTCTGATTCGATCGGTATAATTAAAGATGGGTCTGGGTCAAATATTTTTGGTTGTTACTAACAGCAGCACAAAGTCATTATACCCAAACCACATAGTGGTATAGGGTATAAAAACAAGTAAGAAAATTATAGTCGGTCTAGACCGACTATACCTAGCATGATGTGATGAACAATATTGTATTAATAATGACAACATTCAAGAAATTGGTATTTTGCCTTCACATCAAAATTTTTTAAATACAAAAAAAAAAGACCGATTTTTAACTACACTAAATTAATTCATAGGCAGTGAAGCCAAAATTGCTATTTTTTGGTTGATTTTACGTGTTTTTACCCAATACTTACATTAAGTCTTCTATTTATAAAAAGTATTTCTTTAAAAACTTACCGTTATCGCCCATATTTTCCAAGGCTTCAATTAATAGTGGTATTGAATTGTAAAATATTTTTGCACAATTGTGCCGTGCAAACCATCGAGTTTCGCAGTACAAGTGCAGTCTTTTAACAGATTATCCGCGTTCTTGAAATTTGTTTGACAAAATGCATGTCCTTTTTGAAGACCCTCGAAAATAATTATTATTTCTACAATTGTTGATGCCATAGCGAGACACAAATTAAGGGCATGTGAGGCTCAATGGACATAAATAACGCTTGGATACGTTTGTATTATTATGGCTTCAAAGCCATTATGCCATCCAAACATGTTTGCGGCACCGTCATACCCTTGTCCTTTCAACATATTCAAATCAAGGCCTAGATTTTTGACTGTCTCAAGTAAAGTTTGTGAAATTTCTTGTACTGTTGTTCCATTTATATCGACAATGTTAAAAAAATATTCTTTAATTTGAATCGGACTTTTGTCAACTGTTTTTTCCGCTGATGTCAGTCGTTTCATTAGCTAATGTAGGAAAAAAGCAGCATCGTTAACTTCTTTCACAATGTTTTTTGAATTTATTTTCCAATTATATTTATTAGTTCATTTTGTATATACGGATTAATATAGGAGGCATTTTTAGTGCTTTTCCTAAACTATTTTTAAATATTTCATCACCTTATGCCCTATATCTCAATACACTTAGAGTCAGTTTTTGGGATGTGAATTAAACTTGGTTTAATTGTCCGTTAGTTAAACTCAAAACAATTGTAAACTGGCTTTAATCTCTCTTGTTGTTTTTCAGTAGTAGTTTAAGAATTCACAGCTTCCATACTTTAAACCAAAGAAATAGTGGCACCATTAACAATTTCTTATCAATTATATGGTAATATTACAAATGCCAAATAAAAAGAAAAACAAAACAATTTCTTTTATAAAAGCATTTTTTATTACCATTTTTTATATGTATATCTTTTAAGAATTCGAAGCTTCAGACACAAATACAGAAGAGGAAGAAGTGGAATGGATCTCGATTGAGCGGGCACCAAATAGTCTCCTAAAATGTTGAAAATGGAGAAACATAAATCACTCCATACTGGAAGAAAAAACAAAAGACGTTTGGGCTGAATTGGCGAAATGAAATTAAAAAAATTGAAGCTGGAAATGAAAGTTATTGAAGACGAGTGGAATTAAAAAAAAATTAAATTGGAGTTTGAAATTAATGAATTAAAAAGAAACGAACAAAACACTATGGAGGAATAGGGATTCGTATGTACATTGCTTTCCCTTGGCGTAGTTTTGTATCGCTTTTTTTTTTTAGTTTCTGTATTTTGTTTTTAATCTTAAATCGCAAATAGGTTCAATGACAACAGATACATTTGATGCTGCCTTTGGTCCGCCTCCTGTTTTATACAAGGCTTGTTTGTCTTTGGCGTAGTTTTGTTTCGCATTTTTTTGTAAGTTTTCACATTTGGTTTTTAGGGTCTTAAATGAGCTGTTACTATTGAAATTTGAGTCAACATCACACTAAATTTTCCTCCACACATTTATTTTTTTCTTCGGAAAAGGTACGGTCTATCTTCTTGCATTCAATTGTGTCCTTCTTTTTTTCCACCAAATGCAATAAGAAATCAATTTCCTTTGTTGAAGATAAGATTATTTATATTATTTTATGATTTATACTTATTACTTTTTAATTTTTGTTAAAAAAAAGTCCATGAATTGTATTGTTATATTTTATTCTTAATAAAAATAATATTAAACAATTTTTGTTTTATCTTTAGTTTTTTTTATTATTTATTACAAATATTAATTTAAATATTAATAAAAACTAATATGTACATAATAAGTGCAACTGGTTTTTATGTTATGCTTATTAAATTAGGCATCATTGGACTCATCATGAGCTTTTCTGAAACCGACAGAGCTTCCTTCATTTTGTGAAGGTGTCACTAAAATTAATTTGTACCCAATTTGATTACAACAACTTTTTAAAGTAATCATTTATTAGAACACGTCGTACTAAGTTGTTGGAATCATGACTTGAATCTCTATTATTAGGTACTGAAAGTACAAAGTCCACAGCTTCTTCCAAATGGTTTTCTAAATTTTGCAAATTAGTATTATTATTAATTTGGGGACTAGGTCCAAAAATGGACCGATCCTGATCATGTTTGGTAAAGTCTCTTGTATTTTGCAAAAATATATACAAACAAAATCTTAGAAGAATTAGTGCAATATTTTTGTTTTTTAATAGATTTAAGTGATGATCGGGAAGCAGCTCTATATGGGGCCAAAGGGATAATTTTTGAACTACTCATTAATGGACGTAATGAATGCATACAAAACCCAATTTGAGTAAGATCTATATGACAATTTGGATCTTATGGCAATTTATGTCGATTTCATAGGGGTAATTTGTATGGGGGCTAGGTCCGAACATTTACCGCTTCTCACCAATTTCAATAGCATTCATTCCATGGCCGATAAAAGCTTATATACCAAATTTCATCAAAATATATTCATATTTGCGACCTGCAGTTGGATTACAAGGTTTACATGGACACACAGACGGACGGACGGACGGGCAGACGGACAGACGGACGGACGGACATTGTTAAGTCAACTCAGAAAGTGATTCTGATTCGATCGGTATAATTAAAGATGGGTCTAGGTCAAATATTTTTGGTTGTTACAAACAGCAGCACAAAGTCATTATAAGTCATTATACGAAGGCCCAAAGATAAAATTGGAAATCTTCCTTTCCGAACCCCATAGCTTATTTCAACAGAGTAACGTGTTCTAATTTTGCGACTCATTATACAGATTTTCTTCTGCATTTTTGGGGTTTAATGAAAGAGTCATAATATTTTTTTTATTTGGATATCCACTGTCTCCCAATATTAAACTATCGCCAAACTCTCCGCTCTCAAATCGGGAATAAATTTTAGAATTCCGAAAAATATTTGAATCATTGACTGATCCTTACCAACGAGCTACTATATTTGTGATTTTGAGATTGGCATCACACGTCGTTTGCATATTTATGAAAAAAAACCTTTTCTGTTGCAATAGATCTCCGCATTTGTCCCACCTAAAATAAATAAAATAGTTTAAAGTAAAAATATTTAAAATAATGTTCGTTACCTGGGGATATAATTTTAACATGAGTGCTGTCAACAACTGCAACCACTTTTGGAAATTTTGCAATTTTATAAAAATTCGTTTGCATGGGCCCTTAAAAGGGCAATATTATGAGAAACTTTCGTAACTACTTTTGAAATGGTAGATTTAGATATTCCATTAAAATCTCCAATCGTCATTATCATTCCCCCAGTTGCATACAACCGCAATTTTATTAATAACATCTGTTCTTCCGACAAAGCATTGTTCCTAAAAATAATTTGTTAAATAATTTTAAAAGTCCATAAAACTGAATAGAAATGCGTACTAAGTAATTGGATTTTTAATATGTGGTCCTATGAGCTCCAACATCATATAAGCCGATGATTTGAGCAAGCGGAATCGCTGACAAAACTCCAAATCATTATATAAATGAATATAATTTGGATGAGTTCGAATTGTTCTTGGTTTTCGTTCCTAAAAGGAGCATAGGGCCTCAATTATAAAATATAGGTTTCGGTAATCATTGGTTTTTTAAGATGGCCACTATGTGGTTTGGGTATAATGACTTTGTGCTGCTGTTTGTAACAACCAAAAATATTTGACCTAGACCCATCTTTAATTATACCGATCGAATCAGAATCACTTTCTGAGTTGATTTAACAATGTCCGTCCGTCCGTCTGTCCGTCTGTCCGTCCGTCCGTCCGTCTGTGTGTCCATGTAAACCTTGTAATCAAACTGCAGGTCGCAAATATGAATATATTTTGATGAAATTTGGTATATAAGCTTTTATCGGCCATGGAATAAATGCTATTGAAATTGGTGAGAAGCGGTAAATGTTCGGACCTAGCCCCCATACAAATTACCCCTATGAAATCGACATAAATTGCCATAAGATCCAAATTGTCATATAGATCTTACTCAAATTGGGTTTTGTATGCATTCATTACGTCCATTAATGAGTAGTTCAAAAATTATCCGTTTGGCCCCATATAGAGCTGCTTCCCGATCTTCACTTAAATCTATTAAAAAACAAAAATATTGCACTAATTCTTCTCAGATTTTGTTTGTATATATTTTTGAAAAATACAAGAGACTTTACCAAACATGATCAGGATCGGTCCATTTTTGGACCTAGTCCCCAAATAGATAAAGTATTCGATATGAAATTGTTCATATCTGCAGCCAAAAAAATTAATAAAAATCCACTCAAATTTGGTTTTTGCTTATTTTCTATGTCCAGTTAGTTGGGCCTAAGAGATAGGGTTTCTAAACGCATGGTATAGGGTATCGTATAGTCGGTCTAGACCGACTATAATTTTCTTACTTGTTTTTATGATGAGATTATTAAATCTTCTCTGTGGCCTTTGGACATTAAAATTCGTCCGTGTATTTTTTTACCAAAAAAACCAGCAGATCTACAAAGTGCTTCGTAAATGATGTCTTAAATTCATCGCATCATATAAATCGAATTCGCCAATCGCTCTATCCTCATGATTTATCTACTTTTATTCAACCATCGAATAACTCACCAACTCATTTTTATCCGTATTATTCACCAACCTTTGCAAAATCTCAACAAAACAGTAATAAGAAATTACGGTATACATATTCTGTTTATTACCAAAATGCCAGTCGAATAAGAACTAAATCTACGCTATTTTCTCTTGCTACTTCATTAAGAGAATATGATGTATTTGCTATAACTGAATCTTGGTTATCTGATGATATTAATATTATTCTGAATCTTTTGATGACTACTGTTTTTCGTTGTGACAGATGCTATTTACTAGGAGGGCATCAAAGAGGTGGTGGAGTATTGTTAGCTGTAAGAGGTGATATTTCTTGTAATTTAATACCTTTTAATTCTATTGGAATTATAGATCAACTTTGTGTTGAAGTTGTGTTTTCAAGTAACAATTCTATATATTTTATTGTGTCTTATATTACTTCAGAAAATTGTAATGATATTTAACAAAAACATTGATATGATTTATCTTGAAATAATCAAGACGAAATTATTTTAGGTGACTTTAATCTTCCTAATTTAAATTGTTTTTTAGAAGATAATATTTTATTACCTTATGATATTAAATTTGCTAATGATGAAACTGTTACTAGTTTTCTTTTCCCATGAATTTAATCAGGTTAACGGCATAAAAAATGCCATTGGCAGAACCCTTAATTCGTTCTCTATATCCAATGGCTTTAGATCATCTTGGGATTTGCGTCTCAGCCCAATTTCAAGAAATACCGTTCATCATAAAGCAGTTGTGATATCTTTTGAATTTTATGCTTTTGAAAAAAAATCTGATAGCATCATAAAATTATTTAATTTTTCAAAGGGCAATTATTTACCGATAAATGGTTTTTTAAATTCTGTGGATTGGCAACTCATATCAAATTGTAATAACCCTGAAAAGATGTATCAATTTTTATTGGATAACATTAATTTTTCGGTGAGGTTGATGATACCGTAGAAAAGACAGTCTTTAAATAATAAGCCTCATTGGCTTAATAGGAGACTCATTAACTTAAAGAATGTTAAGAGTAAGGCTTTTAAAACATATAAACAGTCTAATGATGAGTCCGATTTAACATATTTTAAGTCGTGAGTTTGATTTCTTACACATTCTTAAGCACATTTCATAACTCAAATTTTGTTTCTGCTTACTTGTTTTACATAATACTTTTAGTTGCTCCATTTCAATTATTAATGCCTCAATATCAGTTGGGCTTTCTCAATTTCAATTTTTCATTCACATTTTCTCAATATTAAATTAGTATTTCCTCAATTACCATTAGAATTAGAATGTACATGTTATTCAATTTATAAGTACGCAATTTAATATTTTCCACCATTCGCAAAATATTTGATATGTGTTTTAATTCAATTTTCATGACAAAAAATAACAAAAAAAAAAAATATATTATTCCTATACGAATATTTTAATGAGATTCTTGCAACTACAAGAAGAAGAAAATATGCAGAAAAATTTTCCCCTAAATTTTATATTTTTTGTTTCTGGAACTTCTAACTAGCTGCATTTCTTTTAACAACTTTCAACTTGTTTCAGCTTGATATTGGTAAAAACTATCAAACGAATTTAATTTTGTTATGACACAGTTCAGAGAACTGGAAATTCATATCATATCTAACACCCTACCCTACATTGTGGTTCATGATGTTAGGAGTTTGTGAAAAATATTTCCCATATACTAATGCTTTTAATGCATTTTTTGTGCTGCAGTCTTGTATGAAATTACTTCCGTCCAAATTTTACAATACTTAGTTTGGATTTGTTTGATATTTTAAGTTAATCTTTACCCATGTCCTCGCATACAATAGGAAATACTTAGTCGTCATTACTGGCTAGAATGTTTTAATTCTGTTTCTAGTAATAATATTTCTTTGCAAACAACATTTGCTGTTATAAAATAAAATTAGGCCAACAGTAAACAACAACAGCAGCTCACAAAAAAGTTTTTTCTTTGCTGTTGTTTACTTGCAAAATTTTATACAATTATTTTTGCAAAAAAAAAAAAAAAAAAACAGAAAATGATGGTCAGTCTAGACTGACTTTATGATACCCTATACTATGAGGGGGTGCTGGATCCGACTTTGCTGAGGGAATGAGAGGATAGAAAAAAGAAGCATAAGAAAGGTTTGGCTGTGTTAATTTGTACCGCGTAGATATGAAAAAGTTCATATCTGATGTTATTAAACTCTTTCTTTTAACTCATACTCTCTGTCTGTCTGTCTGTCGTGGGTCAACCCCTTATCCAATTGATCTGAAACTTGGCCAATAGTTTTGTTGTGACCACAGATAAATTTTGGGGTAGTCACGCACAGTCACGAGTGATCTAAATGTTATTTCCCCTTATCCGATCAATCTGAAACTTGGTCAATAGACTTGTTGTAATAAAAGATTAACTTTGACATTGTCACGCACAGTCACGCATAGTCACGCACAGTCACGGAGAGATTAAAACCTCACTTCCCCTCATCCGATCGAGCTGAAACTTTGTCCATATGGACACAAGTACAGCAAATTTTTATTGATATAAATATGAAGATCTTACAACCTTTATAGTTGGTTACACCGATTTTCACCAATTCCAATAGCGTTCGTAGTATGGTTGATAACAGCTGATATAGTAAATTTCATAAAAATATATTCTTATATTCGACCTGTAGTTTAAAGGACAGACAGACCGATAGTCAGGCAAAAAGACAGATGGGCATAGCTAAATAGACTCAGTTGCAAACTCATTATAGCCTGACCACATAGTGCTATAGGGTATAAAAAAAGAAATGTATAAAATAACAAAAAAAAGTTTGAAGCGGAACTTTCGACATAAACTGACACTGCGTTTAGACGTTCTCTTAAATATGTCGGAAAAAATCAAAATTTTACAGGAGTAGACTGCTTTTATTAGCTTTGATTTATTTTTAGCATGTAACTTAATCAGAATGTTCACTTAAGTAAATATAACTTTCGCTTTAAATTCGTAATTATATATTCGAATGATCGTGAATTCACTAAAAAATTAAAATCGAAAATCCTGACACTTACATACATTCTTTTGGCGGTTATGGCTGACTAGATATTTTAAATGACGTTTCGGTGCTTATTTCGTTAAACCAAGGACCGTAGAATATGGTCCTTGATTTTTAAAAAATTCACCACAAGCTATACACGCCGGAGTCCCACGGGGAAGTATTCTGGGCTCATGACTATATATACTCTACACTTCAGATTTATCAACAAATGTTAATACTCACACCTCAACATTTGTTGAGGTGAGTAGGTAGCATGCTCGCCTACCATGCGGGGGTCGTGGGTTCGATTCCCACCAGAGGCTTTGGTCTGTTGCTGCAAAAAAAAAAAAAAATTAACACACTACTCCCTCTTTCCTCCTTCCTATATCTATATCTTTCCTGAGATCAACACAATGCACTGCATCTGTAGGGGGCTTCCCCTGAGTGTTGGTTAATAAAAAAAAAAAAATATGGCAATAATGAGTGTTAATGAGAACCCATCAACAGCATCTAGAATGTTACAAACCCACATTACTCAACTATAAAATTGGCTGGAGAAGTGAAAAATTAAAGTGAATGTACAAAAATGCATCCATATCATTTTTATCCTAAGAAGAGAAACGGACACAGAAAAGATTTTATAGAATTTATTGGGATAAACGTCAATGTCTGCATAGTTAGTCTAAGTATTAGAATCATCCAAGATCTCAAATAACATTTTCATGATAATTAATATTTTTTATCTGTGAAAAAATATTGCTTTGTAAACACAACACATATGAAATTTGTGAAAAGGAACAATAATACCCACAACCATTATTATCAACTGATAACACAATGCAACAGCGATTATGCGGGTGAGAAATACCAAGTCAGGGTGAAAGTATAGTAATACATCAAAAAAGTTTTGCGTTCTCAGGACATTCGATAAAATTAGGCCAACTTGATTTGCTGTAGCTATTTGATGAAAAATGAAACGAGAAATCATCAATGGTTCTTGTGTTATAGCAGAAAAACTAAGCAAACAAACATCAAGATAAGGAAAAAAATATAGAAGGTCATAAAAAGGTTTGGCCTGAGAACGCCAAACACTTTGTGGGTTTTAATGTACTGGAATAGCATTTTCAACCTGACTTCTAATTTCTCACCCCTCTCATAAAAACCCCGAAAATGTTCTACAGTGCAATTTACCTAATTATCTGAACATGTTGTAAAGTCAAACAAAAACTCATTAGTTCAAATGTAGTGCATGTTGCTCAAAATTGATCTACTTGATCCTGCCAAAAATAACTATATGTAAATCAGTACCAAGAAAAAAAGCTTCCAAATAAAACAGAATGTATTTAACATGGACTAGTTATGTGAAGTACATCCTAACTAATTTTTGGGAAGTTATGGTAAATCACTTCTTTGGAATAATTTTTTTAAACAAACTTTTTTTGGAGTACCCCCGTTACTTTTTTCAATACAAAACGTTTGGTTTTGAATATAGAGTTTTCTTTGCTTTTTCAAATATCAACTTTTATTACCTCAAAATTGGTTCTTTCAACTTTAATATCAATTTTTCTTTTTGCATTATAGGTAAATTTTTTATTTTTTAAAATAAATTTTTTGTTTCAATTCATTTTTTGGAATTTGCTACACGGCAGAGCGTGGCAGCTCCCACATAAATCTATAATATTAATAGACGAAGTGATTCTAATGAAATCTTCTACACTCTCAGATACCAACCGATTTTGACAAAAAATATAAAATTTGAAAGGCATTTCTTTGCAGATGTGCACCATCTTTACAGATGTGCGCCATCTGGTACATTTTTTGGAGTCATAATTATTTATAGTTGCTACTTACACATACATAAGGCACATATTTAAACTTCAAATAAAAAACTCTACAATGCTGTATGTGTGTTTATGAATTGACTGAAATTGATTAGCATACCTTTAGGCTCTTATAAAATTATTTGTTAACAAACCCATTTATATATTCTCTGTGTGTTCAACAAATATTTATAATGAAATTTAATGAAGCAAGAGTGTTAAATTCGGCTGAGCCGAATTTTTGATACCTTCCACCCAAAATTGGGTACGGCTACCACTTTGAAACTGTTGCCGATACTAAAACATTAAATCCGAATACCAATTAAATTTCAAGTTAATCGGTTTTCTTGTTGGCCAATTTCTAAAATAAAAAGCAATAATCCTTAAACGGAATTAATTACTATTTGAAAAATGGTATTATTTTTCTTTTACTAGAGTAGAAAACCCCTAAGTACCTCATAGAACAACAATGAAATTCATTATTTAACGCAGCCGGCATCATAAAAATCCAAACTTTGCTCCCTACAAGCCTGTTTAGAGACCTTAGAAGTACTACGATAATTCTTTAAAAATTCGAATGATTCTAGGCTACAAATTATTAGTATTAACAAGTAAGAAAATTATAGTCGGTCTAGACCGACTATACGATACCCTATACCATGCGTTTAGGAACCCTTTCTCTTAGGACCAACTAACTGGACATAGAAAATAAGCAAAAACCAAATTTGAGTGGGATTTTTATTAATTTTTTTGGCTGCAGATATAAAAAAGTTCATATCGGATGCTATATCTATAAAGGGGCTAGGTCCAAAAATGGACCGATCCTGATCATGTTTGGTAAAGTCTCTTGTATTTTGCAAAAATATGTACAAACAAAATTTGAGAAGAATCAGTGCAATATTTTTGTTTTTTAATTGATTTAACTGAAGATCGGGAAGCAGCTCTATATGGGGTCAAAGGGATCATTTTTGGACTACTCATTAGTGGATGTAATGAACGCATACAAACCCAATTTGCGTAAGTTCTATATGACAATTTGGATCTTATGGCAATTTATGTCGATTTCATATGGGTAATTTGTATGGGGGCTAGGTCTGAACATGGACCGATTCTCACCAATTTCAATAGCGTTCATCCCATGGCCGATAAAAGCTTATATACCAAATTTCATCAAAATATATTCATATTTGCGACCTGCAGTTTGATTACAAGCTTTACATGGACACACAGACGGACGGACGGGCGGACGGACGGACAAAAGAATGAACCTAAAATGTGTAGTTTTTCATTTTAAAATTTTTAATTTTTAATTTTTGATTTTTAATTTTTAATTTTTAATTTTTAATTTTTAATTTTTAATTTTTAATTTTTAATTTTTAATTTTTAATTTTTAATTTTTAATTTTTAATTTTTAATTTTTAATTTTTAATTTTTAATTTTTAATTTTTAATTTTTAATTTTTAATTTTTAATTTTTAATATTTAATTTTTAATTTTTAATTTTTAATTTTTAATTTTTAATTTTTAATTTTTAATTTTTAATTTTTAATTTTTAATTTTTAATTTTTAATTTTTAATTTTTAATTTTTAATTTTTAATTTTTAATTTTTAATTTTTAATTTTTAATTTTTAATTTTTAATTTTTAATTTTTAATTTTTAATTTTTAATTTTTAATTTTTAATTTTTAATTTTTAATTTTTAATTTTTAATTTTTAATTTTTAATTTTTAATTTTTAATTTTTAATTTTTAATTTTTAATTTTTAATTTTTAATTTTTAATTTTTAATTTTTAATTTTTAATTTTTAATTTTTAATTTTTAATTTTTAATTTTTAATTTTAATTTTTAATTTTTAATTTTTAATTTTTAATTTTTAATTTTTAATTTTTAATTTTTAATTTTTAATTTTTAATTTTAATTTTTAATTTTTAATTTTTAATTTTTAATTTTTAATTTTTAATTTTTAATTTTTAATTTTTAATTTTTAATTTTTTAATTTTTTAGTTTTAATTTTTAATTTTTAATTTTTAATTTTTAATTTTAATTTTTAATTTTTAATTTTTAATTTTAATCTTTAATTTTTAATTTTTAATTTTTAATTTTTAATTTTTAATTTTTAATTTTTAATTTTTAATTTTTAATTTTTAATTTTTAATTTTTAATTTTTAATTTTTAATTTTTTAATTTTTAATTTTTAATTTTTAATTTTTAATTTTAATTTTTAATTTTTAATTTTTAATTTTTAATTTTTAATTTTAATTTTTAATTTTTAATTTTTAATTTTTAATTTTTAATTTTTAATTTTTAATTTTTAATTTTTAATTTTTAATTTTTAATTTTTAATTTTTAATTTTTAATTTTTAATTTTTAATTTTTAATTTTTAATTTTTAATTTTTAATTTTTAATTTTTAATTTTTAATTTTTAATTTTTAATTTTTAATTTTTAATTTTTAATTTTTTAATTTTTAATTTTTAATTTTTAATTTTTAATTTTTAATTTTTAATTTTTAATTTTTAATTTTTAATTTTTTAATTTTTAATTTTTAATTTTTAATTTTTAATTTTTAATTTTTAATTTTTAATTTTTAATTTTTAATTTTTAATTTTTAATTTTTAATTTTTAATTTTTAATTTTTAATTTTTAATTTTTAATTTTTAATTTTTAATTTTTAATTTTTTAATTTTTAATTTCTAATTTTTAATTTTTAATTTTTAATTTTTAATTTTTAATTTTTAATTTTTAATTTTTAATTTTTAATTTTTAATTTTTAATTTTTAATTTTTAATTTTTAATTTTTAATTTTTAATTTTTAATTTTTAATTTTTAATTTTTAATTTTTAATTTTTAATTTTTAATTTTTAATTTTTAATTTTTAATTTTTAATTTTTAATTTGTAATTTTTGATTTTTAATTTTTAATTTTTAATTTTTAATTTTTAATTTTTAATTTTTAATTTTTAATTTTTAATTTTTAATTTTTAATTTTTAATTTTTAATTTTTAATTTTAATTTTTAATTTTTAATTTTTAATTTTTAATTTTTAATTTTTAATTTTTAATTTTTAATTTTATTTTTCTATAAAAATAAAAAATCTTATTTTCGATCTTTATCAATTTAATGATTGTGTTTGAAATTGTTCAGGCTCAAGATTAAATGTTTTTACCAACAAACTTTTCAAAACAAACTGAGAGATCTTTTCCTTATTTTAATTGGCATGGACCTATTCAGACTCTTTCAGCATTAAAAGAAGTTTTGCCATAAGATTTTCCTCTTAGAAAACTAATGTCAAACCCCGAATTTACTTTCAATAATTCAGTTTATATCACAATTGCCGGATTTGCCAATTCGGTATTCCAAGGCCACTTCGACGGGAAAATCCATCAGACAATTGGTCGAGGGAAATGAAATATGATCTTCCAACCATAAATGTATGTATGCTTCCTGAAAACAAAACATTTTTTGAATAGTTATTGAGGCATATTACCATAGAGGAGGGAGTTCTTTTCTTTTTAGATGCACCAGATCTTCAGATCCGTAGAGATAAAAATATCGCCACAACAGGCATAGCCGCAACTCTTATATATGTACTTAATATATTTTAAATTTCATTAATATAACATTTGCCATCCTCACTATTATTTTCGACTTTTATTTTAATTAATAAATAACATTATAAAAATTCTTTCTTTATACCATTAATATCATTATGATAGCAAAATTCCTTTTAAATGAAAGGGTATATTGTACACCTTGTGTATTTTCAATATGCAATAAAAAAACTTCCTGTTAAATCAATTTATGCTTTCGATAACGAACAAAGTTAAAATTCTTTAACACACACACAAACGTATATGTGAAAAAAGAATTTAATAACACTAGTATGAAAATAAAAAAAAAAAACAAGTAAAAAAATTATAGTCGGTCCAGACCGACTATATGATACCCTATACCATGCGTTTAGAAACCGTATCTCTTAGGCCCAACTAACTGGACATAGAAAATAAGCAAAAACCAAATTTGAGTGGAATTTTTATTAATTTTTTTGGCTGCAGGTATGAAAAAGTTCACATCGGATGCTATATCTATATGGGGACTAGGTCCAAAAATGGACCGATCCTGAACATGTTTAGTAAAGTCTCTTGTATTTCGCAAAAATATATACAAACAAAATTTGAGAAGAATCAGTGCAATATTTTTGTTTTTTGATAGATTTAAGTGAAGATCGGGAAGCAGCTCTATATGGGGCCAAAGGGATCATTTTTGGACTACTCATTAATGGATGTAATGAACGCATACAAACCCAATTTGAGTAAGATCTATATGACAATTTGGATCTTATGGCAATTTATGTCGATTTCATAGGGGTAATTTGTATGGGGGCTAGGTCTGAACATGGACCGATTCTCACCGACCGATTTCAATAGAGTTCATTCCATGGGTGATGAAAGCTTATATACCAAATTTCATCAAAATATATTCATATTTGCGACCTTCAGTTTGATTACAAGGTATACATGGACACACAGACGGACGGACGGACGGACGGACATTGTTAAATCAACTCAGAAAGTGATTCTGATTCCATCGGTATTATTAAAGATGGGTCTAGGTCAAATATTTTTGGTTGTTACAAACAGCAGCACAAAGTCATTATACCCAAACCACATAGTGGTATAGGGTATAAAAAATATTTATAGTAAACAAAAAAATCTCCAATTGAGTTGTTGAAATGTTTGAAGGTGTGAACAGGAAGTAACCATTCTCCCATTTTGATAAAATATTTAGTCTAAAGATAACAGAATTGCAATCGTAATAAAGTCTAAATTCGGTTACTAACTTCATCGTAAATCGGTTGGAAAAAAATTAGGTAGCCACAATGAATCTGTTTTATGTGAGTGTGTATCATGTTTAGATTATGTTGGATTCAGGTGTAAAAATAAGTTTCCGCAGTTTGAAAAAAGATCGCGTAACCGGTAAGTTTTGTTTAATTTTTCAGATGTAAAATCATGAATCATAAATTCGATGAAAAAATTAAACTTTTACATATTAAATATTTAATCTTTTACATATTAAGAAAACATTGAACATATATTATTATAGGTTGTCTTGGCTAAATTTGTGAATACATACATTTTTATCAACAATATTTTTATTGATAATGTTAGCAACAGTGTTAGTACTTCACTCAGAACTCTTATTCAATCGAACCAACTTTTAGTTTGTGCATCCTCTTATTTATATGATTCTTAGTTTTACATAGTATATATATAAAATCTATATATTTATATGCGAGGGAAAATTTTTAGTTCCCTTTTTAAGCAATATGCGGGCACGGAGGAGTGTGAAAATTGGCATAGTTATATGAGAATTATAAAATTTGGTTTAATCTATCTTAAAAATATATTAAATTAAATAAAATATTTATAATAATTCGTTATACCCCGTTAATGCGAATGATTTAAATTTTATATCAGACGCTCTATGTTCAATTCTGAATTGCTAAAATTGATTAACTTACCTTTAGGCTCATTTAAATTTTCATAAATTTTTTATATATGTAAAAAAAACTTTGGAAGACAAAAATTGAGTGAAAAAATAATATTTCCTAGAATTTGCACTCGAATTTCGACTGCTGGGCTATACTAGTTAAATAAAAAATTCAGAAAAAGTTATTTTTTGAGTATAAAGCAGTGCTGTTTACTTGCGGACCTTCTTAGTTTGCGTTTATTATGTGAATCAAGACTTGCAATAAGTTCACATCCGTATAAAAAGCTGGGAATTAAATACGATTCGGGTTGAAGTGTTTTTATTTTTTTGTTGTTGAAAGAAAGGTCATTCTCTCGCCGTTAATTACAATTGCATGCCAAAACTCCGGATTTGCATTTCGTTGGCATACTAGCAGTCATTTTAACTTGCCCATCGGTGCAATTGATTAATTGACTATTTATTCCAACATTTCCTTAAACTAATTTGGTAAGGAAACCTTAAATTAGAAAATATTTGTTTTCTATATATATACCCTATACCACTATGAGATCGACTTAAATTCCCATAATATTGAAATATATATATAATTACTTGGACTTTGATGGTATAGGGTGTCGTATAGTCGGTCTAATTTTTCCTAATTGTTTTTATATATAATTAAAAATATTAATTTTTGCATTGATAATTCTTTTTTGAATTAAATTTTAACTGATTTTTGTAAATGAAAAGTGTATCTATTTATACTAGCAGATTCCAACGCTTGAAATTCGAGTGCACTTTCAAGACAGCCTTATTTTTCAATTTAGCCAATTCACAAACCAATACTTTTATGGTTTATTATTATTGTGAATGAAGATAACAAACTCATTAACAAACATATCAACAAACTTACTAAAATACACATAGCATATGTATAATTTTATGTATGTATTAGTAGCAACTTTAAATGCAATCTACTCAAAATAAAGGAAAAATTTAAAAATCTGTAAATCTGCAAAACGGCTAAAAGGAAATACCTTTCAAATAATATACGCTTGGTCAAGCTCGGGATAAAACGGTAGAACAAAACATCGGTCACAAAAAATCACCTAGCCTATTAGTATTAAAGATGACATTCAAATTCTTTCTACGTCCACTTCCTCATGTATCTTGAATATAATAGGAAATGAGTACTTATTTTTCTTTATTGTGATCCACTGAAATCTGTCAACGCCAGTGATGGTGGTAATAAATGGTAATAAAGTATGTTGTTTTGCCTCTTTTTTATATTGATTTGACAGAATGAGAGGATTTGAAAAAAAGTGTTGTCAATATTTGAAATTTATGTAAATATAATGTGCTTAAAAACGCTATAAAAACCTAAGACCTCGATCTATTGCATTCAAAATACTAACAGCTACCAAAATAGAGCAACATACTCAAGCGACATCGCGAATATATAATCTTCGATTATTGGTCCATATAATCTAAAGATGCAAATTTTTCACCTACTTTCCAACACTACAAGAAAATATAAATATGTGAGAACTGTCCATTGCTCTTAACAAATTGAAAAGCAAAACACCTGGATTAGATCGGATATTATATTCAATGATAAAAAAATCTATCAAATTGGGAACATAATAGATTGGTTCATATATTTGATAATATTATTAAATAAAATTTAATAATATGCACCTAAAATTTATAAAACCAATTTTGGACAAAATCGTAGTCAATGGACTTGGTTGGTTTCTTACTACTAACAAGCTTATCAACAACCACCAATACGGTTTCGTAAAGAGGAAATCAATTTCAGATCTATTACTCTACGTGGACTTTAAATTACATCAATTTCTAAATAACAACAAGTAAGAAAATTATAGTCGGTCTAGACCGACTATACGATACCCTATACCATGCGTTTAGAAATCCTATCTCTTAGGCCCAACTAACTGGACATAGAAAATAAGCAAAAACCAAATTTGAGTGGGATTTTTATTAATTTTTTTGGATGCAGATATGAAAAAGTTCATATCGGATGCTATATCTATATGGGGACTAGGTCCAAAAATGGACCGATCCTGATCAAGTTTGGTAAAGTCTCTTGTATTTTGCAAAAATATATACAAACAAAATTTGAGAAGAATCAGTACAATATTTTTGTTTTTTTAATAGATTTAAGTGAAAATCGGGAAGCAGCTCCATATGAGGCCAAAGGGATCATTTTTGGACTACTCATTAATGGATGTAATGAATACATATAAACCCAATTTGAGTAAGATCTATATGACCATTTGGATCTTATGACAATTTATGTCGATTTCATAGGGGTAATTTGTATGGGGGCTGGGTCTGAACATGGACCGATTCTCACAAATTTCAATAGCTTTCATCTTATGGCCGATAAAAGCTTATATACCAAATTTCATCAAAATATATTCATATTTGCGACCTGCAGTTTGATTACAAAGTTTACATGGACACACAGACGGACGGACGGACGGACATTGTTAAATCCACTCAGAAAGTGATTCTGATTCGATCGGTATAATTAAAGATGGGTCTAGGTCAAATATTTTTGGTTGTTACAAACAGCAGCACAAAGTCATTATACCCAAACCACATAGTGGTATAGGGTATAAAACCACTTATCACTAATCTCACTAGATTTTGCAGAGCATTTGAGAACATCGGTTTACATACCATTTTAAACCAACTCGAAGAATGGAAGCTAGATCATAAAATGATAATTACACAAAAAATTACTTAACGAACAGAAAACTCATGGTGAGAAACAATTCCTACCACTCGAAAACACTACATGTGTATACCAACATCTTCCAGGGTTCACCACTTTCTGTAATTTTGTTTTTAAAGCTTACAACAAACTTTCCCAAATAATATCCCTACATAAGGAAATTGACGTTATCGCTCAGGCGGATGACTAATGCCGTTTTCTTTTCTGACAAAAAATGTCGCCCTTTTTTTGTCCTTTTTTTGAAAAGTGTATTTTTTTTATATATTCTGAATTAATAGCAACCTTATATTATATATCAATCGAAAGCTCTGAAAGTGCTCTGTTCATAAATGCAAAAATTTTGATTATTATCTTCTTGGAAATCATAGGATGAAAATATTCAAAAAAGGGGAACAATGGGGAAATATTCTCACACTCTGACCTGAAAGAAATCAATGGCTGGAAGTTTTTGTGGTTTACGAGGGCTCGACTTTGAGACCTTTCGATTGAAAAAAAGGGCAAAAAAAGGGCAACATTTTTTGTCAGAAAAGAAAACGGCATAAGTTATAGTTAAAAAACTTAAGAACTAAAAAAATTAAAGTATGAACTAGTTATTTATAGTTCGGTTCGAGATCATGTATACATTTTCTAATACTAGAAAAGATAATACTTTATGCAATGTAAGAGAAATTTGGAAAAAATTGAAGACAGCGCTAGATGGAGTAGCTACTTTCGAACAAAGCGACTTGTTCATCGTCAGCATCCTTCTGCCTATTACTTCAACTCATGCTTAATCAACTATTTAACTCAACATTTGAAAGAAAAGAACATGAGAAATGTTTTTCTTTTTTATATACGAGAGTTTGTATGAACAAGCTGAGCTTTTCCAATTTATAGCTTTCTCTACATTAACATCGCTTTGATCAATTACAAATCTCGTAATGTGAAAAAAGCTCTTTTTGTTTTGCCAAACGTCCCATAGATGGGAACTGTAATGACATGTGAAATCTTAACAGATTTATCACAATTGCATTGGACCGTATGTTTTGTATGTTAGTTTTTATGTATTGTCGATCTTGTTTGTGTTGTAATAATAATTAGTTATTTATAGTTCGGTTCGAGATCATGTATAAATTTTCTAATACTAGAAAAGATAATACTTTATGCAATGTAAGAGAAATTTGGAAAAAATTGAAGACAGCGCTAGATGGAGTAGCTACTTTCGAACAAAGCGACTTGTTCATAACTTGTTATATAAAAAAGAAAAACATTTCTCATGTTCTTTTCTTTCAAATGTTGAGTTAAATAGTTGATTAAGCATGAGTTGAAGTAATAGGCAGAAGGATGCTGACGATGAACAAGTCGCTTTGTTCGAAAGTAGCTACTACATCTAGCGCTGTCTTCAATTTTTTCCAAATTTCTCTTACATTGCATAAAGTATTATCTTTTCTAGTATTAGAAAATGTATACATGATCTCGAACCGAACTATAAATAACTAATTATTATTACAACACAAACAAGATCGACAATACATAAAAACTAACATTAAAGTATGAACTTCAATGATATTATATCAGACATTTAAAACTGGAGCACTTCATCCCTAATTGGATCACAATTAGCCCTAAACAAATGTATACCGCTACACATTTATCGAACAATACATCAATCCAATTGGAAAATAGTAGTAGTTTTTAACCATCTTTATAGATGGAATTCACATATTGACTGTCTGAACTCGTCCCTTTCCAAAAGACTTAATACGATCAAATGCCTCTCCTCAAAGAAATTTGGTTGCAATACATCCTTTCTTATAAAAATTTTAATCTATCATAATATCAACAATTAATTACGGTATATACCTTTATGGGTATTCACCCAAGAGCACCTTAAACAAATTAAAAACAATTTTCACCTCTTCCCTACGCATCTCCTTAGGAGCATTTCGGCCATCTCCTACTTATATATACGCTACACCACTGAACCTATCATTTTGACATTTTACAGAAGATAACTGCCTATCCGGAAGAAACAAGAAGCTATATTTTCTTTGGATTTTTCAAGTGGGTGTGGCACCTACCATTTAATGTGAATTTTTAACATCTAATTTTAACATATAATGTCTAGAGTACTACGACAGTCGCAAAAAATGCTCGGGATCGGAACAATGGGCGTGGCACCCACCATACAAAGTTAATATTTAATGTTATATACCTAGAGTACTGTAATAGAAAAAGCCTTGGAACTTTGTGTGAGTTCATAAGTTATTAATGTGAGTAGTCGGAGAAAAATGGGCGGGATAAGATCAGTGGGCGTGGTACCCCCATACAAAGTAATGATTTAAAGTCATATATCTGGAGTACGTAATAGTGAAAGCCTTGCGGCTTTGTGTAAGTTCATACGTTATTAATGTGAATAGTCGGACAAAAAATGGGCGGGATCGGAGCAATGGGCGTGTCACCCCATACAAAGTAAATATTTAATATCACATAACTAGAGTACTATAATAGAAAAAGCCTTGGGACTTTGCTTGAGTTCATGATCACGCACGAAAAATATGCGGGATCGGATCAGAGGCGTGGCACCTCCTATACAAAAATGGAAATGACAGCCTTGAAACTTTGAGAATTAGATTAATTAATTAGATTAAAAGTTCATATCGGATGCTATATCTACTATATATGGGCACTAGGCCTAAAATTGGACCGCTCCTGATCATGTTTGGTAAAGTTGCAAAAATATATACAAACAAAAATATATACAAACAAAATTTGAAAAGAATCAGTGCAATATTTTTGTTTTTTGATAGATTTAAGTGCTCTGCATGGGGCCTATGAGTAAGGGTTGTCCCATAGGTATAATTTTTGGACTACTCATTAATGGATGTAATAAACGCATACAAACCCAATTTGAGTAAAATCTATATGATAATTTGGATCTTATGGCAATTTATGTCGATTTCATAGGGGTCATTTGTATGGGGGCTAGGTCTGAACATGGACCGATTTTCACCAATTTCAATAGCGTTCATCCTATGGCTGACAAAAGCTTATATACCAAAGTTCATCAAAATATACTCATATTTGCGACCTGCAGTTTGATTACAAGGTTTACAGGGACACACAGACGGACGGACGGACGGACGGACATCGTTAAATCGAATCTGATAGTGATTCTGTTTCGATCGGTATAATAAAAGATGGGTCTAGGTCAAATATTTTTGGTAGTTACAAACAGGAGCACAAAGTCATTATACCCAAACCACGTAGTGGTATAGGGTATAAAAATGGCCAAAATCGAAAATCGCAAAAAACAAAAATCGCCAAAATCAAAAATTGCAATAAACAAAAATTGACAAATAAATAAAATAGTTTTCTACAAAATGTATTCCCAATGTTTTGTTTCATTACGATGGGTGCAGCGAAGCGCATCGGGTTACAGCTAGTAAGATATATAATGGGACTATGGGAAGCGTTTGGTAAAAGTGGGAAAATGCATGCTAAATTATGGGAAAAATGGCACATGGTAAAAATGCATGCAAAAAATGGCAAAATGTTTGCTAAATTTGGGCAAATTTATGGGAAAATGGATGCTAAAAATGGAAATTTTTCTGTTAAAAATGAGAAAAATTTCCATGCCAAATGTAGGGAAATTGCATGCTAAATGTAAGGAAATTGCATGCTGAATTAAGAAAAATGATTTTCAAAGCTGCAAATAAAAAAAAACTTTCGAAAAAACAAAAACATGTACATGGCATGCATTTTTACCATTTAGCATGCATTTCTTATAGACTTAACAGGCATTTTCCCACAATTTAGCATGCATTTTCCCTTTTCTGTACAGCAAAACTAAATCTCTCATATATAATTTGTGAAGCGGATGTTATGTCAATTGAACAATACAGAGGTTTGGCTACTTCAAAATTTAGTAAATGCATAATAATAAATGGCCGTTACCCACTTTCCATTTTATTGAAAAAATCAATACACAAAAAAAAAAATTATGAAAATTCTTCAACCCACTCGTATTACCCAATTTTGCTTAACTCATAAAATTGCTATTAATGTATATCAACAATATCGTATTAGGTATTCTAAAATTGATCTTTCTGCAATTGACTCATCTTCTCTAGCTGCGTAATATATCATCAGATATTTGATAAACTCCAACAAGATTTATGCCATTACAATTCCTTCTATGCGGATGATTCTAAAGACGAAAATACTGTTGGTTACGGCATTGTAAATAACGGACAAATTTTAATAAACTCTTTTCTTCTAGAATATAGCACGAATCTCTGCAGAAATTATTGCTATATACGAGACGATCAAACACATAAGATACTTAGTAGCTACATAAGCAATTTGTACTGACTCTCTTTCGGATATATAAGCAATACATAATATAAATTATGAGGAATTATATCCTAGCGTGAAACTGATTTGGATACCAGGCACTCAGGAAAAAAAGGTAACGAAGATGCGGATAAATGTGTTAGCATTATCCGCACCTCTTACAACATTACCAAACTTATCAACTATTGGAACTTAAGCAATGACTGGAAAGAAAGTAATAATGCTAAAATATTCAATACCTGTAGCATATTTTAATCCACCAGCAACAACATTCTTACGAGAAAAGACCAAATAAAAATAGTACTCTTGAGACAGGGGCACACTCAAATCTCCCACTTTTTTAAAAATTTGCTTTTATGACATATTTCACTCAAATTTGTTTTGTTTATGTTTATATTTGGTTTATCATGTATGATTATCTGACTTAAATAAGCTTTATGCTTATTTCTGTATATCTATTAGTGACCGCATTTACTCGTAGTATGGTTAGTCCTAAGAAACTCATTACATAGGGTGTAGTACAGTCGGTCTAGGCCTAAGTTATTTACCAAACTGACTTGTTTTAAATTTGTATACATTTCATTATATGTCAACAATAACTTCTTTATAGAATGCTTCATATTTTATAACCAGAAAGAGAAGCAATAGAAAAGCACTAATCATGATTCGAGTGAATTACTCATATTATTCTAAGTTAAATTTCTATTGAAGAATAGTCGAAATACGTTGATATATTCATTCATCCAGCACTTTCAAATAAAACATCTTATTGAGATAAAGATGAGCGGGACAATAAATTCAAAAACTTTCAACGTAAGTGAAATAAATAACAATCACAAAACTAGTAAATAGACCAGACGTTACACTAAATATAAAAATATATATTTATGTCACTTTTATGATAATGAATATTTTCGTTTTAGCAATCAAAAACGACGGAAAAAAATAATAACGGAAATACATAAAGATTCTATTTAAATGAAAGTTTAATTTTTTATATTTTGCAAGCTTAAACTATTATTTATTACCGACCAATTATTTATTAAGTGCACTATAATGGAATTTTAACAAAATATAGAAAGATGAAAAATTCTTTCCTGTTGCTTACTTTCGAATATGGTTAAGTAAAACTGCGCCACAATCACTTTCAACATGTAAATATAATATAAAGCAAAAACAAAAACAGGTAAACCGATTTTTTTCGCAATATGCAACACTAGACTGAAGGCACTGAAAATACAAAGTTGTAGCAAGTTTAAATTGGCATAAAACAAAAAGTGAGTAGTTTCAGTTTGAACTCTGCATTAGAACTAAATAATAAGGAAAATAATATTACTTTTTCGCTGTTGTTGAAATCGTTAATTTTTATATCTTTCTAATTATCACGAGAATTAGAGGATAGCATTGCATCCAGCACTAAAAATTGCTATCTGTGGTTCCGGAGACCATTCGGTACGAAAAACGCACTAACAATTTTATTTGTAAATAAACTAGCGGACCACTGCAAACGCTGCTAAGTTCTTGCCTAGATTTTGGCATCAACTACGGGACTAGTCCACATATTTTACATATGATAGGAAGATGGGGTAAATCAGTACATTGTGTGCGAATATGGAAATACGTAGAACTGTGAGAGCCCCAAGGTCACCTATCGTTATCATTCCGACCTTTCTCCTTCACTTATTCTTATTTCTCTTAATCGATTTCTCTCAATCGACCCCTTATTCAGTTTCACATACTAAATATCAAAATAACAAAAGGGAGAGGTTCGAATTATTTTTTTTAAAGAAAAATTAATAATGAGCATTTATTTTTTAAAGAGTAAATAAAGGTTATTTTCGGTTTTTGTAATAGTTTCAATAATTATGAAAATTATTTAGATTAAATTTTTACTAGCAGATTCCAGCACTCGAAATTCGAGTGCAAATTCTAGGATATTTTATTTTTCATTTAATAAAGACCTTAAAGGTATGATTCACAATTCAACTCATTTTGAATGAAGAAAGCAAACTCAACACAATAACACAAACACATTAAAAAATTTAATAAACACACACATAGCATTGTATAATTTTATGTATGTGTTAGTAACAACTTTAAACGATCATAACTCCAAAAAAATATTCCAGACGATGAAAATCTGTAAATCTGGGTAACAGCTAAAAAGAAATACCTTTCAAATGATAAATATTTTGTATAAATCGGGGTAAAACTGTGAAACTTACATCGGTCACAAGAAATCGCCTTGCCTATTAATATTATAGATATCATACTAGAGTAACCCAGCTCGCTTTGCTGGACAATACAATAATATATTTTAACGCTTTTGTATTAAAAAGCTTCTAGAAAGAATTGAAAATGAATAAAGACGACGGGTTCCCAACACGTAAATATGGAACGTACAGTTGACCGTGTAAAAATACAGGAACTTCTAATGTTATGCTGCAAACTTGCAATGACTAAACCTTGAGCTTTATTGATAGTCATTGCAAAAACCAAACGAACGGGAAACTCAAATTCAAATGGCATATCAGTGGGAGTCATTGGGATGCGTAGTATTAAAACATATTCGCCTTTGAATTTCTCAAATTAAAATTATTGCTCACTTACATAATTCATTAATTTTTAGACCGCAAGTATTATTTCGTTGCATAATTTGGGTGGATTTATATAAAGAAGCATAATGATTGGAGATCCGATATTCAATTGTAAATTATGCGGTGTTATTCTTGGCAGATCAAGAGAATTAAAAAATGCAGTTGGATAATGTAATACGTCTTCTCTATTTATCACAGTATCAACAGATTTATGTGTGATCAATTTGTCAACTAGTTTGAATGATGAAATTCAAATCATTGGCATCCTTATTTTTTCCTGCCAATATAGGTCTTTCACTCAATCAAGCATAATTATACCCTATACCACTATGTGGTTTGGGTATAATGACTTTGTGCTGCTGTTTGTAACAACCAAAAATATTTGACCTAGACCCATCTTTAATTATACCGATCGAATCAGAATCACTTTCTGAGTTGATTTAACAATGTCCGTCCGTCCGTCCGTCCGTCCGTCCGTCCGTCTGTGTGTCCATGTAAAGCTTGTAATCAAACTGCAGGTCGCAAATATGAATATATTTTGATGAAATTTGGTATATAAGCTTTTATCGGCCATGGGATGAACGCTATTGAAATTGGTGAGAATCGGTCCATGTTCAGACCTAGCCCCCAAACAAATTACCCATATGAAATCGACATAAATTGCCATAAGATCCAAATTGTCATATAGATCTTACTCAAATTGAGTTTGTATGCGTTCATTACATCCACTAATGAGTAGTCCAAAAATGATCCCTTTGACCACATATAGAGCTGCTTCCCGATCTTCACTTAAATCTATCAAAAAACAAAAATATTGCACTGATTCTTCTCAAATTTTGTTTGTATATCTTTTGCAAAATACAAGAGACCTTACCAAACATGGTAAGGATCGGTCCATTTTTGGGCCTAGTCCCCATATAGATATAGCACTCGATATGAACTTTTTCATATCTGCAGACAAAAAAATGTATAAAAATCCCACTCAAATTTGGTTTATGCTTATTTTCTATGTCCAGTTAGTTGGGCCTATGGGGTAGGGTCTCTAAACGCATGTTATAGGGTATCCTATAGTCGGTCTAGACCGACTATAATTTTCTTACTTGTTTTTGTATTGCTGTTGTATAATTGAGAAGAATTTTTCAATTAGTTGTTTGTTTAATTCTTTGAAATTATAATGAAACCATCATTATAAATTGGTATTTTAACATAACCCATTAAAAGCAATTGCTTTGAAAATGTTGCAGTTGATGGATCATTGGTGGTGAGTCTTAACGCTTCAACTTATCTCCATAGATTTGATAGCATTTATACGCATTTATTTCATCAGCTGGCGTTGATTTTGAGATAACAGGTAGAAATTTAAAATCTTTCATTGTATGATCCAAAGCTTCAATTTATTTCTTGTGTGGCATTGTGAATTCATCCTACAAACTATTTTGCCAGAGGTTTTTTGGTAAATTGCATGAAGGTGCTTCATTCATTGCCATATTCAAAGGCAATTTTAGCGATGAATGCACTGTCCTAACACCATCAAATAAAGTGGCTGCTGTTCCAAAAGATGTTAGTGCCAAAGATATACTACCACGTGCTCGTACAGTTCCTAAAATGAACGTTATCAAAAAATTTTTGCCAAAAAGTACAAGCCACCATTACCATTATCAATGTCTTGCATGATTGTTTCATAAGCCAATTTTTGCTGTTGAACATTTTTTTGAACAAAATTTGTCAATACATATGGATCGTAATTCTGTTCTCGAAGTAAATTTGGATTAAAAATATAATATCTTGAACGATTTAGTGATGGTATACCCAACTGAGACTAAACACATATCCTCAATCAATATCAATGTCTCATTATAAATTTCCTCTCTATAATTCATTTAATTGAACACTAACAGTGCGCATTCGATGTAAAATATCTTCTGTCATGTAATCACGGAATTTCATCCATAAAGCAGATGGATTAGCCGGATTGCAAGTTGGCATAATGATAGAAAATAAAATTGTAATTTCTTGTGGATATGGTGATACCAACGCATCAGTATTATCCCAATGTGTATCGTGTTCAAACAATCCTAATTTTCGACATGCTTCACGCTAAGTGGCGCATAATTGTCCATCAAGAATTCTCAAATAATAAAATGATGTTGAACCATGAACATTAATCAAAGGCAAACGCAAATGAAAACACTTATTATTTGGGTGGCTGTGTAAATTTGTCCTAAATCATCAGTTTCGAACACATTTGGATGACCTTGAACAGGTTTGCCTTGCTTGGCGACCTCGATTTGTTATGTTCCCACTTTGGCAGTTGTTGATCTACCATTATCTTGTCTTCATCGTCGACGATATTTTGGATACCCATCATTTCCAGCAATAGTTTCAAAAACTAATGCTTGTGGATAATCTTTCCTTCTTGCATACATACTGAATTCATATTCAAAGTACCGCATGGTCCACGAATCATGTTTTTGGTAAAAATTTCATGCAATTCAATTTCAATTTCAGGATCAGGAATTTCTGCTGATATAATGTTATCAATTTGTTCTGGTGTTATTTTATCAACCATCCAAATTAAAATGTCAGCCTGCGGTAGTCCTCTCTTTCGCCATTCAATCGAATACATCCAGTAACGTACTTCACCAAATATTTTTAATTTTATCAACATGTTCATTAACGACTTTTGTTGGCCTTTGACCTTCAAATAAATGTTTTTTTTAACGGATTGAACGTGAAAGTTATAAAAAATCAGGTCTTCCATAATGACGCACACATTGCATCTTGCGCGTATTCATGCACAAGTGGTGGTCCACGATAAGACGATGTAAAATCACCATATTGCCAATATAATTAGGATCCACATCGTTGTTTATAGCATCACGCAAATGAATGTAGTCTTCCGAACGTAGTTTTGTTTGGTTATATTTGACGTAATTTAAACGTTCAGTTTCAATTTTTGCATATTGTATATCAGCAATTGATGCAAAAACTAATGGCAATGCAAAATGTGATTGTATTCGTTTTATCGAATAATTAATCGATGCGCGTAATAACTCGTAGCGCTTACCTTATTATTAGTGACAAAAATAAATGAAAAAAATAAATTCCATTATGATATTGGAAAAACATACTATCATAAAAGTGTGCGTAAAACGCATATGCGTAGACATTTTTCGATGTTCTTTCATTTTAAACCATCAGTGAAAGTAGACCTTTCCAACGCGTACATTGGTTTGTAAATCGCTAAAGCAGTTCTCGAGTTTTAAATAGCCTAACAAAAAGCGTTTGATTTTTATATATATAGATAGATTAATAAATAACTAGCAGAATCCAGCTCTCGAAATTCGAGTGCAAATTCAAGGAAATTATATTTTTACATTAAATAAGGACCCTAAATATATGCTAATCAATTATAGCCAATTCACAAATCAACACAAAAAAAAACTCATTTTTATTACAAACACATTAACAAATTTAATAAACACACACATATTATTGTATAATTTTATGTACGTGTTAGTAGCAACTTTAAATGCAATTTACTCAAAATAAAGGAAAAAAACTAAAAATCTGTAAATCTGCAAAATGGCTAAAATGAAATATCTTTCAAATAATTTACGTTTGGTCAAAATCGGGATAAAATAGTAGAACAAAACATCGGTCACAAGAAATCGCCTAACCTGTTAATATTATAGATAAACCAAATTAAAATTTTTTTAAAAAATAATGTGTAAATACGTATTTGAAATATGAGCTAAGAGTGAGCACTCATTTTATGTGTTAACTGTATATAAATACTGGTATATATAGAAATTAGTTGAAAGTATGTCAAAATATATAAAAAATGTTCTTAATTATAAAGGTGCGGAAGAAGTATTCCTCAATTGTTAGAATTTTTGAAAAACGGGAATATTTTTTCACCCTGAATTTATTTTTTCCTCCTTATTAAGAGCAAATAATAAAACAAGGAATAATATATTAGCTTAAAAGTACAAAAAGAAGAAATATATTCGTTTTTGCTCCCCACTGTACATTTAAATATAATACTATTTTAAATATACGTGGATGAGTCAATAAGTCTTTTGGTAAAGACATTTGTGCTATTTTTGAAAAATGAAAAAACTAAATGTATTTCGAGCTGTCATCAAACACTTTTTGTTGAATGGCAAAACGCCTAAAGAAATAAAGAAATAAGTTAAAGTTAAATTAAAATCTGCGATATTATTTTAGTTCAGTGATTTCAATTTGAATGTTTAAAAGCTATCGTGTTGACTCACAATTGGGAATAAACGTAATCGCATGATTGATTCAGTAGGTGATTTAAATTTCTTCGCCGACAACTGCTGATGAAGTATCTTAACCACTATAGACCAAAACTATAGCACAGGCAAAGCAAGGGATTGTACCAAATGATATCGTCTCAGAAAAATGAAAAACAGTGAAGTTGGGTAAGGTTATGGCCTCTTTTTTTTGGGAAATGCATAGAACTATCTACATAGACTACTTGCAGAAATTAAAGACAATGAATGAAAACTATATTTTATCAAAAAATGCCCGCATTTAGCTGAAATAAAAAGTAATATTCAATCAAGAAAATATCTAATGCAAAACTTGTGCAGTTTTTATGGCCAAAATACACGAGTTGAGCTTTGAATTATTGTCGAATCCAGCTAGCTCTCACGATTTGGCTTCTAGTGATATTCGAGGTCATCTTTCCAACAGAGACCTATTTTGAGGACAAAATTGGAGAATCACGAAATGAAGAGTATCGAACAAAAGAAGACTATGTTGAAAAATTTAAAAGAATCAAAAATAAGTTTTTCTATGTCTTTGTAAAGACTTATTGACTCCCCCACGTAGCTTTAAATATGCTTCCTTTGTGCTTGTTTACATATTCTCTTTAAGTTCTTGTATAAAATGGCATTGCATAAAATGGGTACATTTTTCGCAGATTTTTTTTTCGTTTTGTTTGAAGGGAAAAAGAAAGTAATCATTATAAATGATAAAGTAGCAACAATGTAGACAGAGGAAAATCAGCCCAAAAAATGTATACTTTTTGGCAAACTAAGTTAAAGTACTTCTTACTGGAGTAAACAACATTCTATTTATAGATGAGCCTTGTTTATACATGTATCAAATGAATTGAGGGTTATCACAATTTGGTAGTTTTATTTCAATTTAAAAAGCCTTGGTGTCATGGACAATAATGGTATATTCAGAAACTAGCAGCCTCGATTTTTAACTTGTTAAAGAATGACAGATCTGAAATGATTTACCGGAGATCATCATGTATCAGCATTTCTCTGAGTTATTTCTAGTTTACAGGAACCTCGATATTGAATTTTAAATTTTTTTTTCAAAAAATAACTTTCTACGATATAAGCTTCACAGAAAATATTAATCTATAATATTAATAGGCTAGGCGATTTCTTGTGACCGATGTTTTGTTCCACCGTTTTATCCCGATTTTGACCAAACGTATATTATTTGAAAGGTATTTGTTTTTAGCTGTTTTCCAGATTTACAGATTTTTAAATTTTGTTCCTTATTTTGAGTAAATTTAAAGTTGCTACTAATACATACATAAAATTATACATATGCTATGTGTGTGTTTATTAAATTTGAGAATGTGTTTTTATTAACGAACTTTTTATCTTCATCCACAATAATAATAAACCAAAGATGTTTTGGTTTGTGAATTGGCTAATTTGGAAAATAAAGTTGCATAGAAATTGCACTCGAATTTCGAGCGCTGGAATCTGCTAGTAAATATAAATATAATAAAAGTTCATAAATATTTTTAATTAAGTACTTTCATATTTTTACACATTTGCAATTTTACTTGTTATTCAAAAAACTTACGGAACTTTTCTACTTAATTTTTTTTTGACAACTATAAGTGCCAGAACAAATATTCGTACATTTACAATTAGGGGAATCCCCGAAATATTCAAGATAGAAAACACTCTTGTTTGTATAAAGTTAATTTTTGATTTAATTATATTCCTTTTGGAAACTATATTTCGAGGTCAATTCCAAAATCAAAGAAGTCTGCTCTGACGAGAGAAAAATTATCCTCGAGCTTAGAAATGAGGAAGTAGCTTTGATCAAGGGCATAAGTCACTCCTCAGTTCAGTGTGTCACACAGTAGAAATTTGGTGTCAAAAACCCTTTTTTCGACAACTCAATTTAAAAAACTTAATGGTGCAGTTTTGTAGAGTAATATTTAAATATGAAATGTGCATTTATGGTTTTTTAGAAAAATTGTATTTTATTTTTGAAATATTGAAGTACAGTCACGGCTAAAGAGCTGAGCAAATTTTCTTGCTAATACCATTTGTCTTTAATATTTTTGAAAAATGTAGCATTTCTCTACAAATAAACTGCTAAGATATGCCCAAATTGATGAGCCTCTAAAAATTAACTTATTTTTGATTTTCAATGGAATAAAACTAATGTAGCCCCACTTTCCCCAAGCTGTTCTTTCAATAAAAAGAAATGTGGGAATGTTTTCTTCCGACTAGAAAAAGCAGTTCTCGGAAATTTCCGGAACAGGAAGAAAACTATAAATTTCTGATAAAAGTCAAGAAACTTGTCATAGAATTTTTGTCATAGAAATATTGCATACTTTTAGGGTGAAAAGTACGTAGAGATAATTAAAAGCAAACCATATGATTGATTTTTAATGATTATTTTTATTATTTTGTAGAGAGTAAAAGGAGTTTTAATTTTCAAGGTTTTTAAAATTTTTATGTACAATCATAAAAATGAGTATGTTTTCGATTTCATATGAAGAACTGTGTAAAGTAATAATTAAATGAAAATGTTAAAAAAGCCATTTCAAAACAGGTCCTTAATCATTTTAATAATAGATAGCATAAATGGCAAGTGAATATTTAAACAAGATTTTTTTAAAGAAATATGAAAAAATAAGCTGCGTGTACAAAAATAAGTCAAGGAATTCAAGGAAAAGGATAATCTAATGATAGAAATACATCGCGACTTTTTTCGCTAACCTTCCTCCACTCGTTGCTGATATTACCGGAGTTGACGAACAGTTGATAGATCATTTCCGAAAATCAATTCGCATAAGTTCAAAAACTATACTTGGGATACGGAAAAATTGTTTGTTTAAAAATATGATTTATATTCCATGACGGTCACTGTCCATAATATACTTATACACGGAAAAGTCATCATGAACGCAGCAATTCTTCCTACTGGTATGTTAAGTGAAGAAGCGGAAGAAGCCAGTAATATGGACTACAGGAATTATACGTTAATATTTTCTACGAAATGCAATAAACTTTCGACAAACACTAGAATTTTTCGTCGATTTCTGGTTCTATCAGACTCTTTTATAACCAGTTAGAGACATGGGCCATCCAAAAAGAAATAAAAGATGAAGAATAAATAAAGTTTTGTGTCGAATGATTAACAAAATATTAAAAAAAATAGGTATCTATATTTTGCATGGGTTTCATAGACGATTTTGATGAAACTCGGCATGCTTCCTTATTTTATTATATTTATGCCAAACAATTGATTTGGATTGTGCTATATGTGCGGTGGTCGGGGTCGATATAGATGAAATTCCACCTTCTTCTTAATTTAGTCAACATATGGCTCGGTGATAGTTTTTAATGATCGAGGACCTTTCCTTATAGTTTCAGCACAAAAATATATGAAGCCATGCCACTGTGCGGCATTCAAAACTAGAAATCCACCAATTCAATTTTTCAAAATCTCGTTTTGGTCACCCTTCCAAACTCGAAAAACGTTTCCCAGAATTATTACTTCCAAAAACAGCCATCAATATACCGTTCGCAAAATATTAAAAAAAATCTGATTATGGTGATCGTACAGTACGTAGAAAGTTGTCCATTTTCGATGTCAATAGATCAATAGAAACAAGTAAGAGTGTTAAATTCGGCTCTGCCGAACCTTTCGTTTACATTAATATCTGGACAAAATGCAAACAAAATATTTGAAAATGTAAACAATTTGATAAACAATAAATTATTACAAAAAATATACTGAATTTTCAAAATTTGGTAGAGGTATCCCCAGATCTAGGTCATATCTCGGCACAGTGATGCCCGATTTCTTTCTTCTTTATTTGCCTACCCGTATTCGGATCTTAGCGATCATAAAATTACAATTTAATTGTGATCTAACATATTGATTTCAAAATATATTCAATATTTCATTCAGCAATGATGAGTTGTCTATTCTTGGCAGCATTTAGGAGACTTCGCTCATCTGGATAATCTGTCCAGTCTTGAATATTTCTTATCCAAGAAATCTCTCTTCTGCCTCTTGAGCGTTTTGCTTCGATTTTGCTTTTGAGAGTTATCTGGGGAATCTTATACTTGTCGTTTCTCATTATGTGTCTTAAATATGCGACTTTTCTTGTTTTGATATTTCTTATCAGCTGTTCATTCTTCTCAATATATCCTCGTTCGATTAGTCCATGAAATCCTTAGTATTCGCCGGTATATCCATATTTCAAACACTTCTAGTTTCCTTTCGCCCGCCACTTTTACTGTCCATGTTTCAACAGCATATAGCAGCTCGGACCAAAATAGCATTTAATAAATCGGATTTTTGTCGCAAGGCCTATATCGGGACTAGTTAAAGCTTTCTTACATTTGAAGAAGGCGTTTCTGGCCATTTCTATGCGGCATTTTAACTCTTTTGATGTATCCCATTGATCAGGACTCCAAGGTATTTAATATTTTCAACCCGTTCGATTTCTGTATTTTTAATTTTATTAAAAATACGTATTATTTTGGGTAGAGTTTCCTCTGCTGACAACCATATATTTCGCCTTTTTAGTGTTAATTTTAAGACCATATAATTCACTATTATAAGTAAGTCTATCTAATAGTTTCTGTAGGCCAGATAATGTAGTGTCGTCCGCATATCGTATGTTATTTAAAAATATACCATTTATACCATCTATCCTAATGCCAATTTTTTCTCTGCTTAATGATTCTCTAAATATTCTTTCTGAGTATATGTTAAATAACAAGAGCGATAATATGCATCCCTGCCTCACTCCTTTTGATAAAATGGAAAATCATCAGTTAATGCTCCGTCGACCTGGATGTGTGCAGATTGTTGCCAATATAGATTTTTTATGCATCTAATTTCCAGTCCATTTAACTATTCCTATCGATATTAGAACTTCCATTAGCTTGTCATGTTGAATCGTATCCAAAGCTTTCTCATAGTCAGCAAAGCATAAAAATACGTCCTTCTGTACCTCTCGGCAGTTTTGTATTAAGTACCCCTTCTTCCTTGAAACCGAATTGTGTTTCTCCCATATATTTCCCGCATTTTGGATAGATCCTTCTATGTATTACTCTTAAGAATACTTTTAAAACATGGCACATCAGACTAATTAATCTATATTCATTGCACTTCCGCGCTTTATTCTTTTTTGTTATCGTAATAAATGTTTATTTAACCCAGTCGTATCGTAAATATGATTGAAAAGTTTAATTAGTATTTGGTTATTATTTTCATCCATTAATTTCAAAACTTCGGAGGGTATTTCATCTGGGCCTGTTGCCTTACCATCCTTCATTGCCTTGGTTGCAGAGTCTATTTCATCCTTGGTGATTGGCGTTCCGGTTAGATCGAATTCAACAGTGTTATTATAAATTGACCTTTCATAAGTTTGGCAAGGAGTGAAACTGCATTAAAGAAAACCTTTTGCTAACGGTTACAAATGATGGAGGTGACATTGTTGTTTGGGATTGCATGACAGAGTTGGTAAACTCATGTTTATTGAGTCTATAATGGGTCAGATTGAAGACATAAACATTTTAAATCAAAACTTAGAACAAAACGCACAACAACTTGGCCTTGGAGAAACCTTTGGCTCAATCCAACAGTATGATGATCCAAAACATACGGCGCACAATGTGAAACTGCTCCTTTACACTTTTAAAAATCAGTTGAAATCTCCACCCGATCTCCTCTCGATCAGTGCATTTGTGGCTTTTACAATAGCACAGAAACTGTCAGTATAAAATCACCTCAAAGGAAATGTTAAGAAGCATCATTTTGGATCAGTGGGATAAGATAAGTAAAGAAGATACTTTAAAGTTGGTTAATTCTATGCCAAATCGGTTCATAGAGGTCCTAAAGCATGAAGGATATCCTATAAGTTACTGACTTAATATTGAATGTAAATAAAGTTTTTTTCTATTAATATTCCAAATGTACGAATACTTTTCCTATGCATTTTTCTTTTTTTTTTAACATTTTATCTGCATAAAATTTGCAATAGATCTTAAATAAATTAAAAAAATAATAAAAAAAAAATTAATAAATTAATAGAATAAAAATTAATTCAACTTAATTTTTTCTTATTTTTTTCGTAGTATGACTGCAAATAAATGCATTTTGAGTTCTTTTTATTGACTTTTTTGTGTCTTGTTTAGTATTAGTGGCAGGTCAAAGTAACAGATCTTAGGAATGGCTCCTATGATTGAAAATACTTAGCTATATAGTTGACGTCTGTAATCTATAGTTCAATATTTCTTATACACTTTACCACTTTCCGGTCTGAGTATAATGACTTTGTGCTGATGTTTGTAATTTACGATGTTTGATGTTTGTAATACGAATCACTTTCTGAGTCTATTTAGCGTTGTTCGTCTGGCCGTCAGTCCGTCTGGGGGTCCATATAGATCTTGTAATCATACTATAGGTCATAATTTGGAAAATAAACATTTTGTTGACCATAGGATAATCGCTATTGTAATATGTGAAACTTAATTTAGGTTGATACCTTGCCCCACACAAATTACCTCTATTACTCGTAAAGATCTCGGTGAAATTAATAACTAGTTACCACATAATACTACATATTTTTGCACTATCTGGTTATTGAGTGTGTGCTGATGTTTGTAACTATCAAAAATTTTTGACCAGGACCCTCACCTTATAAGGTAATTTAGCGATGTCCGTCCGTCCGTCCGTCTGTGTGTCCAGACTTAGGTAAGTGGGTTGGTAGGTTGAAAAAGAGGACCCATGTAAACACATAGCTCATATCCGTTGTACCCGGATATACACTTAAGCCAGAAAGTCGGCTTGTTGTACGCTCTACATCCCCGTGTTCATCCGGTTATCTTCCCCTTATTTTACTTAGAAATTCGGTCTCGTCAGCAAATTTTCTGAGGGTTTTCCAGCGTATACCCATAAGAGCCGCTGGGCTTGGTATGAGTCGTTGGATAAATGACTGACCCTAGTTCCCGCAAATGCAGGACAGTAACGAAGGTAGTGTTTTAGGGTCCCGTCATCCTCTCCACAAGCTCAGCATTGTAACGACGAGTTTCCTCCGGTTGCTGGGGTAAGCTCGCGGGGTAGGGATCGTCACAGAAATTTGTTTCTGCCAGTGACCGAGAGTAAAAGGCGGTTTCTAAATGTTTTAAAATTAAGTTTTATTTTTGGCTTACTCTAATGAATAATATAATATTTTGGAACTAACGACCGGGGACGGCGTGTTGCTCCTGTGTGTTGATGTCAACGGCCGACGGTGGCACACTGAGCTTGCCGTCGAGGTTAGCGACCTGGGACGGCACGCTACTACTGCGGTTGACTAGCGACCGGGGACGGCACGCTGATCCTGCCGTTGACTGGTGACCGCGGCGGCGCGTTATAACTGTGGTCGACGCTTACCTGTTGTTGATGCCGGCGACCGGGGACGGCACGCTGATCTTCTTGTTCTTGTCAGCGACCGGGGGCGGCACGCTGATCCCGCTGCTGATGACTAGTGATCGGGGACGGCACGCTAGTCCTGTTGTTGACGTCAGCGACCGGGGACGGCACGCTGATCCTGTTATTGATGTCAGCGACCGGGGACGGCACGCTGATCCTGTTGTTGATGTCAGTGACCGGGGACGGCACACTGATTCTGCTGTTGGTGGTAGCGACCGGGGACGGCACGCTGGTCCTGCTGCTGACTAGTGACCGGGGACGGCACGCTAGTCCTGTCGTTGATGTCAGCGACCGGGGACGGCACGCTGATCCTGCTGTTGATGTTAGCGACCGGGGGCGGCACGCTGATTCTGCTGTTGGTGGTAGCGACCGGGGACGGCACGCTGGTCCTGCTGCTGACTAGTGACCGGGGACGGCACGCTAGTCCTGTCGTTGATGTCAGCGACCGGGGACGGCACGCTGGTCCTGCTGCTGACTAGTGACCGGGGACGGCACGCTAGTCCTGTCGTTGATGTCAGCGACCGGGGACGGCACGCTGATCCTGCTGTTGCTGTTAGCGACCGGGGACGGCACGCTAATCCTGTCGTTGACGTTAGCGACCGGGGACGGCACGCTGTGATCCTGCTGTTGATGTTAGCGACCGGGGACGGCACGCTGGTCCTGCTGCTGACTAGTGACCGGGGATGGCACGCTAGTCCTGTCGTCGATGTCAGCGACCGGGGACGGCACGCTGATCCTGCTGTTGATGTTAGCGACCGGGGACGGCACGCTAATCCTGTCGTTGATGTTAGCGACCGGGGACGGCACGCTAATCCTGTCGTTGATGTTAGCGACCGGGGACGGCACGCTGTTCCTGCTGCTGACTAGTGACCGGGGACGGCACGCTGGTCCTGCTGCTGACTAGTGACCGGGGATGGCACGCTAGTCCTATCGTCGATGTCAGCGACCGGGGACGGCACGCTGATCCTGCTGTTGATGTTAGCGACCGGGGACGGCACGCTAATCCTGTCGTTGATGTTAGCGACCGGGGACGGCACGCTAATCCTGTCGTTGATGTTAGCGACCGGGGACGGCACGCTGATGGACCTTACAGGGTATCCGCAATGACCTTTCAGGATATCTGTCAGGATGTCCGGATATCTCCCAGGACCTCCAAGTATATTAGCCGGGCCTAGGACTCTCAAGGATGTTGAAGGACCTTCCGAGGACCTTCAAGGATGCGTTAAAGGACCTTCTAAGGATGTTGAAGGACCTCCCAAGGATGTTGAAGGACCTTCCAAGGATGTTGAAGGACCTCCCAAGGATGTTGAAGGACCTTCCAAGGATGTTGAAGGACCTTCCAAGGATGTTGAAGGACCTTCCAAGGATGTTGAAGGACCTTCCAAGGATGTTGAAGGACCTTCCGAGGATATTAGGAAGTCCTTTAAGGATATTCGCAGGATATTTAAGGACTCACGGGTCCTTCAAAGGATATGAAAAAGGGCGTGTAAGGATACTTACCGACCTTTCTAGGACGTCTGGGGTGTTTGCGAGCACTACTCTTTAACTTTACACTTTTCACTTCACTGCACGACTGTAGCCAACTGATCATGATTTTCCTGTCGTTACGCCTTATATAGTCATAGGTACAATGGAATATTGGAAAGAGAGTAATAGCTTTCTCCCATCTGTAAATTCCCGTATACTCTCTCATAACGGGATATTAATTAATTCCAGAATTCAATAAGTCATAGTTTTAAGGGTTTTAACAAAAGTATAATTCAAAAAATAAGGCATATTAAGTAACAAAAATAAAGAAAATTCATTTAAATAGGTGTTGGCAGAAACGAGGGACGACTTCTGCCATTACACATGGTCCCCCCCTGGGGTGCGATCAGATGTTGCCATCTCACTTCCGGGGGTCACGACGTCGGGGTACGAACCTCTCCTGGTTGTTGCTTAGCTTGTTCAGCCGTTTCACCACGGCGGCGTGTTGCCGCGTTATATGGATCCGGTATCGGTATCCATCAACCTTGAAGGCTTGATTACCCCGTTTTCCTGGGGCATAGTGACATAGCATGTAGTGGATGTGGGGTCGTAGCAGACCCCGGACCCTTTCCGACAAGTAGTCTTCTGCTATGATGGGGTGATACGGGATTCTTGGTGGTGGTGTCTTTGGCGGCGAATGCCGTGGACTGCCAGGGGGCGTACCGAGAGGAGTATATGGTCGTCGTGGTGGTGAATAACGTCTAATGCCAGGAGGTGTGCCGGGAGGTGTATACGTTGGCGACTGTTGTGGTGGGGTGGCTTTTCGGGTGTTTGTCAGTCTCGGATTGACCCGTGCCTCCTTTTTTGAACCGGTTGGTACCTCCTTGACGCTCTCTACTTCCGGGGGAAAAATCGGGGTTGGCCTCGACGTGGCTGACGAGGATGATGTATCCGAGGAGGATGAAGAGGTGGATGAGGATGATGTGTTTGATGAAGATGACGTAGTGGATGATGCCGGTGATGGCGGGCACAATGTGGTGGTTGGTCTTCCCGATGATGAGTGCGACGTCTGGGACGACGAGATCTCGTGGCTTTGGACCGGGGAATCGCTGGTCAGCCCCCCCTCTAGATGGGGTGTCTCTTCCCGATCGTACCTCAGTTGCTTCGGTATGCGCCATGGGGAGACCTGGGGGATGGCTGAGGTGTCGGTGCCTCGTCGCTAGAGATGTAGATGATATCCCCTTCGTCCTCCGACATGGTTTTCGTGGGAGCGGGCGTGTATCGTTCCCCAATCGCGCGGCGAATCTCCTCCGTGGTTAAACGTTTTACCGTGACGACACAACGTGGCCATGGTTGATCGGCGACTTCTCTGGGTCGACTCGGTCCGGCGGGCCTCAACTCTATATGTGTGTTCCACCACGGTTGCAACGCATCCTGGACAATGTGGCATAGGCGTTCGCCATTCGTCGGCCTAAGGCCGACCCCTGCCTCTCGATCTAAGCGGTTCGCAAGTGAGTTGTCCTTTCTTCTTTGGTCCATTGAAGTCTTCAAAAATTCGTTTCGGGTATCTATGGGGTTGGGGTGTGATGTATTGTAGTGTGGATGATCGGATGCGGTTAGTGTTAATGAATGATCTGTAGAAGATAGATGAGAGTGTACATGTAGTGTGTGGAACGGCGGAAGGATTCAGACTATTAATGACAGTATATAGATGTTAATGAATGATTGGTGGAAAATAAATGAGGATGAGTATGGGGTATGGTGGAGGTGTGTATGTGAATGAGTGGTAATGATTGATCTGAGGTAAATGAAGATGTGTATGTGGTGCGTGGCATGACTGAAATATCTAGAGCTTTGATGACGTATATGTAAAGGAGCGGCATTAGGCGTTACATGTTATATCCCCGCATGTCTGTGGTGAGTCCGCGAAGAAGGGTTTAATTTCGCTTAAATGTGCGGTCCTTATGTCGTTGGCCTCTTGGCCTCTGAGCTGGACTATTACTGGTGACGGAAAATTCACTACTTCATAGGGGCCGGCAAACTTTGGGGCTAGCTTGGCGGCAAAATTTTCCGTTGCTTTTGATAATGGATGCTGGCGAACCAGGACCAAGTCACCTATCTTTGGGGTCCAAGGTCGCCGGCGTAGGTTATAATGCCTCCGCTGATCCTGGGCGGACCTACCGAGTTGATGTCGAACAATTTTGAATATCTCGACTAGTTCATTCGCTTTCTCCTCGGGGTTTCGTCGTTGGGCACCCGTACCGGTTACCATCTCATCATACAAGGCCTTGGGTAGTCGCGGTTCTCTTCCCTGTACCAGATATGCTGGACTGTATCCCGTCGACTCCGAGCGGCTCGTATTAATAGCTAATGTGATTTCCGGCAATTGATCATCCCACTGAGTATGGTTGTTTCGGACCAATTGAGCGATCATGGTCTTCACCGTGCGATTTGCTCTCTCCGTGGGGTTTTCCTGTGGGCAGTAAGGTGCTGTGAACTGTTGCCGGACGCCAATTTCCTGGAGGTACTTCTGTAGTTCGCGGCTGATGAATTGGCTGCCATTATCCGTGATCAAAACCTTCGGGGTACCAAACCTAGCCAGAATTCTTTCCCGGAAGGCTTTAACGACGCCTTGGGCCGTAGCCTTGCGGAGTGGTACGAGTTCGACCCATTTGGAGAACCGATCAAAGAAGACCAGGAGCATGTTGTTGCCATGTTTGGTTCGAGGTAGTGGTCCAACGAAATCCGTGCAAACTGTGGCCCACGGTTCCTCGGGAATTGTTATTAACATTTCGCCAGCTGGTGCCGCTTGACTTGGCTTGTATCTTTGGCAGGACTCGCAACTCCGGACAAATCGAGCCACATCCCGAAACATTCCTGGCCAGTAGTACCGGTCACTTACCCGATGGATAGTCTTTCGTACACCTAAGTGTCCAGCGGCAGGTTGGCTGTGGTTCTCCTGGAGCACTCGTTGCCGCAACGGGGTGGCGACACACAACTTCCAAGGGGTGCTATCGTCGTCGTTGGGATGTGTGGGTATATGCCGGAATAGTTGGTTACCCACGATCGAATAGTCTGAGTACTTTTCGGGTTGTCGCTGAACCTCTTCTCTCTTGCGTCGGAGCCAATTACAATCCGCGGGGCTGCTGTTGGGTTCGTCCACAACTCGTTGTAGCATCTCTACTGGCTGTCGGGACAAAGCATCTGCGACTACGTTATTCTTGCCTTTGCGATACTGGACAGTGAAATTGAATTGTTGTAACTCCAGAGCCCATCGCGCCAACCGTCCCGTGGGGTTGTCGATAGAATTTAGCCATTTTAACGACAGATGATCGGTGATGACATGAAAGCGGTACCCCTCTAGATACGGCCTCATCTTCCTGATTCCCCAGATTATGGCGAGACACTCTTTCTCGGTGGCGGTGTAATTCCGTTCTGCACTATTAAGGCTCCGACTAGCATATGCAATAACACGTTCCCCTTCTTCCAGATCCTGTGTCAAAACGGCCCCTAGCCCGTAGTCGCTAGCATCTGTCTGTAGTTTGAAGGTTTGGGAAAAATCCGGACAGGCCAATACGGGTGCTTCGGTCAGCTTTGCCTTTAAAAGCTCGAATGCTGTCTGTTGTTCCTCTGTCCACCTCCAATGCTTGCCCTTCTTAAGAAGTGTAGTGAGGGGTTGTGCAATAGCAGCGAAATCGGGGACAAAGCGTCGGTACCAGGAGGCTACCCCCAAGAATCTTCTGGTTTCTCGTATATTTTTCGGTGCCGACATCTCTCTGATAGCAGCAACCTTGTCGGGATCGGTCTGTATGCCTGCTCCACTGACCACATGGCCGAGGTATTTCGTCTCTCTCTTAAAGAATTCGCACTTGTCGGGGTTAATCTTAAGGTTGGCGGCACGGAGGCGTCGAATACCTCTCTCAAGTTGGCCAGATGGTCGTCTAGTGTTTTCCCCGTGACAATGATGTCATCTAAGTAGGCGAATGCGAATGGTTCTAGGTCTGGTCCGATGACACTGTCGAGTGCTCTCTGGAACGTAGCCGGTGCGGAGTGTAGTCCGAATGGCATCACCCGCCATTGGTATAACCCCCGGCCAGCGACGGTGAAAGCGGTGTATTTCTTGCTGTCTTCCTCCAAAGGGATTTGCCAGTATCCATCCTTCAAGTCGAGACTGCTGACGTATCGGGCATCCCTCAACCGATCCAAGATGGTCGCGATTCGTGGGAGTGGGTATGCGTCGGGATCAGATTTGCTGTTGAGGTGGCGGAAATCGATACACAATCTCCAGGTACCATTTTTCTTTGGTGCTAGCGTGATAGGGGAGCTGTACGCGCTTCTAGATGGTTCGATGCACCCATTCGCCAGTAGTTCGTTCACCTTGGTGTCGATTATAGCCTGCATGGCTGGATTGCGTGGAGCGTACCTAATCTTAAAGGGGCGATCATCTGTCATTACGATTCGGTGTCGGGCTGCGGTGGATAACCCATGCAACTCCCGGAACTTTTGTAGCTCCTTTTCTATGAAAGTTAGTATTTTCTTTTGGTCCTCTGGACTATGTTCACTTACCGGTAAATGTCCGTTGGCGGTCTCTGTTGCTTCACCTAGGTTTGGCCCCTCGTCTCGGGATGGAACCTTCTCGGGGACAGCTGAGCTTACCGGGGTGGGCGGTGACGTCAGGTGACGGTTTATCTCGCCGCCTTCCGGCGAAGAATTGGCTTGAGAAGTTCGTTGAAACTTGCAGGTGAGTCCGGCGCATATAACTTTGGTCGCGCACTTCTCCAAAAAATCCAATCCGAGGATGAGGTCTTCCGTGGTATCGCGCATGACTAAGATCTCGGTGTTTATACGTCGGTGTCCCAGGGTGATGTCGAGATCGAGCGCATGGTTGATCCGTTTTCGGGATCCGTCGGCTAGGGTCACCTCCGATTCGTATGGTCGTAAGTTGGCGGCATTTGGTAGAGTGTTGGCCACGCCTTGGCTGATGAAACATCTGGTGGCCCCTGTATCGATGGTGGCACCAATCACCCGGGTCCCTATCCGGACGTTGGCCACCAGCTTAGTAGACATATATTTGAGGGACGTTCTTAATTTTGAGGGTAGTCGTTCTGCGGACCCGTACCCCCTCGTTCGATACGGCCCCGGCGATCGTTTCCCGGTTGTCGGCAACACTGGATGGTTCGCACGTCTAGTGTACCGCATTCCCAACAAAATATGACCCGTGGGTTTTTGCACCGTGTGGAGAAGTGGCCCGCTTGGCCGCAATTGCGGCAGGCATTCTGGGGGTTGGTGATATTCTCCCGTCGACCCTGGATGTTTTCCTCTGGGGTTATTAGTCGGTGTTGTTCCCGGGGATGTTGAGGTGTTGGGGAGATACATTCAAGATCCGCCGCCATTTCTAAGAGCTCGTCCAAGTTGTTGAAATCCTTACGTCGGATGTACCAAAGATATTCGGGAAGCGCGTTCCGGAATATTCGTTCCAGCTTTTCTCTTTCTGAGTAGCCAGTGTGCCTCATCAAATTTTGCATATCGAGCGTATAATGCCCGAAAGGTTCACGAGGTCGCTGGTGCCGTTTCCTGACCTCATCTTCCAGCCGTTCGAAATACCGCGGGGGTAAAAAGAACCTGAGGAAGTCCTTTTTGAACCGTTCCCACTCTTGCCACTGTCGGTTGTTGTTCCGAAACCAGATTAATGCCCTGCCTGTAAGGACTTCGGGCATCATGTTTGGTAGAAGGTCGAGGTCGACAGCGTACATCTTTGCGAGTTCCTCGATCCTTTCTGTGAATTCCAAAGGCGCACCTTCCCCATTAAATTTAACTCCCCATTTTCTGACCTGATCCGCAGCTGCTTTAAGGTCGGGGGTGTCCCGCGGCGCGGTTGACGGACTGGGGTTGACGTTGTGTCCCAAAGTGTCCTCCGGTGGGGTAAGTTGGGGCTCGGTGGGTATACTGACCGGCTGCATTGTCCTTGGGGTAACAGGCCTGCCCTCGGCGCCGGTAGCGGATGATTCGTGCTTGGTTTGTAGCTGTAAGAGTCTCTGTACTATCTCCGGTTTATTTTCTCCGCCAATAAATTGACTCAATCGTTTCCGCAGTTCCTCCACGTTGCCAGCGCTTGTAAGGCCAAACTCGTTGAGGTATGCCGTCAGCTCCTCCTTCCGTAAGGAGTACACCCAGGATGAACGCAACATGATTCGTTCTGATGAGGATGGTGCCTTCTGCACCAGACCTGTAAAACCTTTCTCTCCTGTTTATGGATCGTATGAAGCATTAACTCTCGGTCCCTGCTCGGGCGCCACTGTAACGACGAGTTTCCTCCGGTTGCTGGGGTAAGCTCGCGGGGTAGGGATCGTCACAGAAATTTGTTTCTGCCAGTGACCGAGAGTAAAAGGCGGTTTCTAAATGTTTTAAAATTAAGTTTTATTTTTGGCTTACTCTAATGAATAATATAATATTTTGGAACTAACGACCGGGGACGGCGTGTTGCTCCTGTGTGTTGATGTCAACGGCCGACGGTGGCACACTGAGCTTGCCGTCGAGGTTAGCGACCTGGGACGGCACGCTACTACTGCGGTTGACTAGCGACCGGGGACGGCACGCTGATCCTGCCGTTGACTGGTGACCGCGGCGGCGCGTTATAACTGTGGTCGACGCTTACCTGTTGTTGATGCCGGCGACCGGGGACGGCACGCTGATCTTCTTGTTCTTGTCAGCGACCGGGGGCGGCACGCTGATCCCGCTGCTGATGACTAGTGATCGGGGACGGCACGCTAGTCCTGTTGTTGACGTCAGCGACCGGGGACGGCACGCTGATCCTGTTATTGATGTCAGCGACCGGGGACGGCACGCTGATCCTGTTGTTGATGTCAGTGACCGGGGACGGCACACTGATTCTGCTGTTGGTGGTAGCGACCGGGGACGGCACGCTGGTCCTGCTGCTGACTAGTGACCGGGGACGGCACGCTAGTCCTGTCGTTGATGTCAGCGACCGGGGACGGCACGCTGATCCTGCTGTTGATGTTAGCGACCGGGGGCGGCACGCTGATTCTGCTGTTGGTGGTAGCGACCGGGGACGGCACGCTGGTCCTGCTGCTGACTAGTGACCGGGGACGGCACGCTAGTCCTGTCGTTGATGTCAGCGACCGGGGACGGCACGCTGGTCCTGCTGCTGACTAGTGACCGGGGACGGCACGCTAGTCCTGTCGTTGATGTCAGCGACCGGGGACGGCACGCTGATCCTGCTGTTGCTGTTAGCGACCGGGGACGGCACGCTAATCCTGTCGTTGACGTTAGCGACCGGGGACGGCACGCTGTGATCCTGCTGTTGATGTTAGCGACCGGGGACGGCACGCTGGTCCTGCTGCTGACTAGTGACCGGGGATGGCACGCTAGTCCTGTCGTCGATGTCAGCGACCGGGGACGGCACGCTGATCCTGCTGTTGATGTTAGCGACCGGGGACGGCACGCTAATCCTGTCGTTGATGTTAGCGACCGGGGACGGCACGCTAATCCTGTCGTTGATGTTAGCGACCGGGGACGGCACGCTGTTCCTGCTGCTGACTAGTGACCGGGGACGGCACGCTGGTCCTGCTGCTGACTAGTGACCGGGGATGGCACGCTAGTCCTATCGTCGATGTCAGCGACCGGGGACGGCACGCTGATCCTGCTGTTGATGTTAGCGACCGGGGACGGCACGCTAATCCTGTCGTTGATGTTAGCGACCGGGGACGGCACGCTAATCCTGTCGTTGATGTTAGCGACCGGGGACGGCACGCTGATGGACCTTACAGGGTATCCGCAATGACCTTTCAGGATATCTGTCAGGATGTCCGGATATCTCCCAGGACCTCCAAGTATATTAGCCGGGCCTAGGACTCTCAAGGATGTTGAAGGACCTTCCGAGGACCTTCAAGGATGCGTTAAAGGACCTTCTAAGGATGTTGAAGGACCTCCCAAGGATGTTGAAGGACCTTCCAAGGATGTTGAAGGACCTCCCAAGGATGTTGAAGGACCTTCCAAGGATGTTGAAGGACCTTCCAAGGATGTTGAAGGACCTTCCAAGGATGTTGAAGGACCTTCCAAGGATGTTGAAGGACCTTCCGAGGATATTAGGAAGTCCTTTAAGGATATTCGCAGGATATTTAAGGACTCACGGGTCCTTCAAAGGATATGAAAAAGGGCGTGTAAGGATACTTACCGACCTTTCTAGGACGTCTGGGGTGTTTGCGAGCACTACTCTTTAACTTTACACTTTTCACTTCACTGCACGACTGTAGCCAACTGATCATGATTTTCCTGTCGTTACGCCTTATATAGTCATAGGTACAATGGAATATTGGAAAGAGAGTAATAGCTTTCTCCCATCTGTAAATTCCCGTATACTCTCTCATAACGGGATATTAATTAATTCCAGAATTCAATAAGTCATAGTTTTAAGGGTTTTAACAAAAGTATAATTCAAAAAATAAGGCATATTAAGTAACAAAAATAAAGAAAATTCATTTAAATAGGTGTTGGCAGAAACGAGGGACGACTTCTGCCATTACAGCATGTAGCCGATTCCGCCCATCCTATACGGTATAGATGAGCCCTCAGTTCAGAGTGCCCAGTGAGGATGCCAATAATCCTACTCAGTTCCCTCCTACTCAGACTAAGGATTTCCCTAGCCTTCGAAGTGTTGGGACTGCCCCATAATATCTTCGTAACCTTACCCACGTCAGTTTTTTCCCAAATTTAAGTTTGTGAATTGGTCACCCAGTCCGAGTGTTTCAATTTGAGAAACTGGAAAGGTATAGGTTTTTCCATGTTCAGACTTAGTCCCCAAATGATATTTATAAGATCGACTTAAATTGTTATAAGATCCAAGTTATTTTACAGATCTCTGTCAAATTGGGTTTGTGTGTGTTAATGACATCCATTAATTAGTAATCCAAAAATAAACCCTATAGGACAATTCTTATTCATAGCCTCTATATAAAGCTGCTTCCCGAACTATATTTAAACCTATCAAAAACAAAGCAAAATAATCTAACCCATAAAAACAAAGTTTTTATTAAAACACTTTCTTTCCTTATGCATATGAGTTTTGAATGTCTCCATGACAATGCATGAGTGTGTATGACCATCTTAAAATTAATCTTTGGTCACAACAAGTCTATGGACAAAGTTTCAAATCAATTGGATAAGGGGAATTGGGTCCACCCATGGCAGACAGACATACAGACAGACAGACAGAGAGTATGAGTTATAAGAAAGAGTTTAAAAATGCACAGATTTTTCTCCAATATGTTTTCGCAAAAAATAAGTGACACTTAAATATAGCATCTAATATAACATATTCAGATCTGCAGACAAAAAATTTTATAAAAATTCCACTCAGATTTGGTTTATGCTTATTTTTTGTACCCAATTAGTTGCACCTAAGACGCGAGACGCATGGTATAAGGTATCAAAAATTTGGTTTGTATATGTTTTTGCAAAAAATAAGTGACCTTACCAAATATAGTCAGGATCGGTCCATTTTCAACCCATTCCCTATATAAATATAAATCCGAAGGTAAAAAAATTAATAAAAATTCCACTCAAATTGGGATGAGGCTTATTTTCTATATCTAATTAGCTGGAGATTGGGTCTCTAAACGCATGGTTAGGGTGTCGTATAGTCGGTCTAGACCGTCTATAATTTTCTTACTTGTTGTTGGTTGGTTGGTGCTGGTGTTGTTTGACAAACTGCACTCTCTTCATTACTATATAGAGATAGCTGCCTAGAGCCGAGCTTATGCGGATCTTTCATTGAGCTTCCTCCCGTTGTTACTTCTGACTTCCAAATGAACATATTTATTGTGTTGATACCATACCAGATCCATCCATACTGTCCTGCCAATTTGTTGGTATACACCGACCAGCATCCTTAAAAGTCGTTATGTCGTTATTAAAATTTCTCGGGCATTTTAGTCGAAGCCCCGTAACGACCGGGTTATTAGGCTTATTCGGACGCAGTCTGAGGTGCATAATAGTCTCATATGAGATGATGTAGTTTCATGTCGCCATCAATTCTCGGCAACATGATATAGCAGTGACTCCTATTGCTGCCTACTCGCGTGAGCGGTATAACCAACAAAACATGTGTTAATTATATCCTTGTATCCCACATCGAAATGAGTGTCAGATTTGCATATCTCGCTATTTCGTTCACAGACATCCGATATTCACGGATGATATCCGTTGACACTATCTAAATTATAGTATATTTGATTACCATGATTTCAGTCTGAAATACGCTGTACTGATCAGGTAGTCGGGACAAAAGTCTATATTCAGGTTGACTTACAAAAGCACCACAGGTTACTCATCCATTCGTCTAGGAACCATCCGTAAAAATCTAAAGTAACTCCGCTTAAATCTCAAGTCCATCTGACCAAAGTGGATGACAAAAGAATTTTCGAATCATTAGTTAGATCTAAAATGCTGTAAAATAAATTATAGACTATAGTTGTACGATGCTTACACTAGTCATCAACATCAACATCCGATTAATTAAAGAATGAAACATTCACAGGTCAGATCTGATTCATCTGAAAATTGGATATAAATGTAGTCGTCTACCACTCCTTTACCATTAAAGTTCCAGTGCTACTACTGTATTGGAGAGGAGTATTGAAATAGTTGAATACAGGCCAAGAACTTTAGGAGAGGCATTTTCATAAATTAATTAAGCTTCTTACGGGCCATATATTGAACATACACGGTTGATAAGTTTTGTCATCATATAGTAAATATATCATCATTCCCACCCACAATTATTCATTCACACTTACACTACTCGTATCACAATTATGAACACATACCTTTACGCTCATTATGGCGGAAATATGTGACAAACGCCTTTTTAGTTTCTTCTCGTAGCTCACAAACGCTCAAGGTAATTGTGAAGTGTGCTGGTTAAGAGGTGGAATGCATTTTATTACAGCATGCACCATTCTTTATTTTTGTGAATTCCAAATCAAAGAAACGTCACACAGTATAACAAATAACAAACTAGGAGGAAAATCAAAAAAGAAACAAACGAAATAAGTTAAGTTGGAAGGTTGTAGACCACAAAAATTCCCACAAAAACATGGCTAGGCAATCAACCAGTAGAGAATAAGTAAAATGTAACCAAATACAGGTAGATATAAAAATTCATTTGGAACGACAAAAAAGGATATAAGAACAATGGTTGCATAAATTCAGCTTTAAAGACCTTAAAATCCCTGTAGTCACTGTTAAGGTCATATTGCATATATATAAAAAGAATCCAACAACTGAACAACATTTCTTTCAGACAAACTTATCAATTACAAGATTTTATGCACTATCCAAATATTACCTTCAATTTGTCTATGTTTGCCCCATTCACTTAACGTGGTTTCTTGTAAAACATCATCAGCACAGTAAATTTAAATGGCTTATTAGTAAAGTAGTCGTATCATTTATATTTGGTGCGAAAAACTTGATTTATTTAAATTTTGACATGCTAATATGTACGTTAGTTGGCACTACAATGTACTCCCACCCATTTATGCGGCTCTTAGTAAATATTGAAGCAGAAAATCAAATTGCATTGATTGCACAAGTAGCCGAGACTGGTGGCATAATTAACCCATTATGCTGGGTGTTTGCAAACTGTTCATTGTGTTTAAGCTTGGTGAACGTATTACCAATTTGTTGCAGAAATAATAGGAAATGTTTACTCGTAGACATGTCAATATGATAACGTGTATCATGTTACGTGATTTATTTTTCCTATTTGTTAACAAAAAAAGAGAAAATACACTGTGTTTTCCCAAAGAAAGGAGACTAAAATAACTTCATCATTTAACTTTCTAGATTATTCAAAGATAAAAGTAGTGACTGAATATCTGGATGGAACTATAGGGTAGATTATGATTGTATGGACAAAGGAGCGTGGTACCTTCTATATGAACTTAAATTATAAAAGCATTTTTTATGCTACAGAAAATCTCATTTTAACGAAATTTGGCATAAATTACGAATTTGTCCGTTCTTAGACTGGCCAAAAACTATGGGCGGTTTTAAAGGAGAGGCGTGGCTCCTTTAAGTTCCCCGATACTATACATGGTATACATTAAAAAAAAAAAAAAAATAAACGGCGAAAATTGGACATAATAAATACAACTGGCTCGGAATTAAAACAGGGAACGTTCCCGGGCATCATGTTATAGGGTTTAATTATACAATGCTATGTGTGTGTTTGTTAAATTTGTTAATGTGTTTGTAATAAAAATGAGTTTGATTTTTTGTGTTGATTTGTGAATTGGCTATAATTGATTAGGGTCTTTATGGTCTTTAATGGAAAGATAAAATTTCATAGAACTTGCACTCGAATTTCGAGGGCTAGAATCTGCTAGTAAAAATTATTTCGTTTAAAGTTTTTATCACATTTTAATCAGCCATGTGAAGAAAACAAAATTCGAGTGGAAAAAGTTTCCGAAGGTATTATTTTTTATACTTTGGAGGCTTTCTTCCATTCTCTTTCAAATTTTCTATGTCATTGGCAGTCTCTCTACAGTTCTTTACATTTTTTTGTTGGACGTTTGGTGGATTGAAGTCTTTTCGAACAAATTCAGTAGATCCAACGTTGGATCTAAGTACTTTTCTCTATACTCTTATGCATTAATAGGCTGTTTGCCATATTGACAAATAGCCTGTCAACCAAACTTTTTAACTCTAATAGAGGCCTTTCTTTTTCAAGCGGAATATAATTTTATTTAAAGAAGCTTGGTGAAGTCTGCTTCTACGTAAAATACTTCATCCATAACAACACAGCAATTTTTCTTTCCCATTTCCAACATAATGTACAAAAACAGTCATTCAAAACTTAACACAATTTTAGGAGGTTACTGAATATTTCGCGTTAAAAATTTGAATTTAACTTCCAACTGTTTGGAAGATGATCTACTTTGAATTTTACAAATTTTATACGATACACGATCCTTACGATCCTTATGTGTGTTTCCAATAACTAGCGCAAGGAATGCCAGGCTGGATCTGAATCAATATAGTTTCATATTTTGCTTCAAACATCTTTCTTGCATATTTTCATAAAAATGCTCCTTTATTGAATTGTTTTCTTTTTAAAAGACAACTATATATATAAGCAGATTCCAGCGCTCGAAATTCGAGTGCAATTTCTAGGAAGCTTTTTTTTCAATTTCAACTCCAATTCACAAACCAACACTTTTACGGTTTATTATTATTGTGAATGAAGATAACACACTCATTAACAAACACATTAACAAATTTAATAAAACACACATAGCATATGTGTAATTTTATATATGTGTTAGTAGCAACTTTAAATTCAATTTACTCAAAATAGAGGAAAAAATTTAAAAATCCGTAAATCTGCAAAACGGCTAAAAAGAAATACCTTTCAAATAATATACGTTTGGTGAAAATAGGGATAAAAAGGTAGAACAAAACATCGGTCACAAGAAATCGCCTAGCCTATTAATATTATAGATATGATCGTTTCTAGTCATAGTCCCCATATAAAGCTGCTTCCTGATCTCCACTAAAATATAGTAAAAAAACTGAAATATTGGATACATTTTTGTTACATTTAGCTTATATGTAATTTTGAGAAAATAAGTGACTCAATATGGTCGATTTATTTTCTGTCCTAGTTTCCATATAGAAATTGCGTCGAATATCAACTCTGTCATATACATAATTTTCTTACTTTTTTTAGTGAGTCTATAGAATATTAGTGAGTCTATAGACTATTAGTGAGTCTATAGACTATAGGGTATAGTCTAGATCAACAAGAATTTTTTTTGCCTATTTTTAAATTCTGCATGAACTTTTATACTTGATCGAAAAATATTTTTTGAAGGGAAATTACCATCTGAGTTCAGCAAAAATTCTGAATTAATAGAAAATCATTAGTTTAGTAGATATTAACAATTTCCATACATATGCTACATAGCACCTGTGATACATTATGCAGTAATACTAAAATGCAGTAATAGAAAAATGAATAATATAACAATAAAATGCAATTTAATATAGTTTATTAAGCAGTTTATTATAATTTAAAATAACAATTCATTGCTGTTAAAAAAGAAAATAACTAAAAATACATAAATAATATAATACAATTCAGCCGCGAAGTTTCATTATTATATATATTTTTTAATATACAACTTTTTTTACAATCTATACATTCAATGATAATAAGCAAGTTCGATATAATAATATTAACATTAATTATTGAACTCCAGTGAGAACAACAATATACTATACTACACTGGTTAATTAATTTTTATAAAAATACCAGAGTAACGCTGCCCGCGTTGCTGGACAATACAATAATTTCCGCGTTTGTATTAAAAATGAAATCTTCAAGAGAGAGTTAACATTTTCCTGAAAAAAAAGCATAAATTTTTTAAAGTGACATTTTTAGTATATTAATTTTCACATAAAGACGACGGGTTCCCAACACCAGAATATGCAACATAGAGTTGACCGGCTGAAAATACAGGAACTTCTAAAGTTATGCTGCAAACTTGCAACGACTTACCTTGAGCTTTATTAATATTTATTACAAAAGCCAAACTAACGGGAAACTGTAATCACTGGAATTCAAATGGTATATCAGTGGGAATCATTGGGATGCGCAGTATTAAAGCATCTTCGCTTTTGAATTTCCCAAGTTCAAATTATTACTCAATTACATAATTCATTAATTTTTGGACCGCAAGTATTGTTCCGTTGCATAATTTCGGTTGTTTTATATTAAGAAGCATAATGATTGGAGATCCGATTTTCAATTTTAAATAATGCGGTGTTATTCTTGGCAAATTAGGAGAATTCAGAAATTCAGTTGGACAATTCTTTATTCATCAGGGTATCAGCAGATTAACATTTGATCAATTCGTTAACTATTTGACTTTAAATGATAAAATTAAATTCTTGACATCCTTATTTTTTCTTCCCAATATATGTAACACTTTCCCTCAACCAAGCTTGATTTTTGTGTTGCTGTTGTATATTTGGGAAGAATTTTTCAATTAGTTCTTCTTTTGTTTGTGTGAATATTCAAAAAAAAAAAACTCTCGCAATTGTAAGGAAACCTTCATTATCAAATGGCATTTTAACATCATCCATTAAAAGTAATTACTTTGAAAATGTTGCAGCTGATGGATCATTTTGCAATCGCACGTATACATTGGTGGTGAATCTTAATGTTTTAACGTATCGCCATAAATCTGATATCGTCAAATACGCATTTATTTCACCAGATGTTGTTGATTTTGAGTAAACAGATAATGTTTGTCTGAAGTCTCCTGCTAATATATCAATTGTTCAATCCAAAGCTTCAATTGAGATCTTGTGTGACATTGTGCATTCTCCCTACAACAAAATATCAATTTATTTTAAAACTCTAGCCATGTCAGAGCTTTTTGATAAATTGCATGATGGTGCTTCATTTATCGACGTATTCAAAGGTAATTTTAGTGCTGAATGCGCTTTCCTACCACCTTCCAATAAAGTGTTTGCTATTCCAGAAGATGTAAGCGTCAAAGAAATTCCACCACATGCTCATATACTTGCTAAAATTAAAGTTGTCAACAAATTTTTGCCAGTACCACCAGGTGCATCCAAAAAGTACTTGCCATCATTACCATTATCGATTTGCTGCATGATTGTTTCATAAGCCAGTTTTTGCTGTTGATTTAATTAAATTTGATAATATTTTCTTGAACAGTATTTGTCAATACATTTGGATCGTTACTCTGTTCTCGAGGAAAACTTTGATTAATATATCATTTCTTGAACGATTTGGTGATGGTATCCTCTAGCCAAAGCTTCACTCGTCATTCCTACATTTATCCTCATTCAAAATCAATGTCTCATTATGCATTTCCGCTGTCTAAAAAAATAATATATCTTCCGTCATGTAATCACAAAATTTCATCCATAAATCATTTGGATTAGCCGGATTGCAAGTTGAGATAATGATAGAAATTAAAATTGTAATTTCTTGTGGATATCCTGATACCAACGCATCAGTTAGTGTATTTTCCCAATGCTTCACAATAAGTGGCACATAATTATCCACCATAAATATTAATCGTAAGAAAACGCATATGAGAACACTGTTCATTATTTGGGCGAACTGTTTAAATTCTACCTACATCGCCAGTTTCAAACACATTTGGATGACCTTGAACAAGTTTGCTTTACTTTCTACGTTGAAATTCCTTTTTTGATGCATTCAAAATATAATATGATGGAACCTGAGAATAAAGCAATGTTCTTCCAATTGCTCCTTGTGCTGAAGTTTGTTCATTAAAGCAAATACGCTGACCATTTTCAAATGAACAGCTAACTGGTGATCGGTCGGGTATTTTTAATGTATTGAAAAATAGAGTATACGCCATACTGCTTCATTACTTTTGATTAGGGCGGGTCGATTTAAAAATCGCCCAAGTGACAAGGAAAATCGTACTCAAGGGATCAAAATAAGAAACTTTGCCCGAGTAACCATAAAACAAAATCTGATATCCCGACTTTTGACCTGTCTGTCTGTCTGTCTCACTCTGACTCATTTAGAGTGCCCCAATCGAGTCCAAATGTATGATCGACCCCCACTAACTTTAGAGGGCGGACCCACCCATGCCAGTGGCACACCCCTGGAACCCCCTGGGGGTTCCCCATACAAACATTTCAAAAAATCACCATTTTTGTTTAGAATTGGTCTGACGCAAATAACATGATAAGTTCTTTACAGGATAGTACTACCTTCGCATATGCCGATGATACTGCTATAATTGTAACAAGCAAAAATATACGTAGTGCTACGCAAATAATGCAGAAACAACTAAACGTCGCAACCAAATGGTGCCATGACAATGGACTGGTCATAAACGCGAACAAATCTAACATACTACATATAAAACCACCACACTTACAAAATAGCGTCATATCACTCAAGTTTCACGATACAAACTGCCTACATAATACTAGCAATACCAACAACAACGATACATGTTCCTCATACATTGAACCTGTGACATCTTATAAATATCTAGGCGTATATGTTGACAATAAATTTAAATGGAATTAACATATTGAAAACTTACAAAAGAAACTTCGAAGATCTGCGTACTAAGACAGGCCTACTTCTCCCTAGCTGAATCCTATATAAGAGAGGGGATTGTAGCATGGGGACGTGCAACGTACTGCAGATTATTACAAAATACAAAAAATCGTCTACTAAAAATGCTCATGAAAAATTATCGTTTCTCCCAATCAAACAGCAATCGTAACAGCAATCCGAATAACAATTTGAACATCATCAGCAATACCCACATCAACAACATCAGCACGATCAACACCAACAGCAATGTCCACAACTATACCAGTAACAATAATATAAGCAACAACAACGTCAACAACAACTATGTCAACAACAACGTTAACAAAAACAGCGTCAACATCAACAACCAACATCATCAACATCGTAACAACAATCTGAACAACAACTTAAACAACATCAGCACGATCAACACCAACAGCAATGTTAACAACAACGTCATCAACAACTACGTCAACGTCAACAATATCAACATCAACAACGTCAACAACCAAATTTACAACAACAACATCAAGAACATTTACTTCACAACACTCGCAAGTGAGTTCTACAACGATCAAAGGTTTCTACAACCGATTGATCACGTATATAACACCAGACGACGTGCGGAAGGACGATTTAAGAACGAACCCTTCCGAAATATGTACGGAAAGAACACCTTGGCCGTTACTTTACCCTACAGCTTCAATGAACTACCAGTGAATTTATTAAACATTACCAATAAATATAAAATAAAAAAATGTTAATAAATTATTTCATAAGTTCGCAATGAATTTAATTTTTTTTTAACTTGAATTAATATTTTATTTAATAAACAAAATCGAAACATCCTATAAAAACCTTAAACAGAAAACTAATGAAATATCTATACCAAATTTTAATTCCTGCAGACAAGCCAAATGGCTTCGCGGGTCTAGCTTTAAGAAATATTGTACAAAATGAATATACTGAAAATGAATAAATAATTTTAAGCCAAAAAATAAAAAGTAAGATAATTATAGTCGATTTAGACCGACTATACGATACCCTATAACATGGTTTAGAGACCCTATCTCTTCGGTCCAACTAATTGTATATAGCAAATAAGCATAAACCAAATTTGAGTGGCATTGTTATTAATTTTTTTGCCTGCAGATATGAAAAAGTTCATATCGGGTGCTATATTTATATGGGGACTAGGTCGAAAAATGGAACGATGCTGACCGTATTTGGTAAAGTCACTTATATTTTGAAAAAATATATACAAACCAAATTTGGAAAAAATCTGTGCAATATTTTTGTTTTTGATAGATTTAAGTGAAGATCGGGAAGCAGTTCTATATGGGGCCCATGATTAAGAATTGCCGGTAGGGATTATTTTTGGACTAGTGAGTAATGGATATAATAAACATAATAATAATTTGGATCTTATGGTGATTTATGTCGATTTCATAGGGGCCATTTGTATGGGGACTAGGTCTGAACATGGACCGAATTTCACCCATTTCAATAGTGTTCATTCTATGGCTGATAAAAGCTTACACACCAAATTTCATCAAAATATATTCATACTTGCGACCTGTAGTGTGAGTACAAGGTTTACATGGACACACAGACGGACGGACGGACGGACATCGCTAATTCGATTCAGAAAGTGATTCTGAGTCTATCGGTATAATAAAAGGTGGGTCTGGGTCAAATATTTTTGGTAGTTACAAACAGCAGCACAAAGTCATTATACCCAAACCACATAGTGGTATCTATATATATAAAATGGAATGTGTGTTTGTTTATTTGTTTGTTTGTACCTTATAGGAGACCAAACCTCTGGACCGATCTTCCTGAAATAGTTTTTAACAGATTTACTTCAAATTGTATACACATTATACTCCAGGCGAGGTAGAAATAAACATTTCTTACGCCACACCCCCTTTCACGCCCCTTTCCACGCCAAATTTAGTTTTAAAGTTTTCAACATTTTGTTCTCTGTACAAATTTGTTCCTTCCAACGGATTTTTTTTATTTGGTAGTATATTGCTCTTAATACTGTTAACGTCGCCATATAACTATGAACCACGCCCACTTCCCAGCCCCCTTTTTTTAATTCAGATGCTTACTTATACCACTAACAATGTTTGCTATACAAAATACTTTTTTTGTAATATGTATTTACCTAAAGTTTTATACACTTTTTATCTACAGGTAAGGTAGCCATACATTTTTTTGTTACCAAATCCCCCTTTTTCGCCCCATTTTACCTTAAATTATAATAAATCTGCTTTAAAATAAAAATGCATGTGAGTTTGTTTGTGATTTATAGGAGGCCAAACCCCTGAACCGATCTTCCTGAAATTTTCACAGTGTGTTACTGTGACTCTGGAAGGAATAATAGGCTATGTAACTTTTTTGATTGGACAAAGGGCCGGTGCCACGCCCATATAACCCAAAATTTGAAATCGTCATATCTCGGAAATTTTTTGAGCTACAGCGGTCATATTTGGTACATATGGTATCGGCATGAATAGAAATACATACCAGAAGAAAAGTGGGCGGGCCACACCCTTTAAAAAAAAAAACGTAATATCTTTAAACTATTGGAAAGATCGTCATTAAATTTTCGCAAAAGGATATTTTTGCGAAATAATAAGTCGTTAACTTTATAAAGTTGTTAGTAGGCAAAGGCGCGTGGTCCCGCCCATATAACCCAAAATTTAAAATCGTCATATCTCGGTCATTTTTTAACCTACGGCGATGATATTTGGTATATATCGTATTGAAATTAATAGAAATAGTAGTACAAGAAAACTGGGCGGGACCACGCCTTTTTTAGAAAAATTAAAATCCATAATAACTTCTATTAAGCCCTTGACTATATAAAGTTGTTAGTGCAATAATTAATTCTAAATTTAATAAATAATATTTTTTTTTATTTTATTTTATTTTATTTTATTTTATAACGATGAGGGGTAGCGAAGCACACCGGGTTAAGTTAGTAGGATATAAAAAAAAGGACTATGTTTGATTTAATATTAAAATTAACACTCATACGTATACGTATCTTCTACTCTGCTAATAAATAATAATCATACGCCTTGCCTATGTTATGTTATTCAAAAAGACCGATCGGATGAGGGTAAATAACTTTTAGATCACTCCGTGACTATGCGTGACTCTGCGTGACTACCCCAAAATTTATCTGTAGTCACAACAAGACTATGTGCCAAGTTTCAGATCAATTGCATGAGGGGGAATGGGGTTGCCCCATGGCAGACAGACAGACAGACAGGTCAAGATTCGGGACATCAGAATTCGTTTTAGAGGTATGGTTCTTGGGAAAAGTTTCTAATTTTGATCCCTGGAATATGATTTTCCTTGTCACATGAGCGATTTTTTTACCTCCCTACAAATCGACCCGCCCTACTGCTGATATATCGACCAGTTCGGTAATGTGAGCCTTAAAAGTTTTTTTTTATAAAATTGGTGAATATGGGACAATCCAACAATTGTCGACCTCAACTTGTTGTGTTCTCACTTTGACAGTTGTTGATCCACCACTATCTTGTGTTGATCGTTGGCGATATTTGGGATGCCCATCATATCCAGTAATAGTTTCAAAAACTAATGCTTGTGGATAATTTTTTGTACACTTTCCATCTTGCATACATACTGAATTCATGTTCAAGATGACAGTGGTAAACTTACTAATATTGCCAGTATCATTAGGATCCACATCATGTATTCTTTCGAACGTATTTTTGTTTGATTATATTTGATGAAATTTAAATGTTCAGTTTAAATTTTTGCATACATATCACCAATGTATTGATGCAAAAACTCACGACAGTGCAAAATACGATTGCATTCATTTTGTCGAAAAATTAATCAATACGCGTAATAATGCATAGCGCTTATCTTATTATCAGTTACCACACCTACCATAAACAAAAATAAAAATAAATTCCATTACGATTTCACACATTTTAAATGGAAAAAACACATAATTGCAAAAGTATGCGTAAAACGCATATGCATTGACATTTTTCGATGTCCTTTCCTTTTAAACCATCAGTGAAAGTAGACCTTTCCAACGCATACAATGGTTTGTAAATTGGTCAAGCAGTTCTCGAGTTTTAGATAGTCTAACACACGGCATTTGATTTTTATATATACAGACTTACATGTCAATATACAAACTAGCTGACCCGGCAAATTTGCATCTGTAATTCTACTGCGAATGTTCACAATATTCCTATTGTCGTGGTGACCTAGATTTTCATTGTCTAATTTAATGTCCACATGAAGATTTTTAATAACAACTCTATATGCTCTTTCCTGTTTCAATCGATGCATATAAAAATTCATTTAAATGTGCTACTAACATTCTGTAGTGTTTTGATATTTTTACCATTACCCTAACTTGACAATCTTTCAAGGTTTTTTAGTTAAATTCTAAAAATCTTTTAAAAATCTTTTAATCATAGCGCTTATATCAGCAACATCTGGTATTATTATAGGTGGAGGCTTTGGTAAATTATTTTCTGCTTGTTGTTCATCGTCATCTGTGTCAGAATCCTCAGCATTATCATTAGTGAGAGCAGAAAACCGGTTTTCACTTGAATTGTTGTTTTCAGTTATTGACGAATTAGAATAATTTGTTTCTGTCTTATTTTTATTGTGTTAGCATAAACATAATTTAATAAGGAACCATTTGAATTATTATTGAATTTTGTTTTTCATGTTCAAACATTTCTGGTGATTCATTTCAACGGCGTTTTCGTGCTCTAGGTCAAGCAACTATGTATCTGCCAGCTCTCATTATTTTCTTCACTTTCATTGTCATCATCCTTGGCTAGGAATAATTTATTTGTTCAAATGGAAATGGGTGAAATAATTCATAATTTTTGACATTGTCATCATTACCTCGTATTAGTCTAATGAGCAAATTTGTCGAATGGAACATCTGCTATTGCAGAAGTTTTCGGTCTTTGCGCTTCAATTACTGTTCTATGTTTGAGTTAGACACAAACTTCCTTTTCTTAATGAAGAAATGCCAATTTTACACAAACCCTCAGCTAATCCAAGTCGATAATCCAATAAGGACAAGGTCTCTTTGTATCTAATAAATTCTTGTATTGCATTTTTTAGATCTTATTTCAGAGTTATATCTATCAATAAGGCTATCAGTTTTATCAATTCCACGCATAAATATATTATATTCTTCGATTATGTATGGGCATTCAGAGGTAAAAATTTTCTTTAGATTTTTGTCAAATCGTTCAGCTATTTGTATCGGCTCCGTTCCTGTGAACGTTGAAATCAAACTTAAAAGCTTGTTGTCTTTCCAAACTACAGCCGCAATTTCAACTTCATCAATACCTGACACATGTTAGAAAATAGTTCCATGTTTTTCCCTTTTTAACTCGATTTATGTAGACAACTTACATTTTAGAAGACGATTTCCGCGAACTTTTCCAACGCCATGTGTTTTTTTTTGCTAATGCTACAACCAAAGGTAACGTTTGTATAACAGTTATCAAAATATATACGATAAAATCAAATATCGCCAATACCGAGAATCCCTAATAACAAAGGCCGCCAAAATCCAAACAAACCAAAATGTATTCCCAGTTTTTTTCGTTATGATGAGTGTAGCGAAGCGCATTCGGTTACAGCTAGTAGAGTAGAAAAACTGAGGCGATTTGATTCGTTCGAGGTCCAAAATACCTTTTAAAATGATGTTAATTGACCCTTTGGATATGTCAACATTATCAGAAAATCAACACCAAATCTTTCGATGACCTGTTTTTCATCAGTGGATGGTTTTTCTCGGTCGGGCGTACATTATCTTTAACGATTTCTTCTCCTTCTTGGAATTGTTTGTAGCAAAAAATTTAAATACTTTTTGCCGGATAGTTACGGAAAGCCTTCCAGTTCCCTTTTAGTTGTTTTAAAAGTGAACCAATGAAGATATGGACATGACACTAATCTGAAAAAGATTATTTGCCTAAAACGATAAACTTCAAAATTTAATTGAAAAGAAATCTTTTCATTTGGACAAAGTAATACATAGCAGAGTGTAAAAGTGCATCACAATTGGAATTTACTTAGCAAGCAAATTTTCGATATTTCTCCTGGTATGCATGACGTCCGAAATGCATTCGTATTCAGAATTTTGCAACAAAGTCTGGGAATTTAATAAAACGTATAACAGTATTTTTCATTTTTCTACAATTCTTTATTTTTGTACCCTATACCACTGTGTGGTGTGGGTATAATGACTTTGTGCTGATGTTTGTAAATACCAAAAATATTTGCTTAGACCCATTTTCTTATTGTACCGATCGACTTAGAATCAGTTTCTAGGTCGATTTAACGATGTACGTTCGTCCATCTGTCCGTCTGTGTGTCGATGTAAATTTCCAATCAACCTACAGGTCGTAGATATGAATATATTTTAATGAAATAAGCTTATATCGGCCATAGCATGAACAGTATTGAAACTGATGAAAATCGGTGCATGTTCAGACCTAGTCCCCATACAAACGACTCTTATGGATACTTAAATTGTCATAAAATTCAAATTATGTTATAAATCTCGGTCAAATTGTGTTTGTTTATGTTCATTACATCCATTTATCAGTAGTCCAAACATAAAACCTATGCGACAATTCTTAGTCATAGCCCCCATGTTAAGCTGCATCCCGATCTTCACTTAAATCTATCAAAAAACAAAAATATTGCACAGATTTTTATCAAATTTGGTTTGTATATGTCTTTGCAAAACGTAAGTGACTTTATCAAATATGGTCGGGATCGGTCCATTTTTCAACCTAGTTCCCATACAAATATAGCATCCGATATGAACTTTTTCATATCTGCAGCCAAAAAATTGATAACAAAATGTATATCCAAATAGTTAGACCTAAGACATAGGGTCTCTAAACGCATGGTATAGGGAATCGTATAGTCGGTCTAGACCGACTATAATTTTCTTACTTGTTTTTTTTTTTTTTGCAATTATTTATGAGTTTGTTTCATCGAACAGAAGCATAGTAAATCGAATACCTGGTATACATGGCAAACACAAGATAACAGATAAAGTCTTGGTGGAATTTTTTAGCTGCATAACTCTGTCAGTTTGAATCCTCACTAAATAGAGTGTCCTTCATAATGGCGGGAGAATTTATGTTGTATTTTTTCATTACATAAATGCAAATGTATTTCGATTATTTGACCAATGCCTTAAGGACATCGAATGCCACATCTGTAAATGGAAATGAACAATTGAACTTTTTAATTGTCTATCACATAAAACTACTAAGGAAAAGAAAGTAATTAAAAAAAAAATGCTATAGTAGATTTTGGCATTAAGAGCTATGAAGTGTGTTAAATTTACATTTATTTTGCAGATTTTCCATCGAAATCAATATTATTTTTAATAAATCATTCTTGGTGAACTTTATACCATCATCTGTGGCAATTTTTTTAATGGCGATGATGACTTTGCAAAGATTTAATTTATTTATTTGATATAATGTTAATAATATTTTGTTTAACAAATTATGATGAACGTTTAAATGGTGCGTGGTAAAGAAGAAGAAAGCATATATTTCAAAAATTCATAACTGCACTGTATTCTTAATCGGACCGGTTTCTGGCATTTCAGCCTTCATCAGCGATTTATTGAACATTGTGATAATTGTTATGTTTTAATTGAATAGATTGTTTCTATATGAAAATTTTTTCTACTTAGGGCGGCCGTGAGGTTTTGAACCATGAACCTTCACATACACTCGTACTTGCACTTTTTGGTCAGCGCTTTAACACACTCACCTAAAGTCAGGCCTACGAGCAGTGTGGTTAGATTCAGTTTTCGTACCATACAGCTTTACTTTGTATTAATTTCAGAAGATACAACTCTGTCCAAACAAACAATCGTTATTTTTAGAATTGAATATTTTTTGCATTTATACTTCTAATTTCCACTATTCTCAGTTTTCGTAAGAGTTGTCATATGTGATGTACGGTTTTGTTTTAATTAATAATTAATAATTATTAATTAATAATAAATATTAATTAATAATTATTAATTATTAATTATTAATTATTAATTATTAATTATTAATTATTAATTATTAATTATTAATTATTAATTATTAATTATTAATTATTAATTATTAATTATTAATTATTAACTATTAATTATTAATTATTAATTATTAATTATTAATTATTAATTATTAATTATTAATTATTAATTATTAATTATTAACCATTAATTATTAATTATTAATTATTAATTATTAATTATTAATTATTAATTATCAATTATTAATTATTAATTATTAATTATTAATTATTAATTATTAATTATTAATTATTAATTATTAATTATTAATTATTAATTATTAATTATTAATTATTAATTATTAATTATTAATTATTAATTATTAATTATTAATTATTAATTATTAATTATTAATTATTAATTATTAATTATTAATTATTAATTATTAATTATTAATTATTAATTATTAATTATTAATTATTAATTATTAATTATTAATTATTAATTATTAATTATTAATTATTAATTATTAATTATTAATTATTAATTATTAATTATTAATTATTAATTATTAATTATTAATTATTAATTATTAATTATTAATTATTAATTATTAATTATTAATTATTAATTATTAATTATTAATTATTAATTATTAATTATTAATTATTAATTATTAATTATTAATTATTAATTATTAATTATTAATTATTAATTATTAATTATTAATTATTAATTATTAATTATTAATTATTAATTATTAATTATTAATTATTAATTATTAATTATTAATTATTAATTATTAATTATTAATTATTAATTATTAATTATTAATTATTAATTATTAATTATTAATTATTAATTATTAATTATTAATTATTAATTATTAATTATTAATTATTAATTATTAATTATTAATTATTAATTATTAATTATTAATTATTAATTATTAATTATTAATTATTAATTATTAATTATTAATTATTAATTATTAATTATTAATTATTAATTATTAATTATTAATTATTAATTATTAATTATTAATTATTAATTATTAATTATTAATTATTAATTATTAATTATTAATTATTAATTATTAATTATTAATTATTAATTATTAATTATTAATTATTAATTATTAATTATTAATTATTAATTATTAATTATTAATTATTAATTATTAATTATTAATTATTAATTATTAATTATTAATTATTAATTATTAATTATTAATTATTAATTATTAATTACTAATTATTTGGCTAAAAAAGTAAAGCTGATAACAGTAAATCCTTTTCAATACAATATTATATTTCAAAATAAAATTGTAAAAACACTTTCTTTACAACAACATTTTGGAGTCCTTTCTCTGTTTTGTTCTATTTTGCCACACTCATTTTTCAGTTTGCTCCATCTTTGTTATTGTTTCTCCGTGAATACATAATTAAAGTAGAAATAATAAAACCGAAAACTAAACCAGAAATTGAGAGCTATAATTTTAAATGTAAATTTTAAAACGACAAAATTTTTATTGTGTCAAAATACTTTCTTGACAGACTGTATATTATTACACTTGCTACATAGCCTACTTTGAATTTTACAAATTTGAAACTAAATATTCCGTATCTTTGCGCTAAATGTGTTTAAAATGTGTTTTAGTTCTGAAAAAGGTATCAACCTTTTTCGAATTAAGTCCGCTGTATCTCTTGCATTACTGCTGATGGTGTGGGATATAACAACAAGCAATTTGTATCTATTAATAGACATAAATATATAACATCATTAATTTCAAATCTTAGACATTCTGCAAATATTTTTCACGATTTTTGGTCGTTATTTTACATTTATCCTCTTTTCTTGTTTTGTATACTGGCTAATAAATTAATGCCCACTCCTCTTTATAATGACTGGTATGTCTTTTCGTCGCGTGATTCTATTATTTTCTTTTGATTCGTTCAATAGAGTCAAACATTTTCTTTGCCCCTAAACTTGCCAGCATTCACGGCGGAAGGAAAACTCTTTTTCTTTTGTTTTTTATTTTTCCATTTGTTTCCAGTCATTATGAAGGGGTTTTAAAATTTCATCATTAATCATGTTGTTTTGTTTAGTGTCTCTTTTGCAGATTTTGAAATTTTCCTATCAATTGTTTACTTTCATACGTGCCATTGGTTAGGAATTTTTCTATTGGTATCGAGTAGTAAATGTAAATATTTAGACTAATATTTAAATATAGAAAATAAATAACAAAGTTCTTTATCCTATTTTCCACTGTTACGCATTTAGAAGACGTCCTGCGGAGAAAAAATATTTGAAAACATTGATTTAACTTGAAGTAAGTGTATCGAAAATTTAAGATTATTAAACTCAAAAAATTAAATTTGTGAAAATTTGCCCCCACAACTCTGTAACCGGGGTATTTTGAGTTTGTAATGATAAATGTAACTTATAAAATTAGTTGACATAGAATGAAATTTAATCAAAGAAACTTTCTAAAACAAGTAAGCGTATAAATTAGACAGACAGTTTTCAGCGAAGGCGAATAAATAAATAGTCAAATTGTAGTCCTCATAACGGCACTAAGTTTTAAAGGAAAAGGCGATATAATATTAAATAGCTTGTCGCTTTGTGTGTTGTATGCCTGAAGCTTTAACTAAGACTATCACTTGGAAGATCAGGCCAGTCAATAATCGGCACCATTCTTATAATCAATAACTTAACAAAGAAGGCCAACCGGTTAAACAAGAAGGCCAACGCCAACCCATTACCTTTGTTGAAGCTTTCTTTGAAATAATATTTAGGAAATACAACTAATTGTCAGATACATTATAGTCAACTGAATGTTTAGTAAAGATGTGGAGCCAATGGTTGAGTGCGATTCAAAAAATTTGATGTGGCTTGGATGCCGTATGTAGAATTGTGTATGTGTTCCCGGCGTACAATTACTTTTTAAAGATATTTTTAAATACAAACATTTCAGCAGTTGCTTCTAGGTATATTACGGCAACAATAAGTGGTATTTAATATAAAAACAAATACTTCACGTCATACTCTGTCTTATTTGAAATAGCATTGTGAATGACGTCTTTGTTAATAAGGATGATGCCACTCCTCTCATCCAATTCCAACCATATTTTTGATTATGCTTAGAACGTAAAACAGTTAATACTGCAGGCATAATGACTTTCTTTCCAGATATCGCACAAATTTCAAGAAATTTCCGTTTTTGCCTAAATCTTACACAAACAAACGGACACACAAAAGGTTTTAAGTATTTATGGAGATGAATAGTCACAGATGAATAAATTTGAAATGACTTGTATGTTGGAAGCTTTATGTTAGAATATGTTGGACATATGTGTTACTGCAGCCACAGTAATTATTTCATCCGAAAAACGTAACAAAACTAAGAAGCTAAAACTTTCAAATTTAAGAGGGAAAGTTGACCTATTACAACAACAACTTCTTGACAAAGTTTTCAGAAACAGCTGAAGCTCTTATTCAACCAGTGCTCCATTTTATTGAAGTGTTTTACTCGAAAATGCTTTACAAACTCTATAAGACGAGATTGTTAGCAACCGCTACTTCTAAGCTTAGCATCGGATCAGTTTTATCCCATCAATACCGTGACGGCTATGAGAAACAAATCGCACTGGCTTAAAAACTCTTACCTGAGGTTAAATAACATAATTGCCATCCAATAAAAAGCTTTTTTGATTATCTTATCTTAGGAGTTTTCGAAGATATTTGGAACTGGTAACTGACCTTAACTTACAATATTATTTCATCTATACAAGAAATTTCCAGTTATGACTCCATATCGTTTACAGCTTATGAATTTATGATAATATATAAAAAACGCTGATGCACTTTCCAAACTGCCAATTGGAGAAGATTCCGAATCCATTCAGAAGAAACAGCAAAACGTCACTCTAGAAGCGACGTAGAAAGCAACCTTCATTGAATTTGCACTCAACTCTATTACAGTTGATAAGCACACACGTCAAGATAATATTACTATAGTGGTAGCTCGGAATGTTGTTAATGGATGGCCAGATTATCTTTTCCCAGAGAATTTAGGTAAACGGTTTTACCAAAAATCGCAGATATCGATATAGACATAATGTCTGAGTTCAGCTGGTCGGTTTGTCATTTTAAAAAATCAAACAAGTACAATCGACAAAACAAGCACCCAAATCATTAATTTATACTAGCTGATTCCGGCGCACGAAATTCGAGTGCGATTTCTGGGCAACTTTATTTTTCAACTTAGTCAATTCACAAACCAACACTATTTTGGTTTATTATTATTGTGCATGAAGAAATCAAACTCATTAACAAATTTAATAAATACACACGTATCATATGTATAATTTTATTGTATGTGCTAGTAGCAACTTTAAATGCAATTTACTGAAAATAAAGAAAAAAAAGAATTAAAAATCTGTAAGTCTGTTGCACAGCTAAAAAGAAATACCTTTCAAATAATATACGTTTGGTCAAAATTGGGATAACACGGTAGAACAAAGCATCGGTAACAAGAAATCGCGTAGCCTATTTATATTATAGATTATATTTTACTTGTTACCCAATTTATATTTCATATTTATCTTATTATAGGTCTGTTCCGCCAGAACAATATCTTTTAAAAGTCTAGCAAAACTCAAGCATTTAGTAATTTCATATTTACGCTCTTCGCTCTCATTTTCTATTTTTCTGGCTTGAAGCAAAAACCATGATTCATAATTAATTCTTCTTTTGAATCACTGCTTAAATCCAATAAATTTTCATATAAAACTAATTTTTCCATTTTATTTATTTTTATCAAAATTTTATTCTTTTTGACAAAAATCAAAAAACCAAAACAACGAAAGAAAACAACTGCTTCTGTCACTTTTTGTAAATGGTTGAAACTTACTCACACAAATTTGTTCTAGCAAAGTTCAAGCTGTTCAAGCATGGTGAGTTGTGGTGAGAAACTGCAAATGTCTCTCTCTTTAGTTAGCTTGACATTTTTCTTGTGGAACGCACTCGACTAATGTTCAACATACTTGAACATGCTTCAACATCGTGGGGGAACAGAACTTATATGTATCGAAATAATCAAACTTTTTTTTCAAGGTTTTATACAAGAAAAAAACACAAATAAAACAAGTAATACAATTATAGTCGGTCTAGACTATGCAATACCCTATAACGTGCGTTTAGAGAATTCGAATTAGGTCCAACAAATTAGGTATGGAAATAAGCAAATACTAAATCTGAGTGGATTTTTTATGATTTTTTTTTGCCTGCAAATCTGAAAAGATTCAGATAGGGACTAGGTCAATAAATGAACCGATCGTGGCAAAATACACTTGTTCTTTGCAAAAAAATAAACAAACCAAATTTGAGAAAAATCTGTGCCACATGTTTATTTTTGATACGTTTAAATGATAATCGGTTTAAGTGATGACTAAGAATTGTCCTATAGGGATTATTTTCGGACTACTGAAAAATGTATATGATAATTTAGATCTTATATGATAATTTAGATCTTAGATCGGTCTCATAGGGGTCATTTAAATGGGGACTAGGTCTGAACATGCACCAATTTTCACCAATTTCAATAGCACTCGTACTACGGCAAAAAGCAAGTTTTCGGCAATTATTTTTCAAAATCTAACTAGTGGGCCCCTGCTGCTAAGCAGCATTATATTATATTATATTAATTTTTATAATATAATACCGAAATTTGCCAAGAGAAGTTAACGTACAGTAATGCCAAAATATGCCAAGAGAAGTTAACGTACAGTAAAAGTAAAGTTGATTGTCCACGCATAACTTTCCTCAAACCCAACCAATTTGCCAAGAGAAGTTAACGTACAGCAATGCCAAAATATGCCAAGATAAGTTAACGTACAGTAAAAGTAAAGTTGATTCTCCACGCATAACTTTCCTCAAACCCAACGAATTTAAGCAGTTAATAGCTCAAAAGAAGGAGCTTGATCCACTGAGTGTTCTTAGACCTATGTCAACAGACTACGTTAATTAGAACTCTAGTTATAGAGGTTTGAGAGAAGAAAAATATTGAAAAAAATCTTGAATGCAAAGTTTATTCATAAATTCTTTTAATATATAAGAAGATGATGCAGTTTTATAGACGAGTAAAAAGTAAAAAGCAGTATTTTGTCTTGGAAAAAATCTAGTGATGTCAATTAAATATTGTACAACGAAAACTGATGAAAATTTTCATGCAACTAAGTAGTTTATGCATCTTAGATATTTTACCTGGTAACATTTTAATGTAGTTTTTATTGAAGTACAGCATCTCCTTTTTGTTTAAAAAAAGATATATGGATTCCATATGTAATTTAGTAGATATCAACAAATTAAAATGGCTTTATAAAATTCTGCTTTTCCACTTTCCCTCGGAAAAAAAAGAAGTTAGCTCCAGCTACCTCCGTTTTCTCACTGCAATAGAATGACGGGTGAGAGTCTATTCCTTGAATTTACCAGAGCCCCCATTACTCAAGCTCAACGAGTAGCACAAGTAGTAAAAATTAACATTTTTCATCTTTGAAAGCATGTAGAAAGATAAATATAAGTACTACTTTTTGAAATCGTACAAATACCTACTGGCGTGGGCAAACTAAATAATACTCGAAAAAGCTCGACGCCTTTCCATACAAATGTATGAAAATATTTACTTAAAAAAAATTTTCCCAAAATACATGGTACGATTTTATATATTTTGAAGTCAGTTACACCGATAGATTACCCTTCTGAAATATTAAAACATTCTGGTAAAAACTATGGAACGGGCTAACTACTACTCGAAAAAGATCATCCACTTTCCACTCAAATATATGAAAATATGATCTTATATGTTTGATGCCTATTTACAAAAAATTTTTGAAGAACACTTGGAAAAACTTTTAGTATTTTATTCTGAATATATGTAGAGAATATGTTTTCAAAATTTCAAAGCATTTCGACAAAAATGTTGGCGTGTGGGAACAACTACTCGAAAAAGATCAGTAATTTTGCAAAAAGTTTAAAAAATAAAAAACTTATTTTTTGAATTTATTCACTGTCTGTTATTGACTATATTCATAGATTACTCATAAAGAATTTTGAACCTTTCCGAACAAAATTTTGGCGTCGGTATTGCACTACTCGACTGATATTGGCCACTTTATATACAAATGTGTGACAATATGCTCTTATTTGAAGTGTGATGATATTTTCCAGAAAATTTTCCACAATGACGTATCGAAAAATTATACTTGTTAGAGCAGTGTATATAAAGAAAACACTTCCTTCAAGTTTCAGAACATTCCGCAAAAAATTTGAAAAAAATTTTTAAAAATATTAAAAAAAAAGTATTTTTTTTCACTGCCCGTAATTGACCTTATTCACAGATGACTCATATATAAAATTAAGTCGTTCCGATTAAAATTGTGCTCTGGCCGAACAACTACTTGAAAAAGATCAGCCACTTTCTATAAAAATGTGTGCAAATTTGCTCTTATTTCAAGTTTGATGTAAATTAAAAAAAAAAATTTCCATCACGACTTGGTAAAATTTTGTACTATTTTCTGTAAAAAATATATCGAGATAATCCTCTTAAAATTTCAAGATATTCCAACAATAATTGTGCTGTTGGCAAACTACTACTCGAAAAAGCTCGACCACTTTCCATACAAATATATGAAAATATTCACTTCATGAAAGTTTGATTTACAAAAAATATTTAAGGCACACAAGGTACAAATTTATTATTTTTAAAATTGGAAATATGACTTCATTACGTAAACGAAATTTCAAAGTTATCTGGCTAAAATTGTGGCTCGGACGAACTACTACTCGAAAAAAATCAGACTCGTCCCATACAAAAGTGTGAAAATTTGCTTTTATTTCTTGGTTTCAAACGTTTCCGACAATAATTGTGGGGTGGACGAACTACTACTCGAAAAAGCTCGACCACTTTCCATACAAATGTATGAACATATTCACTCCATGGAAGTATGACATCATTTTAAAAGATATTTTCCAAAAGTAAATGGTAAAATTTTAATACATATTGTAGTCCCTCATATCAACAGATTATTTTCTAAAACATTGGAATATCAAAAAATGATATAGAGATTATTCAAGTTACACATTTACTGCTTTTAAACTAGTTAATTGATAAAAGAAAAATTGTTGTATACGGCGCTGACACATTTTGAATGTAGGGTGCATATGTTCGTACATTTGTATAGAAAATGACGGATCTTTTTCGCTGAAAAGATTTGAAAGTGGCTGATTTTTTTTCCGAGTATAAGTTCGCCGCCTCCACAATTTTTCCTGGAATAGTTTGAAATTTTAAGGATATAATGTCCTGAAATCTATAACTTCAAAACATATAAATTTTTAAAAAATTCGTGAAGGAGGATTTGCAATAAAATTACATCAAACTTAAAATAAGAGCAAATTTTCACACATTTGTATAGAAAGTGGCTGATCTTTATCAATTAGTAGTTCGCCAACAGCTCAATTATTGATGGAATGCTTTGAAATTTAATGGACGTAATGTCCTCGTACTTCAAATTTTAGAATGTATAAATATATACCATGTGTTCCTGGAATATTCTTTGTAAATGGATGTCTAACTTGGTTGGGATGCTTTTTTTTCTTATATTTGTATGGAAACAGGCTGTTCTTTTTCGAGTAGTAATTCGTAAACAGCACAATTATTACCGAAAGTCTTTGAAATTTTAAGGACGTAATGTCCCCTTATTTGCAATTTTATAGTATATTAATTTGTACCATGTGTCTTAACTATTATTTCTAAATCGATCTCAAACTTGCATGAAGTGCTTTTTTTTATATATTTGTATAGAAACTGACTGATATTTCTCGAATAGTAGGTTGCCAATAGCACCTTATTAGCCTGAATGGCTTAAACATTTAAATGAGTCATCTAAGGATATAGTCGGTTGCAATTGTTGAAAAAAAAAATTAAATTTTTTTTTAAATTTTTGTTTTTTCATTACTGATCTTTTTCGTGTAGTAGTTCGCCCATCACACACCTTTCATCTGAGTGCTTCAATATTTTGGAAAATAATCTGTTGATATGAGGGACTACAATATGCATTAAATTTTACCATATATTTTTTGAAAATATCTTTTAAAATGAGGTCATATTTCCATGGAGTGAAGTACATTTTCGAGTAGTAGTTCGTCCACCCCACAATTATTGTCGGAAACGTTTGAAATTTAAAAGAAATACCCTACTTACATTTTCTATTCTAAGTTAGTCGTTATAAAAAATTTTCTGTAAAATTATCTCAAACAAGAAATAAGAGCAAATTTTCACACTTTTGTTTCCAAGTTTTCTTGAAAAATTTTTTGTAAATAGGCATCAAACATATACGAAGATCATATTTTCATACATTTGAGTGGAAAGTGGATGATCTTTTTCGACTAGTAGTTAGCCCGTTCCATAGTATTAACCAGAATGTTTTAATATTTCAGGAGGGTAATCTATCAGTGTAACTGACTTCAAAATATATGAAATCATACCATGTGTTTTGGGAAAACTTTTTTTAAAGTGAAGTCAAACATCTATGAAGTGAATATTTTCATACATTTGTATGAAAGGCGTCGAGCTTTATCGAGTAGTAGTTTGCCCACGCCAGTGTGACAGTCTGATTTAAGTCAAATTTCAGAACGATATTCTTGGTACTCGTACGATTCCAAAAAGTATACATTTATTATACTAAATACTTATATTTATCTTTTTACATGCTTTCAAACTTGAAAAATGTTAATTTTTATTACTCGAGCTACTCGTTACGCTCGAGTGGCTCATTTACTACTCGAGTAGCTCGAGTACTCGAACTTAACGGTAGGCTCTGGAATTAACCCAAAAAATAGCGAGGCTTGTAAATTGGGCATCTCGTCATTGCACGCTCGCATAAAATTGATGGAATGCATACTCTATATAGCTTATAACATGCCTTTCGAAAAGTGGTCTGTGATTGCAGTAAAATTAAAATTTTAAAACAAGAATCGAATTCAGACGGCATTTAAAGAACGAATGAGCTTGAGAGTGGATGCTGTACAAAAAGATCTGGTACTTCGAATGATGGAAATACCTCAAGGCGTTTCTTTTCCAACCCTGCACTTGTTGCTGATATAACAGGTGTTAATGAAGAACTTATAGATCACTTCTGAATTGTTCTTCAAATAATAATATGTGGCCAGAAAATCGATACTGTGAAGTTTCAAAAATTTGCGTGGGATACGACTGATCTATTTGTTAAAAAATATAACTGCTACTTCATGCCTGTTACTGTTCATAAAATACTAATACATGGAAAAGACATAATTGATGCAGCAGTACTCCTTATTGGTATGCTCTCCGAGGAAGCAGAAGAAGCACGTAATAAAGATCACAGCAAGTATAGATTAATATTTTCTAAAAAGTGCAATAGAATTTCAACAAATACTGATGTTTTTTACCGTTTGCATCATCTGTTCCATACATAAGTAGTATAAGACGTCAACCTCAAACACAGCTTTTAGAGCTGGATGATGTAGTTAAAGAAATGATAGTTGATGAAAAAAATGGTTGATTATTTTGGATTCAGTTTCTTTATACCTATATACGAATATTTTTATACTTAATATCAGATTCCAGTCTTCGAAATTCGAATGCAATTTCTGGGAAATTTTATTTTTTCATTAAATAAAGACCCTAAAGGTATGCAAATCAATTAAAGCCAATTCACAAATCAACACAAAAAAATCATTTTTATTACAAATACATTAACAAATTTAATAAAAATACACATAGCATTGTATAATTTTATGTATGTATTAGTAGCAACTTTAAATGCAATTTACTCAAAAAAAAAAAAAAAATTAAAATTTAAAAGAAATACCTTTCAAATAAGGCATATGTGGTCAAAATAGGATTAAAACTGACACACTAATTTCGGTAACAAAAAATCGCCTTGCCTATTAATATTATAAGATATATGAATATTCAGAAATTGGGATTTGTATCTTTCGTTTATTCTAGAAAGTGTATGTACCAAATCTGACGACTTTCGCCTGGATAGGAAAAATTTTATGACAAAAAATCAACCTGGACTGTACGGGCGGTGGGCGGTTGGGGTGGCCGATGTTAATGAAACTTGGCATGCATCTTTTGTTTATTCTAGTAACAAATTTGAAGACTTTCGCTTGGATAGGAAAAATTTTATGCGAAAAAATCAATTTGGACTGTACGGGCGGTGGGCGGTGGGCGTGGCCGATTTTGGTGAAATTCCATTTTTTTCTTCATTAAGTCAATATAATGTTTGGTGCCAACTTTTAATGATCTAGGACCAGGCCTTTTAGTTTTTGCACAAAAAGCTGATCGCAGCTTATATACCCAATTTCAACAAAATATATTCATATTTAGTTTGGTTTACATGTACACGGATATATACAGATGGATGGACGGATGGAAGGGCATCTCTAAATCGACTCAAAACGTGATTCTAATTCGATCGGTATTATAAAAGATGGGTCTAGGTCAAATATTTTTGGTAGTTACATATACAGCACAAAGTCACAAGTGTGATCCTATGAATATTATTTCTCGCGGTTAACCTGAAAGCATGTCTACAAATTTGTTTTTATTTCGAAGATTTACAAAATTTGTAAATTTGGTGTTAACATTTGTCTTACATACAAAATCATTACTCATCTAGAAAATCTCTAGCTTGCTTCTGTATACGAAAACAATTTTTGTACGAGATATGGCAACAACATTGAAAATGGCTGACTCATGTCTTCACTCCGTTTTTAGTTTTATCCAACCATCCATTCATTTCTTTATTCTACTGACATCCAATCAGCAAACATGCTATGCCACTTACAGAGCAGATAATTTAAAGTGACTGGAAAAATAGTAGCAAGAATGACGTAAAACTGGCATAAAAATCAAGTAGATGAAATGTACGAGGAAGCATTTCAAAAAGAGTTGTAATTGCATAATATTTCTATACATATATAATTGTTAAATATTTCTTTTTGCATAACAAGGTAAAGAAACTTGACCTGCTAAGGACACCAAACAGAAAAAATATGACAGCAGAAAATCCAAAGAGACAGAGAACAAGTTGAAAATGGATATTATTAGTGTTATTATGTTAGACTAATGCTATATTCTCTATTAAGTAATTTTCAATTCGATTATTCAGTATTTTAGAAGATTTTATTATTTATAATGATTCGCCTATTGTGAGTTTCCTTCATTAAGGAGAATCCAAAACTCGAGAATCCAAAACTCGCTGGCAGAAGATACAAGACAGATAAAGTCATTTCTCCTTCTCGTTCCAAATTTCTTCAATTTTAAAATACATATCAATAGGCGGAAAACATTTATTTAAAAAGTACGACTACAATTGTTGATATAAGTTTATTTCAAACACCGATTACCCACAAAATGTATTCGCTCCTAAACTTTCCTATTATATCAGCAGACAATTACACAAATGCATAGAAGTTTAAGTCAAAATGAAAAAGAGAAATTATGACTTGTATAAAAATTTGTTGGATGAAAATTGCTTTGTCAGAGGATTTTCAAGATTACATGAAACTATAATGGGACATATTTTGAATTTAAAACAGTATGAAAACTACGAACACAAAGTATAAATGGACAATTTTAAAAACACACAAAAACATGATTGTAACAAATATTTTTTCTTATGTACTTCTCATAGCATAGCCAAAGCATACTAATGGCAGAACTTTTTAAGAATGAATTCGTTAAAGGCATATAAATATTAGGAAATATTTTAATCAAATCATATGAAAAAAAGAAAATATTTCGTCGTATATTATTGGCTTGCTCCATGTGTCAAAAAGTCAGGTTAAAAAAAAAAAAAACAATTAAGAAAGTTTCACTCTGTAGTCAGGATATAATGAGTTTGTGCTAATGTTTGTTGCTATTAAACATAATTGACCAATCGGCCGATTTGTCTGTCCATTTGTCCGTCTATCTATATGTCTGTATGTCTGTTCGTCGTTTTGACCGTCTATAATTTTTTAACTTCTTATATGCTATACCAATATTGAGTTTGTGCTGATGTTTGTAACTACCAAAAAAATTTGAACAGACCCCCTTTTATTACACCAATCTCCGCGGAATCTCTTACCGAATCGATTTAGCGTTGTCGATCCGTTCGTCCGTCCGTCTGGCTATCTGTCTGTCTTTCTATCTGTCTGTTTGTCTGTCCCTGTTTGGGTCCATGTAAACCTTGTAATAAAACTACAGCTCGCAAATATGAATACATTTCAAATTTGGTATATAAGCTTTTATCGGCCATAGGAAGAACGGTGGTCAAAATCGGTGCATGTTCAAATTTAGTCTCCATACAAATGACCGCTATGAGATCGACTGAAATTGCCATAAGACCTGAATTATCATATAGATCTCTGTCAAATTTGATTTGTGTGTGTTTGCTACAACCAGTCCAAAATTAGAGCCTATAGCTTAGGGCGGGTTGATTTGCAGGGAGGCAAAAAATCGCTCAAGTGACAAGGAAAATCATATTCTAGGGGTCAAAATAAGAAACTTTGCCCAAGGAACCATACCTCTAAAACGAATTCGGATGTCCAGACTTTTGACCTTTCTGTCTGTCTGTCTGTATGCCATGGGGCAACCCCATTCCCCATCATGCAATTGATCTGAAACTTGGCCCATAGTCTTTTTGCATAGTCACGGAGTGATCTAAAAGTTATTTAATCTCATCCGATCGATCTTTTTGAATAACATAACATAGTCAAGGCGTATGATTATTATTTATTAGCAGAGTAGAAGGTACGTATACGTATGAGTGTTAATTTTAATATTAAATCATAGTCAGCCCAATTATAAACAAAAAATGGTGATTTTTTAAAATGTTTGTATGGGAAACCCCCCCAGGGGTTCTAGGGGTGTGCCTTTGGCATGGGTGGGTCGGCCCTCCAAAGTTAGTGGGGGTCGATCATACATTTGGACTCGATTGGGACACTCTAAATAGGTCAAAGTGAGACAGACAGACAGACAGGTCAAAAGTCGGGACATCAGAATTCGTTTTGGAGGTATGGTTCCTCGGGCAAAGTTTCTTATTCTGATCCCTGGAATACGATTTTCCTTATCACTTGGGCGATTTTTACATCAACCCGCCCTACTATAACTGCTTCCCGACATTCACAAAGTATTACCCAGATTTTCCTCAAATTTGTTTTATTTGAATGTTAAAAAAAATTGCCTACGAAACACATTGGCCAGACAAAAGGCTTCTCCGTCGTATATGTTTATTTTTATCAAACAAAAGTCTTCTTTTGAATGATTTATTAAATACATTTAAAATGTTCTTAATAACAAATCGAATTAAGGGTACCGGGATTAACCACCAGCAAATTTCCGATCAGGTAAAACATATATGTTAAGATATAGATTAACTAGCAAAATCCAAATGGGGTTTTCTTGGGTTCGATAAGTACTTAGAAAACCGCACACGACAGGGAGTTTGCATTTTATGTGTTGCACTGTGTTTTTCATTTGCAACAATGGAAAATATATACAAAAGAAAAAGTTAATAAATAGTTAATTTAATAAATTTTTGAATTTAGATAAATTTGCTGGTACTCTTCATTCGTTGTCTCCTAAAAGGAAAAGTCATCGGCATTGACAACCTTTGTATTTCAAACTTCGCTCTCAACGATTTCTGAACCTCTGAACTAGATTGATTTGAACGCTGTTTTCGCTCTACCATCTACTTCTACAAATTCAATTGCGGCTCCTCCGGTTGAATGTGCCACTGACACTCCGGTTATAAATTCTTCCCGATGGCTTCTTTTAACTTTACTGCCTCAATTGAACCAAAGCGTGCTTTAAGATCTTCATTGAACGATCAGGCAAGCAATGTTTCTGAAAAACTGCCTTCTGGACTTAAAAAGTTGACCGTCATGAAACCCCGAAAACCATTTATGTGTCGCGTCTTGCTCGGGATACAACTGCCGATGACTTATTGTTCTATGTTAAGTCAAACATCGATGTGCGCTTGGACATCCAGTGTATTAAGATTAATGCTGATCTAAATCGTAGCATATCCTCATTCAGATTGATTGTCCCATGTAAGATATTTGATAAAATCTTTGACCCTGAATTTTGGCCTATTGGGATTTTAGTTTGCGAGTACGTGTAAAGGGAAAATTCTAGATTAAAGCCAGCGGTTCTCCCTTTTAATGCCCGAAATCAACTTAATCCACCGGGAATCTAATGTTTCGGAGGCCATCTAAAATATGTATTGCTTATCAGAATGTGCATGGACTTAATACGAAGCTTGCTTACTTTTATAATTATAGTTTTGATTTGGATTTCGATGTTGTCGTACTTACGGAACCTTGGTAGGAATATACTTGATATGAAGATTATGTCGACTAACTTTCAGATATTTCGACGTGATAGACTATTAAAGGATGGAGGTGGGGTTCTAAAAGAGGTAGATGATTTTAGTACTAGTGTTGAGTTCATATGTGTGAAAGCTAATTTCCCGAGTAAAACTACCTTTATCACTTGTTCCTATAGTCCCCCATGCTCTGTCAATACAGTATATGACGCTCATTAGGGTGGTCCTTCATTATATGGAGATATAAATGTTCAAACTCTCGGTCGCACCCCCTAGAAATATGCGAATAGCAAAAAAAAAAACTGAGAAATACAAAGTTTTGGGCCACTCAAAAAACATTTAGATTTGACTCAACGCGATTAAAAATTTCAAGTGTGTTTTATATGGGGGAAAATATGACTTTCTTTCAGATTTTACGAAAATTTCGTTTCATAGTTTAATTTTTCCGACAAGTTGTTATATAATTTCGGATCACTATTAATTTGTTTTTCCAAGAAGCTATAAAACTTCAAAATCAAATAAAAACTTGCCAAGAAATAGCAAATGCCCCAGACCACTTTTGTGCCAAAAAAACTTGGTCATGCAATTTGATGGCATTTTTTACAACTTTAAGAAATTAGTTGAAGCCAATATATTGTTTTAGTCTCTATACCTGTAAGTACTCAGATATGAAGTATTGTTTTATTACCACCTTGTTAACCTATTAAGCATTGAGACCGAAATGGGAAAATTTTTTTGATAAAATTTTTAAAACTCCTTTTTCAAGTTTTGAAAAATTTTCTTAAACAATCTTCATCGTGTGAATGTTTAGGTAAATCTCTACACCAGAATTTTTTTTTGGCAAGGATTTTATTTTTGCAGATTTCGAGAAAAATGGGATTTTTGTAAAATATTGTGTAAATGTACTATTTCTAAATACTTTGTATCAGAAATTCATCACTTGTCTACTTTTGAATGTTATATTTTATCTTACTAGCCTAGGGTTTCGGAAGAAAATATTATGACCCCATTAACCCTTTTGGAATTGGGGTCACATATGACCCCAAGCTAATAAAAGACAATTTATTCAAAAAATTCAAATATTTTGTAAGTGCTGCTGAATTTAGATGCGATGCTTAAAATATAATAACCAAATGTGTAGAACTTCCGTTCCTAAAATTTGGGATAAATCCGAGAACATTAACCCATTATATGCCAAGGCCAGCTTTGAATTTTAAGATATTTTCATTTAAAAACTACGAAAACGAATTTTTCCATTAAACTTGATAAAACCACTATTTCGAATTTAAGAAAATAATTCGGTTATTTTTTATTTATTTAAGGCTTCAGTGCTCCTGGGATCATAATAATCTGTTGTGATATATCTTTGGCGCAATTAACTGCTTATTTCTGGGGAATATAAATTAAAACAAGTTTTAACCAATTTTGTTATAAAATTATTTTATGTATAAAAACTATCTATATATTTTTCTAAATAAAATAAGAAGATCCACAAATGACCCAAAGCTAATAAAAGGGAAATTATTCGGAAGAATATGAGCCACCTCTAAATGTTTTTTGATTGGCCCAAAACTTTGTATTTCTGACTTTTTTGCTATTCGCATATTTCTAGGGGGTGCGACCGAGAGTTTGAACGCTTTTTTTTATCAAAGGCCACCCTAATGCTCATGTTAATGCGATTTCCTCTGTAACAATTGTCTGAAACATGGTGACTCACTTCTAATACTTGGTATTTGAATTTACCTAACGTATTATGGCATTATTCGTTTGATTTCTTATCGTTTATTCCATCTACGACATTTCCCTTTTATGATACACTTCTTGAAAGTATATCTGATCTGAGGGTATTTCAGATAAATTGTGTTTTGAACTCGAACAAAAAAATATTGGATCTATTTCTAATGTTGAAAGTTTTGTAGTGAATTGTATTGACCCAATATCCATACCTGAATATCGATATCACGCTACTTTTGGTATAATAGGTTATGTTGGCCAAGAAGAGCCTATAACGGAGCTAAATACTGCGATGAGTGAATCATTTTGCTTTAAACGTACTGATTATAATAAATTGAATGAACTGCTTTATCATATTGACTGATAATTTTTGGTTGATAATCGGCTCCTTAATACTTCCACCATGGACTTTCTCTTAGTAAAATTTTATAATATTTTGAACGATTGTTTTTTTAAATGCATTCTTCTTTCCCATTAGAACTTTGAGCATACTGGTTCTCCGTGGAATTCAAAGGAATTGTTCAACTTTAAATTTTGCTAAATTATCTACCGTTCGCGCTGGTTATAATTTACTGAATAATAGTTGCTATACGAGGTACTCGGATAATTTAAAATCAAACTTTGCTAATAATCCTTCTTAAAATTTTGTACGTCTTAAACGCAAATCTTCGTCGTTCTCGCCTACAATGTTTTGCAATGATAATTCATCCCCTGATTATCTTGATATTGTGAATATGTTGCTGATTTTGTCCATTCCACGTATAGCAATTCTATTTCAAATACTGTAACCATGGCTAACTATCCATATTTAATAAAAGTTGCATCGGTATCAAATATTCCGCTCTTTGATACGAAAACTGTTTTTAAGTCTCTAATTCAGTTGAAATTTTCATACAAGCCTGGTCCTACTGGTGTTGCTGCTTTTATTTTGAGAAATTGCGCTCAAATTTTAAGTGTGCCCACAACGTGTATTTTCAACAGTCTTTTGCAAATTGCTTATTTTCTTACTTCTTGGAAAGAATCATTTATTATACCTTTGTACATATAAGTCAGGTGGTAGGGCGAATGTAGTTAACTGTAGGGAAATAGCTAAGCTAAGTGTTATTCCTAAGTTAATGGAAAAACTTGTTACTGATTATCTCTCTTATCAACTCAATCGACTATATCTCCATTTCAACATGGCTTTTTAAAATCAAGATCAACAGTTACTAATCTTCTAGAATTTTCGACTCGTGTTCTCAAAGGTTTCTTCCGTGGTGAGCAGACAGATGTGATATACACTGATTTTAGTAAAGCTTTTGATAGGGTGAATCATAAAATTTTACTTCTCAAACTAAGACTCATTGGCATACATGTATCTATTATTTTGTGGATTGAATCATATCTCACATTTAGATCTAAAAGGGTCATGTTTCGCAATATTGAATCTAAGATTACAACAGTTACTTCTGGCGTTCCCAAAGGCAGTCATTTGAGCCCGTTATTGTTTTTACTATTCGTAAATGATCTTTCGACTGTAATTTCGAATTGCAATGTCCTTATGTATGCAGATGATGTTATTTCACAGTTTCAATGACATAAGTGGTCATATTACTCTTCAGCGTGAGTTTGACTTATTAGTAGAATGGTGTAATGTGTATTTCACAGAGTGATGATAATTTCTGACGACTATTGCATTAATGGAATAGCATTTGATACCGTTCAAACATTTCTGGATCTTGGTTTACTTATGGATAGGAAACTTGACTTCATTGGTCATATTAGTATGATTGTTAATAGGGCAAGATCTATTCTTGGTTTCGTTAAAAGATGGACTAAGGAGTTTTCAGATCCATATGTTACTAAACAGCTTTATACAGCACCTGTAAGGCCATTTTGAAATATGCATCTATAAAATGGAATCCATATTATCTCTGCAATTGAGTTTGTGCAAAGAAATTGTTTGCAATTCTGTCTACTTGGGTTAGGTTAGAGTTAAGATGACTTACCATCATATACTAATAGACTAAAGCTTATCAGACTTCCAACTCTCGAGAGTAGGAGGACCATATTTATTTTTGACTCAGAGTTTTATCAAATTTGAATTTCAACATACATTTTAGATTCACAAAACCTTTTAACCTGCTTCATTTGGACTATTTTAGGACTAATTATGCTAATTCTTATCCTTTCCTATAATGTGTTATACAATTTCGTTGATTTGAATTGTAATGTATTGAAAGTAAAGCGCGATATAACTGAATACCTCAATTAACAATTTGTTGTTCTTTATGTTTTTTAAGTTTGTGTATTCCTAATATCAGTTGATAACATAGTCTGTAGCTGATTTACGACCACATAATCTACTTCCAAGCTCTTGCAATCCGCCAGGGTTCGATCGTTTAATAAAAAAAAGTAAAATTTGAACTATTTTTCCAGTTTTTACTTTTTAAAAATAATTTTTTAATTTAGGGGCTACTCCCCGAGCTATAATATTACATATTGCATTTTTACATTTATATGAACAGATCCCACTTAGAGTTCAAATATAATTCGGAGGAAAACATTTGCCGCCAACATCACGTTATCCTTATCTACATTATGGTGCCTCACAAAAATAGTTGTTTTTGAGGTCTCATAGAAATAACCTTTGAATTATTATGATTTTCACAAACTCTCCTGACTCACGGTGGATTCCCCTATTAATGTAGGGCACTCCGTTGATATTAAGAAAATATGTTATGGGTAAGAGAGAGGAGGTAGAATTTGTGGATATTTGATTTAAATTATCTATGTTGTGACAAAAAAAAATCTCAGTGGTAGATTCGTTTATTCCACATACGGTTTGTGCGGCTAATAAACGAACCATTGTGTGCGTTGTGCCATCTACTTGACAATAGACTGCAAATGGAAAAGATCTACTAGATTAGCGGGTGGTTCGAAGAAAAACACAGGCTCTAGGCGTGAGTTCACTTATTTCAGCAGAATATTTACTGTTGCAACTCTATTACTTATTGCAATCTAATAACTCTATTATTGCAACTCTATTACTTATTGCAATCTGGCAACTGTATTTCCACCAATACATTATTCTTTATTATTTTTTTATTAACTTCCGTACAAGTAAGACGCTGTCCTGTATTATGGGTAAAACATAATAAATATAGAATTATTAAATACATTTGACAAATAAAGGCTACAGCACTTACAATTTGAAAAATTTATAATACCGTGGAACACAACCGACATTCCGAGGAAACTCCAACATATCCTACGGCTACTGAGAAGTACCAAGACACTCCTTTGCTCACGGTCCAGAGGCCCATACATGGAAGTTGTATTCCAGTTTTGGTCAGATATAGGTGGTTTAAATAGTAAGGATATCAAAATAGGTGAAGTAATTCTTACACCGATTTAGGCACATAAAGGCTTCTTTCGACAATTGAAAAATGTGTTCATTCCAATGTACATCATCAAGAGCATCAGATTCGTCAGTATATATACTCCCCGTGGATACAGGCGACACTGATGACTCCATTACCTTTGAATGTTATGATCAGTAATTGTCAAAAAGACTTGATTGAGTGTGTCATTAATATATGGCCTCATGCCCCCAATCTCCCTATGGTTTGGTCTTTGATCGAAGGAATATGAATAACAAATATTGCCGTGATCTGTGAAGGAGTTGGTAGGATTGGAAGTTTGACATAGATGGTCATTAAGAAAAGTAAGAAAAACCAAGTAAAAAACTTATAGTCGGTCTAGGCCCTATACCATGCGTTTAGAGACCCTATCTCTCATGTCCAACTACACAGATATTGAAAATAAACATAACCCAAATTTGACTGGCAGTGTTGTTAATGGTTTAGCCTTCGGATATGATAAAGTTCATATCGGATATAATATTATTATGGAGACTAGGTCGAAAAATGGAACGATCCTGACCGTATTTGGAAAGGTCACTTATATTTTGTAGAAACATATACAGACCAAATTTGAGAAAAATCTGTGGAATATTTTTGTTTTCTGAGAGATTTAAGTAAGGATCGGAAATTAGTTTCATATGGGGGCTATGAATAATAGTTTTTCTATAGGGTTTATTTTTGGACTATTGATAAATGGATATAATAAACCTGCACAAACCCAATTTGACCGAGATCTGTATGATAATTTTGGTATTATGGCAACTTAAGTCGATCTCCTAGGGGTCATTGGTATGGGGACTAGGTCTGAAGTGAACCGATTTTCACTAATTTCAATAGAATTCCTGAGTCGATCGGTATAATAAAAGATGCGTTTGGGTCAAATATTTTTGGTAGTTACAAAGTCATCACAAAGTCATTATATCCAGACGTCATAGTGGTATAGGGTAGAATGAAGGAGAAAAAATAGAGCCTTGCGGTACCTCGGCGTTTAACTGAAAATCTTTGATTATGAAATAAATGGGGATAATCGCCAAAAGTTATTAGTTTCCTGTGCCATACCTGATCGAATACCTTGGAAATACCCAGGGCAACAGCCATACTTTCACCGAATTGGTGAATGGACTGACTCTAATGTTCCGAAAGTCACTTGTAGAACGCTAAGTAATAAGTTCGTCTCTGCATGCTTTCTATGACCTTTGAAAGCGCATAACAAATTGATATTGGGCGATAATTTTCAGGATTGTTAGCTGCATCTCTTTTGGCAATCTTCCAAGAGTTACAGTATTCAGAAACATTTCTTTATTTTAAGAAATTTATAAATACTAGCAGATTCCAGTCCTCGAAATTCGAGCGCAAATTCTAGGAAATTTTATTTTTTCATTAAATAAAGACCCTAAAAGTATGCTAATCAATTATAGCCAATTCACATATCAACACAAAAAACAAACTCATTTTTATTACAAACACATTAACAAATTTAATAAACACACGCATAGCATTGTATAATTTTATGTATGTGTTAGTAGCAACTTTAAAATCAATTCACTCAAAATAAAGGAAAAAAATTTAAAAATCTGTAAATCTGCAAAACGGCTAAAAAGAAATTCCTTTCAAATAATTTACGTTTGGTCAAAATCGGGATAAAACGGTAGAACAAAACATCAGTCACAAGAAATCGCCTAGCCTATTAATATTATAGATTATTACGCAAAGTTAATTTTTTTGACGCTATAAAATTTGCATCTCAGCATTCTAAGGAAATTCGAAAAATTTGTGTGTTAGTCGTGACTTTGATAAATCGAACACTTTGATTCCCACAAGGCCTATTTTTAAAACATACAGTTCTTACATCGGAATAATTCGGCTTAATCCCAGCAAACATAAATATCCAGAAATGATCCCACAAAATCCATAAAGAATATAACGTTTTATTGAATGGCGTATGTATTCTAATTCTATGTTGATGATTTGTTCGTTGACCATTAAAATTATACTTTTATTTAAATATAAAACATTCTTTAGATTCTCATTTCAACTTGAGTTAAAGCGAATAGGTAATTCTTTAAAACTACTGATTTATATAACAACAAAACAAGTATCATGGTTATTTAAAGACACACAACTGTAAATATTTTTCTATAAGAAATGCACATAAGAATCTCTAGAATGTTAGTTCTTTATTTTAGTATTTTTATATCTTAATAAGGAATGCTTCAGTGGATGCACTGAAAAAATATATTTAGTTTAACTTTGTATAAGCTTACAAAACAAATTTGACATATTAAAAAAAAATACATAATCGGGAAAGTCCATTGATATAATCCATGCAAGCTAAGGTGATATGCATCCAATGCTTTGTACAAAAAATAAACTATGGAACTGTAGGTATACACTTAGCATTTTATAAGAAAAACAATTTGTTTAAAAAATATATTTTAAATCATAACACAAATTATTTTAACTTAAAATGAAAAAATAAAATATTCATTTGAATTTTATATTAAAAACTATCGGACGTGTATTTTCTTTAAATCAAACTTATACACACGATTAATTGGTGACCCCGAGTTCAAATTAAATTTCGCGACCACGATTTTATTAATTTTTATTAAAGAATTTAATATTTGTGGCTCTTCAATAGCTTAAGTATTAAGTACCCTTTGTATCAAAGTTGTCTTACTTGCAGATATAAAGGTAGACATTTATACAACTGTACCAAACATTACGCCTCACTAACCTCATTTCTTGTAACGCTTTTCCTAAAAAAACTAGAAATAAATTAAAAGATAATGCAATCTCTAGATAAACTTTTGAAACTAAATGGCTCTAAGTTCCAGATTAGATATAAATCATCACTATAAAAACAAAGGCCAGTTTTCATTGTCATAGTCGTTATATAAATACCCATATAATCATTTACATATAAGGAGCACTACGATTTAAAAACAAAGTAAATTTCTGAAAAATGTCAAAATGCAAAAAACGACTTGAAGTAAATCCGTCATTAATTTTTTTTTTCAATTGATTGGTTTAGAGAACTTTTGCTATTTTTGAAAAATGAACAATAAAATGAATTTCAAGTTGTAATCTACCTAAAAAATTCAAAGATGAGTTTAATCCAGCATTCGTAAGTAAATTAATTTTATCGTGAACAAATGATGAATCCCGTTCTTGATATTCAGTTAGTTACGTTGGAAATCATCGATAAAATCCATGATATAGTTTTTATTGACCGACGCGTTAAAGAGTGTGAAATAGAGGCGAACTTACATAAATCGAACTTCTATAACTCAAATTTTCTCTAACTCGAACTAAATCGGGTGGTAATGATAAGATAACTTAGAATTCTCCTTTCGTAACTCGAACTTCCATAACTCGAACGAAACTACATAGATATGAATCCTATAACTCGAAGTAATGTGTAAATTCGAGCAATGTCGCTTTACATTTTTCTAGGAAGCCATTATTTGCTTTTTTATTTTGAATTTTTTCTTTCTTTTATTCGGGGAAATACCTTTTTTGTTTATCAAAACCTTCTTTTTGTATTTTCTATTTTTTTATTGTCATGGCAACTGAACGTGTTTTAAAATGTTTGTCGATTGAAGAAAAATATAAATTAATCAATAATGTCGAAAGTGGATTAAAGAAAAAGGAAGAAGCTGAAATATTTAGTATTCCAGATAGTAGGGTCTGAATGAATTTTAAAAGTAAAGAATCAGTATTTAGTAAAAGGAGTTAACACCCACTATTTCAAAATATTGACAAAGCAGTCCTCGATTTGTCTACAGCAACTAGAAACCGAAACATGCCTATATCTGGGGCAATATTAAAGAAGAAGTCAACGGAGATTGCAAATGGCTTTTGGCGATGATCAGTTTACGGCAAGCACATATTGGATTGATACATATCATACACATGTATCAACATAAAATAATTTGTGGACTTTTTTTCATTTTGGATATAGTGTGGGTTATAAAAAATCGTACTGTGAAAGCAATGACGTTAATAAAATGAATTTATTACAAAAGTAGTGTGAGTGGAATATTTTTAATGCCGATAAAACAGTATTATTTTTTAAATGTTTGCCAGACAAAACATTGACTTTTTAAAACCAGCAATACCACGGAGTCAAAAATGACAAGTAGGTTGTGCTAATGCTGGCAGCAAATATGGATAGTTCGGAAACACTTAAAATTCTATTGATTAAAAAAATTGCCAATCCTCGGTGCTTTCATGATATTAAGTGGTAACCCGTAGAGTATAAAGCAAACTTCAAGGCCTGGATGACAGGACAACTCTTTGAAAAATGGGCTATAAAATTGGATAAGCACTTCCAAAGTACTGGACGAAAAATTGTTTATTGGTAATTGTCCAGCAAAGCAAACTGAAATCCATTGAATTGGCATTTTTTTTCTACTGAATTTAATTTAAAATGTCAAAGTTTTATATCGTAGCAGAATGGTAAAAGAAGCACTAAAGCGCGTAGAGGTAAACGGAAAACGGGAAACTATCACACTTATGGATTGCATCAATATTGTAATAAAAGTTTGGGATATTGATGTCAGTAATCAGACCATAGCGAATTGCTATGTATTAACGATAATCAAAAACTTATTGTAGCTCATTGAGAAGCATGGTTAAAAAGGAACAAAATAACTTACAGGATAATATTGAAGTAGATAATGAGCTTGGCGCAACTGGCTTTCCTACAGATTATAATATTGTTGAGCATTACTGCCCTGAATCAGAGGTTCCAATATTAAGAGAAATGGAGTGTGATAACGAGGATTTGGTGTAAAAAACTATCCACAGCCTTCTAGAAATAATGTAGAAAACTATTTACAAAGATTGAATTTATATTTGCAAACGAATGAGACTATAACTGATGAGCAAGACTTAAAATCTTATTATTATCGCACAGAATTTTTATATTGTACATAATTAAAATTTGAAAACAATATAAAGATATTACAATTGAAAAATAATAAAAATAAACTTCTTATAGATGGTACAATAATTCAATAAAAAGTCAGCAAAGATAAAAACGAATAATCTTATATATTAAAAATATTTATGAAAACTAAAGTCAGTCTGTTCTATCCGGCCAATTTCCTTAATTTTTTTTAATGAAAGGTATTTAGACACATATATGTCATCAATCATTGAAATTTACTCAACTCCTTACTCAAGTTATACTCATACGCGATGCTTCCCTGTACATTTCTTATGGGATACACTCACTCTAGCAATTCGAATTCTCATAGCTCCTCTTCTAATAAATGGATCTTGATCGTTTCACTCTCAGAACACTCAGTGGATCAAGCTCTTTCTTTTAACTGCTTAAATTCGTTGAGTTTGAGGAAAGTTATGCGTGCACAATCAACTTTACATTATACAACACGATAGTTAACGTACAGATTTCATTACAATAACTGTAAAACACATACCCTGTGTTGAATTGTGAATTGCCAAAAATTTGAATTCCTTTAGGTGGCATACAAGGTGGCCTTTATTTCTGCGTGTTCAGCAAATATTTATAATGAAATAAACTTAATGAATTAAATAGATTAAAAAAAATTGAAAGAAATAAATTGAATGATAAAATAAAATTTCCTAGAATTTGCACTCGAATTTCGAGTGCTGGGCTCTGCTAGTTAATAATGAATATGAATATACATAAATCAAATAAATATGTATGTATTTGTAAATTTAAATAGCTTTGTTGAATATTTAATGGCAGCATATTCCAAAGACGAATTGCAAAGGCATAAATATGGTGTTCTGAAAAAGAGGTTCTATGTCTGATTTGTATCACGTCGTTAGAGCGGCTAGAGCGAGTAGGAATTTATCTGTTATTTAAGTACCACGGCTCACGCGTAAAAATAATTTAAAAAATAAATAATAAATTAGAGTAAATTTTTACTGAAAATAACAAAAAAAATAAGTAAGAAAATTATAGTCGGTCTAGACGGACTATATGATACCCTATACCATGCGGGTGGGATGCGTGGGATTTTTATTAATTTTTTGGCTGCAGATATGAAAAAGTTCATATCGGATGCTATATCTCTATGGGGACTAGGCCCAAAAGTGGACCAATCCTGACTATGTTCGGTAAAGTCTCTTGTATTTTGCAAAAAAATATACAAAAAAAATTTGAGAAGAATCAGTGCAATATTTTTGTTTTTTATAGATTTAACTGAAGATCGGGAAGCAGCTCTATATGGGGCCTTTGACTAAGAGTTGTCCCATAGGGATCATTTTTGGACTACTCATTAATTGATGTAATAAACGCATACAAACCCAATTTGAGTAAGATCTATATGACAATTTGGATCTTATGGTAATTTATGTGGATTTCATATGGTCATTTGTATGGGGGCTAGGTCTGAACATGGACCGAGTCTCAGCAATTTCAATAGCGTTCAGCCTATGGCCGAGAAAACTTATATACCAAATTTCGTCAAAATATATTCATATTTGCGATCTGCAGTTTAATTACAATGTTTACATGGACACACAGACGGACGGACGGAAGGACGGACGGACGGAAGGACGGACGGACATCGTTAAATCGAATCAGTTAGTGATTCTGTTTCCATCGGTATAATAAAAGATGGGTCTAGGTCAAATATTTTTGGTAGTTACAAACAGCAGCACAAAGTCATTATACCCAAACCACATAGTGGTATAGGGTATAAAATGTAAATTTTCAGTCACAAATTTCAGAATATTTTACTTCAGTGTAACACACTTATAATAGTTATTCATAAGTTTATGTTTTAAATAATAAAATAAGCCATCTTGAAGATGGCTCAAAATCGAAAATAAGAGCAACTGTATGACTGGTTCACAAGTGGTAAAGAGATTTTCCATCGCGAACCTGATGAATTTCTTTGCCGATGTATAACACACGGATTCACCACTAGAAATCCGCCCCAGAGAAAGCAAAAACCGTGAAATGGGCTGGTGAGGTTACTGCAATACGCATACGCATTATCTACATTGACGAAAGTTTTTCCTGTTTCCAAATTAAATTAAATGGCTTGGGGGAAAAATGAGTCGTGTCGAAAGGGGAGGTCATCTCCGACGACCTTTCGAAATATTATCTTGCGGAGCGTTTAAAAAAGTTGGAAAATCGCTGAATCAATTGCATTGAAGAAAATGGTCTCCATGTTGCGAAATAAAAAAGTTGCAATCCAAAAAAATTTTTCCTTTGTGTTGTTGTAAGGACTTATTGACTTCCCTTAGTATCTTAACAGTTACTCCGATATAAACATTAGGAACAATTGTATATGTGATTATACCCTAAACTACTATGTGGTCAGGGTATAATGACTTTGTGCTGATGTTTGTAACTACCGAAAATATTTAACCTATTATACCGATCGTCTCAGAATCACTTTTGAGTCAATTTAGCGATGTCCGTCTGTCTATCCATGTAAACTTTATTATCAAACTACAAGTCGAAAATATGAATATATTTTGAAGGAATTTCGTATATAAGTTTCTATCGGCCATAGGATGAACACTGTTAGAAAATATTTTTAGTTTTAAGGGATTAATGTTATATACAAAGTTTCTGAGACTTTTTATTTGAAAATACTAGGAATGGTTGCAGTTCTAAAACACATTTCATTCCAAAGATATCCGGTGTCATTTGATTTTTTGGTTTTTAAAAATGTTAGGAAATATTTCTATTAAAATGTCTAATATACATCCATAGTTTCCTCAATTTCTACAACGTTATTAATGCCCATGTATGTATATTAAAATCTAGATTGGGTTTTCGTTATTTTCGCAAAAAAAAGACATACTTGAAAAAACTGATATTAAGTTAATAATAAAATGTCAGGTTGATTAGAACTATACTCCTTTGTATTAACAGTAAATATTTTATCACAATAAGAAATCATTAGCTGCTGTCAAGTTTCTTTGACACAACTGTTTAACTTTACAATAATTTGATTGGCATATTTTGTCTGTACATACATATAGATAATTTGATTAAGAATCTGTGCATTTCTTTACCTCATAATTTTCAACTGACAACAAAAAAAAAAATCAAAGACGATTTTTATGTTTGTCTACCTGAATTCTTTCAGTGTGTGACCTTATGAAATATTTCTGACTTATATTTTTTCTTCTTACATTGTGATTGTATTTAAAGATAGAAAGCAAATTATACAAATATTTTTATAACAATCTTAGAAAAAGTGTCATCATCATTTTCCGTTATAGTATGAGGCAGTAGTTGAAATTGTATAGAAATTATCATTTCCAGTTTATAAAAAATGACTAAAAAACCAGAAAATACATTATCATTTTTGCAGCAAATTGGCTTATTGTGTATTATTGGTTTATTTATTTATATGGATGTAGGTAGTAAAAAAATGATTAATGTAAAAATTAATACGTATTAAGAAATAGAGAAGAGCAATCGTGAAATAATGATGTTTAATATTATTTATCATTGTGGGCCACTTCAAAATCAATAGTGTGTTATCTAAACCCACTTGTACACCAGCCGGTATCTGTAGTTGTTAACATTTATACCCTATAGCACTATGTCAGGGTTTAATGACTTTGTACTGATGTTTGTAACTACCAAATATATTTGACCCAGACCCATCTTTTATTACACCGATCGATTCAGAATCACTTTCTGAGTTGATTTAGCGATGTCCGTCCGTCCGTTCGTATGTCCATATAAACCTTTTAATAAAACTACAGGTCGCAAATATGGATATATTTTGATAAAATTAAGTATATAAGCTTCCCTCGGCCACACATTGAAATTGGTGAAAATTGGTTCATGTTCAGACCTAGTCCCCATACAACTGACTTAAATTGACTTAATTTCAAAATTATCATATAGATCTCGGTCATATTGGGTTTGTCTATGTTTATTATATCCACTTATCAGTAGTCTAAAAATAAACCATATAGGACAATTATTAGTTTTAGCCCCCATATGAAGCTGATTGACGATCTTCACTTAAATCTGTCAAAAAAAAAACAAAAATATTGCACAGATGTTTCTCAAATTTGGTTCTTGCAAAAAATAAGTTAACTTGCCAAGGTTGGTCGGAATCGGTCCAGTCGCAATATAAATATAGCATCCGAAATGAACTTTTTCATATCCGAATACCAAAAAATTAATAACAAAGCCACTCAAATTTTGTTTATGCTTATTTTCTATATCCAATTAGTTGGACCTAAGAGATAGGGTCCCTAAAAGCATGGAATAGGGTATGGTAGTGTTGGCAAAGACCGAATATAATTTTCTTTTTTTTCTTTTTTTATCAAAATTTAAAGAGTCTAATTTAAATCCAGTCTGTGGCAAGGAATCGGCAAGTTTTGAAGATAGAGATTTTACTACACCATAGGACGGCAGATTCGATATTTCAAAAGTAAAATAAATGAGTTTCGGAAAAGGCTCTTAGCTCTACCGTACTAGAGGATATAAAAATATGAATCAATTTATTTTAAAATATAAAATATGCTTCTAAAAAATGATAACGGATTTTTTAAAATTTTTCCAAACTCAGTAGGCCCTGAATATTTTAATTTTTAATATAATTTTATGTATTCTATATAAAATTTTGGTATTGATATGATATAACACAGTGAAATTTTTTTTTCTATAATCTACTGAATAAAGGAGGAGGTCCATAACAAATAGCAATAATTCCACTTTTTAAGTTTTTAGATTTTTTAACTAAATCCATTTCTACATATTGAAATATATGTGCTCATTAGGGTGGCCCTTAATAAAAAAGTGTTCAAACTCTCGGTCGCACCCCCCTAGAAATATGCGAATAGCAAAAAAAGTGAGAAATAAAAGTTTTGGGCCAACCAAAAAACATTTAGAGGTGGCTCAACGCGATTGAAAATTTCAAGTGTATATAGGTAAAATATGATTTTTTTTTCAGATTTTACGAAAATTTCGTTCCACAATTTCATTCTTCCGACAAATTGTTATGTAATTTAGGATCAATATTAAATTATTTTTTCAAAAAGTTATAAAACTTTAAAATCAAATAAAAACTCGCCAAGAAATAGCAAATGCTATTTCTTGTTAAACTATTAAGCATTGAGACCGAAAATGGAAAATTTTTTTGATAAAATTTTGAACACTCCTTTTTCAAGTTTTGAAAAATTTTCTTAAACAAAATTTAAAAAAATTTTTCTAGCTCTTTAAGGTCTTGTTAAATGCGTGTTAAAGATTAACTGTGTGGTAATTTTTAGGTAAATCCCTATGTCAGAATTTTTTTGACAAAGATTTTATTTTTGCGGATTTCGAGAAAAATGTGATTTTTCTAAAATATTCTGTAAATGTACTATTTCTAAATACTTTGTATCAAAAATTCATCACTTGTCTACTTTTAAATGTTATATTTTATCTTTATAGCCTAGGCTTTCGGAAAAAAATAAAACGACCCCATTAACCCTTTTGAAATTGGGGTCATATATGACCCCAAGCTAATGACCCAAATGACAAATGACTCAAAGCTAATAAAAGACATTTTATTCAAAACAATATGAAAGCAATATTTAGCAACATTCATTGCAAGTCGTAAGTGATTACAGAAAACAATTTGAATCGCACACTAAATCATCCTTAAATACACCAAAATAATAAGAATTAATAATAATTCATATTCTTTTGAATAAATTGTCTTTTATTAGCTTTGGGTCATTTGTGGATCTTCTTATTTTATTTAAAAAATATAGATAGTTTTTATACATAAAATAATTTTATAACAAAATTTGTTAAAAGTTGTTTTAATTTATATTCGCGAGCAATAAGCAGATAATAGCACCAAAGCCTTAAATAAATAAAAATTACGAATTATTTTTCTTAAATTCGAAATAGTGGTTTCATCGAGTTTAATAGAAAACTCTAGGCTATTGAGAAACCCTAGGCTATTGAGATAAAATATAACATTTAAAAGTAGACAAGTGATGAATTTTTGATAGAAAGTATTTAGAAATAATACATTTACAGAATATTTTACAAAAATCCCATTTTTCTCGAAATCCGCAAAAATTAAATCCTTCCCAAAAAAATCTGGCATAGGGATTTACCTAAAAATTGACGCAGTTAATCCCTAATATGCACTCAACAGGAGCTTAAAGAGCTAGATGATTTCTTTAAATTTTGTTTAAGAAAATTTTTCAAAACTTGAAAAAGAGGTTTTCAAAATGCTTAAGAGGTTAAGAAGGTGGTAATAAAACAATACTTCATATCTGAGTACTTACAGGTATAGAGACTGCACCAATATGTTGGGTTTAATGAATTTCTTAAAGTTGAAAAAAAAGCTATCAAATTTCATGACCTAGTTATACCCTATACCACTATGTGGTTTGGGTATAATGACTTTGTGCTGCTGTTTGTAACAACCAAAAATATTTGACCTAGACCCATCTTTAATTATACCGATCGAATCAGAATCACTTTCTGAGTTGATTTAACAATGTCCGTCCGTCCGTCCGTCCGTCCGTCTGTGTGTCCATGTAAAGCTTGTAATCAAACTGCAGGTCGCAAATATGAATATATTTTGACGAAATTTGGTATATAAGCTTTTATCGGCCATGGGATGAACGCTATTGAAATTGGTGATAATCGGTCCATGTTCAGACCTAGCCCCCATACAAATTACCCATATGAAATCGACATAAATTGCCATAAGATCCAAATTGTCATATAGATCTTACTCAAATTGGGTTTGTATGCATTCATTACATCCACTAATGAGTAGTCCAAAAATGATCCTTTGACCCCATATAGAGCTGCTTCCCGATCTTCACTTAAATCTATTAAATCAAATTTTGTTTGTACATATTTTTGCAAAATACAAGAGACTTTACCCAACATGATCAGGATCGGTCCATTTTTGGACCTAGTCCCTTTATAGATATAGCATCCGATATGAACTTTTTCATATCTGCAGCCAAAAAAATTAATAAAAATCCCACTGAAATTTGGTTTTTGCTTATTTTCAATGTCCAGTTAGTTGGGCCTAAGAGATAGGGTTTCTAAACGCATGGTATAGGGTATCGTATGGTCGGTCTAGACCGACTATAATTTTCTTACTTTTTTTTTTGGGAACAAAAGTGGCCTGGGGCATTTGCTATTTCTGGGCGAGTTTTTATTCGATTTTGAAGTTTTGTAGCTTTTGAAAAAGATAATTTTATACTGATCCCGAATAAAATAACAATTTGCCGGAAGAATTAAACTATAGAACGAAATTTTCGTAAAATCTGAAAGAAAGTCATATTTTCCCCATATAGAATACACTTGAAATTTTCAATCGCGTTGAGCCACCGCTAAGTGTTTTTGATTGGTCCAAAACTTTGTATTTCTCAGTTTATTTGCTATTCGCATATTTCTAGGGGTTGCGACCGAGAGTTTGAACACTTTTTTTCTAAATATAATGAAGGTCAATAATTTTACTGCAATTCAATACCAAAAATAATGATTTAGACCAAAATGGAACAAATCCAATATATATGCTACTGACTTTAATTAAATTTATTAATTTTTCCAAAAAATTGTTCTGGTGGAATTATTGCGTTTTGTTATGGACCTCTCAAATACATAAATCAATAGAAATAAAAAACAAGTAAGAAAATTATAGTCGGTCTAGACCGACTATATGATACCCTATACCATGCGTTTAGAAACCCTATCGCTTAGGCCCAACTAACTGGACATAGAAAATAAGCAAAAAGTCACAAAGTCATTATACCCAAACCACATAGTGGTATAGGGTATCAAAAATAGGTAACTAGTCGTAATTTGGTTTGGGTATAATGACTTTGTGCTGCTGTTTGTAACAACCAAAAATATTTGACATACACCCATCTTTTATTATACCGATCGAATCAGAATCACTATCTGATTCGATTTAACGATGTCCGTCCGTCCGTCCGTCCGTCCGAAAAAATTAATAAAAATCCCACTCAAATTTGGTTTATGCTTATTTTCTATATCCAGTTGGTTGGGCCTTAGAGATAGGGTCTCTAAACGCATGGTATAGGGTACCGTATAGTCGGTCTAGACCGACTATAATTTTCTTACTTGTTTTATATTCTACTTGACACTGGACCAAGTTGCCTAAAAATTTTGTATTATTTTGAATTCTGATAATCGGTCAACTTTGAAGGGTTATGTCTTCTAAACTAAATATCTGATTTTAATGCAGGTAGAAAATTTTTAATCTTTGAACAATTTCCGATAAGATAAGTTTATTCAAAATATCGTAAACGCACATGAAATTTTTGATTTTTGCAAACCCATATGTTCTAAGGGCGCGACTGTACTATGTATAAAAAAAAATTATCCTAAGCCTTAAATGCATAAATTCTTCTGTTCTAAACGTTCTAAACGTTTAAGTTGTGTGCATTCCAAGAAAAATAAAATTTTTTTTTGCTAAATCACTATATTGTGTTCTTTACATTTTTTTAAAATTTTTTTTTAACAGTTTTATTATTAATAATTATTAATCATACCTTATTTGAATATATACATGTATTGGGAATGATATTCAAATATTTCAAAAACACATTAAAAATTTCCCTATTTGTAAAAAAACATGTGCAAGTCCAGAAAATATAAAGCAAAACTACGATTTGTAGAAAGATTTCAATAATTGTTTAAACTATCTAAGCAAACTATACAGAACAGTATGTAACCAAAAAGCCCCAATGCGAAATGTAACGATGTTTTACCTCAAATGTAGTTTTTCAATAAAAACAAACAAGAGTTTAAATTCGGCTGTGCCGAATGTTTGATACCCTTCACCTGCGTTTTAAACTCAATATAAAAACAAATCTTGGGTACGGCTACTACTTTAAAACTGTTGCCGATACTGATGAGTTACAAACGGAATTACAAACCTATGTTTACCTTCTGCACAATAGTGTGGAGTATATAACAGCAAACACACTGAACATTTTTATTTTGTCAAGAATTTTTCACATTTTCATTCATATCTCGTGACCCTTTGGACCAATTTTGATGTCTTCAAATAGCAACTCCTTGGGTCTAGCTTGGTTATGAGGGTGTGATTGTGATATCCGCAGATAGATGGATAGACGGACAGACGCTCATCGCCAAATCAAGTTCCCTTGTTATAAAGATTAAGAAAATATATGGTTTTGGGGTCTCTGGAATTTATTTCGATCCATTACAAATGAAATGACAAACCTATGTATAACCTCTGCACAGTGGTGTGAAGAGTATAAAAACAGTTTGGAGGCTGAAATTTCCTAGCCACCGCTAGGGGTGTACCACAAGGTTCCAATCTTGTACCTCTTCCTCTTATACCCTGTACCACTATGTGGTTTGGGTATAATGACTTTGTGCTGCTGTTTGTAACAACCAAAAATATTTGACCTACACCCATCTTTAATTATACCGATCGAATCAGAATCACTATCTGATTCGATTTAACGATGTCCGTCCGTCCGTCCGTTTGCAGGTCGCAAATATGAATATGTTTTGATGAAATTTGGTATTTGATCTTTTATCGGCCATGGGATGAACGCTATTGAAATTGGTGAGAATCGGTCAATGTTCAGACCTAGTCCCCATACAAATGACCCCTATGAAATCGACATAAATTGCCATAAGTTCCAAATTATAATTAAATATAAACTTTTTCATATCTTCAGCGGAAAAAAATAATAAAAACCATGGTATAGGGTACCGTATAGTCGGGCTAGACCCACTATAATTTTCTTACTCGTTTCTATTTATACAACTGATTTACCAGACCAGCTGACACACTGTAACATTAGAGTGTATGCTGATGATGTTCAATTGTACATTAGGTGTAAAAAGAGCATTTTGAAGAATGCACGCAAAAATTAAATGATGATTTAGAAGGTGTTTCTTTTTGGGCTTCTGTAAATGGCCTAAGTCTAAATCCGAAGAAAGCAAAATGCATTTTACTACGTAAGCGAACGCAGAAAGTTGTCGAAATACCCAACGTTTATATTAACAAACAAAAACAAGTAAGAAAATTATAGTCGGTCTAGACCGACTATACGATACCCTATACCATGCGTTTAGAAACCCTATCTCTTAGGCCCAACTAACTGGACATAGAAAATAAGCAAAAACCAAATTTGAGTGGGATTTTTATTAATTTTTTTGGCTGCAGATATGAAAAAGTTCATATCGGATGCTATATCTATATGGGGACTAGGTCCAAAAATGGACCGATCCTGATCATGTTTGGAAAAGTCTCTTGTATTTTGCAAAAATATGTACAAACAAAATTTGACAATCTTATGGCAATTTATGTCGATTTCATAGGGGTAATTTGTATGGGGGCTAGGTCTGAACATGGACCGATTCTCACCAATTTCAATAGCGTTCATCCCATGGCCGATAAAAGCTTATATACCAAATTTCATCAAAATATATTCATATCTGCAGTTTGATTACAAGCTTTACATGGACACACAGACGGACGGACATTGTTAAATCAACTCAAAAAATGATTCTGATTCGATCGGTATAATTAAAGATGGGTCTAGGTCAAATATTTTTGGTTGTTACAAACAGCAGCACAAAGTCATTATACCCAAACCACATAGTGGTATAGGGTATAAATAGAAATAATCAATAAAGCCAAAAATATAGGTGTAATTTTTAATAACACATTAACTTGGTCAGATCATGTTACAAACGCGTGTGGCAAAACCTTCTCGATGCTACGAACTTTATGGCCAATTCAACACTGCACTCCTTTTAAAATCAGATTGTTGCCTGCGAAAACGTATTTAATACCTATTTTAATATACGCTTGTGCAATTTTTTCAAGTTGTGATCCATATAGCAAATCGAGACTAAACATAACATATAATAATAATGCAGGGTACGTTTTTGGCCTTAAATTTCATGGTAACTATGAAACGCCCTATGCAAAGAAAATTTGTGGCGTCCTGATGAAGATTTGAACTCTAATATTTTTTCACAAAATTATAACAACTCGTGAGCCTAATCATCTGTACAGTCGAAGCACTTTTAGCCTAAACAGGAGAAATAGTACCATAATTCAAATAAGACATCATACGCTAATATCAAATTGGCAATTTTACATTACCGCAATTCGTCTTTGGAATTATATTCCACCAAAAGGAACCACTTGATTCGAACCTTGGTGTTCAGACGAGTGTTCTTGTTTCATTTTGACGTTTATATTTTTTGTGCAAATATTTGAAGACATCGTTCTACACTTTTCGTTTCACTATTTAATTTTTTCCATTTTTATTTCAATATATATATGTAAATATATACTCTTTATTTGTTATCTGTTTCTATTTATTTTATTGTACACATTAATTTTTTGTTTTTTCTTTGTTTATATATTTTGGACAGCTAGTACAGATAAACTAGTGATAATTTTTTTATCAAAATTGGAGATGACAGTACATTGTTCGTGGTTCGTAACTAGATACAAAATGAACCAAGTTGGTTCGCTCTCAAAAATTTGTATTTCAATCACGATTTGGACGCGACCCGTGAATGAGGGAGCTAACCTCGAATCCTGCTGTCCGTCTGAAAATAGCATTACATTTTAAGAAAATAATTTTTGAGTTTTATTCTTAATATTTTTACTTCAAAATTTAACTAATCACTCATTAATTTATTATTGTTATTTACCTTGTTTTTATTCATTGCTATGTAATAACTTAATATTTATAACATATGTTAAAAATTATCTTATAGCATTATTATTTTTTTCTTTTCTTTTCTTTTTGTTTCTTTAGACTTCAAAATAACGTACATTTAACAATGTTTGTACTTCTACTACTTTAAGACTTATGTTTTGATGTAGATGTTACCAAAAGAAAATAAATAAATAAATAAAATAAATAGCCGTAAGGAAACTCCTTTTAAAACAAAATAAATAAAATATAGTTAGGCTCATCATTAACTCTGTAATACCGTATGATTACTATTTAATTTCTCAGTACATATTAATTTATTAATTAGCATTGCATAAAATTTTCATGTACACTAGATAGAGGAGTTCTTATTAGTATGGCCAAATTTTTAAGTGCTTTGATTCCAGTTCTCCGGCCAGATCTTTTTCCTTTATATTAAAAAAATAAAATAAGTAAAATTTTGGAGCGAATTCGATAACTTTTAGTGGACCCGGAAACGACATCAATATACCTCTATACTAAAAAATTTTTGAATGATTTTTTTGGAAAAATGTTTTTTATTTATAACAAAAATCGAGATGTATATTTTTGTCAACCTGAAACAAAAATTATTTTTCCTAATTGGTTAATATTCTGTTAAAAACTTGAATTAATTTAACGCCTCTCTCAGCAGTGTCATTTTCAGCCCTTACAGAATGTTCAACCTTCTGCAAATTTACATGAAGGTATATACCCTATACCACTATGTGATTTGGGTATAATGACTTTGTGCTGCTGTGTGTAACTACCAAAAATATTTAACCTATACCCATCTTTTATTATACCTATCGTCTCAGAATCACTTTCTGAGTCGTTTTAGCGATATCCGTCCGTCCGTCCGTCTGTGTGTCCATGTAAATCTTGTAATCAAACTACAGTCGCAAATATGAATATATTTTGATGAAATTTGGTATATAAGCTTTTATCGACCCCTATGAAATCGACATAAATTTCCATAAGATCCAAATTAACATATAGATCTTAGTAAAATTGGGTTTGTATGTGTTTATTGCATCCATTAATCAGTAGTCCAAAAAAAATCTTAATAGGACAATTCTTAGTCATAGGCCCCATATAGAGCTGCTTCCTGATCTTCACTTAAATCTATCAAAAAACAAAAATATTGCACAGATTTTTCTCAAATCTAAGTGACTTTACCAAATATGGTCAAGATCGGTCCATTTTTTGACCTAGTCCACATATCTGCAGCCAAAACAATTAATAACAATGCCACTCAAATTTGGTTTTTGCTTATTTTCTATATCCAGTTAGTTGGGCCGAAGAGATAGGGTTTCTAAACCATGGAATAGGGTATCGTATGGTCGGTCTAGACCGACTATAATTTTCTTAGTTGTTTTATGTAAAAAGCCATAGAAGCTAACTCCATACATATTTTTTGAAACTGGTGTTATATGATCATACTTCTTCAGACCGTAAACATACCTTAGTATGGAGTTATAAGCTTTTTCCAATTTATTGTAACTCGTATAATCACAGCTTAATCCTAAATCAAAACACAGCTAAATCCTTAATCAAAAAAAAAAAAAAAAAAATCCTTAAAAAGTACCCTTTCATTAAAAAGAAAATTTTCTTTGACAAGTAACATTTTATAAGAAATAATAATTGTTTTACTTTTTAGATTTTCTTAGAAATGTACTTTTTCTTAAAAAAGAAACATTTAGATAAAGCGTACCTTTTCGTAAACAAATTATTTTGCTTGAAAGTACTTTTTAAAAATGATTTTCTATGGAAGTACTTTTTCTTAAAAAAATTATTTAAAAAAAAGTAACTTTTAATAAAAGCGCGTACCTTGCCTTAAAAAAAATTTTTTTTTAAAGTATTTCTTTCAAAAAGGTGCCCCTTGTTAAAAAAAATATTTTTTTTTTCAATTCAATTTTTAAGATTTTTCCTTTTTCAGCTTAGATATTACAATGTGTTTCTTAGAATAGTATTCATAATTTGATATAACAAATGGAGGAAAAAACTTTCAAAAACCTATATGAATTTCTTTTTAGTAATGATAAAACTTAAACTACTACTTAATATGCTATGATGAGGCCAGCTCAAAAATATGATCATACTCAGAGTAAGAACATTTCGCATTAAAATTTGCAAACAGTTTGTCTATTTTGACAACCACTAGGTCGACATTTGCGATCTGGTGGAGTCGTGCCGTAGAGTACAATCTTGGAAGTTTATATATTAGCTTTAAAAGCTTGTTCTAAGGTACCTGGAGCCTTTTCAAATGACAATTTGCAAGAAAAAAAATTTTCTTCAAAAAATACCTTTTATAAAATATTAGATTTCCTGAAAAAGTACACATTCTTTCATAAGAACATTTTCTAAATGGAAGTGCGTTTTCTTAAAAAAAGATTGTCTCCAAAGTAATAACGAAACATTTACGAATTACTTTTTATCTCTTTCTTAATATTTGCCTTAAAATGTAATAATTATATAAAAATATGTAGAAAAGTTACTCGTACGTAACGCTCGATCAAAAATCATTTTAAAGATGGAGGGTAAAGTGTAATACACTAGTTGAGAAATTCTGAAAATTCGACAATTGGAGTCGATGAATGACCGAAAATATTATTTTGTGAAGTATACTTTGTCATTTAAAGCCCTATTCCTGAATTTTACTTTTTGTAAATCGTGTTCATTTATAACATAATAATAAACTTAACAAACTTACCCGATTGCCTTAATTAATAAAAGGATTTTTTTAAAATAGTAAAAAAAAAGTATGTGAAATACCAGTTCACAAAATTACGCTTCGAACATACTCAATAGATAAATTACAAAGCACCCACATCTGCTTCCCAAGTAACAAATGCAATATTAATACTTTTCGACTTGTAACGTGTATATAAACTCAGATTTAATAAATAGTATCTAGCTTTCGAATTACGAAATTACATATTCCAAAATATCCAAACTTTACTAGGTGGCTAAGTGAACTCACTAGTTCATACGGTTTTCCAAGATGTTATATGTTACTTTATATTTTTCGGTACTCATAGAAAAAATTTATAGTATATATTAAAAGTAACCTAACCCATAAAAACAAAGTTTTTATAAAAACTCTTTCTTTCCTTATGCATATGAGTTTTGAATCTCTCCGTGGCTGTACGTGACTTTGCGTGACTTTTTTAAAATTAAGTTTTGGTCACAACAAGACTATGGACACAGTTTCGGATGAGGGGAAGTGAGGTTTTAATCTCTCCGTGACTGTGCGTGACTATGCGTGACTATGAGTGACTGTGTGTGACTATGTCCAAGTTAATCTTTTTTCATAGGAAGTCTATCGACCAAGTTTCAGATCGATCGGATGAGGGAAAATGACATTTTGATCACTCCGTGACTGTGCGCAACTATGCGTGACTGTGCGTGACTATGTCTAAGTTAATCTTTCTTAACAGCAACTATATCGACCAAGTTTCAGATTGATTGGATGAGGGGAAATCCGTTTTAAATCTCTCCGTGACTGTGCGTGACCATGCGTGACTGTGCGTGACTAAGTCAAAGTTAATATTTTTTCACAGCAAAAGTATAGACTAAATTTCAAATCGATCGGATGAGGGGAAGTGACATCATTTTGATCACTCCGTGACTGTGCGTGACTAGGCGTGACTGTGCGTGACTACCCCAAAATTAATCTGTTGTCACAACAAGACTATTGACTAAGCTTCAGATCAATTGGATAAGAAGGAATGGGGTTGACAGACAGACAGATATAGAGTATGAGTTAAGAGAAAGAGCTTAAAAATTTTGTAAAAAAGTAACTTTTATAAAAAAAAAACATTTTTTTAAGTACCTTTTTTGTTAAAAAATAACATTTTCTTAAAAAAGTGCCTTTTCCTAACAAAGCAACTTTTGTTAAAAAAAGTACTTTTTTTAAAAAGGTACATTTTCTTAAAAAAGTACCTTTTATTAAAAAAGTACCTTTTCTTAAAGTACCTTTAATTAGAAAGTATATTTTTTTAAACTAGGTATATATTCTTAAAAAATAGTTTTAAAAAATATATTTTCTTAATACGTATTTTTTTTAAAGTATTTACCTTTTCTTAGAAAATTACCTTGTCTTAAAAAAAGTACCTTTTCTTAAAAAAAAAAACAATTTCTTAAAAAAGCATTTTCTTAAAAAAAGTATATTTTGTTAAAAAAAAAAGTAGCTGTTCTTAAAAAAAATATATTTTATTAGAAAAGTACCTTTTGATAAGAAAGTACCTTTTCTTAAAAAGTATATTATAAAGTACTTTTTCTTAAAAAGTATATTATATAGTACTTTTTCTTAATAGGTACCATTTCTTAGAAAGTACATTTTCTTTAACAAAGTGATTTTCTTAAAAAAACTTTTCTTAAAAAATATATTTTCTGAAAAAAGTATTTTTTTTAAAGTGCTTTTCTTAAAAAATTAACTTGTTAAAAAAGTACATTTCCTGAGAATAGTACCTTTTCTTTAAAAAAGTTAAATTTCTTAAAAATTTAGTTTACCACAAAATTACAAATTGGTTTTGGAAAGAACAAAAAGAAATACAGCGCGATTATAAATAATAGCACATTTTGTAATCTTATTAATAAAATATTTAGTTTTATTTTTTTTTTTCATTATTAAGCTCTAAAAATATAAATATGTAAAAAAGGCTACAAAATATAAAAAAGGCCACTACATAGATTCAAAAAGAGATATTTTTTGTTACTGCTTCTTTTTTGAAATAAAATAAAGGCAATGATTATGATGATGAATTAATTTAAAAGCAAAAAGTTTCTAAATATAAATAAAAAAATTTGTATACTCTTAAAAAAAAAATTATTTTATATTCCAAATTATAATTTACTAGATGTAACCCGGTGTGCTTCGCTACACCCTCCCCCTCCCCACACGAATCGTTACGTGAGGACTCACGCAAAGTCCCAAGGCTCTCGCTAATACAATAATTCAGATATATCACATTTAATATTAAGTTTGTGTAAGGGTGCCATGCGCATTTGTCCAATCCCGCCCATTTTTTTGTCTGACTACTCACGTTAAAAAATTTGAGACAAATTTGCAAAGCTTTCTCTACCATATTAATATATATGATATTTAAAATTTACTTTGTATGGGACGTGCCACGCCCGCTAAAATATTTAAAAAAAATTAGAGCCTGTAACACTCCCATATCCGCAGTAAGACTCTGTGAAAATTTCAGAAAGGTCAGATGAGTAGTTACGGAGATTACCTCCTACAAACAAACAAACAAACAAACACATCATATATAATCTATATGTCAGATTATTAGTATGGATTTTTTTATTTCGATACTTGCTGATATACCATGTTTTTTGTTTTTTCATTCGGTACAACAATATCAGATTTTTCGGCGTTCCTACCCTGGAGCAAGGTACATGTAGCTGCCCATGAGAAGATTGATTTTCAAAATTAGATCTGGCAACACTTAACTATTGGCCTTGAACTAAGAATATCATTTGGCAATTTTTCTTTTTAGTGATTTTTGATTTTGCCCATTTTTGATTTTGAATATTTTTTTTGGGCGATTTTTATTTTTCGCAATTTTCGGTTTTGGCGAATTTTTTATTTTGGCGATATATTTTCCACGACAAATCACATTGATAACTAACTACTTAACAAAAGACTGTTGCTTTCGTAGTACTTCACATTATTTATGTAGGATGTGCCACGCGCACTAATCCCATCCCGCCCAATTTTTATTGGACTACTCACATTAATATCTGATGGACTCGTGCAAAATATCGAGTCTTTCCCTTTTATAGAACACCAATTATATGATATTAGACATCTGCTTTACATGGGCGGTGCTACGCCCACTGCTACGATCGCGCCCATTTTTTTGTTCGATTAATCATACAAAGAACCTATGGGCTCATGCAAAGCCACAAAGCCCTCTCTTTTACAGTACTCCAGATATATGACATAAATTAGTTACTTTGCATGGGGAGTGCCACGCCCATTTGTGTGAACCCGCCAATTTTTTGTCCGACTACTCACACTAAGATCTGATGGTGTCGTGCAAAGTATCAAAGCTTCCCTTTTTTAGTACACCAGTTATATGATATCATATATTTACTTTGTACGGGCGGTGCCACACCCACTGCTCTGATCACGCCCATTTTTTGTCTAACTAATCACATGAATAACTTATTGGCTCACACAAAGTCCCAAGACTCTCACTATAACAGTACTCCAGATATATGCCATTTTATATTTAATTTGTATGGCAGTTGCCACGCCTATTGGTCCGATACTGCCTATTTTTTGTCCGACTACTCACATTAATAATAGCTGACATTAGACAAATTTTAAAAGCTCTCTCTATCACAGTACTCGAGATATATAATTTTGAATTATTACTTGTATGGGAGGTACCACGCCCACTTGTCCGATCCCGCCCATTTCCGGCGTAGCTACTAATATTAACAATAGGTGACCTCACACAAATTTTCAAAGCTCTCCCTATCATAATACTCAATATATGTATATGATATTAAAAATTTACTTTATGTGGGAGGTGCCACGCCCACTAAAAATATTTAAAAAATTTTAGCCTATAGCACTTCGCATATCCGCAGTAAGACTCTGTGAAAATTTGAGGAAGATCAGATGGGTAGTTACGGAGATTACCTCCTACAAACAAACAAACAAACAAACACACATTACCTCTTTATAATATTACTAGATGTAACCCGGTGTGCTTCGCTACACCCTCCCCCCTCTCCCACCTTCCAAATCCTTATGAAAGGGCTCACGCAAAGTCCCAAGGCTCTCACTAATACAGTAATTCAAATATATCACATTTAATATTAAGTTTGTATAGGGGTGCCATGCACATTTGTCCAATCCCGCCCATTTTTTTGTGTGACTACCCGCGTTAATAATAGATGACCTGAGATAAATTTTCAAAGCTCTCTCTATCATAGTACTTAGTATATATGATATTTAAAATTTACTTTGTATGGGAGGTGCCATGCCCACTAAAATTTCAGGAAGATCAGATAAGTCGTTACGGAGATTACCTCCTACAAACAAACACATTACCTCTTTATTATACAAAGTATAGATTATTAATATAGATTCTTTTATTTTGATACTTGCTGATATAAAATGATTTTGTTATCAGATTTTTCGGCGTTCCTGCCCTGGAGGTACAGGTAGCTGCCCATGAGAAGAACATGGATTTTCCAAATTAGATCTGGCAACACTCAACTATTGGCCTTGAACTTAAAATATCACTTGGCAATTTTTATTTTTAGTGATTTTTGATTTTGCCCATTTTTGATTTTGAAAATTTTTGTTTTTGGGCGATTTTTATTTTTCGCGATTTTTGGGTTTGGCGATTTTGATTTTGACGATATATTTTCCACGACAAACCACATTGAAAACTAATGTACTTGTCAAAAGACTGTTGCTTTCGTAGTACATCATATTTTTTATATAGGAGGTGCCACGCCCACTTATCCCATCCCGCCCAATTTTTATCGGACTGCGCACATTAATATCTGATGGACTCGTGCAAAATTTCGAGTCTTTCCCAGTTATATGATATTAGATATCTACTTTGCATGCGCGGTGCTACGCCCACTGCTTCGATCACGCCCATTTTTTTGTTCTACTAATCATACAAAGAACCTATGGGCTCACGCAAAGCCATAAAGCTCTCTCTTTTACAGTACTCCAGATATATGACTTTGCATGGGGAGTTCCACACGCATTGGTGTGAACCCACAAATTTTTTGTCTGACTACTCATACTAAGATCTGATGGGCTCGTGCAAATTGCAAAGATTCCCTTTTTAGTACACCAGTTATATGATATCATATATTTACTTTGTACGGGCGGTGCCACGCCCACTGCCCCGATCACGCCCATTTTTTGTCTAACTAATCATATGAATAACTTATGGGTTCACACAAAGTCCCAAGACTCTCACTATAACAGTACTCCAGATATATGGCATTTCATATTTAATTTGTATGGCAGGTGCTACGCCTATTGGTCCGATACTGCCGATTTTTTGTCCGGCTGCTCACGTTAATAATAGGTGCCATCAGACAAATTTGAAAAGCTCTCTCTGTCTCAGTACTCGAGATGTATAACATTGAATTATTACTTGTATGGGAGGTACCACGCCCACTTCTCCGATCCCGCCCATTTCCGGCGTGGCTACTAATATTAACAATAGGTGAACTCACACATATTTGCAAAGCTCTCCCTATCATAATTCTCAATATATGTATATGATATTAAAAATTTACTTTGTGTGGGAGGTGCCACGCCCACTAAAAATATTGAAAAAATTATAGCCTATAGCACTTCCCATATCCGCAGTAAGACTCTGTGAAAATTTTAGGAAGATCAGACGGCTAGTTACGGAGATTACCTCCTACAAACAAACAAACAAACAAACAAACAAACAAACAAACACACATTACCTCTTTATAATATTAGTATAGATAATATAATGGATTTTTTTAAAACAATTCCAGTTTCATATTTTCTCCTAAAAAATGTTTTCGATATTACATTTTTAAACTCTTTTTAGTAAATATTTGTCAACCCTGAAAATGGCTGCTTATCATAACTTCTTCTATAACTGTGATCCATGTTCAATGCTATGCCAAATGAACATTCTGAGATCTGCCACTCATGTTCATAAATGTGATCCATGTTCAAATGAACATTCTGAGATCTGCCACTCTTGCATTATCAGTTTCATGATGACCAAATTGCAGTTTGCACATCCTCATCTATATATGATTCTTGGTATAACTATACAAAATTTTCCGACGGGACAGGCTATGTACATAGAGGCAAACGGACGAACTCACATCTCTAATTCAGTTAATAAATTTTCATAAACGGTGCGTCTATTTAGGTTAAGTTTTTTGATTGATTTGAGAAATATCAGCCAAACTCAATGACCACAGTGCAATATAGCGTATTAATTGGGGCCCATTTGATATCTTATACTACTGAGTATGCTGTTTTTAAAATTTTATTTAAATGGAAAAAGTTCAGTGCTCCCCTTAAGAACTAAAAATACCGACAAGTTAAATATGAAATGATTTATAGAATAATCGAAACAAATCATTAATAACTTCGTGTCAAAGCACAACAAATCTAAAAATTAAATTTATAATCTCATAAAACAAAAGCTCACCATATTCTGAATGAAAGATTTAATTCATGATAGCTGGAAGTCTTATATTATCGAAAATAGTACAGATCATAAAATTTCTAGGAATAATTGAACCATTTTAAATGATTTGTGCTGAAAATATGTCAAGAAATATATAGTTATCAATTGGCCGTAAATCATATTTGGAATCTGATTTTGTTCGACCACCCATAACGATAAGATTAAATATTGATATATTAAAATTTAATTTTAATTAAAACTAAGCAATATTAGAAGGTATAGAACTAGTTAAATGCGAACCTTTGTCGCGGTAAAGGTAGTAAATCGGTAATAAGAAAATGAAAACGTTAACAATATTGACGCTCTGTTTCGCCTGTATTGGACTAATGCAGGCTGCTGTAGTGCCGGTAGGAAGACAGAATACAAAATCGAGTTATCTTATAACGGAAGGACCTGAAACTGAAATCGATGGTGTTGTTGTTAAAGGTGATTGTGCATTCCGTGCGAATGGTGATTTAAATGATCCTGCTCCTCTATTTGCACCACACGGTAAATTTGATTGGTTGGTACCAAATATGGATGTGGTTGAAATTCAAAATGGACATTATATTGACATGTATTGCTCCGAGTCGTTTATTGCTCCTTTCGTTAATAAGACGGTCATTACGGCCCAATGCCTGCAAGGTCTTTACTTTTTGGTTGATGACATCATTTATCCATTTAGCAATTTTAGCTGTACAGCTTGGCCTACCTATACGGCCAGACGTACTGGTCGTCAATGTAATGGTGGCACTAATCTATTGGAAGTTGGTTTCGAGGTAACCGGAGGTTTTCTACAGACCATGGATATTTGTCATGATGAAATCAATGAAGTTACCCGTTATGTTCATCACGTTCTTAATCCATCTAGTGCTGCTTACCAGCATTCAGTTGCCAGACCTCGTTTTATCGAAGGAGATTTCTATGCTGGAAAAAATGTTGACAACATTTATACAAAAGTTCAACAAAATATTACCATTAGCAATATTTTGGGTATGGATGCATCTCCGTACTTCAATGACACCATTGATATATATATGGCACGTGGCCATATGGCTGCCAAGGTAGATTTTATATTTGGAGCTGCTCAAATGTCCACATTCTTTTTTGTGAATGTGGCACCACAATGGCAAGCATTCAATGGCGGCAACTGGGAACGCGTAGAAGATGGTGTTCGTAAGTTTGTTGCCAATAATAATTTGACCACCGATTGTTATACTGGCATCTGGGGAGTTTCAACTTTGCCTGATGTGAATGGTGTCCAAAGAGAATTATATTTGGCTTTCGATGAGAATAACAATGGCTTGATACCTGTACCCAAGATTTATTTCCGTGTAGTAATCGATCGTGACTCCCGCAAAGGCATTGTATTGATTGGTGTTAATAATCCTCATGCATCCTTGGAACAAATTATGGAGGAATATATAATCTGTGATGATATTGGTGACAAGATTGATTGGATTCAATGGGCCAAAGAAGATTTGTATAAAGGTTATTCATATGCTTGTTCAGTGCCTGACTTTCTAAAAGTTGTTAAAGATTTGCCTTTGGATGACCTCGAAACTTCTGGCACTTTGGGTATAGATGAAGAAGATCTTGAGTGTTCTTTTCAGGTAAATGGAGACTTAAATGATCCCTCGCCTTTGTTTACTGCCGGTGGTACCTATGACTGGTTAGTGCCAAATCCAAATGGAGAAGTTATACTTAAACATGGTGAATCAATTGATATGTTTTGCACGAAAGCTTTTAAGGCTCCATTTGAAGATACGGCTGAAATTTCTGCTATTTGTTTAAATGGTAAAATGTTCTTAGTGGACGGAGAGGAATATAATTTTAGCACATTTAGCTGCTCTGCCTGGCCAGTTTATACTGCCAGACGTACTGGTCGTAGCTGTAATGGTGGCACTGATCTTTTGGAAGTCGGCTTTGAAGTCTCCGATCGATTTCTAAAGACCATGGACGTTTGTCATGATGAAATAAATGAAGTTACACGTTACGTTCACCATGTTCTTAGTCCCTCCAGTAATGCTTATCAAAAATCTGTTGCTCGTCCCAGCTTTAAACCGGGAGATTTTTATGGTAGCAAGGATGTAAATAACTTGTATACACAAGTCCAACAGAATAATACCATCAGCAACATATTAGGTATGGACGCTTCTACCTATTTCAATGGTTCAAACATTTTCCTGGCTAGGGGCCATATGGCAGCCAAAGTAGATTTCATATATGGTTCTCCTCAAAGAGCCACTTTCTTCTTTGTGAATACAGCCCCTCAATGGCAGGTCTTCAATGCTGGCAACTGGGAACGTGTTGAAGATGGCGTACGAAACTATGTGGCCAATCAAGCTTTAACAACCGATTGTTATACCGGAGTTTGGGGTGTGTCCACTTTGCCCGATGTGAATGGCATTCAAAAAGAGTTGTATTTGTCTTTCGATGAGAACAACAATGGCTTGATTCCAGTGCCCAAAGTCTACTTCCGCATCGTTATAGATCGTGACTCACGTAAAGGCATCGTATTGATCGGTGTTAATAATCCTCATGCTTCTTTGCAACAAATCCACGATGAATATATAATCTGTGATGATATTGGCCATAAAATCAATTGGATTAACTGGACAAAGGAGGATTTGATTAAAGGTTATTCTTATGCCTGTTCGGTACCCGATTTCATTAAAACTGTTAAAGATTTGCCGTTGGAAGATTTGGAAACGTCTGGTATTCTGGGTATAACTGAAACTAAAATGGAATTTATTTAGACCCCTAAACAACTGTCTATAAAAAATACTAAATTATGACTTGTTAATACAAATTCTCTGATGATAACATTTTTTTTTTTCTAAATTTTAAAATAATCTTTATTGTTTTCGTTATTGCTGAAAATTGATATTACCACCAGTTAACTGCATATTTTTCAACTTATTGACTGCTTATTGTTGTTTTTATTGATTTGATTATGCCCATTTAGTAGAGTCATTTGATTTGATTTAAACTGTAATTAATGTCCATAGAGTACAGTACAATACAATAAATTGATAATCTCATGCTAAACTTTATCGTTGTTTATTTTATTGGCTGTTAAATAAAAATACATGTTGGTTATCTACATGCGAAAACTTTTAATAATTAAAAGGAAGTAAGAAAGTTGTGGTCGGTCTAGAACGACTATACGATACCCTATACAAGGAGTTTCGACAAAGGGTATTCGGTCCAATTTTTCTTATGACTTAGTTGGATGTAGAACATAAGCATAAGTATCATATCTTATGCTATCTTTTATGGAGACTTGGTCGAAAAAATTACGGATCATGATAATATTTAATGAAGTCCTTATTTTTTTATAAAACAGAAATATCTCGAATTTTTAAAAAACCATTTTTGTGTTTTGTAGAGATTTAAATAAAGATCCGGAAACAGCTTTATATAAGGGTATGACTAAAAATTGTCCTACAATTGGATTTCTGATTAATGGGTTTAATAAACACCCATAAAATAATCAAATTTTTCTATGAGCAATATGATAATATGGATCTTAGCGCAATTTAATTCGTTTAAATAGGAATCAATTCTGATTATCCATCCTATGGCCAAACAAAATCTTACATACCGAATTTCATCAAAATATATTAATTTTTGCAACTTGAAGTTTAATTAGAAGATTTAAATAGACACGCAGACTGACGTACGGACGAAAGCACAATGGCGCCCGTAGAGCAAACGAGGTTGCAAAAATCAAAATTTTCATGTGCGCTGACGAAGTTTTAATAGGAAACTTTTCAACGATTTCAAATATGCTACTCTTAATAATATCACATTCTTAGTTTAGAAGATATAACCGTTCAAAGTTGACCGACTTTCGGTTTTCAAAAAAACACACAATTTTTAGTCAATTTGTTGCGATTTCAGGTGTAATATCACGAAAAATAGGTAACGAATCGCCTTATTTTTTGTTTATATTGATTGATGTATTTATTAAATGTATAATGATAAAAAAAAATTAACTGTTTGCTTTGTGTTTCTCCTGGTAAATCACTATTTAAAAACTATCCGTTTTTTCACTATTTTTCAACTTTGACGGAAAATAAAAAAATCTATATTTTTCTATATTTGCATATTTGTTCTTTGATTATTTCTTTACATAATTCAAAAGGTTTTATCTGCCCGTACGTGCCCGTTTGGCTTCTAGAGGTAAAAAAGGTTAAAAAGACATGGTTGCATAAATTGTAAAGCGTGCATCCCTTACATGTTTTGACTGACAGCAGTTTGAAAATTGAATTTTAAGTCGCTTGTCTACCTGTGAGCCTCTGCCAAAGTCTACTCCCAATATTCTGTTACAGACACAGGTTGCACAAAAAACTACTCATTGAAATTCGCAGGTACACACCTCACTTAAAAATTACTTTGGAGTACAAATGGTCAAGAACAATATTGACTTATGGTCCCTCCAGGTAGGCACAAATCTTATTTAGACACGAGCATAATATCAAAATTGCATAATTCAGCCTAAATCCATATGTATGCAGGCAACAGGTAAATTTTTAGGCATGGTAGCATAAGCCTATATATTGCAAAATAAGCATAATGCCTGGATTAGTCTACGACGGAAAGTTGGCGCAACAAGTACTGAAACCATGGCGTTAAACAATTTAAAATAATTTGAACTGTTTAGAAGGTCAACCACAACAAAGTTTTTTACGGAAGCTGCTTTAGAAGAACTTGATAGCTTATACGGAAATATAGGGAGAAGCGAAATTATAAAAAATAATTTTTATCTGATATATGCAAGTATTAAGGCAAAATGGGTGAAATCTAATCGAACCATTCAGAACTTCAACTCCAAATACGAGGACTGGCTTAATGAAGACACCATCCTGGATATATTGGCAGTAGATAAACCCACCACATCAACCAGAGGAGCAAAAGGAAGGCCAAAAAAAAAGTATTGAGGAGTGTTCAATTTTCACAAGAAAGAGGAAACTTGCCGATGCCACCAATGACTTGACCACGAAGCATTTATCGGACGCGCTGTCTATTAAATATACAAAGGATAGTGAAAGAGTTAGGCCGCAGATTACAAAATCTGTTGCTGATGCAAGCCCACTGCGACTAAAAAGGATTAAGGAAAGCATTCCCACGCCCACAAACGCACATATTAAAAAGTATGGTTCCGGAGAAGCCTTGGCCTTGTTTATGGACTTACAACTTTCCAAAGAAAAATATGAGATACTACGGGCATCCTTGATGCGACACGGGGCTGGATACAAGCATATTACGCAAGCCAAAATAAATTCACGACCACTGCATACGGAGTTTACGGAAGTCTCTGTGAAAGCCAATCTGCAGGATATCATGGGCCATACAGCAAAACGGTTGTTGTAGAGTCTTCCTCAAAATGAGGTGAAAATTCTACCTGAGAAACTGACATTGATCAGCAAATGGGGCTGCGATGGATCATCCGGATGGATCATCGGGCAAAGGATATCTTCCGATGACGCTACAATATCGGACGGAAATATGTTTATGGCATCTGTTGTTCCTTTGCGGCTAAAATCTGATGTTTCCCTACACTGGAAAATCGACGTCCGTTATCAGTGCATTATTGCCGACCAATAATGTTTCAGTTTGCAAGGGAATCGGCAGAACTCATAAGGATCACCGTGAAGGACATTAAAGAACAAATAAGCCTACAAAACTGCAAATTGGAGAAGGAAAATATATTGAATGCAATATCGAGTTCCACCTGACCATGGTTGACGGAAAAGTCGTAAACAGGAACAACCTCAACATTGTCATGCCCGATTTGCAAAAAGAGGAGGAAAACTTCGATGAAAATACATCAATAAAGGATAAGGAGAAGATCAGAAAGAAGCAAATACAGGATGCTTTTTTTAAACAAGTTGGACTAAAAGTAGGCTGTCCCAAGCACGGATACGGTAACTCAAACGATGGAAACACTTCTAGGAGATTTTTTGAAAATGATGAGGCAGTAACTAGAATCACTGGAATTGACAATCAAATCGTGAAAAGATTGGGAACGATCTTGAATGTTTTAAACTGCAAAGAAAATTTCAATTCTACAAAATATGGAGAATATGCATCGAAAACTGCATCTCTTTTAGCAGAAATGTATCCACAGAAGAAGTTGACCCCGACCGTCCATAAAATATTGGCGCATGGCAAAGATATAATTGAGTACCAGTCTTTGCCAATTGGAGAGCTTTCTGAAGAAGCACAGGAGTCTCTTAACAAATTTTATAAAAAAATATATATTGCAGAACGCATTCAAAGCATCAAGGGTAAGGCAAAATGAGGACCTCTTCAACATGTTGGCAGCATCTTCCGATCCACTTATTTCTTCCCTGCGGCATGTGAAGTCACGAATAGAGTTAGAAAATAATTATAGTTTAGAAGTGATTAGTCTTTTAGATATACCTTCTCTTACGAATTGTGATGAATATTTTACAGAAAATTGAAAAAATAAAAACAATCTAAAAATGTAAAAATAATTTTTTTAGTTACCATAAAATTGATTTTTCTACAAATTTTAACTTTGATAACCCATAAGTAGGCCACTACAAAGCGTAGCACCCTTTGCAAATGCTAATTTCATAGGCCGAACAGTTATCAATCATATGCTGTTTAAACTGTTCAATTATGTTATTCGGTTCAAAAGATATGATTTTTGCAACGAAAAAACTCAAATGGCGCCACTGTGGAACGGACATCGCTATATACTCAGAAAGTAATTCTGATTCGATCGGCATTATAAAAGATGAATTTAGTGTTAAGTGTTTTTGGTAGTCACAAATGTCATCATAAACTCATTTTATCCACAGAGTAGAGAAGGGTATAACAATGTATTAGATTGTCAAAATATTCTTAAGTGTGGATATGATAAGAACCTATAGTTTTTATTTTGTAGCTGAAACATGTGGCTATTGATTTGTAGTACCATAATACTACATAATTGGCTGATATTTTTATAGTTTGAATGTCTTTTCCGGCTTGCACCAAGATACCATATTCCGACAGAGGCTTGGTAACATTTATTTTAAATTTTCGTATTAATAAAATTACTGTAAAGCATGGTAAAACAAGTAAGAAAATTATAGTCAGTCTAGACCGACTATACGATACCCTATACCATGCGTTTAGAGACCCTATCTCTCAGGCCCAACTAACTGGATATAGGAAATAAGCATAAACAAAATTTGAGTAGGATTTTTATTAATTTTTTCGGCTGCAGATATGAAAAAGTTCATATCGGATATTATATATCTATATGGGGACTTGGCCCTAAAATGGTTGGTAGAGTCTCTCTTATTTTGCAAAAATATATACAAACAAAATTTGAGAAGAATCAGTGCAATATTTTTGTTTTTTGATAGATTTAAGTGAAGATCGGAAAGCAGCTCTATATGGGGCCTATGACTAAGAGTTGTCCAATAGGGACCATTTTTGGACTACTGATTAATGGATGTAATATATACATACGAACCCAATTTGACTAAGATTTGTATGATAATTTGGATCTTATGGCAATTTATATTGATTTCATAGGGGTCATTTGTATGGGGGCTAGATCTAAACATGGACTGATTCTCACCAATTTCAATAGCGTTCATCCCATGGCCGATAAAAGATTAAATACCAAATTTCATCAAAATATATTCTTATTTGCGACCTGCAGTTTGATTACAAGCTTTACATGGACGTTAAATTGAATCAGATAGTGATTCTAATTCGATCGGTATAATTAAAGTTGGGTGTAGGTAAAATATTTTTGGTTGTTACAAACAGCAGCACAAAGTCATTATACCCAAACCACATAGTGGAATAGGGTATAATTAAACGTACAATTTGATATACGATATACTTCTACCTACAAATAATGATGTGGAATATGTTTTAATGGACGCAAATTGTCGTGGTGATAAACTTCTTTTTGGATGTGTATACAGTCCACATAAATGGATAAAGTTTGACAGTCTTATCGCGAAGCTGGAGCTTTCATCAATGTCATACTCCGAAGTCATTATATCAGATGATTTTAATAACAATCTTATCGAAGACTCAAATCTTACTCTATAATGTCGATGTTTAACTTGTCAGCTGTCAACACAACGAGACCTATACACTTTACGTCAACACATAGCACTTTGCTTGATCTTTTCTCTACCAACAATGAAAGTAAAGTCCTTAATTATGATCAGTTAGCAGCACCAGCATTCTGGAAGCACGATATACTATTTTTAAACTCTTTCTTTTAACTCATACTCTCTGTCTGTCTGCCTGCCATGGGTGGACCCCATTTCCCCTTATCCAATTGATCTGAAACTTGGCCCATAGTCTTCTCGTGCCTACAGATTAATTTTGGGGTAGTCAGGCACAGTCACGCGTGGTCACGCAGAGTCACGGAGTGATCACAATATCATTTCCCCTCATCCGATCGATCTGAAACTTAGTCCATACACTTGCTGTGAAAAAAGATTAACTCTGACTTAGCCACGCACAGTCAGGCATGGTCACGCACAGTCACGTAGTGATCTAAAACCCATTTCCCCTTATCCGATCGATCTGAAACTTGGTCGATAGACTTGCCGTGAAAAAAGATGAAGTTTGACATAGTCACGCACAGCCACGCATAGTCACGCACAGTCACGGAGTGATCTCAAACCCATTTCCCCTTGTTCGATCGATTTGAAACTTGGTCGATAGACTTGCTGTGAAAAAATATTAACTTTGACATAGTCACGCACAATCACGCATAGTCACGCACAGTCTCGGAGTGATCTAAATGTCATTTTCTTTCATCCGATCGATCTGAAACTTGGTCGATAGACTTGCTCTGAAAAAAGATTAACTTTGAAATAGTCACGCATAGTCACGGAGAGATTAAAACCTCACTTCCCCTCATCCGATCGATCTGAAACTTTGTTCATAGACTTTTTGTGGTCAAAGATTAATTTTAAAATAGTCACGCACAGTCACGTTGTTATTTAAACCCCATTTACCCTCGTCCGATCGATCTGAAACCTTGTCCATGGACATGTTGTGACCAAAGATTAATTTTAAAATAGTCCGCACAGTCACTGTGAAATTCAGAACTCATATGCATAAGGAAAGAAAGAGTTTTAATAAAACCTTTGTTTTTATGGCTTAGATTATTATCATACGATTTTGCAATAGAAACCAGGCCCCATACATATACTTATCGTGATTTTAATAATATTGATATCTTAGCTTTGGAATATGGTCTTTGCCCTATTCCATGGTATCAAATTTTCTATTTACCGACTGTTGGAGAACAACTGTCATTTCTTAATGGAAAAATTTTAGGAAATAACAACAAACATGTCCTCGACAAAACGAAAACTATTAAAAAATGAGATAGACCTTGGTATACAATGGAAACCAAGATGCCAATAGAACACCGAGATAATCTGTATCAGAAGTGGAAACGTTACAGGATATCAGAATATCACGACGAATATAAGATGGCTAGGAAAGTGGTTGCTTCCAAAATAAGACATGATAAATATTTCTATTATTTAAAAAAAATTAATACAGCTATTGGAATTAAAAAAAAAAACTTTGAAGCAAATACGCGAAATTGGAATAAATAAGATAATTAATCAATCAACGAATGTTGACATTAATGCGCTAAATGAAGCTTTTGTAAATATTCCTCTACCAGCCGTTAATAACCAATTCCATGATGATTGTCTATCTAACAATCCACACATTCCCAAATTTAACTTTCAATGTGTAACACTAACAGAGGTAGTTGAAAGTTTCAGTGCTATTAAATCGAATCGGAATCTTAGAGAATTTAATTTATTGTGGAAGATCATTGGCATATATCGAATAAAGAAGTGGTCCAAGGACTGAGCCCTGTGATACCCCTCTTATAACTTGCGGTGAGTTTGAGATGGAGCTACCATTAGCATTAGGTTGGGATCTGCTTGGAGATATGATGAAATGAGTCTAACTGGTAATACAGAAAAGTTAAAAAACTTCTACGGTTTGAGGCATAAAATTGAGTGGTGCACCGTCTCAAATGCCTTTGAATGGTCTAATAAAACCAAAAAAGATATTTCTTCATCATCCATGTTGCTTCTTATCTCCTATACTATATCAGATAAAGCTGCTATACAGCTATGTTGGGGTCTGTAAGTAAGTTCTTGTCGTTTAAATATCTATAGATTTATCTGTATAAAAGGTACTCGAAAATTTTTGAGAGATATGGAAGAATTGTAATCGGGCAATATTCGTTACCCGTTTTTGGTACTGGTATAATTTTGGCATGTTTCCACTCCATTGGAAAGATGATAGTAGTGTTTATGGAGTTAAACAAGTACATTATGAAAAGGACAATCGATGGTAAAATCATCTATAATGTTAATAGGCTAGGCGATTTCTTGCGACCTATGTTTTGTTCTACCGTTTTATCTCGATTTTGACAAAATGTATATTATTTGAAAGCGATTTGTTTTTAGCCGTTTTGCAGATTTACAGATTTTAAATTTTTTCCTTTATTTTGAGTAAATTGCTTTTAAAGTTGCTACTAACACGTACATAAAATTATACATAACCATGTGTGTGTTTATTAAATTTGTTAATGTGTTTGTAATAAAAATGAGTTTGTTTTTGTGTTGATTTGTGAATTGGCTATAATTGATTAGCATACCTTTAGGGTCTTTATTTAATAAAAAAATAAAATTTCCTAAAATTTGCACTCGAATTTCGAGGGCTGGAATCTGCTAGTTTCATTTAATGTTTTAAATCTTAAATTATGGTATGTAGTATTTTATAGCTATGTCGCCTCAATATGATACGTAAGGAGTAACCTCCCTGAAATGCATATCCTTCTTCGAGGCTTCATTATCCGAAGGACCAATTTGTATGGAAATATCAGCACATTATAGTACTTAATTAAATTATAGTACTTAGCTCCATTAATTATAATCTTTGTACATGATAAATGCGACAAGGAACAATGGCCAGAAAATTATAAAAAACAGATTCAGTAAAAGCAAGTAGGAAAATTATTGTAGGTCTAGGCTGACTATACCAAAGCTCGAATTGCCTGGATATTGGAAATAAACCTATGTAAGCTAATTTGAGTGACATTTTTATTATTTTTTTTTCTTCTACCGCTCCTGACTATATTTGGTAAGGTCTCTTATTTTTTACAAAAACATATAAAAATTAAATTTGAGAGAAATCTGTGCAATAGGTCGATCTCATACGGGTCATTTGTATGGGGACTAGGTCTGAACATACACCGATTTTCACCAATTTCACCTGCGTTTGTCCTACGGTCGATAAAAGCTAACTTACCAAAGTTCGTCAATATATAATAATATTAACGATCTGTAGTTGGATTATAAGGTTTACATGGATACATAGACGGACGGACGCACATCGCTAAATCGACTCAGAAAATGATTCTGAGTCGATCGGTATAATAAAATATGGTCAAATATTTTTGGTAGTTGCAAACATCAGCACAAACTCATTATACCCTGACCATAAGGTATAATAATCAGTTTTAAGAAATTCACCTCATATTATAATTGTAGTATAACAATATTTTTTATCCCCTAAAATATGCTTTAATATTTATTCTTTACCATTTGTTACTAATGTCACTTTTAATAGGATGGTTTAGACACCATCTGGCATCTACGCTAGGGAAACTTTACTCGTGGTTTTATCATTTCCAGGCTAGGCCATGCTCGGCGAAAAAATGTAATTGCCCCTTAAAATATATTGGGCGAATACATCTAACTAGATTTACAATAATTTCTACCGTTTGAGGTTCCTAACTGAAGGATTTGTTAAGGAAGGGCTACCTCTATTTTAATTCGTAAAACATCCATAGAAAAACTGTCAATAGAAATAGAAAAAATCTAAAAAAAAATAATCTGAACGCATACAATTCAATAAAATTTCATTCTGTCTCACATGTGATTGAAATTTTTTGCAGTTTAGCCAATTTACCATTATTTGAATTGCCATTTATAATATCGGGAGGTGATTAACTTTCAAAATTAATTGACCTGGACTATGCTGAGTTATGCTGTCTAGTTCAATTTCAGGAGCGCTGTTTTTAGGTCGGTGCGATTTACTGATCTAGTTCGCCCTTCATTATACCCAATACCACTCTGAGGTCTTGATTTAATGACTCTACTAAACATACCAAACCAAGACCCTTTTGTAATACCGATCGACTGAGAATCATTTTCTAAGTCGTGTTTCCATGTAAACTTTGTTATTAAGGTACAGGTCGCATATATGAATATAATAAACTTTTGCTGGTCCTTGGAAATTGCTATTGAAAATGAAATTGAAATCGGTGTATGCTCAGATTTAGCTGCCATATCTATGGCACCTACAAGATCGACTTAGATTGCTGTAAGGTTCAGATTACCATATGGATATCGACCAAATTTTGTTTATAAATGTGTGTCTATTTCACCTGTTAATAAGTACTCTAAAAATAAACCTTCTAGGATCATTTTTATTCAAAGTCCCCATATAAAGGTCCCTCCCGATCTTTACTTAAGTCTATCAAAAAACAAAAATATTGCTGATATCTCTCAGTTGTTTAATTTTTTAATTGTTTTTGAAAATAAAAAGCGAAACATAGTCGTGATCGGTCCATTTTTGTGTATAAAAAAAACTTAATATTCATTTAAAAATCGGAATGTTGCATTTTCAGTTGATTGAAAAGTATTATTCTATTATTTTTAAATGACAAAACACTACTGAACTACAGGTAGAAAGATTTAAAAAATCTTTTTTATTTACTGACAAAATTTAAACAACAAATCAGTAAGAAAATTAATTTGTCATTTGTTTTTGCCTTTTCATAATTTTTTTTATAAACATATGTTGTAGCAAAATTTTTTAGATGCCATCATTCAAATTCATATCATTCATAGGATATATATTCAAAAAGTGCTATCTCCAATTTACAATATAATTTATGTTTGGTTTCAAACTCTTCTCTAAGATAACTGTCATCCATAATAATGATTTTAATTTTAAACATAAAAAAATCGATCTGTGAATATTTTTAAATCTAGTGAATAAATTGGTTTTCCTCTGTGTCCACAAAAATATTGTTAAAGCAGATAGCACTTTCTGAATATAAACGTTCGATATGCATTATATAAATTGAAATGAAAATACATTTCAACAAACATTTTAGGAAAAAAAGAGATAAAAGATATAATATGGATTTTTTTAATTGAAAAAAAAAAAAAAAAAAAAATATTGAACTGAAAATACAGCTTAAAAAACGTATCATGTAGTTTAATTTTAAATAACTGAAATAAACAAACGACAGACTAACTATTGAAAAAGTTAAAACAAATATTGCTTTGCAAAACAACTGATTTTCATTTGAAATTATTTGTACTGAAAACTATTTCCTTGAACAACAAACTGTTGACGTAAAAATTACATGAGTGTTTATATTTATGGCCTGAGCAATTCAAGACCTTACTAGAAAATAATGGTACAATCGGTCCAGACCGACTATAAGTTTCTTTTTTGTTTTGTATGATTTGTCTTTAAAAATTGTACGACAGCCACTGTTTTTGAAAGTTCCACGATACTATTTTAATGACCTAATTAATATTAATATTACCATCATATTAATAATATTAATAATTAATATTAATATTACCATCATATTAATAATATTAATATTAATATTATATATTTAAAAACAATATAATATTACGTTTAATATTAATAACATTAGTAGAAAAATCAATAAAATTATAAAGTTTATTGAAATCACAACGAATTCTTCTAAAAGGATCATCATTGGCATAGTTTTGACGAAAACATTGCAAGTGCAGTAAATAAAATTTCTAGTTGATCGTTGTGGAATATTGAATGATAAGTTGTTTATGAGGAAATCAGAGCGAACATCACCATTAATTAAATTAATTAAAAACAACACATTGAGCATAGTTCTTCGGCTTTTCAGAGTGGGAAGTTTAATTATAGCAAGCCTAGTTGCATATGATGGTAACTCTATAATATTGTCGCGATAAATATTTCGTAGACAAAATAGGAGGATTGTTTTTGGATTGATTCAATTTTTTTGCAATGAACATTGTATTGAGGATCCAAAATGACAGAACCTTATTCTAAAATCGGCCTCACTAACGATGTGTAAAGTTGTTTAGTGCGATTTAGGATCTCTCTGAGTCGATTTGTCATCGACTTAACCACCTTTAAAGTATCGGCTTTAATAATTTTACCCCACTCATTCAAAATACCGCTTTTTAAACTCTTTCTTTTAACTCATACTCTATGTCTGTCTGTCTGTCTGTCTGTCTGCCATGGGTGGACCCCATTCCCGCTTATCCAAGTGATCTGAAACTTGGCCCATAGTCTTGTCGTGACTACAGATTAATTTTGGGGTAGTCACGCACAATCACGCGTGGTCGCGCACAGTCACGGAGTGATCTAAATGTCATTTCCGCTCATCCGATCGATCTCAAACTTGCTCCATACAGTTGCTGTGAAAAAACGATAACTTTGACTTAGTCACGCACAGTCACGCGTGGTCACGCACAGTCACGGATTGATCTAAATGTCATTTCCCCTCATCCGATCGACCTCAAACTTGGTCCATACACTTGCTGTGAAATAAGATTAACTTTGACTTAGTCATGCACAGTCACGCAGGGTCACGCACAGTCACGGAGTGAACTAAATGTCATTTACCCTCATCCGACCGATCTGAAACTTGGTCGATATACTTGATGTAAAGAAAGATCAACTTCGACATAGTCACCCGCAGTCACGCATAGTCATGCACAGTCACGGAGTGATTTAACCCTTTCGCCCTTACTGGGATCATATGTCCCAGCAATGTTCTTTACATCATATTTTTTTTTTACCTTTTATATTCTTATGTCTAATGTATCCCAAACAAGGTTGAAGCATTATCTGTGGTGTAATTAAATAAACTTTGTGGTGAATTATATCGAAACGTCATTTATATTCAGTTTTTTTATGTGAGAGCACGTGTTTTTCGCTGATAGGGTAATACTTTTATCAATAAAACCTCAGTTTAGTGTTTTTCTTCACAATTCTTTAAAATAACATAAAGTAAGAAGTGGAATATTGGTTTTTACATTCAGCTGAAAAAAAATTTCAAACGGTAAGGTGTGAGAATGATTTTTTTTAATGGGACATATTATCCCAATAAGATTTTTGAGTGGGATTTATTATCCCAATATAACGTTATGGATACAAGTTTTGTTTTTTTTTTGTTTTTGAAGATGGCAAGGAAGAGTTTAACGGATAAGCAAATCTGCGAGAATTTGTTAGAGGACGATGAAAGCGTAAATGATGGTACTGACGTCAGTGACTCCGGATCCAACTATACTCCATCAGATGACGAAGAAGAAGATATTATAACCGACTCAAGCGATGAATCCGGTGAAGATGTTGCCCCTGTTGATGCTGCTGCACTTGGTACTGCTGCTGCTGCAGGTAATGAGATTGCTATTGATGCTGCTGTTGCACTTGATAATATGTTGCTGACGGTGGCGAGAATGCTCCTGAAGCACCTACTAGACAAGCTATTTGTAACTGGTCTATATGTAACGAAAACAATACATTTTTGCCGAAATATACAATACCTGCGGACAGATTTTCAGAAGTATTATTAGATTTGACGCCTACTGCTACTGAGTATGTAGTCTTCCGGAAATTTTTCCCGAAGGGTTTGTACATTCGCATATCCGAATCAGAGGCTAACTAAGGTAAACAGGGTGAAAAATTATAAACGCAATTTAATGGATGAATATGAAATTATGCTCTTCATTGGAGTGTCATTAATTATGCATTACAACCACGTTCCAGCTATAGCTGATTATTGGAGCAATAACCCATTGGGCAACGAATCTATCAAAAAGAGCATGTATTGTCCATAAGTTGCCACTAATTCAATTTATAGTTCCCTTGGCTGAGTCGCTTATAACGGAGGGAGTGAAGCACAAAGGACTTAAAACCCGTAGGGCAGGTGGCCGGCCTTCCAAGCGGCCGAAGAAAGAGCTTTTGACGACCATTTACCCAATGAAGGCACCTCGCGACCCGTTGCGTTCGATGCACTTCCATAGGGAAAGAAACCAGGACCAAATTCGTGCGCTTAGGATGCAACAACGCTCTAAGTCCCTCCTGTTTTGCACCATTCCATCGATAAAACCATTTTCCAATATATTTATTTTGAATTTGTTAAGTTCCATTCTTTTCGTTTCATTAATGTTCTGAATTACTGATTTTTCCCTGTTTTTTTTTTATAAATAAAATTATAAATAAAAAGAAAAATAGAAATTGATCAAACCCATTTTTCACTTATTTTATCTCTATTGGGATATAATGTCCCACTGTAAAACCTTATTGGGCTAATATATCCCAGGATAACGGTAAGGATCTCCGACTTCTTATGTGTCTCCAACATCTTATATTTTTGCATTTTAACTGAAATTGCCGTCAAAATTGAAAAAAATCTACCAGATTTCTAGAAAAAACTCAGGGGTGAGAGGGTTAACTTGGTCGATAGACTTGCTGTGAAAAAAGATTAACTTTGACGTAGTCACTCACAGTCACGGAGAGATTAAAACCCCACTTCCCCTCATCCGATGTATTTGAAACTTTGTCCATAGACTTGTTGTGGCCGAAGATTAATTTAAAGATAGTCACACACAGTCACGCACGGTCACGGAGATATTCAAAACTCATATGCATAAGGAAAGAAAGAGTTTTAATAAAAACTTTGTTTTTATGGGTTAGATTATTATACTCTTTACCACTATGTGGTCAGGGTATAATGACGTTGTGCTTCCAAAAATATTTGTAACTTCCAAAAATACTTGACCTATATCCACCTTTTATTATACCGATCGACTCAGAATCGCTTTCTGAGTCGATGTAGCAAAGTCCGTCCGTTCGTCCGTCCGTCTATCCGTCTGTGTCCATGTAAACTTTGTAATCAAACTACAGGTCGCAAATGTGGACATACTTTGATGAAATTTGGTACGTGAGCTTCTACCGGCCATAGGATGAATCCTGGCGGAAATCAGTGCATGTTCAGACATAGTCTCCATACAAATTACACCTATGGAATTGACTTAAATTGCAATATGATCCAAATTATCATATAGATCTCGGTCAAATTGGGTTTGTGTGTGTTTATTACACCCATTAATAAGTAGTTCAAAAAAAACCTTACTGGACAATTCTTAGTCATTGCCCCCGTATAAAGCTGCTTCCGACCTTCACTTAAATCTATCAAAAAAACAAAAATATTGCACATATTTCTCTCATGTTTGGTTTGTATATGTTTTTGCAAAAAATAAGTGACCTTACCAAATATGGCCAGGATCGGTCCATTTTCGACCTAGTCCCCATATAAATATAGCATCCGATATGAACTTTTTCATATTCAAAGGAAAAAAAAATAATAACAATGCCACTCAAATTTGGTTTATGCTTATTTTCTATAGCCAAATAGAGTAACCGTGACCGATTTGCTGGACAATACAATAATATATATTTACGCCTTTGGATTAAAAATTAAATCTTCTAGAAAAAATTGACATTTTCCTGAAAAAGAAGAAAAAAAGCATCCATTTTTTTTTTGAAGTGAGAACATTAAAAAAAGAAACAAATTTTTTGTAGTGCTTGGTGGTAAACGACATTTTTAGTATTGTTATTTTCACAGAAAATGAATAAAAATGACGGGTTCCCAACATATGAATATGGAACATACAGTTGACCGTGTGAAAAAATAGGAACTTCTAAAGTTGTGCTGCAAGCTTGCAATGACTAACCTTGAGCTTTATTAATATCATTGCAAAAACCAAATAATGGGAAACTCAAATTCAAATGGCATATCAGTGGGAATCATTGGGATGCATAGTATTAAAACATCTTTGCCTTTGAATTTCCCAAGTTCAACTTATTGCTCAATTACATAATTCATTAATATTTTGACCGCAAGTATTGTTTCGTTGCATAATTTGGGTGGATTTATATTAAGAAGCATAATGATTGGAGATTCTTAATGAATCAAGAGAATTATAAAATGCAGTTGGATAATGTAATATGCCTTCTATATTCATCACAGTATCAACAAATTTATATGTGATCAATTCGCCAACTATTTGAGTTAAAATGATGAAATTCAAACCAGTGGCATCCTTATTTTTGCTGCCAATATAGGGCTTTCACTCAATCAAGCATGATTTCGGCATTGCCGTTGTGTATTTGGGAAGAATTTTTTAATTAGTTGTTCTTTTAATTCTGTGAATATGAAAACATCTTTCGGAATTATAATGAAATCATCATTATTAACTGGCATTTTAACATTACCCATTGAAAGCAATTGATTTCTTGTGTGCCATTTTGCATTCATCATACAACTCTCTTGCCAGATGTTTTTGATAAATTGCATGATGGTGCTTCATTCATCGTCATATTCAAAGGCAATTTTAGCGATGAATGCGCTGTCCTACCGCCATCCAATCAAGTGGCTGCTATTCTGAAAAATGTAAGTGCCAAAGAAATTCTACCACGTACTCGTTCGTACAGTAGCTAAAATAATAGTTATCAAAAAATTTTTGCCAGTACCACCAGGTGCGTTCAAATAGTACATGTCACCGTTATCATTATCAATTTCTTGCATGATTGTTTCATAATATTTACTTGAACAAAATTTGTCAATGCATATGGATCGTAATTCTGTTCTCGAAGAAAATTTTGATTAAAAATATAATTTCTTCAATGATTTGGTGATGGTATACCCAACTGAGCCAAAATTTCACTCGTCGTTCTTAAACACATATCCTCAATCAATATAAATGTCTCATTATACATTTCCTCTATATAATTCAATTGAATATTAAAATTTAAGGTGCGAATTCGATGTAAAATATCTTCCGTCGTGTAATCACGGAATTTCATCCATAAATCAGATGGATTAGCCGGATTGCAAGTTGGGATAATGATAGAAAATAAAATTGTAATTTCTTGTGGATATGCTGATAACAATGCATCAGCATTTTCCCAATCTGTATCGTGTTCAAGCAATACTAATTTTTGACATGCTTCACGATAAGTGGCGCATAATTGTCCATCAAGAATTCTCAAATAATAAAATGATGTTGAACCATGAACATTATTCAAAGGCAAATGCAAATGATAACACTTTTTATATGGGTGAACTGTGTAAATTCGACCTAAATCATCAGTTTCAAACACATTTGGATGACCTTGAAGAGGGTTGCCTTGCTTGTCGACCTCGATTTGTTATGTTCCCACTTTGGCAGTTGTTGATCTAACATTATCTTGCCTTGATCGTCGACGATATTTTGGATACCCATCATTTCCAGTAATAGTTTCAAAAACTAATGCTTGTGGATAATATTTTGTACACTTTCCTTCCTGCATACTTACTGATATCATATTCAAAGCACCGCATGGTCCACGAATCATGTTTTTGGTAAAATTTTCACGCAGTTCAATTTCGATTTCAGAATCAGCAATTTCTGCTGATATAATGTTTTCAATTTGTTCTGGTGTTATTTTATGAACTATTCAAATTAAAATGTGAGCCTCACGATTTTTGTTGCCCCTTGACCTTCAAATAAACGTTTTTTAACTTTCAATGGCAGATTGATCGCGAAGGTTATAAAAAATCAAGTCTTCCATAATGACGCACACATTGCATCTTGCGCGTATTCATGCATACTAGCAGATTCCAGCATTCGAAATTCGAGTGCAAATTCTAGGAAATTTAATTTTTTCATTTACTAAAGATCCTAAAGTTATGTTTCACAATTCAACTTATTTTAAATTAAGAAAACAAACTCAACACAATAACACAAACACATTAACAAATTTAACACACACATAGCATTGTAAAATTTTATGTATGTGTTAGTAGCAACTTTAAACGATCATAACTCCAAAAAAATATTCCAGACGATGAAAATCTGTAAATCTGGGTAACAGCTAGAAAGAAATACCTTTCAAATAATAAATTTTTTGTCAAAATCGGGGTAAAACTGTGAAACGTATATCGGTCACAAGAAATCGCCTTGCCTAGATGTCGTGGTCCACAATATGATGATGGTAAAATCACCATATTGCCAATATCATTAGGATCCACATCGTTGTTTATAGCATCACGCAAATGAATGCATTCTTCCGAACGTAGTTTTGTTTGGTTATATTTGATGTAATTTAAACATTCAGTTTCAATTTTTGCATAAATATCAACAATTTATTGATGCAAAAATTAATGGCAATGCAAAATGTGATTGTATTCGTGTTGTCGAGAAATTAATCGATACGCGTAATATTTCATAGCGCTTACATTATTATCAGTTACTGCACCTGCCACAAAAAGAAAAAAAATATATTCCATTATGATTTCACATATTTTATATTGGAAAAACATACTATCACAAAAGTGTGCGTAAAACGCATATGTGTAGACATTTTTCGATGTTCCTTTCTTTTAAAGCATCAGTGAAATTAAATCTTTTCAACGCATACATTGGTCTGTAAATCGCTAAAGCAGTTCTCGAGTCTAGACCGACTATAATTTTCTTACTTGTTAGCATTTCATTTGAGGTTACTTTATGCTGACGTACTTTACGCTGATTGAATACCACAAATGTTCTATAGTATTAAGAACTGCTGGTTTGGGTGGTTTATTATAGAGGAATCATAGATTGACATTTTGCGCCATATGTTAGGGATCATTGTCCTGTGGGAAATATAAATCTTTTTCAAGGACCAGTTGTTGAGCGCTTTGTTTCAAATTTGGTTTTAAAATCATTATGTAGCCAATCTGATAATATTTAATTAGGTTTGTAGCTTTGAACGACGTACTGCATTGAGGAGTGGCTTATGCCTATAATCCGAGCTATTTCACAAAAAGATTTAACAACATTTCTAAGGATAATTTTTCATTTACGTTAATTTTTCTATCATCAGCGCCGATTTCTTTGATGTTGGGACTCATCTCAAAAAGAAATATACCTAAGTCAAATTAACTTTTTACAAACAACTTTGTCTTCTACGAAAGTAAAATCGATACTCCTAATTGTAAATGTACGAATACTTTTTTCTTATACTGCGTTTTTGCGTTGCAAACAAATAAATTTAAGTAGAAGCGTTCCGTAAGATTTTTGAAAAACAAAAAAATTTCAATGGTAAAAGGTTCGCAATTCTAAATATTTTATTAAAATTTTTAACTTCAAGTGCACGGATACTTTTTCTAGCAAGTTTATAATATTTTTTTTTACAACTAGCTGAAAGTGTTGACTATATTTCTAGTTTTGCATTTTGAATTGTTTTTAATTAGTTTGCTATTTCTCAAAACTTGGAAATATGTGTGTTGCACGTGCACTTTTTTAAGTTTTTTTGTTTACTTTTAATAAAATAAAAACCTTCAACTCTAATACTTAAGTTTTTTTTTTTACAAACATGTTAATTAATCAAATGAAAACAGTATACTCATCAAGTTTTGCTGCATAGTCTCTAGTTTCTACTAACCAACTGTTTAGTGATTCTTTTATTTTATAAAACGTCTTAACATTTTTTTTTTTTTTAACGATGAACAGTGTTTTAACAACAGTTTAATGCTGCTAAATATTGCACAGATGAAGAAAAACTTATAAAAGAAACATGTTTACACGTGCTTGAATTTTTACTATTATTACGTACTAAGATACATATGTAAGTAAATATGTATAATAAAAATAAAACTTACAAATTCAAACAAAACTCTATCTTAATACAGTGACGTATTACAAAACAGTGAGGAATTTAAACAAGAGAAATGAGCAACAAGTGTATTGTTAAAATCAAGATAAATAAAAAAAGATATGAGTAACGTAAAAATATTGCATTTAGTAAACAGAGCCAACGAGATTCAAATAAGTTTACCTGAACATATTTTTGGGTTTTTATTGTTTATTAAAACTCAGAGAGATTTATATTTTTTAATTCAGTTGCTGTTTACTATTGTAAGTCAAAAGATGGCGCGAGATTTAGTGAAAGTTTGTCAAAATGTTGTGTTTATTATTTGGTTATCAAGTGTTATGGTTAATGTTGAGTGTCGTAAAGCTATTGAACCAATGGAAGATGTGGGTGATATAATTAAAAGATTAAATAATATAAACTTAAATGATTTTGACACTGAAGGTAAGAACATGTCAAATACTAAGTACTATTTGTTAATTAATATTTGCTTTATTTTGGTGACCTCGTTAAATTAAATTATATATAAATTTCTTCTTAATGTTAAATGAACTTTAATGCAGTGAATTGAATTTTGTATTGAAATTTTCACTTCTCAAAAAACGTGAAAAATTACTTATTGAAACATGAGGGGATTTTTTTTTAAAACACGGAAACTATAAATTTACTCTTTTTAATTAATTGTATTCTATTTTGCCACTCTGATTTTTTTAAACCTTTGAAATCATGTTATAAAAAAAGCAAATATTAATCCAACTTTTATGGAGGAACTTTAAAATTTACAAGTCTTAAAAATAAAAAAATAAAAATTTGAAGAAGAAAACCATTATGATATGAATAAAAATTTCAGCTCTTTTGTATTTGTTAGAACGTTTAGATATAAAATATAGTATACTAGCTGTTTTTACCCGGTCTTGCCCGGGATCCAAAGGCCCTTGACTTGAAAAATAGTTCACTATGCTTACCAGGCGCTGAGTACTTAGTGCCCAATGAACAAATTCCGAAAAAAAATTAACTTTCTCCCCCAAAAATTAGTTTTTTGAGGAGTAAATTCATATTTTATTTCAATTTAAAATTTTTGGTTTTTTAATTTAGGAGTTTTTTTAAAAACGCTACAGCAGAAATATATCAAAAATAAGCTGAGAATCCGCTTTAAGTTTATCTATTTTGTAAACATCAAATATAACAGAATCGTTTGCAAATTAAAGGAATAAAGAAGTTTTAAAAATTTAATTAATTCATTCAATAAATGATCATCATTGAGCAGAGACGTTAAATTAATAGAAGTTTCAAAAATGAAAAATCAATACGACGTTTAAAATTGTGTCGCAAAGTTACTTTAAGCAACTGCTTTAGTATATGTTTGGCCTATTTTGATCAACAGGTAATTATTGCACAAACGTAGATAAAATTGATCATAATACTTTTCACTGAGCTCTATTCCGCGAGCGAGTCGGGTCCGCACGCTTGGCAGCTGCACCCGTGCTGCCGCGCAGTTAGTGTCAACTTATTTTATTCGACAAAATATATATTTCGGATCATTCCGATATTTTAGCTGAGCTGTGTTCACGAACGCGTCGCGTCCGCGAGCCGCTTCCGCGCGTTTGGCAGCCACACCAGTGCTGCCGCGCAGTTGTTGTCAACTTATTGTAATTGCCAAATTACATTTTTCAGATCATTCCGATATTTTAGCTAAGCTCTGTTCCGCGGGGGCACCGCGTAGCGTCCGCGAGCCGCTTCCGCGCGTTTGGCAGCCACACCCGTGCTGCCGCGCAGTTGTCGCCAACTTATTTTAATCGCCAATATATATTTTTCAGATCATTCCGATATTTTAGCTAAGCTGTGTTCCGTTAGCGCGTCGCGTCCGCGCCCCGAATCCTCGCACCGATGCTATTGAAAATAATACAGATATTAAATAAATTTGTTGTAGGACAGATATTGGGAGCAGTATGGGGAATTTGTTCATTTCTTTCGGGGACATTTGTTTAAATTTGGGGAATAAGTTCATTTTTTTTTGGGAATTTATTCATTGGGGACTAAGTAGTCGGCGCCTGCTTACCATTACAACTAACTATGTTTATGCGTGGAGTATTTTGAGTTTATAATGTCTAAAAGTTACGAATTTTAATTATTCTAGAGCTTTGTGATATACGACATTTCTGGGTTTTCCTTCTGAAGCATATACGAAAATATTATACTATGGAGCAGGCGACATAAAATTGTCTATGAGAAAAACAGTCGTTTAAGGAGTTTCAGATTCCCTGGATTCAGCTTGTCTTAGCCGCTGGATTTCCAGACGCACTTTTTTTATTTATTAACCAACACTCAGGGGATGCCCCCTACAGATGCAGTGCATTGTGTTGATCTCAAGAAAATAGGTTATGGGAAGGAGGAAAGAGGGAGTAGTGTTTGTGGATATTTGACTTAAATTTTATTAGGTTATAATTGCCAGGAAAGACCTCTGCGGGGAGTTTATTACACATACGGATAGTTCGACTGATAAACGAATTCTCTCTGTAATGCGTTGTGCGGTCAACTGGACAATAAACTACAAACGGATGTGATCTACTAGAGAAGCGGGTAGAGCGTACCGAGACTCGGGCACTTGGAATAAGTTCGCTAATCTCAGAAGAACTTGAGTAGATTCAGGCATTTCCGCTTCTCTTAACAGAGCTAGCTGAGCTGCGCTCCGCGAGCGCGTCGAAATGATGCTATTGAAAAGAATACAGATTTTAAATGCGTATGTTAGGTCTGCTCCGCGAGCGCGTCGAAATGATGCTATTGAAAAGAATACAGATTTTAAATGCGTATGTTAGGTCTGTTCCGCCAGAACAATATCTTTTAAAAGTCTAGCAAAACTCAAGCATTGAGTAATTTCATATTTACGCTCTTCGGTCTCATTTTCTATTTTTCTGGTGGAACGACTTGAAGCAAAAACCATGATTCATAATTAATTCTTTTCTGAATCACTGCTTGATTCCAATAAATTTTTATATACAACTAATTTTTCCATTTTATTTATTTTTACCAAAATTTTATTCTTTTTGACAAAATCAAAAATCCAAAACAACGAATGAAACAACTGTTCCAGCAAAGTTCAAGCTGTTCAAGCATGGTGAGTTGTGGTGAGAAACTGCAAATGTCTCTCTCTTTAGCTTGACGTTTATCTGGTGGAACGCACTCGACTAATGTTCAACATACTTGAACATGCTTCAACATCGTGGGGGAACAGAACTATTGCAGGATAGATATTTAGATCAGTATGAAAATTTGCACTTAAATAAATATTTAACAAAATTCATTAAATAAAAATATGTAAATATTTAAGAACGAATTTGGGGAGTTAGTTCATTTTTTTATTACGTTTTTAAAAAAAATGGGGAATTTTTTCATTTCTTTTGGGGACTTTTTTAAATTTGGGATTTTTGTTCATCGTGTTTCACAAATTTCAGAGAAATCCGTTGAAAAATACAAATTTGTATAGCGAACAAATGTACCAAAAAACAGAAATTGAATTTTGTATAAAAAGTGGGCGTAGAAGTAGGCGTGGCCGGTAAGAATTATATGGCAATTTTTCCTAGGGTACAGAAATCGTGTGTACTAAATTTTAGAGAAATACGTTGAAAAATAATAATGTTTATAGCAAACAAATATACCAAAAAAGATAAATGAATTTTATATAAAAAGTGGGCGTAAAAGTAGGCGCAGCCGGTAGTAATCATATGGCGACCTTTCCTGGAGTACAAAGATCGTGTATACCAAGTTTCAGAGAAATCCGTTGAAAAATAGAAATTTGTATAGCGGTCAAACAAACAAACAAGCAGAAAATGAATTTTATATATGTATGTGACCTTCTCCGAGAAAAGGGACCTAGTGTGTCTAAAAAACTGGTTGTGTCAAAAATGGTGGATTTTGGTACCTAAAAGGGTGCAGAAACTTTAAATGCGTTTTTTTCTCAAAACTTAATTTTCACACACTAGGTCCCTTTTCTCTGAGAAGGTCACATATATAGATTTTTGTTTTTTGATTGTTCTTTATTATAAAGTCTATGGAAAGGAAGGGGCTGCAGCTTAAGTTTACAATTGCTAAAAAAACTTTTCAGGGAGAGGTTTGTTTATATCCTACAGTGTGCAGATGGTATATTTAAGTTTAAAAAAAAATTTCAACCCCAAAATATATATGTATATATATATTTATAAATATATATGTATGTATATATATTGGGGTGGGTCAATTATTTTTACTGCATGGGCTCATCGCGATTATGGTACTATGGGCCATAACAAGTATATTTGACCAAGGAACCATACCTCTAAAATCATTTTCGAACCCTCCTAAATTTCGATGAAAAAATCGATTTATGCCGTATATGGGTACCATACATAAAATTATGTGGATCGAAAATGATTTTAGAGGTAATGTTCTTTGGGCAAATATACTTGTTATGGCGTATAGTACCAGAATCGCTATGTGCCCATGGAGATTTTTTCGGCCCCCTACAATTTGACCCACTCTAATATATACATATATATATATATATATATATATATATATATATATATATATATATATATATACATATATATATATTCTTGCTTCTTATAACAAACGGAGTTGATGTAGTGATGTCTGTCAATTTGTGAAAAACACGATTACGCCACAGTAGGTCGGCTGAGTTGCTCGCTTTCAAAGAAAATGGTTCACTGGCATCCTAAACAGTTTTATATTTAAAATCAATAAAATCAGTTCAATAGATCTCGAGATAGCAAAGAATATATAAAAAAACTCGGAAAAAAATGATTTTTCAATTTCGTTCTTGTTATTATTGTTATTCTAAATTTTTTTTAATTCGAGTGTCATAGCTTTACTTGTTGTTGTTACTGCGGTCATTTTATTTGCAGCATATGCTACATATTAGTTTAGGTGTCATATTAGTTTAAGCTGGTATTGCCACACCTTTTTGAACGTTATCACGAAATAAATACAAACAAAACAAGTAAGATAATTGTAGTCGGTCTAGATCAGCCATGGCCAAACTTTTCGACTGACGGGCTCGGGGGCTCGGGGGGGCAAAAAAGATTTTTTTTCTTAAAAGCAGAAATAAAGTTAATTTAAATTTTTAGTAATAAAATAGTCAAATTTAATTAGAAAATCTTTATTTAGTGCTGTTTACAATTAGTGCTTAATTTTTCAATATCTGGATAGAAATTACTTGTTGTAATTCTTAGTATTGCATACAAATGTTCACACCTATCCTAGCTCGCGATGGAATTTTATTTTGGTTCATTATAGAGAACGTTTGTTCGCAAATGTATGCTGATCCAAATTTAACCAAATTTTTTTAAGCCAGATTTCGTATATTAAAGTATTTTTCTTTATTCAGAAGACGATAAAAATTTGGTAAGTTTTCCATTTGATGATTAAATAAATCTTGCATAGACGCATCACATTGTAAGTCAATTAATTCCAGCTGAATAACATTGAAGCACTCTCGACATTATTAGCAAATAGATTGTGAATAATTGACAAATCATTTTCAATTATACCAAACCAATCAAATCTTCGATTAAATTCATTTGCTAAAGCACGTACATTTTCAGCAAAATGCTTAACATTTTCTTGAGAGACATCCTGTAGGAAAATGATTAAAATTTTTGTCCAATAAATTCTGTTCAAAAAGTCTTAATTTTATCTTGAAAGAATTTAAGCTTTGTACCATAGTATGAGCATAAATATTTTTGCGTTGTAAAACTTTATTAAATTCATTCAAATGGTACAATAGATCGACTGAAAAGGCAAAATCGGAAAGCCATGATGAATCAATTAACTCAGGAAAGTCTTCTTTTTCGTATAATATTACAAAAGTTATAATTTCTTCTTTAATATTCCATACCCGTCGCAGAACTTCACCTAAGCTTAACCATCGAACATGGTTGTGGTATAATACATCTGAGTATTCTGTGTCTTAAACCTTTTGATCGAAGAAAGTCTACCAGTTTAATTATAACCTTAGTTATGTGTTCTATTTTCAGTACATTTTTACACAATACGTATTGATGTATAATACAGTGAATCATAATAAACTGTTTATTTATATCAATCGTGTGAACCTTGTCTTGAATTCTTTTCAGAGGCCTATATTTGAACTCGTTAAGTTTGGGTAATCACATTAACATGATTTTCCCATTTAATATTATATTTCAAAAGACATTTTTCAACTTTGTTAAAAAGTTCTGCCCCGGTAGTTCTATTTTTCATTGAAGCCATGGATAACAGCTCCTGTGTAATTTCAAATTCTTCATTAATTGACCGAACAAAAATCAGTAGTTGTGCAATATCTTTTATATCGCAGCTCTCGTCTAAAGCTATAGCACAGTATGGTTTTTATACCCTATACCACTATGTGGTTTGGGTATAATGACTTTGTGCTGCTATTTGTAACAACCAAAAATGTTCGTCCTAGACCCATCTTTAATTATACCGATCGACTCAGAATCACTTTTTGAGTCGAAATAGCAATGTCCGTCCGTCTGTGTGTCCAAATCAAACTACAGGTCGCAAATATGAATACGTTTTGATGAAATTTGGTACATAAGCTTCCATCGGCCATGGCATGAATGCCATTGAAATCGGTGAGAATCGGTCCATGTTTAGACCTAGCCCCCATACAAATGACCCCTATGAAATCGACATAAATTGCCATAAGTTCCAAATTATCACATAGATCTCAGTCAAATTGGGTTTTACGTGTTTATTACATCCATTAGTTAGTAGTTCAAAAATACTCCCTATAGGAAAATTCTTAGTCATAGGCCCCATATTGAGCTGCTTCCCGATCTTCACATAAATCTATCAAAAAACAAAAATATTTCACAGATTGTTCTCAAATTTGGTTTGTATATATTTTTTCAAAGTATAAGTGACTTTACCAAATATGGTCAGAATCGGTCCATTTTTCGACCTAGTCCCCATATAAATATAGTATCCGATATGAACTTTTTCATATCTGCATCTAAAAAAATTAATAAAAATGCCACTCAAATTTGGTTTATGCTTATTTGCTATATCCAATTAGTTGGACCGAAGAGATAGGGTCTCTTAACCATTGTATATGGTATCGTATAGTCGGGCCAGACCGACTATAATTTGCTTACTTGTTTTGTATTTTCTAATTTTTCTGACAGCTGCTCATTTAAATTATCATTGATTTGCTCAATTCTTCGCGTAACAGTTTGTCAGGACAGGGACATACTTTCAAATTTTGAACTTGTTCTGGGCACAGAAATTTAGAAACACCTACCACACAATTTTTTATAAAATCAACGTCTGCAAATGGTGATCTGAAAAAGAAAAGTGGATAGTGAATTTTTAGTTGTTTTCTTTTAGTTCTAAATTTTTATACTCTTTTTGTTCCAAGTTCCAAATTTTAATATTCTCTTTGTCTAATTCCACTCAACCTCCAAGTTCCGAAATTTTAATTCTGTTTAGTCCCAATTTTTTTTTCTTTTAGTTCCAAGTTTTTATTTCTTTTTGTTCCCCAAGTTTTAGTTTGAAGTTCAATTTTGATGCAATTCAAAAAACACCTATTAATTGCTAACATTTAGGGGGTTTAATGTTTTTTTCTATAAATTGTACTAGAAGCTTTGGAAAAAACTTATTTTTTTGTTTTGTAAAATACAAAAACATCATATTTACAATTTTTATTAACTAAGCGGCCCGTATAAACTATGTATTTTTATTATACAGAGCGGGCCATGCAAAATATGTTGGCGGGCCGTATTTTGGCCATTGCTGGTCTATATCGACTATACTATACCCTGTACCATGCGTTTAGAGACCCTATATCTTAGGTCTAACTAATTAGCTATAGAAATAAACATAAACTAAATTTGAGTGACATTGTTATTAATATTTTTGCTTTCGGGTATGAAAAAGTGCATATGGTATGAAAAAAGACCGATCTTGGCTGTATTTGGTAAGGTCACTTATTTTTTTTTTGCAAAAACATATACAAAATTTGAGAAATTTCTGTGCAATATTTTTGTTTTTAAACTCTTTCTTTTAACTCAAACTCTCTGTCTGTCTGTCTGTCTGCCATGGTTGGACCCCATTCCCCCTTATCCGATTGATCTGAAATTTGGCCCATAGTCTTGTTGTGACTACGGATTAATTTTGGGGTAGTCACGCACAGTCACGCGTGGTCACGCACAGCCACGGAGTGATCTAAATGTCATTTCCCCTCATCCGATCGATCTCAAACTTGGTCCATACACTTGCTGTGAAAAAAGATTAACTTTGACTTAGTCACGCACAGTCACGCATGGTCACGCACAGTCACGGAGTTATCTAAATGTCATTCCTTCTCATCCGATCGATCTGAAACTTAGTCCATACACTTGCTGTGAAAAAAAAGATTAACTTTGACTTAAACACGCTCAGTCACGCATGGTCACGCACAGCTACGGAGTGGTCTAAATGTCATTTACTCTCATCCGACCAATCTGAAACTTGGTCGGTATACTTGCTGTAAAGAAATATCAACTTCGACATATTCACGCGCAGTCACGCATAGACACGCGCAGTCACGCATAGTCACGCACAGTCACGGAGTGGCCAAAGATTTATTTTAAGATAGTCACACACAGTCACTCACAGTCACGGAGATATTCAAAACTCATATGCATAAGGAAATAGTTTTAATAAAAAGTTTGTTTTTATGGGTTATATTATTTGATAGATTTAAGTGAAGATCGGGAATCAGCTTTATATGGGAGTTATGACCAAGAATTGTCCTTTAGGGTTTATTTTTGGACTATGATTAATGGGTATAATAAACACACACCAACCCAATTTGACCGACATCTATATGGTAATTTGGATATTAAGTTGATTTCGTGGGGACATTTGTGTGTAGGTCTGAACATGCACCGATTTTAATCAATTTTAAAGGGGTGTATCCTATGGCCAGTAAAAGCTTACGCACCAAGTTTCATAAAAATATACTGATATTTGCGACCTGTAGTTAAATTTCAAAATTTACAAGGACACATAGACGGACGGACGAACATCGCTAAAAATTTTTGGTAGTTACAAACATCAGCACAAAGTCATTATACCCTGACCACAGTGTGGTAAAGGGTATAATAAATTAATTTTGTGTAAATATAGAAACATTACAGCTAAATGGTTTCTTATAATAGAAAAAATTAATTTGTTGTAATATAAGAGAAATATGGAAGGAAATGGATGACAGCGTTAAATGGAGTAGCTACTTTGAAACAATATGAGTTATTCAATATTAACGTCCATTTGTTTATTAATTGAACTTATTCTTAATCAACTATTTAACTCAAATCTTAGAAAGAAAAGAATATGGGAATTGTACGCAATTTTTCTATTTTCTATACAAGATATAGTGGAACGAACTGAGCTTTTTATACCCTATACCACTATGTGGTTTGGGTATAATGACTTTGTGCTGCTGTTTGTAACAACCAAAAATATTTGACCTAGACCCATCTTTAATTATACCGATCGAATCAGAATCACTTTCTGAAATTGGTGAGAATCGGTCCATGTTCAGACCTAGCCCCCATACAAATTACCCATATGAAATCGACATAAATTGCCATAAGATCCAAATTGTCATATAGATCTTACTCAAATTGGGTTTGTATGCGTTCATTATATCCACTAATGAGTAGTCCAAAAATGATCCCTTTGACCCCATATAGAGCTGTTTCCCGATCTTCACTTAAGTCTATTAAAAAACAAAAATATTGCACTCATTCTTCTCAAATTTTGTTTGTACATATTTTTGCAAAATACAAGAGACTTTAGCAAACATGATCAGGATCGGACCATTTTTGGACCTAGTCTCTTTATAGATATATCATCCGATATGAACTTTTTCATATCTGCAGCCAAAAAAATTAATAAAAATCCCACTCAAATTTGGTTTTTGCTTATTTTCAATGTCCAGTTAGTTGGGCCTAAGAGATAGGGTTTCTAAACGCATGGTATAGGGTATCGTATAGTCGGTCTAGACCGACTATAATTTTCTTACTTGTTTTTATTAATATAGCTTTATGGTAATTAGGTTAGCCACCTCAACAACAAATATTGTAGTATGAAAAGTTATAAATAATTCTTCTAGAATAATTCTAGAAATGTATTTTTATTCTCTCCTCATTACTTAACACTAAATGTTAATTGATTCGATGTTTATGAGACAATACACACATCAATGTATAATTTTCATTTTTCTTTTCATCTTCATTAAGGACCTCCTTGTCTGCTGGATATACAACAGGATTTTCCAAAGCGCAATACACCACAACCTTTGTATATAATACCAGATACAAATCAGTTTTGGTTGCCTAACGAACGTGGTCAATTACAAATACCACGAGGTGCTAGCATTGAATTACACTGTTCGAAATCATTTGCCAATGCAACAGAAACAAACATAAACCAAAACGACAACATCAAGTTCAGTAACATCTTAAAAGTGAACAAGAGTACAAAGACTCTGCGACCACGTTGCATAAACGATAAAACATTTCTATGGCAGGGTGAAAAATATGAGTTTCGACAATTTATTTGTGAACAACCGGCCAAATACATGGTTGAACAACTGCATGAGAAATGCCCAACTATGACAGATGGCCAGGTAGCCATCGGAGCTCAAATGTACCGTGTTGGTTTTAACATGACTAGTAGCATGGATGGTCGTTTTTTGGAAACCATGCGTATCTGCTATGATGATACAGTGATGCGTACCATGTACGTGCAGCATACGTTGTTGCCGGCCAATATACATTTTCAAAAATCTATTAAGCGCTTAAATTTTAGCAAAGCTGGTTTTTTTAAGGATCTCGATATGCAACATCTTTACACACAACAGCAACAGCGACAACAAGCAGCAGTTTTGTTACAGGGCCAACATGAACATCTTTTCGACAACAACACATTGTTTTTGGCTCGTGGCCATTTGGCTGCAAAAACCGACTTCATCTATGGCAACCAGCAGAGAGCTACATTCAATTTTTTTAATGTAGCTCCCCAGTGGCAGGGATTCAATGGTGGCCAATGGGCAGCCCTTGAGGATGAGATACGTAAGTTCGTTGCAAAGTCAAATTTACTTGTCGATTGTTATACTGGCACCTGGGGCACATTGCAATTGCCTCTCAAAACTTCAACGAATACAATACAATATCGTGATTTTTATTTAACAATGGACAATAATAACAATGGCCTTCTGCCTGTACCCCAGCTATTCTATCGTGTACTGGTCGACCGTTCTCATCAACCCCATCGTGGCATTGCTCTAGTTGGTGTAAATAATCCTCATGCTACTCTCGCTGAAATCAAAACTTCATATGTAATCTGTGAAGATATACGTGAACAGGTTGGTTGGCTGCGTTGGATGCGTAATAAAAGTTTAAAAAAAGGCTATTTGTATGCTTGTCAAGTGTCAGAATTTGTTAGTGTTGTTGGTCATTTGCCTGAAGGTCTATTAAATGTTACAGACATTTTAGTGTAACAAATGCTAAAGATATTACGTCTTATTGTAAGTTAATTTATTTAAAAAAAATATTTTAATTAAGAAATTTATTGAAACTTATTATAAAACATATGTTAAATTATTTTTTTTTTATTTTATTTTATTTTATTTTATTTTATTTTGTTTCGTTTTAAATATGTTTTTGTACTTACATACAGAAGAAGTTTATTATGATTAAAATTCTATTGTCACAACACCAAATATTTTAGGACAATAGAAAATATTTAGCTGCTATTAAGTTTCTGTTGTTAACATCGAAAATACAGTTGTTAGTCTTTTAAACAATTCGGTTGGTTAGAAATTTTTTATCACTGAAATAGTTTAATAAGAGAACAACATTGTTATTGCATTTCATAAATATTTTAAAATGCAATATAATATTTTCTTTAACTACCTAAAAATAAATATAATTCTTTTAAAATACAAGTTCCTAAAATTAAATTTACAATATATTGGGACATATAAATTAAAGTCAGTAAAAAATACTTCAATACAATTATGAGGGATTTCAACAGCTAACTCCATTCAAACAAGAACATATTTTGAACATAAATTCTGTTATTAAATATCTATATATCAATACGTGAAGGTAAATCTTTCGACATAATTTTTTGGCAAAATGCGCGCACGGAGGAGTGTGAAATTTGGCATAGTTATAGATCATATGGAGAAGAAGTAAAAAATGATAAAATTTATGTAGAATATGTGTTAAAAATTTATTAAATTAAATAAAATTTAATATTTAAAACAAGTAATTTGATAAGAGCCTAAAGGCATGCTAATCAATTTTATCCAATTCGTAATTCACCGCCTGTGCATTTATTATTGATGGCCTCAAAAAAGAATACATTTTAATTTTGAATTACCTAAAATTGATTAGCATATTTTTCGGCTCTTATAAAATTATTTATTAACAATCCTATTTATATTTTATGAATTTTATTTAAAAACTTACAGTTTAATGAATTTTGTTTAAATATTCATAAATTTTATATATATATATATATATATATATATAGATTAAAAAAACATTGAATGAAAAAAATTGAACGAAAAAATAAAATTTCCTAGAATTTGCACTCGAATTTCGAATGCTGGGCCCTGCTAGTTATAGTAAATTTTTGTAAGTTGTTTTGGTATTTATTTTTAATAATGAAAAAATAAGAGAAAAAAACGGAATAAAATGTGAACCTAATATTTAAATTTATTTTCGTAAATTAAATGGAGGAAAAAATATAAAACATATAAAAATAATATAATAAAATGAAAATAATATATGTAAATATAAAAATGATATTTAAGAAGTCGTAAGTTTTATTGTTGTGTATCAGACCACAAACAAGACAATTTATTTATTTATTAAATACACTCAAACCTGTTTTTGTGCGATGGTAGGGACCGCATAAGAGAAAATGCGTAAAAAATCGCACAAATAGTTTTCGCAACACAATTAAAATTAACTCAAACCTGATGCACCTATAAATGATGTAATAAACCTACCGCGAATTCTGATGTGTGCTTAATAACGGGAATCCATTTTACACTCCGATTGTAATTCAAACCTATTTCTAGACAACAAAAAGTGTTTTTTAAGAACTGTTATTTTTTACCAGAAAAGGTGCCTTGTTATTAAGAAAATACACATATTGTATGCATGTATGTTCCTCTTTATTTTTAAAAATATTAAGATATTATACAAATAAAGAAATTAAATAACAATCACATATAATCGTCTGTTATATAAAAATCAAAATAATAAATTAGTATGTATAAACATTTTTATACCCTATACCACTATGTGGTTTGGGTATAATGACTTTGTGCTGCTGTTTGTAACAACCAAAAATATTTGACCTACACCCATATTTAATTATACCGATCGAATCAGAACCACTATCTGATTCGATTTAACGATGTCCGTCCGTCCGTCCGTCCGTCTGTGTGTCCATGTAAAGCTTGTAATCAAACTGCAGGTCGCAAATATGAATATATTTTGATAAAATTTGGTATTTAATCTTTTAACGGCCATGGGATGAACGCTGTTGAAACTGGTGAGAATCGGTCCATGTTCAGACCTAGCCCCCATACAAATGACCCCTATGAAATCAACATAAATTGCCATAAGATCCAAATTATCATACAAATCTTAGTCAAATTGGGTTTGTATGTATTTATTACATCCATTAATCAGTAGTCCAAAAATGATACCTATTGGACAACTGTTAGTCATAGGCCCCATATAGAGCTGCTTCCCGATCTTCACTTAAATCTATAAAAAAAACAAAAATATTGCACTGATTCTTCTCAAATATTGTTTGTATATATTTTTGCAAAATACAAGAGACTTTACCATGGTCAGGTTCGGTCCATTTTTGGGCCTAGTCCCCATATAGATATATCATCCGATATGAACTTTTTGATATCTGCAGCCAAAAAAATTAATAAAAATCCCACTCAAATTTGATTTATGCTTATTTTCTATATCCAGTTAGTTGGGCCTAAGAGATAGGGTCTCTAAACACATGGTATAGGGTATCGTATAGTCGGTCTAGACCGAATATAATTTTCTTTCTTGTTGATTTTAATTCTTGTAGTAATAAAGTTCCTTTTTGAGCCCATTCTTGAGCTAAAACCTCTTCCGACTCAAAACTTATACCAAATTCCCTGCCCATTTCGTTAATTTCCTTTTTCCACAATAAATTATTTTGTAACTTCATCAAAGACAATTTATGCGGTAATCGATTTTGTCTATATTGAAATGATGTTTTGTATATATAATCCATATGCAATTCTCTTCTGAACATATTTTTTAAAACTCAATTTTGGTGTAAGGATTACACCCAGATAGTTGTATTCGTTTACTGTTCTTACTTCTTGATTTTTGTTTACAATTTTATATCTCGTGGAAAGTCTGCCAGATGTCCTGAATACCATCATTACGGACTTTAACATGTTAACTTCCATGTTCCATTGATAACAGTAGCTTTCTAAATTTTTAACCATATTTTGCATAAGGTCAATATCGTCTGCTAGCAATACAATGTCATTAACCCTGTTTATTACCAAACCACCCCCTAAATGCTCATGAGGATCATTTAGATAAAGTGTAAAAAGCAGTGGTGACAGTAAGTAACCTTGCTTAACTCCAGTATACGTCTCTATCAGATTAATAACTTTTGTTGACATACCAATCCGATGTAATTTATATATGAGAGGCTTTCTATATACTTTATCGAAGGCTTCCTTAAAATCGACGAAAAAAGCATATATTTTCTTCTTCTCCTTAAATTTTGCATGCACTATGGCCAATAAATTGTAGATGTTATCTGCCGTTGAATAGTTTGGTCTAAACCCCGCTTGAAACTCATTTAAAATAGTATTTTGTTCAATCCAATTTGTAAGCCTGGAGTTTGTGATTCCCATTGGCACCACAATTCATAAAAGAAATTCCCCGATAGTTATTTGTAAAATTAAGATCCCCTTTTTTATGAATTGGGAAAATAATGCTGCTTTCGAATACTTTGTCTGCTTTTCCAGTTTCAAAAATTATATTAAAAGCATTCGCCAGTTCGTTTAGAAATTCATCTGTTGCATATCTTATCATTTCGTAAGGAACTCTATCCTCGCCAGGTGCTTTATTGGGTTTAGTTTTATTTAAAACAGTTTTAATTTCTTGCCTTATCCACCTTGAAATCAGTATGCCACATTGGTGCATATCGAATGTCTTTCGACAACTGTGGTTGATTTAATAGCATATTAAAGTAATGTTTAAAGTTTTCGGCTGGAATTAACGTTCCAATTTTAAAACTATCTCCTCTTATTTCTCTTGCAAGCTTCCACCACTCTTTTTTATCATTTATTTTATTGATTTTACTATTGATTTCTTCAAAGCATTCTTCTTTTCTCTTTCTGTACTGATTTACATAATGTTGCTTAGCCTGCAGATATTCATATTTTTCATCCTGGTTATTTGTTTTCGAAATTCATTTAACATTTAACTTTTTCCTAGCGTTGAAACATTTGTAGCTGAACCATTTAGTTTTAAATATCGACTTATTGATTCTGGTTTGATTTTGATTTTATATCAACTAGTTGTTGCAAATTCATAAATTCGCCTTGGATTTGCAGCAAACGTAGATTTTGATTTAGGTTTTGTTGATATTTTTCCTTTTGTGTATTTTTCCACACTGGCTTTGGAAGTAAATTAAGTGGTTTGTTTTCTTGAGTTGCTGATTCGATGCTTAACTGCAAATTCAGCGGCATGTGATATGACCATATTTTTGGTTCTATTTCAAATGTATCTATGAATTGGAGGAAATTTTGTGATACTAAACATATATCATTCACAGAATCTCCTACTGCAGTTAAAAACGTAAACTCCCCATTTTCATCACCATTCGTACGACCATTTTGAATTACCAGCCGAAAATCGTTACAAAAATCAATGAGTTTTCTTCCTTTATCATTTGCCGTATGATCTTTTGAGTTTCATTCTTCTAATCCTGCTGGAAAGCTACTTTTGTGAAAGTCTTCTATAACATTGTCTACCGAGTTGTTTGTAAAATATTACTTTAGAACCATAAATTCATTATGCCAATCTGCTTCTCGGATGTACACAGGTATAATGTTGAATTTAATTCAATTAATTTTTATAAAAATAATTGCTGTTTCGTCTACGAAATAATAATAATGTTCAATATTACTGTTTTTAACGTTTTTTCTAAACCCGTAAACACATCCATCACTTGCCCTTCCATATATAATAAGACGGGTGGCTGGCTTCCAGAATAGTTACGAAAATATTTTTTCCAGTTATCGAATAGGGCAAATATATCAAAATCTCATACATATTTAAAGAATTTCGGAATCAGACATTTATTTGCTAAACTATGTATATTAAAGGCTACTACATTAAAATATATATTTTGATTTACAAGTTTTTTGACATTGATTTTTCAAGTAAAGCATTATAACTAAAATTTATTTTATTGGAAACATCTGGATATAAATCTTTAATGGTATCATCTGCTTCTTCTTGACCGCAAAATAATTTTTTCTCCTTGTTCCATCTAAACCATTTATCATTGATGCAAATTCTGTCACTTATAACGGCAATACGATGCGACCGTTTGTCTTTCTGTTTTTCGGGTGTTAAGTCTCTTTCTACGTATATTGAGGCACCCGCAAGTTTTTTGGCATTTTGAAGAGCGTTTTGAACACTTCGAGATGAGTCGGGTTCAACCAACACCGCCATTTCATCGTCTCTTTCATATAGTTTTTTAGTGCAAGTTATTTTGACCGATTTCGGCAGTTTTAGTTTATCAAAACAGATTTTGTTCACTACTCCATTTACAGAACTTTTTGCATTTAAATCTTTCAAAATCAAGTTTTTACCTTTTATTTGTTATTTAAGAAAATAAATTTTTTTTCGGAAAAGTTTATTTCTTAAGAACACAAATTGTTAAAAAAATGTACTTTGTTTTAAGAAAATGTACTTTTCTATAATAGGTACTTTTTTAAGGAAACGTATTTTGTTAAGAAAAGGTACGTATTTTTTAAGAAAGAAGTACTTTGGAAAAAAAGTATTTTTTAAGAAAATTTACTTTTTCAAGAAAAGGTACTTTTTTAATAAGAAGTGCTTTTTTTAAAAAAGGTATTTTCTTAAACGACATATGTTTTTAAAGAAAATATATTTTTTGTAAGGAAATGTAATTTATACAGAAGTGGTACTTTTTGAGAAAATGTTCTTTTAAAAAAGGTAATCTTAAGAAAACCTTTTTTTTTTTTGAGAAAAGGTACTTTTGTAAGAAAAGCTACTTTTTTAATGAAAGTATATTTTTACAAGGAGGTACTATATAAAAAAAATTACTTTTTTTATGAAGATATACCTTTTCAGAAAAGATTCTTTATTAGAAAAGCGCTTTTTAAGAAAATTTACTTTCTTTAGAATAGGTTCTCCTTTAAGAAAAGGGAATTTTTAAAGAAACTACACTTTTTAAGTAAATTTACTTTTTTAGGTAAAGTACATTTTTAAGAAAAGGTATTTTTTAAGCAAACGCTCTTTTTTAAAAAGGGACGGTTTAAGAAAACGTAAATAATTTTTTTTTAATTAAATACTTTTTTTAAAAAAAGGTACAGTTTTTAGAAAAGCTATTTCCTATTAAAATAAACCAGTTTTTGCTTTATTTAAAGTAAAAACATTTGATCTTGAGCCTAAATAATTTCAAACTCAATTATTATATATAAACTTTTTTAAGAAGTGGTACTGTTTGGAAGAAATGTTTTTTTTTTAAGAAAAGGTACTTTAAAAAAAAAAATTGCTTTTTAAAAATGGGAACTTTAAAAAAACACCTCTTTAAGAAATAGTACGCTTTTAAGAAAAGACATGTTTTAAGAAAAGGTTTTTTTTTAAGAATAGAAAGGAAATATGCTTTGTAAGAAAAGGTACTTTTTAAGAAGAGGTAATATCTTAAAAATGGTACTTTTTTAACTAGGTGCATTTTAAAAAAGGTACTTCTGTAAAAATTGTACTTTTTTAAACAGGGACTTTTTAAAAAAGTAACTTTTTATAAGATGGTACTTTTTTAGAAATAGTTACATTTTAATCAAACGTACTTATTGAAGAAAATGTCGTGTTGTAAGAAAATTTACTTTTTTGAAAAAAGAGTGCAGAAAAAGTTTATAAGATGCTACATATTTGTATGTATGGTTCCGTATAATTTTACAAAATAAAATATTAATCATGCGGATTCAGACAGTGAATCACTGATGACCGTGGAATAGCTGAAATTCAACTTTTCTGGATTTATTCAATGCCGGTTTCTCTTACTGTTTTTCTTGTTTTTCATATTCTTGGCAATTTTTAAATGTAAATATAACTTTATTATATTTATATTTTCAAAAGTGGAATAATATTACTAAATTTTTAATGAAACGAAAATAGTGATGTTCGGTTTGACATGTAATTACTTAAATGTATGATTGATAAACGATGACATTACGACCGACCTCTTATGTGTATAATAGGGCGGGTCGATTTGTAGGGAGGCAAAAAATCGCTCAAGTGACAAGGAAAATCATATTCTAAGGATCAAAATAAGAAACTTTGCTCAAGGAACCATACCTCTAAAACGAATTCTGATGTCCCGACTTTTGACCTGTCTGTCTGTCTGATCTGAAACTTGGCCCAAAGTCTTGTTGTGACTACAGATTAATTTTGAGGTAGTCACGCAGAGTCATGCATAGTCACGCATAGTCACGGAGTGATCTAAAAGTTATTTACCCTCATCCGATCGATCTTTTTGAATAGCATAACATAGTCAAGCGTATGAATTTATTTGCAGAGTAGAAGATACGTATACGTATGAGTGTTAATTTTAATATTAAATTAAACATAGTCAGCCCAATTCTAAACAAAAAATGGTGATTTTTTAAAATGTTTGTATGGCGAACCCCCGATGGGTCGGTCGGCCCTCCAAAGTTAGTGGGGGTCGATCATACATTTGGACTCGATTGGGGCACTCTAAATAGGTCAAAGTGAGACAGACAGACAGACAGGTCCAAAGTCGGGACATCAGAATTCGTTTTAGAGGTATGGTTGCTCGGGCAAAGTTTCTTATTTGATCCCTAGAATACGATTTTCCTTGTCATTTGGGCGATTTTTAAATCGACCCGCCCTAGTGTATACAAAATATCGCTTAAGAGTAGATACTATGACTTTGAGCTCCATAAATAAGGAATTATCTTAAGAGTGAAGTTATTAACAATTTTTTACTGTTTGCCCAAAACGATGGCATTCTACTTAAACAGCCATTATGTATTTTAGTCTCTTCTCAAGCTTGATGAATTTCTTTTAGTTCTTACATTTTCCCAATCAATACCACAAAAAACATTGTCTTCCATAAAAAGTGCCATAAACTGCAGTTAGAGTATTTTATGCACACCAATATTTCTTGCCTATTTTTAGGTCAAACAAATCATGTTTTATAGTTAACCTTATTTTGTTTCAACGCATGCAATGAGTATATAAATAATATTCCCTTTCAGTAAAAAACTAAAAAAATAAGTAGAAAACCGAAAAGCCTTTGCGAGAAATCTGTATTAAGTAAGGGATATTTTGGTGTGTGGCAATTCGTTTTTTCAGCTTTTTTTTTTACTTGTCAGCGGATGTTATAAGATTTATGGCTGCAGCATGGAAGAATGAAAACGCATTTACGTTCCAATTTTTCTGTTTTTTGTTTGTGAGCCCTTGCAAAACGGAAATATGCAAATTTGCAAAAGGAGCTGGCAAAATGGTATAAAAAAAAATACTATACTACCCAGTGGCAAATACACTTTGTTTAGAGTGTATACGGTTTGATATTATATTCCATTTAGATTATATTTAGAACTAAATCATTTAAAAATCTATTTATTCTAATATATCATTTTGTATATCAATTTCATAAGAATTAATTTATTGGATCGCATTTATATAAATACATATAAACCAAGGTTCAGAAAATACACACGTCAAGCACACAATGTTCTCTTTTAAAGCTGCCAACACATATTTTTATCTTCATATCAATTTTGTGTGTTTTTAAATTTTGTACGTTGTCGGACACAATCATGACTGTGTTTCGTTTTAGTATTTCGTTATGTACACGAACATGTTTCTTTCACGTATTTTTGTTTCGACCATACATGAACCACAAAGATTCGAGTGTAGCTTGATTTTAAGTTCATGTTCTTGGACGTGTACTGCAAAAAAAATTGAACATGTTCTTGAACGCGTACATCTTAATATTAAAGCATTTTTCACACTTGATCGGAAAAATCTAAAACACCCCTATAATAACGACAACAATTGTTTCAACCAAATTTATTAAGAAAATCTAAAATAATTCATTAGCAGTTATAAAAAAAATAAAAATAAAAAATTTGTAATAAAATAGTAAACGGAGTAATTTTATATGTTGTTTTTGAGTTAATTGAGTTTATTTTCCTATCGCGAGTGGATAATGTTTTAATTTTTAGATGTACGCGTTCAAGAACATGTTCTGTTCTTTTTGGCAGTACACGTGCCTTAACGGATATTAACGTAAATAAGTCTACGGGCGGGATGGTATATCAGCTGAAATAGTGTTCTACGACACTAGCTAGTCCATTGGCCAACAGTTTCAACCTTGGTAGCGTGCGCGAGTCTTTCCCTCTTGCTGGAAGATTGCCAATATCCAGCCAATCCCTAAAAAGTATGAGGCTAATAACCCTGAAAATTACTGTCTGGAGAGCATGATCAATTTCCATCTTGTCAACTACTTAGAGCTCAACTCATTTCTTAAAAATTGACAGTAAGGTTTCCGTAGAAAGCGAGCGCTGTTGACGACCCATTCACAATTTTGGGAAAGTAATGTGGTTGCTCTGGATATTTCCAATGCGTTCGATCGCATGTGACACGGAGCACTTATATCAAAGCTTATTGTATATTGAGTTGGTATTGACATCTCTCGATTTATCCAGTGATTGTAAGCTTAATTCAGGGGTATCCCAAGGTGCTGTTCTTTCTCCTTCTCTTTTCCTTATCTTTCTGAATGAAGCCTTTTGGAGGTGGGTGAGAAGGCGGACAATGAATGACTTAATCACGACCTGCTAATAATCTCTGAGTGGGTTAAAGCGAATAGGGTTAATTTTAATGTGCAGAAGACTAACTGATGTTTGCTGATGTTCGTTGGAAGCATTCAAGTGTATCGGTTTTCTACAAAAATTACTTCCCTCCTTCTGATATCCTTAATATCTATACTACTTACATCCGACCGAAAATGGAACACTACTCCCATGTAAGGGCAGGAGTTTCAAAGTATATTTTGAAGTCACTGGACCGTGTGCAAAGGAGGGCGTTGATGCTCATTAATGACAGTAGGATATCTAACTATATTGAGTCGTTGGAACAACGTCGGAATGTGGGTTGTGTAGCACTGTTCTATAGATACTACCATTGGAAGTGTTCCTCTGACATTAGCGAACTCATTCGAAGTGCTCGAGTTTGAGTTCGCTCTACCCGCTTCTCTAGTAGATCACATTGCTTTGTAGTCTATTGTTCAGTTGACCGCACACGCATTACAGAGCAAACACGTTTATCAGGCGAACTAGCCGTATGTGGAATAAACTATCCGCACAAGTCTTTCCCGACAGTTACAATCTATTAAAATTTAAGTCAAATATCCACAAACACTACTCCCTCTTTCCTCCTTCCCATAACCTATTATTCCGAAATCAGCACGATGCATTTGTAGCGGGAATCGCTGTCTGTTGGTTAAAAATAAAAAACAATTAAGCAACATCAGAAAATTGCATAACGACCAGTAAGTAGGTAAATACAAGAAAAATTCAAGACAGGCCTTCATATTTTAGGTTAACCGCTGGAAATAATAATCAGATCATAAGTAAATAACGTATGGGCATTAACTTTGCATAGATGATAAAAGTTTCTTTGTAGTTGGGAAGCTGGTGAAAATTAATTTTTAAGAATCCGCCTCAACATCGGCTTTCAGGTTAACAGCATAAAAATTATCAACTCATAAAGTGCTTTTCAGCTAAGTGTTGAAAATTTCAAAACTCTAGCTAGTCAGGAAGTTGGTGAAAATTCAATTACAAAAAATTGCCTCAAACAGATAAGAGGGAAATAAAAGCATATATATAATAAGTATAAATAAATAAAAGCATATAATAAGTATAAATAAATAAAAAACAAGTAAGAAAATTATTGTCGGTCTAGACCGACTCTTCGATACCGTATACCACGGTTTAGAGGCACTATCTTTCGGTCCAACTAATTCGGTATAGAAAATAAGCATTAACCAAATTTGAGTTGCATTGTTATTAATTTGTTTGGTTCATATCGGATGCTATATAATGGGTACTAGGTCGAAAAATGGACCGATTTGTAAATGAACGGTTTGTAAATGAATTTAAAATTATAGTGATCATATTAGTGAATACATTAAAATCTGTAAACACTAAATTTAGCCTTGTCAGGTAATTATTTTAACTTGCACTTTTAAAAATATCCCCAAAAAACACTTCATGTTTTTGTTGAAAAGTAAAGATTTTTTCTAATAACTGTCGGACTGTATTTTCTTTACCTAGCAATCGCTAATTCATATCATAAAAAGTTTACATGGATATACAGACGGACAGACGAACACATAGTGATATAGGGTATAAAACGTGCCAACTCAGATTATATAAATCTTAAAAAGAACGTGTAAAAGCTTAAGTTAAGTTTTTCTCGATTTTGAAACCACAATTTGTCATCAGTGTTAAGTTAAAATATTCACATAAATTTTATTAGTTGTAGATTCATGTAAGAAAAATATGTCGTTTTTGGAAATCTATATAGATTAATACGTGAATGTAAATTTTTAGTTCCCTTTTTAAGCAATATGCGGGCACGGAGGAGTCTGTAAATTGGCATAGTTATAGTTCATATGGAGGAGAAGCTGAGAATGATACAATTTGTGTCTAATCTGTCTTAAATTAAATTAAATAAAATAAAATATTTGTAATAATTCGTTACACCCTGTTAATGCGAATGATTTAAATTATATATCAGACGCTCTGTGTTGAATTGTGAATTGTTTAAATTGATTAACATACCTTTACATTTAAATATTCATAAATTTTTTATATATATAGATTAGAAAACATATATATATATATATATATATATATATATATATATATATATATATATATATATATATATATATGTATTGGCAACTCTCCTTTTAAGCTGTCAAAAAGTACAAAGTTTAAGCTGTACAAATAAAACTGATTTTATAAAGTAAAACACTTGAAACTCGTCACATTTGCATCGGAATATCAATAACATATTTGTACTGTTCTGTAAACTATTGGAGTTCAACAAAATTGATTGTAAATTAAATGAATATATTCAACTGACGGTGGCTTCATTTCGTGTTTCATTGTGCTGTAATAATTACATTGTAAAACTCAGCTGTTTTGTTTTTAGTACTAAACTGATCTCTAGTAATATTAGAGCCTAAACCTATGCTTTAAATAAATGAGTAGTAAAGTCCGAGAAATTCTTCTTCGCCAGAACAATTAATAAACATCAACAAAAAACAATTTACACAAAACCAACACCTGATGTATTTTCATGGCAAACATTCTCTAGCATTTTAGATGACAAGCTGAAAGATGTCGCCAAAAAGGAAGACTTGGTATCAGTTCAGAATGAAATTCAAGAGCTCAAAGAGGAAAATAAAAAATTGAAAAAGGTTATCAACAACCTTACATCTCGTGTGGAACAAATTGACCGTAAAAACCGCTCCACAAATATTGTAGTTAGTGGTCTTAAAATCCCAAATATCAATGATGCGAAAATTAATTTTATTGAATTATGTACTAATAGACTAAATATTAACGTTAGTGTTGTAAGTGTACGAAAATTGCCCCCAAGTGATACGTTTTCATTTACATTAAAAACTAATATGCAAGCAATTGTTGTTTTAACTGCCAAAGACAAACTTAAAGGAAATTCGATATACATGCAGAGGGATTATACAAATGAGGAACAAAATATTCGTTTCAATTTGAGGAAACTTAATAAAATTGTGTATAATACAAACAAAAATTTTATGTTGAGGCTCGGTGAATTCTGTATATATATAAACAACAAAAAATACACTTGGTCGTCTGGAAAAGCTGTCGCAAACTCTAATTATGATGCTGAATTCTTAAGAAACATCTTATTATTATCGTCGCCAACAATCAAAACACTCCCAAAATGTCTACGCAATAACAACACAACAAATGTCATTTATTATCGTATAATGTAGCGAACCTGGCAAACTCTCTCAATTTTGCAAACTTTATAACCTACATATCTAAATTCAACATTTTCTTCCTTTTTGAAACTCATATTATATCAGACATACAAAAAAACTTTAATAACTATTTTCAAAATTACTTTTTACACTGGGTGGATGCCAATAAATCTCACAATTATTGGCCATGCAAGCGGGGGCTGTTTATTTAGTTTCAAAAAGGAATTGAAGAAAATTTATAATTTGTCTTTTATTACTCATTCTAATATAAATTTATTAAAAGGCTATGATTTTGGTTATGATACGTTATATAAGTATATAGAAATTTGTTTAAAATACACAAGATTAATAGTTAATGAATTTGATTAGTTTGCATCGTGCATTAACATAAACGATTGAGAAATTGTTTAATTATGAAACTTACAGAAACTATTTTGTTAATATAAATGAACTAAAAAGCTTTATTTTGCCAATCTGGCTCTCAACTATAATGTTATGCCAAATATAGATAGATTATGAATTATTTAATATTGCTAAGTATATTCAATATATTTTGTGAATTTATCTATTAAATAAATAATAAATAAATAATAATAAATAAAACAATAGATATATGTATGTGTAAAGATTAACAGGAATTTAATCAAAAAATAATATTATCGATAATATTTCCTATAATTTGCGCTCGAATTTCGAGTGCTTTGCTATACTAGTAAAAATTTAATATGTTAACAAAGTTTCAACAAACTTTTTTTGTTAAAAGTAAAGTAACGCCATTCGCAATTTTCTCGAAACCACTTCGAATGTTATTCGATAGAACATAAGAAATTTCACATATAGCAATGAGTGTTGGAGGAATTTCGGGGCTTAAAAAAATAAAATTTCACATATTTAATAAAATTTCACATATTTAATTTTTTTTAGGGGCTTAAAAGTATACTCACTTTTTGTGTTACGATTATTAACCATCATAATTAATTTAATACGAAAGCCAATACGTTCTCGTTTTTTTTTAGCAGGAAAACAGATAATTAATTATATCTGTTAACAAGTGAAAATATCGAAAAGGTTAAAACTGCTCGATTTCTTTCACAGAAAAGACATTCGATTTTTAATTTCAAAAATTCGACAAGTCGAAAATCAGTTTGCTGAACGCTGGTCCAAACACACTGGAACCGTATTGCAAAAAAATGGATTAACATATTTGTCAATCATTTTTAGTACAAATATGTATGTAAATCAACGAAGAAAATTAAATTTGGCATTTTCATTTTACTAAACTAAAATTCATAACAATGACATATATGTACAATGGTTTGTATTTGCGAATATTCAAAGTTCACTCTCTCATGATAAAAAATATTATGATGGAGTATTAAAAAAATTGCTTGTTGATTGCAAATATATGAATATATGTAGGCGGAGAGTTGCCTTTTAGTTAGAACAGCGCATATTGGGAATAAGTATTTCTTTTTATTAAGGAAATTTGATTATTCTTAATACTTTTTTACCATAAGTAGTGCATATAGGCAAATATCACATAAGTGGACAGTGGCAATTGTCTATAATTGATATATTGCTGAAAGAAACCTTTTTGAAAAATGGAATACAAAGTCTGTTTAAAAACATTAAGCAAAAATAATTAAAATTATTTATTATCCGAAAAGATTTTAATTTTACTTAAAGAAGAGAAAAAAAAATTGGTGTAATTTTCATATACATTTTTAGAAATTTTTTTTCATGTTTCTCGTCAAAAATAGCTGATCTCTTCTCACAAAATATCTTATGAAAATGTCCAATAATGGGGGAGTTTACTGTATAAGTACGTTTAATTTTTATGGAATATACCCATGTTGCTTTGGTGTTGTTTGCTTGGATGACTAATGGTTAGTAATGTTGTGTTGTTGTTTTAGGCTTCTCCTGTTTGAATATTTGTGCAAAACGAAAGAATGGAAAAATAATGCAACAACAGAAATAAACTCCTTCCAAAATATGTACTTGTATCAGGATGATATTTTCTCGGTTCGTTATATTTTACGTTATCTTGCATATGGGTACAATACAACAAGCAGGCGAACAGACAACAAAGAAAGGAAATTTTACGGTTGCGTTAAACAGAAACGAAGCAGAAAATCATGACGATGATGGTGATTGCTGTCTTGTTTAAAAAATGGAAGTTGAGGGTCTATTTAAGCCTTATTTCAAAAGAAACAGGAAAGTATTGTGTTTATCAGAAAAATAACAAAAGAATTTTTTTTTTGCAACATGTAATGTTTATTTTTTTTTTAAAATTTAATTGTTGTTGAGAAATTCTTAAGAATTTGTATTTGTTTTGTCGTAATTAATGGGAAAGAGTGAAAATTCAATTAATTTAAAATCATTATAAAATCTTTATTAAAATTGTTTTGATGGTGGAATGGGGATATGTAACGAATGGCTTTCATAATGATAATTAAATGTTATATCGATTAGTTAAAGTAGCTATAAAAGAAAGATTTATGTATAATTTAGTCATTCGACTGAAAGGAATGCTTCGTTTAAAATTCGTAAACTTTAAAGTATGAAAATATCATATTATTAAATATATTTAAATTTAATTTTATAAACAAAATCCATAAAATTATATCTAAACAAAAAGATGTAATAACAGTTATATTTTTGTGTACACTTCGTTCTCAGGTTTTTATGAATGTTCTTCACCAATCTTTTCTCTAGTTTCTTTCAACTAAAAGGCATTGCGAGACGTTTGGTGAGATGCAGTCTTCTTTTTTAAACAAATTCAACATTATTTTCCATGAGCAAATTTAAAGTTGTTGCAGCGTAATGAGCTGAAACTAAATAAGGGCAGAATTTAGTTGATCCATCGTGGCTTTGCATAATAAGAAGTACGAGTAAATCTCTTTTTGAAACACAGAAAAGATACTCGTTTGTTTAGGTTTTATGACTTTCTTATGCTGACTGACACTTTTGGACACTTTTGCATCCTTGAGCCATACGGAAGTTCATTCCGCATATTTTTTTGCAACATCTTTATACCCTACTAGTTGTAACCTGATACGCTTCAATACACCCATCGTAACGAAATAAATATCTGGGAATATATTTAGTAGAAAACTTTTTTATTTATTTTTGGCGATTATTGAATTTGATGATTTTTAATTTTGGCGATTATTTCCGATTTTTATTTGGCCAGTTTTGATTTTGGCGATTTTTATAATTCGTGATTTCCGCTTATGGCAAATTTTGACTTTGTCGCTCTTTGTGATTTTTGTTACTCGCGATTTACGGTTTTGGTGATTTTTGAATTTGTAATTGTTTGTTTTTTTTTTATGTGTAAACATCTATACGCGCAGGGGGGTAAATTTCTATTTCACAATACAATTACAAAAACAGCGTAACATGTGAGCTTACATGTTACGCTGTGAGCCGTAAAACAAATCGGTATGACTTATAATTGTATTGGTGAAAAAATTGTGGTATAAACTTATTTCAGCTAATTCAACAACCCTTTGCTGTAAAACGACAAAAATTTCACAATATAAACGTATATCATATATGTACATAATTCAACAGCAACACAAGTATAACCAGAGCCCCTGCAGTTTGCTATAAGTGATATATTTCAATTTTGACGCTTTCTGCTTGATTTTAAAAAAGGGACATAAAAAATCATTAATTACTAGATGTTTACACATCCCCCCTGTGATCGGACTCACATGATTTTTGTTGCTATTTTTGCTATTTTTGATTTTGGCTATTCCGGCCATATTTTCCACGACTACTCACATTGATAATTAATATAGTTTAAAAAATTTTCAAGACTGTCATTTTCATAGTACTTCATATTTTTGTGCAGGTGGTGCCACCCTATTAGTTCGATCCCGCCCATTGTTTGGGCCACTACTCACATTAATAAATTATGAACTCACACAAAGTCCCAAGGCTTTCACTATTATTGTACTCCAGTTATATGATATTAAATATTTATTTTGGGTGGTGGTTGCCATTCCTGCTGGTCCGATCACGCCCTTTTTTTATATCAAATTATTATAACTGGTTAGTCAACTTGTCATTGTACCAATCGACACAGAACTATTTTCTCAAATTTGGTTTGTATATGTTTTTGCACAAAATAGGTGACATTATTAATATGGTTAAGATTGATCAATTTTACGACCTAGTCCCCATATAAAAGTTGCATCCGTTTGAACTTTTTCATATCGACAGGCAACAAATTAATAACAGTGTCAATCAAATTTGCTTTATGCATATTTTCTATATCCAATTAGATCTTTGTTGTTGTTTTTTGTTGCTGTGCATAATTCACAGTGCTTATATCCATTTTCGAGTCTCTTGCAAGAAACTGTGTTGGATTTGCCTTCTATTTGTCAACAGTTAATTTTTTTCGTTCGAATTCATTCATATTTGCTTCAAAACAATTACTGCAAACCAGGGTACGGAGGACAATCAAAATGCAATTGTTATTACGCAGAGGTGCCACTAATAAGTTTGTGCTTTGATATTTTCATGACAGAGAAGAAAAATCAGCAAACGTAATCATTTATGGTCGCACAGAAATAAAAGCTATTTCTAAGATTTATTTTTGATCAATATTTTATTTATTAGTTTTTATTTTAATTAAATATTAAGGGCCGTATGCAAAAAAATTTAAGTTTACCTCAAGTAGACTTTATTGTATGTTTTTCATTCAAAATTTGTTGCTAAAGTCTACTTGAAATACACTTTAATTTTTTTTGCACACGGCCCTAAGACGTTTAGTTGACGGTATTTCAACTTCCTCTGGAGTGTGAACTTTATTAATTTCTAATGGCAAAAATGTACAACACAATAACATCACATTAATATCTATAATATTAATAGGCTTGGCGATTTTTTATGACTGATGTTTTGTTCTACCATTTTATCCCGATTTGGACCAAACGTATATTATTTGAAAGGTATTTCTTTTTAGCCGATTTGCAGATTTACAGATTTTAAAATTTTTTTCTTTGTTTTGAGTAAATTGCATTTAAAGCTGCTACTAACACATACATAAAATTATACAATGCTGTGTGTGTGTTTATTAAATTTGTTAATGTGTTTGTAATAAAAATGAGTTTGTTTTTTGTGTTCATTTATGAATTGGCTATAATTGATTTGCATACTTTTAGGGTTTTCATTTAATAAAAAAATGCCTTAGAATTTGCGCTCGAATTTCGAGGGCTGGCATCTATCAAAAATTTAATATGCTGCATAGATCTTTATTAAATTTGGTGTAAGTATATTTTTGAGTAAAACAAGTTACCTTTATAAATAAAGTAAAATCCGATATGAACTCTTTCATACCTGCAGGGCATTCATTTTTAACACTCCCACTAAAATTTGGTATATTTTGATTTTCTATATCTAAAAATGATCTCAGAAAAGTTAGATCTAATACGTTTTCTAAAGTGTAATGGTATAGACATCGTATACTATTTTTCATGCATTAAGTGACTATCGGGACTATAGGGTTTATGTTTGAGCTAATGATTAATGAACTAGCAAAATGTGACCAAGTGATGTATAGGAATCTGTGTTTGAAGGGAACTTTAGTAGATCTCATGGGGGACAAATTATCACTAGTTACAATAGTGACCGTCCTGTGAATAACAAAAGCTTATATTCCAAATTCCGTCAGAATATTTTTAAAGTTGCCATCTGTAGTTTGATTTCAAAGTTTACATGGACACGCAGACAGACAGCCGAACAAGCGGACGGAAGGACGGAAATCGCTAAATCGGCTCAAGGTGATTCTGAGACTCAGAAAATAGTTCTAAGTCGATCGGTATAATAGAAGATTCGTGTCCAATATTTATGGTAGTTGCCAACATCCGCACAAACTCATTATATCCTAATCACAGAGTGGTCCAACTGAATAGTACATGGAATATTTGAAAATGAAGGCATGTGGCAGTGTAGGTTGAAATAATTTCTTATAATTAATTATGATAGTTCTGTAGTCACAACGCATAACAAACAAAGTATGTTTTTCAAGTTTTCAATAGAGTAATTTTAATATTATTTGCGGTAGCAAGATGCTTATAAGTGATAAGATTTTAATGCAATTGAAGTTTTATGATATTGACTATTAAAGTGAATTATGATATTTTTGATGTGTAATCTATACGTGCAGGGGGATAAATTTCTATTTCAGAATACAATCACAAGAACAGCGTCACATGTGAGCCGTAAGACAAATCGGTGTGACTTATGATTGTATTGGTGAAAAAATTATGATATATAGAATTGTTTCAGCTAATTCAACAACCCTTTGCTGTAAAACGTTAAAAGCTTCACCCTATAAACACATAACATATATGTACATAATTCAAGAACCCCACAAGTGTAACCAGAGCCCCTGCAGTTGTTTGCTATAAGTGATACATAGATGACGCTTTTTGTTTGATTTAAAAAAAGTGACATAAAAAGAAATCTTTAATTACTAGATGTTTACACATCTCCCCTATGATCGGATTCAGATGATTTTTTATTGGAAAAACACATACTTAGATTTTTGGCAACAAAATCTTTTTTTTTTTTGAAGGCTAGAAACATGAAATTATGCGAGATAATGAATTGGGGTATGGAGTCACGACAATATTATCAATTTTATACCAGCTCAACATTGGATGTTATAACTTGTGACCACAGAAATATCGAAACATTTAAATATATGAAAAAAATATATATTATTATAAGCAAAGTTTTTAAAATAAATCAAATTGAAAATGCTTCAAGAGTATTCAAAACCGTTAATATGCTTCAAGTAAAATCTATTTAAATCTAACTAACACTTAAAACACTATCAGTTTCCAACACATTAATTTCGAACATTCGGTAAGATTTTGTTTCCAATACAATTGCAAAGAAATTTATATACATATGTAAACAAAAAATGAGTTGTCTCTTGTGTGTTTTTAAAATCAATAAAAATTTAAATATTATCCAATTCTGAACTAACAAACATTAAACGTAACAGCAAATGCCTACCATTGTTTAAGCTTTTTCTGCAAATGATTTTTTCGTGACCACCAACATAAATATAAATTACGTGTTATCTTCTTAGAATTTCTGAATACTTCGTGTTGCTGTTCGTTCTACTCCATTTGTGAAACTATCACTGAGAATATCATTCATCGCAATGCAATTTCAAAGAAGTATTTTTCTATGCAGTTTTCCACACTAAATTAGCTTTGCTTGCATTCTACCATCTACAATCAACTTATCAAAAACTTAAGTAGCCATATGTGTTTGAGCATGTGGTTGTAATTAGAAAAAATGACAGTCCAGTCATTCAATGTGATTGGTCTATTCACAAATACTGTGATATAGGTTAGTTAGATCTTTCAGGTCACGTCACCGAAAGCAACGAAGAGCATGCATGCCAAAAACAATTAAATTCTAACAGAGGACTGTGAAGTAAACTATTAACTAAATAAATTTGAAATAAATTTTTGAATAAAATTGTTATTGTTATATTGGAAGAGCTGAGTTCTTTTAATTATAATTAAGCAGAGTTTTATTTCTACGTTGGAAAAATACATTAAATTAATATAACCTAACCAAAACTATGATATAGGTTGAGCGAAATTTATGAGTTTTGCATGTGGCCCTTCATTATATGGAGGGGAAAAAAGTGTTCGAATTTAAATCTTATCCCCCTGAAATACGCGAATAGCAAAACAACTGAGAAATACAAAGTATTTTGTCAATAAAAAAAAATTAGAGGTGCCTCAACGCGACTGAAATTTTCATGATTTTTTTAAAATTTTTCGAAAATTTCGTTTAATAGTTTAATTTTTTCGACAATTTGATATATAAATTGATTTCAGTACTTAATCTATACTAATATTATAAAGAGGTAATGTGTGTTTGTTTGTTTGTTTGTTTGTTTGTTTGTAGGAGGTAATCTCCGTAACTACCCATCTGATATTCCTGAAATTTTCACAGAGTCTTACTGCGGATATGCGAAGTGCTATAGGCTATATTTTTTTTAAATATTTTTAGTGGGCGTGGCACCTCCCACACAAAGTAAATTTTCAATATCATATACATATATTGAGTATTATGATAGGGAGAGCTTTGCAAATTTGTGTGAGGTCACCTATTGTTAATATTAGTAGCTACGCCGAAAATGGGCGGGATCGGACAAGTGGGCGTGGTACCTCCCATACAAGTAATAATTCAATATTATATATATCGAGTACTGTGATAGAGAGAGCTTTTCAAGTTTGTCTGATGTCACCTATAATTAATGTGAGTAGTCGGACAAAAAATGGGCAGTATCGGACCAATAGGCGTGGCACCTGCCATACAAATTAAATATAAAATGTCATATATCTGGAGTACTGTTATAGTGATAGTCTTGGGACTTTGTATGAGCCCATAAGTTATTCATGTGATTAGTTAGACAAAAAAATGGGCGCGATCGGAGCAGTGGGCGTGGCACCTCCCGTACGAAGTAAATATATAATATCATATAACTGGTGTACAACGAAAGGGAAGCTTTGACATTTTGCACGACACCATCAGATCTTAGTATGAGTAGTCGGACAAAAAATTGGCGTGGCACTCCCCATGCAAAATATCTATTTAATGTCATATATCTGGAGTACTGTAAAAGAGAGGGCTTTGTGGCTTTGCATGAGCCCATAGGTTCGTAATATGATTAGTGAACAAAAAAATAGGCGTGATCGTAGCATAGCACCGCCCATGCCAGATCTAATTTTGATAATCCATCTTCTTCTCATGGGCAGCTACATGAAAAAACAAAAAACATTGTATATCAGCAAGTATTCAAATAAAAAAATCTATGCTAATAATCTGTACTAACATAATAAAGAGGTAATATGCATGTGTTTGTTTGTTTGTTTGTAGGAGGTAATCTCCGTAATTACTTATCTGATCTTCCTGAAATTTTCACAGAGTCACTGCGGATATGGGAGTGCTACAGGCTTTAATTTTTTTAAATATTTTTAGCGGGCGTGGCACCTCCCATACAAAGTAAATTTTAAATATCATATACATATATTAATATGATAGAGAAAGCTTTGCAGATTTGGCTCAGGTCATCCATCTATTATTAACGTGAGTAGTCAGACAAAAAAAATGGGCGGGATTGGACAAATGCACGTGGCACCCCTACACAAACTTCATTTTAAATGTGTTATATCTGAATTACTGTATTAGTGAGAGCCTTGGTACTTTGCGTGAGCCCTTTCATAACAATTCGGAAGGGGGGGAGGGGGAGGGTGTAGCGAAGCACACCGGGTTACATCTAGTTATCTATATTAAGAGCTCTATATATTATTTCAAAATCGAATAAAAACTCGCCAAGAAATAGCAAATGCCCCAGACCATGAAATTTGACGGAAATTTTTTCAAATTTAAGAAATTGAATAAAGCCATCATTTCTTTTAGTTGCAATATCTCCACGTTTTTAACCTATTTCGAAATGAGACCAAAAATGTTTTTGATAAAATTTTGAAAACTCCTTTTTTAAGTTTTAAAAAAATTTCTTAAACAAAATTTCTAAAAATAGATCTGGCACTTTAAAGTTTTATTAAATATATCGCACCTGTACCTCTAAAGAGAGTCAACTCAAAATTTACAATTTTCCAGTAGAAGCACAAAACGGGTTTTTTTTAATAGTTACTATAAAATTTAAAAACAGTTGTTTCATTGTAAAGAATTGCGAATAGTAAGTATACAACAGTAGTTGTTTTTGCGATTTTTTCAGTGATCATCAAAAATAGCAAGTTTTATGGGTACAACTCAAAATATGTCTTTTTAGTGGATTCTAAAGAAGCTACTCTTATAACACAAAGAGGGTTACAACTGTATTTTTTTTTTACGAAAGACTAGAAAAACCGATGTAAGATTTTTACAGTCGATAGATATGACCACTGTGTATCGTTTTCTTGCAAAAAGTGAAAATTGAAAAATTTTTAGTTGACTCACTTTAATTAATTAAATTCATCTTCCAGAATTTTTTTTTACAAAGATTTTTTTTTAATTTGAAAAAATTTCCGTCAAATTTCACGACCTTGTTTTTTTTTGGTACAAAAGTGGTCTGGGGCATTTGCTATTACTTGGCGAGTTTTTATTCGATTTTTAAGCTGTGTAACCTTTTAAAGAGATAATTTAGTACTGAAATCAATTTATATAACAACTTGTCGAAAAAATTAAACTATAGTACGAAATTTTCGTAAAATTTGAAAAAAGTCATATTTTCACTATACAAACACACTTGAAATTTTCAGTCGAGTTGAGGCACCTCTAAATTTTTTTTGATGACCCAAAACTTTGTATTTCTCAGTTTTTCTTTATTATTCGCATATTTCTAGGGGGTGAGACTTTAAATTCGAACACTTTTTTCACCTCCATATAATGAAGGGCCACCCTAATGTACATACAAAATATCGGATATATACTATTTGCAACTGTATCATCTTTATATCAACAAAATTCTTGATCTACATGATACTCTCACACCTCCAGTTTCCAAAAATCTTACCCGTATTTCAAGACTCTTCTCCTTTTTAACTTTGATGAAATATAAAAAAAACACAAACTCTAGAAAATCTGTCTCATGAAAGTACTTCTTACGAAAAGGTTTATGACTCAAAATGAAACCACTTCGTGCTCAAATTCAAATTAAGTTTTGTTACAATAGGTCCATATCTATATTTTAATATCCCTTTCATAGAAATTCTCGAAAAATTCGTCTCAGTTGGCCAAATTAAAAAATATCATCGCACTCTGATTGTACTGTTATCTGAAAATGGCAAAAAAAGTGTTAGAATATCTTAAAATACTATCGTGATAAATTTTTAGCATGGAAGTCTTGCACATTTGGTTATTATATTTTAAGCGTCACATTCATTAGTTTGGGGTCATATGGGATACCAAGTCAAAAAGGGTTAATGGGGTCATATAATTTTTTTTCAGAAACCCTAGGCTATAAAGATAAAATATAACATTTAAGAATAGAAAACTGTTAAATTTTTGATACAATATATTTAGATAGAGTTTTCTCGAAATCCGAAAAAAAATCTTTGTAAAATAAATTTTGGTAGAGGAATCTACTTCACACAGATAATCTCTAACACGCATATATTTAACAAAACTTTAAAGTGCCAGATCCATTTTTTGAAATTTTGTTTAAGAAACTTTTTTAAAACTTTAAAAAGGAGTTTTCAAAATTTTATCAAAAAAATATTCGATTTTTGGTCTCATTTCGCAATATGTTAACAACGTGGTAATAAAACAATACTTCATATCTGAGAACTTATAGATATAGAGACCAAAAAAAATTATGGCTAGTCAATATGTTAAAGATGAAAAAATGTTCATCACATTTCATGATCTATATTTTTTTTGGCACAAAAGTGGCCTGGGCTATTTGTTATTTTTGGCGAGTTTTTATTCGAATTTGAAGCTATAGCTTTTCGAAATGTAGATAATTCAGTAGTAATAACGATTCATATAACAATTTGTCGAAAAAAATAAGTTATAGGAAGGAGTTTTCGTACAATCTGATAAAAAGGCATATTTTCCCCACATAAACACAGTGGAAATTTTCAGTCGCATTGAGGCACCTCTAAATTTTTTTCGATTGACCCAAAACTTTGTATTTCTCAGTTTTTTTTTTACTTGCATATTTCTAGGCGGTGGGATAGAGAGTTTGAACACTTTTTTTTTATTAAGGGCCACCCTACTGTACATGCACCGATTTTCACCACTTTCAATGGTGTTCGTCGTATGGCTCATAGAAGCTTACATACAAAATATCTGTAAAATATACTGATATTTGCGACTTGTAGTTTGATTACAAGGTTTTCATGGACACACAGATGGACAAACAGATGGACAGACGGACGAACGGACGGATGGACTTACGGACATAGCTAAAGCGAGTCAGAAAGTGATTCTGAGTCGACCGGTATAATTAAAGATGGGTATAGGTCAAATATTTTTGGTAGTTACAAACATCAGCTCAAATTCATTATGCCCTAATTACATAGTATATGCTGTGACAAACTGGCCAATTTCAAAACAAAATTACACAAAACTTAGAAACCTATATACAGATCCAAAAAAATCGGAATCTTTGAAATGCTAAAATAGACTTTGTTATTTCCAAAATATAGATGAAATGCCGATTTTCACAAGATAACAAAGACTGTTTGTTGCATTATGGCATTGTAGATTTATCTTCCCCTAGGGCTTATGAGACTCCAACCCCAGTATAGATGTTTAGCATGGTAATGTTATGAATATTTTTATACCCTATACCACTATGTGCCATAGGATGAACGCTATTAAAATTGGTGCAATTCGGTCCATGTTCAGACCTAGTCCCCATACAAATGACCCCTATGAAATCGACATAAATTGCTATAAGATCCAAATTATCATATATATCTCAGTCAACTTGGGTTTGTATGTCTTTATTATATCCATTAATCAGTAGTCCAAAAATAATCCGTATACGACAATTCTTAGTCATAGGCCCCATATAGAACTGCTTCCCGATCTTCACTTAAATCTATCATAAAACAAAAATGTTGCACAGATTTTTTCCAAATTTTGTTTATATATATTTTTCCAAAATATAAGTGACTTTACCAAATATGGTATAGTCCCCATATAAATATAGCACCCGATATGAACTTTTTCATATCTGCAGCCGAAAAAATTAATAACAATGCCACTCAAATTTGGCTTATGCTTATTTTCTATATCGAATTAGTTGGGCCGAAGCGATAGGGTCTCTAAACCATGGTATAGGGTATCGTATAGTCGGTCTAGACCGACTATAATTATCTTACTTATTATTTGAATTTGATATATGAATATTTTTTTTTTAAATTTGGTCTGTAAGATTCTATAGGCCATATTAAGTAAAACCGATTTCCAAACTTCACCTAAATCTATCAAAAAATAAAAGTGCTGCTGTGGTCAACATTATGATCCTCCAAATTCCAAGAGGTATCCCCTCCACAATATAACATACATTTTTTTATGACTCCGCAACTCCTCTTAAAGAAATACTTGATGGAATAAAACAATCAAAAAAAATATATATTCTGAGAACACCGTCTTGCCCCTTCGTGGCTCGAATAAAAGAGTTTCGATGTATCACTACACCAACTTACAAAAAACAACCATAATCCTCAGCAATTTATTTTTGATTGCATTGAGCAACAATGACGAAAACTTCCACTATATTTACTTAGATGTATTGCTCAAAGAATGGGAGCAACATTGGACTTAGTATTATAACAGAAAATAAAGTCATCTATGCAGTCATCTATGACTGCAGAATTAATAGCTATAACCAAAGAAATGGAATATGTTGGAAATAAGAACAACAAATACGCTATTTGCAGTGATTCATTTCTGTTGTCCATTTTAAACATCTCCAACAACAGCAGATACACCTCAAAAATCCATGACACCACAATTTGAAAATATTCCAATATTGAATAAATATGGATTCCCAGTCACTGCAATATAACTGGCAACGAGTATGCAGACACTGCAGCTAAAGTCACCTTAAGGGGGCCCCTAATTTCAAGTGAAAACCTCAACCCTCACGATTTATTCAGATACATAGGGCCACAAACTATAAACGAACATATCTCTAGTAAAAACAAGTAAGAAAATTATAGTCGGTCTAGACCGACTATACGATACCCTATACCATGCGTTTAGAGACCCTATCTCCTAAGCCCAACTAATTGTATATAGAAAATAAGCATAAACCAAATTTGTGTGGCATTTTTATTAATTATACCCTATACCACTATGTGGTTTTGGTATAATGACTTTGTGCTGCTGTTTGTAACAACCAAAAATATTTGACCTAGACCCATCTATAATTATACCGATCGAATCAGAATCACTTTTTGAGTTGATTTAACAATGTCCGTCCATCCGTACGTCTGTGTGTCCATGTAAACCTTGTAATCAAACTGCATGGGATGAACGCTATTGAAATTGGTGAGAATCGGTCCATGTTCAGACCTAGTCCCCATACAAATGACCCCTATAAAATCGACATAAATTGCCATAAGATCCAAATTGTCCTAATAAATCTTACTCAAATTGGGTTTGTATGCATTTATTACATCCATTAATGAGTAGTCCAAAAATGATCCCTATGGGACAACTCTTAGTCATAGGCTCCATATAGAACTGCTTCCCGATCTTCACTTAAATCTATTAAAAAACAAAAATATTGCACTGATTCATCTGAAATTTTTTTTGTATGTATTTTCGCAAAATACAAGAGACTTTACCAACCATGGTCAGGATCGGTCCATTTTTGAACCTAGTCCCCATATAGACATGACATGATATGAACTTTTTCATATCTGCAGCCAAAAAATTTATGAAAATCCCACTCAAAATTGGTTTATGCTTATTTTCTATATCCAATTAGTTGGGCCTAAGAGATAGGATCACTAAACGCATGGTATAGACCGACTATAATTTTATTACTTGTTTATTTTGGCTGCAGATATGAAAAAGTTCATATCGGATGCTATGTCTATATGGGGGTCCCAAAATGGACCGATCCTGACCATGGTTGTTAAAGTCTCTTGTATTTTGCGAAAATATAAACAAACAAAATTTGACATGAATCAGTGCAATATTTTTGTTTGTTTGATAGATTTAAGCGAAGATCGTGAAGCAGCTCTATATGGGGCCTATGACTAAGAGTTGTCGCATAGGTATCGTTATTGGACTACTCATTAATGGATGTAATAAACACATACAAACCCAATTTGAATAAGTTCTATACTGCAATTTGGATCTTATGGCAATTTATGTCGATTTCATAGGGGTCATTTGTATGGGGGCTAGGTCTGCACATGGATCGATTCTCACCAATTTGAATAGCTTTCATTCCATGGTCGATAAAAGCTTATATTCCAAATTTCATCAAAATATATTCATATTTGCGACCTGCAGTTTGATTACAAGCGGACGGACGGACGGACATCGTTAAGTCGAATCAGATAGTGATTCTGATTCGATCGGTATAATAAAAGATGGGTCTAGGTCAAATATTTTTATTAGTTACAAACAGCAGCACAAAGTCATTATACCCAAACCACATAGTGGTATAGGGTATAAAAAGTAAACACTAATAACCTCGGAATTTTAAAAAACATAAACTCTAACATTAATAACCTAAAGTCAACAAACTTTTTAACTGTATTTAGTTAGACATATAATTTAACAATAGTCAATATTTTGTTATAAATCTTTGAGCTGAAGGCCACAGTTGTTATTGCTCCCATACGCAATTAGGTTATAATTCTAATTGTTAGTTAATTTCTAATAAATAAATAACTAGTTTTATTCTTCTTTTCTATATCCAGTTAGATACAAGACCCTCTATCGAAATACATGTTGTATGGTATCGCATAGACCGACTATAAGTTTCTTACTTGTTCTCTTACATTATCTTCAAGAATACCATTTAAAGAAACCTCATTAAAATACAATTTAACTTCATTTTTTTTCTTGGTATATTGTAAAGTAATGTAGTATGACAACATCATGTAATCAGAAAATCTGTTAAAACAAAGACACCAACAAATATAGCTTAATTTTTATCCAAGGACTATAACTATATCCTTATATACATTTCCACAAACACGTTTTTGAAAGTTCGTAAAAATTCTGTCAAGGTATTCAAAGACAGACAGCGACGAAAATGAATGAAATGTACAAATGAAGAGAGGGAAAGAAAAAAAGCGTGACTCAAGTGCAAAAATAATGTGTAACCATAAAAACTCGCAATGTTTTTATTCAAATGATGATTGCGTAAAGTGCCCAGGCTAAATTGAATAACTGCGAATAATCTATTGGAACGTCTTTACTTTAGTGTCAACCTTTTTCTGAATTTACCAATTACTTAGGGATATTATATATATTTTTAAAAGTCTTTTTAATTAGCATCTGGTATTGAGGAATATAAATTCATATCACGGATTTGTTATACTTTTTCAGTATGACATTTTTAAAAGTGGCAAATACCAACTTCTTTGGAATTTTTATAAATCGCATTTTGCAAGTAAATTTTCTTTAGATACATTTAAGTGTATGTCGATTGATTTATGTGAAGAAAAATGGTCCTACAGCATTTTATTTTTGGACTTATGATTATGTTTATTACACTGTGTGTAATTTTTTAAGTCATGGAAATATAACCATATGCGGACACCACTACATGATAAAATATAAAAAAAAAGACCCGTATCTCCCAGTTTTGCCCCAAGTCATGCAATTTTTTTATGGGCCCCCACAGATTTGGGGCCTCGGTGTCATTTTTGCAAAAAAGGGTTAATTTTCTCAGGCATTTTGATTTACTCTCTGAGGCAAAGTTGTAGCTCTTATCATAAAGAACAACAAAATTGTGAACATGTAAAATTAAAGAACTTCATCAAAAATTCGATTTTTTTTAAATTTTTTCTCCTGGTCAGGTCCAGAGGTATCAAACCGTTCAAAATTCAAGGAAACAATCAACTGCAAAAATGTACCTAAGTTCTCAATACACAACTCACGCGATCACGCATCGACCGCAGCAGCACAGGCAAAGCAGTAACCTCAGTACACGCATCAAGGGACGCAGCACACAATATAAAAGCGACACGACGCACAGTGGCGCCATTTGAGTTTTTTCGTTGCAAAAACCGAATAACATAATTGAACAGTTTAAACAGCATATGATAGATAACTGTTCAGCCTATGAAATGAGCGTTTGGAAAGGGTGCTACGCTTTGTAGGGGCCTACTTATGGGTTATCAAAGTTAAAATTTGTAGAAAAATCAATTTTATGGTAACTAAAAAAAATTATTTTTACATTTTTAGATTGTTTTTATCATTTTTCTTTAGGGTTTTATGTTTTAAATTATTACCCAACAAATTAAAAAAAAATTATTTCTTTTTTAAATTTATTTTTTCAATTTTCTGTAAAATATTCATCACAATTCGTAAGAGAAGGTATATCTAAAAGACTAATCATTTCTAAACTATAATTATTTTCTATCTCTATTCGTGACTTCACATGCCGCAGGGAAGAAATAAGTGGATCGGAAGATGCTGCCAACATGTTGAAGAGGTCCTCATTTTGCCTTACCCTCGATGCTTTGAATGTGTTCTGCAATCTATATTTTTTATAAAATTTGTTAAGAGACTCCTGTGTTTCTTCTGAAAGCTCTCCAATTGGCAAAGACTGGTACTCAATTATATCTTTGCCATGCGCCAATATTTTATGGACGGTCGGGGTCAACTTCTTCTGTGGATACATTTCTGCTAAAAGAGATGCAGTTTTCGATGCATATTCTCCATATTTTGTAGAATTGAAATTTTCTTTGCAGTTTAAAACATTCAAGATCGTTCCCAATCTTTTCACGATTTGATTGTCAATTCCAGTGATTCTAGTTACTGCCTCATCATTTTCAAAAAATCTCCTAGAAGTGTTTCCATCGTTTGAGTTACCGTATCCGTGCTTGGGACAGTCTACTTTTAGTCCAACTTGTTTAAAAAAGCATCCTGTATTTGCTTCTTTCTGATCTTTTCGTTATCCTTTGTTGATGTATTTTCATCGAAGTTTTCCTCCTCTTGTGGTAGGGTATACGCCAGTTTTAGCAAGAACTCCATACACCTTAGCCTTGCGTGCAATGGTGACATTCCATATTCATAATTCTCCTCTTTTGTAGAATCGGTTTAAATTACCAAAGTTCTTCTGACTCTTTTTGCAAATCGGGCATGACAATGTTGAGGTTGTTCCTGTCAGTCCGTTTATGACTTTTCCGTCAACCATGGTCAGGTGGAACTCGTAATCACATTCAATATATTTTCCTTCTCCAATTTGCAGCTTTGTAGGCTTAATCTTGCTTATTTGTTCTTCAATGTCCTTCACCGTGGTCCTTATGAGTTCTGCCGATTCCCTTGCAAACTGAAACATTATTGGTCAGCAATAATGCACTGATGACGGACGTGGATTTTTCCAGTGTAGGGAAACATCAGATTTTAGCCGCAAAGGAACAACAGATGCCATAAACATATTTCCGTCCGATATTGTAGCGTCATCGGAAGATATCCTTTGCTTATAAATGCTTTGTCCGGATGATCCATCGCAGCCCCATTTGCTGATCAATGTCAGTTTCTCAGGAAGAATTTTCACCTCATTTTCAGGAAGACTCTCCAACAACCGTTTTGCTGTATGGCCCATGAGATCCTGCAGATTGGCTTTCACAGAGACTTCCGTAAACTCCGTATGCAGTGGTTGTGAATTTATTTTGGCTTGCGTAATATGCTTGTATCCTGGTAAAACGTCAGCCCCATGTCACATCAAGGATGCCCCTAGTATCTCATATTTTTCTTTGGAAAGTTGTAAGTCCATAAACAAGGCCAAGGCTTCTTCGGAACCATACTTTTTAATGTGTGCGTTTGTGGGCGTGGGAATGCTTTCCTTAATCCTTTTTAGTCGCAGTGGGCTTGCATCAGCAACAGATTTTGTAATCTGCGACCTAACTCTTTCACTGTCTTTTGTATATTTAATAGACAGCGCGTCCGATAAATGCTTCATGGTCAAGTCATTGGTGGCATCGGCAAGTTTCCTCTTTCTTGTGAAAATTGAACACTCCTCAATACTTTATTTTGGCCTTCCTTTTGCTTCTCTGGTTGATGTGGTGGGTTTATCTACTGCCAATATATCCAGGGTGGTGTCTTCATTAAGCCAGTCCTCGTATTTCGAATTGAAGTTCTGAATGGTTCGATTAGATTTCACCCATTTTGCCTTAATACTTGCATATATCAGATAAAAATTATTTTTTATAATTTCGCTTCCCTCAATATTTCCGTATAAGCTATCAAGTTCTTCTAAAGCAGCTTCCGTGAAAAGCTTTGGTGTGGTTGACCTTCTAAACAGTTCAAATTATTTTAAATTGTTCAACGCCATGTTTTCAGTACTTAAATTGTTTAACGCCATGGTTTCAGTACTTGTTGCGCCAACTTTCAGTCGTAGACTAATCCAGTCATTATGCTTATTTTGCAATATATATGCATATGCTACAATGCCTAAAAATTTATCTGTTCCCTGCATACATATCGATTTAGGCTGAATTATGCAATTTTGATATTATGCTCGTGTCCAAATAAGATTTGTGCCTACCTGGAGGGACCATAAGTCAATATTGTTCTTGACCATTTGTACTCCAAAGTAATTTTTAAGTGAGGTGCGTACCTGCGAATTTCAATGAGTAGTTTTTTGTGCATCCTGTGTCTGTAACAGAATATTGGGAGTAGACATTGGCAGAGGCTCACAGGTAGACAACCGACTTAAAATGCAATTTTCAAACTATTAGATTAAACTACTGTCAGTCAAAACATGTAAGGGTTGCACGCCATACAATTTCTGCAACCATGCCTTTTTAAACTTTTTTACCTCTAGAAGCCAAACGGGCACGTACGGGCAGATAAAACCTTTTGAATTATGTAAAGAAATAATCAAAGAACATGTTTTGCAAATATGGCAAATATAGAAAAATATAGATTCTTTATTTTCCGTCAAAGTTGAAAAATAGTGAAAAACGGATAGTTTTTAAATAGTGATTTACCAGGAGAAACACAAAGCAAACAGTTAATTTTTTTTTATCATTATACATTTAGTAAATACATCAATCAATACAAACAAAAAATAAGGCGATTCGTTACCAATTTTTCGTGATATTACATCGCAACTAATTGACTAAAAATTGTGTGTTTTTTTGAAAACCGAAAGTCGGTCAACTTTGAACGGTTATATCTTCTAAACTAAAAATGTGATATTATTAAGAGTAGCATACTTAAAATCGTTGAAAAGTTTCCTATAACATTGGTTTATTCAAAACTTCGTCGGCGCACATGAAAATTTAATTTTTGCAACCTCGTTTGCTCTACGGGCGCCACTGTGCGACGCTCACATCGAGACATTACACAGCGCGACGCCAACGAGAGCTCAGCGGTGAAATTTATAGAGAAAGTGCTACAGCATAATTCGCACACAACATTGGCAACTGACAATTTCAATATGCAATGTGAAAAAATTGATTTATTTTGCTTCGTTTGCGATCATCAAATCAGAAAAAAATTTCTACAAGATTTCAAAAGGAAAAGAATCTTTTAACTAGTGAAGTCAAGTAGACTTGACCGGTGAAAATTACACACCTGATACAGTGTGCGGCCAATGTTATAACAATATCATAGGATGGTTGAGTGGAGGCAAAGACAGTATGAAGTATTGTAAGCCGGTAAACTGGATTAATCGCCCAGGTGAGCATGATGCAACCAGTTGCTATGCATGCGTAAATTACACATGTCGTCTAAATCGACATGCTGAGAAGAACAAAATTTATATATGTATATGTATTATATGCAACAGCCACATTACCAGTGCTTGCACCTGAAAATTTTGTATCACCAAGGCCGCCAACTCCAGATCGTAGCACATCATTTACTGGAATGAGTAGAGCAAGTGGTGTTACTTATGAAGATCCATTTGATACCGATTATGAGCCCCAACAGGGAAGAGATGGACCACAACTTATAACGAAAATGAAAATAGATTTCATTGCGGCCATATTGGGACTATCGCAGCGACTTGCCATATTTTTGACAGCGTTTTTGAAGCAAAGAAAACTCACACATGCTAATGTTAACTCTACGGCGCACAGTGGCTGAAAATCATTTTTCATTGGCCAAAATTCTGTAACTTTTGAACCGATCAAAATATTTTAGTACTGTTTTTTTTAATAGATAGATAGATAGTTGATCTTGACTCAGTGTGAATTTCATTTAAATTGATTGAGTACTTTTTAAGGAATTCTAGGTCAAAGTTTAACTTTTGATTTTTTTTAACTTTTAGCGTGATATATGTTTTTTTTTATTTATTTTTATTTATTAGAAAGTGTCATATTTGGAGTTAAATAATTATTATAAACATTTTTTGTAATAATGAAATTTTTTTAATGCTTACACTCAAAAAAATTTTTACACTCAAAAAAATTTTTACACGCAACAAAATAGTAAAATTCACTAGAAATTTAACTAGTATTACTAAAAAATTAAAAATGTTTGCTATCAAATTTGCAATTTGCTTACACTCAAGGAATATTATTATTACTACAGAAAAATTTATTAGTGTTTGCTGCCTAATTTGTTACACTAGCTAAATAAATCTGCTAAACATTAGCGCAATGATTCTAATTTTTTTTTTAATTTTGATATGAAAATATGGGTTCTTATTTTTTGAATCTTTCTTATCTATTAAAACATTGCATTCATATGTGGGAAACCTTTTAAGAATAAAAACTGCAATAGATTTAAATAGCATTTGTAACAATGGTAGGTTCTGTTTATTATTATTTTTTACTAATACTATGTTTTTCGTACTTAAATAACAATGAAAGGCAATTATAATTATTATTCATTAGACTCAAATATTGATTGCAAATATTCCATATTTTGTTCTGTGCTATTTCTGTTCTTTAGTAGTTTTTTGGCTTCTTCATCTAAATCCCGATGTTCCACTTTCCATTGATTTCGAATACTGGAGATGAACGGATCTGACGTTGCCAATAATATATTAAATAGATCTTCATTTGTGGAATTTCGTGACATTTTTCTAGTATTGTGCTGTCTATAAAATCTGTAATCCTTGTTCCTTTTTTCCTGAGCCTCCTCTGATAGATCTCCAAGTGGCACCAAATGATATTTAATGACATCTTCTCCATGATAAAGGATTTTGTGGACTGTTGCAGACATATTTCTCCATGGGTAGTTGGTTGTATATATTTTTGCAGTTTCCTTAGCATAATCTCCAAATTTTCTAGAGTCAATTTCTTCATTGCACGCAAGTACTTCTAGGATTATTTTAAATCTGAAAATAAGGTTTAAATCCACTCCTGTTATTTCAGATGCTGTTTCTGGATCTGAAAAGAATCTTCTTGCGGTATTGCCATCATTTGTATTGCCTGACCCTTGTTTTGGCTGATCTATAATCAATCCAAATTTGCGATATTCATCTTGAACATGTTTCTTTTTTGAACTTCTTAACTCTTTGTTGGTTTCGTTGTTTCTTATTGATCCTGAAGGCCCGAAATCCAAATCATAACTGATTTTTAGTATGTGTTCCATAAGTCGTATTCTTGCATGTAGTGGTGATAATCCAAATTCGAAGGCATCGGTATTATCGAATGATTTTGTCGGGACTTGGTTTAATTGGCTTGATGTTGCTTGGCATATAATGCAGCTGGATGCAGCCTTCGTGTTAGTCAAAGCCTGACCTACTTTTCCATCTATCATTGTCAGCACTAATTGGTAGCTTACTTCAATTTGCTGCCCATCTAACTGTAATTGTAATGGCTGTAGTGTTGCTATTTGGGCCTTGATATCACTAACTTCTTTGTTAATGGCATCATGACTTTCTTTTTTGAATTCAAATTTGATTGGCCTGCAGTATTTCGTAGAAGATGGTGTCTCATTTTTCCAAATATCCATTGTTTGCGTTGTACTACTCGAAGGCTCCGAATCTTCCAAAATCTTTTTCAATCGCAATGGTACAAATGATACCATGAACATATCTGAGTCCGAAATATTTTCACATACAACTTGTTTGTATTGTTTTTGTCCCGAAGAACCATCACATCCCCATTTACAAAATAGAATTAACTTTGTGTTTCCATATTTCTTTAACTCAGTTCCTGTTATTGATTGTAGCAAGCGTTTGGCTGTGTGATCAAGTAAAGATTGTAGTTGTACTTCTGCCGAAATTGGTGTGATTGTAATAGTGTCCTTTGATGGCAAACAGTCTATTTTAGCAGCTGTTATGTGATGATATGCTGGATACATATTTGAGCCTTTTTCAATCGCACGCAATCTGAGCTGAATATATTGGTGTTTTGTTAATTTCAAATCCAGAAATAATGCTAATGCCTCCTCATTTGTGAACTGTTTTGCATCGCTCGGAGTTGGTATACTTTTAAGAATTCGCTTTGTTCTCACTGGACTAGCATTACAAGTTTTTTCAATGATATCCACTTTTGTTAATTGGTTTTGTGCTCGTAATTGATGTAGAAAAGATTCTTTTATATTTGTAGAACCAATTTCCTCGTTAAAATTTTTAAGTTTCCGCCTCTTAGATCTATCGCTGCAGTTGTCCAATGATTTGCGTGGTCTTCCAGCCTTATCTAGCTTTGCTGTTTCTCCACCAACATTAAGTTGGCCTTCTAACCAGTTTGCACTTTTATTATAAAACTTTTGTTTACAGTAGTTAACTTCTTTCAATCGTTTTTTTAGTACTTTGACGAAATTAGATAATTGCTCTTGTATTTCGGTACTAGACGAATTTAAGTTTAATTTTATTTTAACGTAACTAAGAACATCTTCCTGGTTTTTGTTTCGAAAATACTCTTCGGCCAGTTCTTTATAACTAAAGTTCTCCATATTTTTCTCAATATTTTTATTTGCGTCTGTTATCACTTTTTTATCACTTTTTATCACTTGCGAATATACGTCCGTACACTTGAAGTATTAACTTATTATTGAGTAATCCCTTATAGAATCCGTCATTTTATACATTTTTAGGTACATGTTATTCACACATTGATCTTTAATTTCATAGCAGGTAGTACTTAAATTGAACAAAACTGCACTTGTTATCCAGACTTCAATATCAGGTAAAACTAATTAGTTTCTCGCCAATATGGGGTGGTTTTTTATCTTTAGTGGTTTAGTGCCGCGATTATTGACAAACTTATAAAATTGTTTATGACTTTGGTTGACCCTTAAATTTGACAACAGGTAAATTAAGAAAGAGATCATTTGTTTACTGTAGAACCTATTGTGATCATTTTATGACTTATTTTTTTGCTGATCAAAACAAAGCCAATAAACCCTTTCGCAGGTATTTTATTTAATTATTTTACTTTTACGTAGTCTAAAGTAAAAAAACAAAATTTTTTTTAGAGTAATTTTTTTAGAGTAATTTCATTAAAATGAAAAAAGTGTGATACCGGGGGCTCGTGGGGGGTGCAAAAGTATATATAGGGTTAAACAGGATACATTCGCCTTTCTCCGGGTGGTATACGTTTCTTGTTCCCTTACTTCCTTTAGAAGTTCTATTCCACTAAAGTTTAAATTTGAGAAAAATATAGTGGTTTCATAAATATTTCATAACGCCCCTAATATCAAACGTTAGAACTGTGACTACTTACAAAAACTAAAGACTATAATCCTACTAACATTATAAAAAAGACCGCAGGCCAATATCGATGATAGCTTGCGAGTAGTAACCATTTATTTTTGATAAAAAACAAAAAAAAAACACCTTTTGCTGAATTAAAAAAAACAGTTGAGTTTGACAGCATGCCACGCCCACAATTATCAATAGTTTAACCTAATTTTTTGGCTACCTTAATCTGGATATATAAGCTACAAAAAGGAGTAAAAATTTTAAAAATCGATGACAAAAAAAAATTTGACTTTTGGCCAATGAAATCAAAATTTGAGCCACAGTGCGGCGTACCGCAAACGGCAAGCTGAATTTCAGAGCATCTCTAAATGATGACAATTCGTTCGCTTACTGCAACGATATAAAAGCTTTGATGGTAAAAATGGGAATGAACTACATCGCTAGTGAGTGGAGATTATTTATTGATGGTTCTGTTTCAAGCTTGAAAGCAGTGTTGTGGAATGTGTCGAACCGAAAACCTTCCATTCCATGCCATGGTTATTAACATGAAAAAAAGCTATGAAACATTGAAAGATATAATGAGAAAAATTAAATACTACGAGAATAACTGGAAGATTTGCTGTGATTTGAAGGTTATCAACATTTTGCAAGGGATCATCGATAAGGGCGGCTTCCCAAAATTCTTTTTTTTTTCTTTGTAATTGTGATGCGCGCTCACCTCTTAATCAATTCCAATGTAATTCGTGGAGACCAAAAGGAAGTGTGGAGGAACAAATGAAACAACATAGACTGACGAATGCACCTTTAATTGACAATACTCAAGACATCTTGCTGCCACCGCTCCACATAAAATTGGGAATTGTTAAAAATTCATCGAAGTGGCCGTTGTAAATTATCCAGACGCATTCGACTATTCGAAAAGCGTTTTTCCAAAGCGTAGCGATGACAAAATTAAAAAAGGTATTGTAGTAAATTAAAAACGAATTTTTGTTTACCTCATTGTTCTGTTCACACTATGTTAATGTTTTCTTTGCTGTCTTTATTTTTTGTCTTCATTTAACAGGCGTACTTAATGGCCCTTACATTAGAAACCTATTTAAGAGTAATTTCGGTTCATCGCTTGATGAAAATCATTCAATGGCATGGATTTACTTTCAGCGTGTATGCACCAGAGTCTTGGGAGGGGATCGAAACGCGGAACAGGAAGCAAGAGAATGGGTGAAAGAAATGTTGTATTATTTTGAGAAAATCGGTACATCGATGACATTAAAGCTGCATTTTCTTAATTTTCATTTTGATGATTTTATCAAACAACTCCCTACCAATCCGATGAGCAAGGAGAACTGTTTCACCAAACCACAATGCCCATGGAAAAACGATACAGAGGCAAAAAACTAGACGCATTGCTTGCAGAGGTAATATCAATAATATTGATGCATTGTTTTGCATTCCTTTTTTGATTTCTTTCCTAATTTATTTCAGGTATGTTGGTGGAGTCACAAGATCACCCTGTATGATGTTAATGAAGTATTTGAAGAAGAAAAAGCTGATGATGGAGGGCAGTAAGTTCTGAATCAGAGTCAGATTCGGACGATGATTTGGATCCACAACTTAAGAGAGTGCGATTTGCAAATCCAGGGCCATTAACATTAGAAACATAATACGAATATTTTTTTTTTTTTATTATTTTTGTAATAGATAGCATAGTATCTCAATGTTGAAGTAAAGAAAAAACAAATGAAATTAAAAAATTTTCGGGAAATTTTTCACTTTTGCGGCTACCTAAGCATTACCTAAACGGTATTAAGGAGCATTCACCGGAAGTTTATATGTTCCAGAAATTTGTTTATTGAGATTTTAGGTACATTTTTGTAGTTGATTGTTTCCTTGAATTTTGAACGGTTTGCTACCTATGGACCTGAACAGGGAAAAAAAGTTAAAAAAATCGATTTTTAAAATTTTTTGCGATTTTGACCTTGAAGATGAAGTTTTTTGATTTTATATTTTTGTTCTTTAAGACAAATCAAAATTCCGAACGGTTTGCAAGATATGAGCCTGAGAAAATGATCACTTTTTTTTTTTTTTTTGCAAAAATGACACCGAGGCCCCAAATCTTCGGGGGCCCATAAAAAAAGCGCATGACTTGGGGCACGTAGTGGTGTCCGTATATGGTTATATTTTTTCGAGTTGCAGTGTGTTATTAACAGTTTAAAGTCATTTAAATGGCTTTTTCCTTGATCTTTGAAATCAGACCTTCTTACAGTTAAAAATTGGTATTTCGTGCATCTAAAGTGTTTTATTTGGAGATTATTATTAAATTTTTTTTACTTTAAGATAAACCCAAAAAAAAACCTGCAAAGATATAAATCTATTATAAATCTCTCAAATAAGCTTAAATTTTAATTTTTTTTAATAATGCGATTGAAGTGCAAAGGGCGAAGAAAAAATTTCGCCAAAGTAGTAAAGATCATATTAAAAATCGATTATCGTGATGGTGGTTTACCATGACATCCTTCCGGTGGCCCAAATTGTTAAAAAGGAATATTATTTGAATGCCGTGTGTCGTTTGAATAAAGTTATTCACCTAATCCTGCGCTCTTTGAACACCACTTCGGAACTATTTCGAGAATTACAAATAAAGTTGGCATAAATTTATTGCATCGGACGGCGCACAGTGGACCATATTTTGAGAAGGCGGCCAAAAATCATTTTTTTTTCTTACCGATTTTAAAGTTATGTTATTCATTTGGAGCCAAAAAATTGTGACTCTATCTCAACTATATCACAGCGAACAGGGTCTTCGAAAATGGGCTTTCTCAGTATTTTGCTAAAATTAAAAATTTCTTTGTAAATTTTTATTTTTGAATGACTGTAACTTTTTTGATTTAAAAGATTTTGAAGTGAAATAAATTTTGTATAATTTTGTGGCTTCCTTACTATTAATGTTAAAAATGTAAAACTACTGAGTCATTCCGAAATTTAAAAAAAATTTTTAAAAAAGGTCCAAATTTTCCGAAAATCTCCTACTTAATAGAGCATAACTCCTGCCAGTCAAAAGCAGTCAGAAAAAATCTTGCACTCTTTTATAGTCCGAACCCTCCCCTATACTCTTATACCCCATTATACACCCGCCACTTTCCGCCCGTGTGCACCAGAACAATTTTTCTGACCCAAGGTTAGATATTTTCTGCAAAATTTATGAATACAAAAGTTGTCCACTATGTGGTTAGGATATATTGAGTTTGAGCTGATGTTTGTAACTGCCAAAAATATTGGACCTTATTATACGGATCGACTCAAAAACACTTTCTGAGTCGATTAAACGATGTCCGTCCGTCCGTCTGAGTGTTATGAATACAAAAGTTGGTCGTAACGGTGCACCGCGGTGTATTTTTTTGCGTGTCGGTAGAGTTGTTATATACTTATAAAAAAGGGTTGATATACAATGCGCTTAATTGTTACAGGTACATTTACATAGGTATCTTTCAGAAACATTAATAGTCTAAATTAGAGTTATATAGTTTAAATACCTGACAAAATGGGATACAATTTAAATAACAGGTAAATGGTAAAAAAAACTATTGCGACATAGCCCTTTAAGATATGACAGGTATGCTTCACCCTTTAAAAGGGGTTAGGGTGTGGGTTTTTATGCTTCTAAAAGTGGTAATAAAAGATAAAAATATGTAAATGGTAAAAAAAAACTATTGCGACATAGCCCTTTAAGATATGAGCAGGCATGCTCATGTTGTGGGCTTTTTATGCTTCTAAAAGTGGTAATAAAATATAAAAAAAATTATTTTACATAATTGCAAGAAAGATTATTTATAATAATGTTTCCACAATTATTATTCATTACAATTTGTGTAATGGCTAAGTACTGTTACAGAGATCTGGCAGATATTTATTTTCAGCGAAATGATGTAGACGATGTAATTTTGCACATAGTGAGCAACGACTTCTTTAAGAATTGTAACCTAGAAGACATTGAAATGCACAAAGGAAAAATTACTAATTTTGCATCGAATTTGAAAAGACGGTACATTGAATGCTCTCATAGCAAGGCAAAGATGTACAAACGTTACCAAGACTGGTTAATAAAGGAACTTATTTTTGAGAGTGCATCTACAACTGCCAACGAAAGTGGAAAAAAGGGTCGACCAGCAAAACCAATTGACGGATGTAGTGAAAGATCTCGAAGGTACAAGCTGGAGAATATCAATGAAGAAATTTCTCAAAGAATTATTAAGGATTCACTTTTGCACCAAATTCAACCAACCCAAAATAAAAAAAAAATAAAATTGAAATAATTGAAAAAAATAGTAGAAGCGAGCCCAAGGCGCACAAAGAGGATTTTGAAAAGCATTCCTACACCAATTGAAGATAAGAAATTTACGCCGGAAGAAGCGTTCGCCCTATTGTGGGATTTGAAATTGACCAAAAATCAATATAAGGAATTGCGGAAGCGAACCAATGAAAAGAATTGTGGGATTTTTCCAGAGTATCGATATTTAGTTTCTGCCAAAAAAGAATGCTCACCTTCACAATCTGCTATTAGCGTCACTTCAACATCAGCAGAAATAAAATTGCAAGAGCATTACTTCAATTTCTAAATGGGGATGTGATGGATCCTCTGGTCAGAAACAATACAAGCAATTTAATGCCGAAAATTCATCAGATGCTAATTTATTTATGGTATCTTTCTTTCCATTGCGCTTAACACAAAGGTATAGCGTCTTAGAGCCGTCAACTAGTAGAGCAACAGAAATTGATATATGGAAAAATGAAATCAACAAAGTATTGTAGACCAATAAAATTTGCATTCAAAAAGGAAACCAAAGATGCCATAACTGAAGAAGTTCAAAAAATAAAAGATCAAATTAAGGAACTTCAACCAGTAATATTTAAATTTGATGACCAAGACATTGAAGTACATTTTAAAATGTGTCTCACAATGATTGATGGAAATGTTGCACAAGCTTTAACTGGAACAAAGTCAACGTCAAGCTGCATTATATGCCAAAAGACATCAAGTCAATTAAGACAACCCCCACCAGAAGACGATAGTTTTAAGGAAGCCTACGAATTTGGAATGTCCCCTCTTCATGCTAGAATACGTTTCATGGAGCATATTCTTAAATTGGGCTATGAATTTGAATTTGGTCCGTTAGGGGAAACAGTGAGAAAAAACAAAGAAAATGAAGAAAAAAGAAAGCAAAAAAAAAACAAATTCAACAAAAATATCTACAGCTAGGCCTCGTAATCGACCAAAACAAGGGGAAGGAAACACAAATGATGGAAATACTGCAAGGAGATTTTTTTCCGATCCGGAAACTGCAGCATCTATCACAAAGTAAATTTGTATACTAATTTGGGTCTAGGGATAAGCCGGGTGACAAAGACCATTGGCTGGTTTTTGCAGCGACAGACCAAAGCCTCTGGTGGGAATCGAACCTACGACCCCCGCATGACAGGCGAGCACGCTACCCACTCACCTACCGGGGCGCTTTTCATGAATTAATAAGACGATTCAAAATCATATTACAAGTTCTAGCATGCAGCAGAAAGATAAATGCAAAAAAATTTGGAGAGTACGCCAATAAAACAGCTATACTTTATAATGAAAAATACTCTTGGAGATATATGCCATCCACAGTTCATAAAATTTTGTACAATGGGGAACAAATAATTCAAAACAATATGCTACCAATAGGAGATCTATCTGAAGAAGCGCAAGAAAAAAGGAACAAAGACTACAGATTCTTTCGCGAGCACAACACAAGGAAAATGTCCAGATGTTGTACTAATGAAGATCTTATCACTATTTTGTTGTGCACTTCAGATCCATATATGTCCAACATTCGTCAAAAATGAAAAACTACCTCTATTGAATTAGACGAAGAAGCTAAACAACTTCTAGAAGATGAAAATCAAGGCTATTTAGAAGAAATTTTTACTAAAATTGGTTGATTTAAAGTACTTTTTCACTTTTACACTTTTTTTTATATAGTTAAAAAATTTTCTTGAATTAAAAATTTATATATTTTGTAAATTTACAATAAAAATTGTTATGTTTCATAAATTTACTTTAAAAATTGATATAGAAATATTTAAAAAGACAATAATAAAAAAATTTAACTAAAGCAAAAACATACGAGTTTTTCATTGAAACTTCTCTATCTTGAACCGATATAAGGTAACTTTTACGTTCGCTGCTTAATAAATTATATTTTAACTCGGGATCTTTCAAAAAAAAAAAAAAAAAAAAAACAACCTTTGGCCCTTGTGCACATTAGGACCAAAAAGTTTAAAAGTTTAAAAAATTGTTAAAAAGCATTAGTTGTAAAATTAACTAAAAAAATAAGACATTATATTAAAAAAAAAAAACTTTTTTACCTTTTAACACTTCACTTTTGTACTAAAATTCAACTACAAATGAAAATATATTTTAAACCCTCCGTAACTTTTTTATTTTCGGTCGAGAATTACGTCTTATACGAAAACTTAAAAGCTAAAGTCTCACCTACCAAACAAAAAAAACCGTATATCAAAATTCCAATCCAATCAAAAGTTATAGATTTTTGACCGCCTTCTGGTCAAATGGTCCACTGTGCGGCGTTTACTTTAATGGGGATGCAATTCGTTTCGAAGAATATATTAAGACATCATCAAGTCTAGGTCATATATAGAGCTATACACTGCAACCTATTTGATGTATTGTGAATGTAACCCTTTTTAATTAAAAGCGCAAATTTAACGCACAAATTTAGAAACTCAGGAAATTTGGTTCATAATGCTATCAAGCCATGTTTGAAATTTAATTTGCTTTTTTATTTAACACAATTTGTTGCTTTACGTTTGAGTTATATTTAAGAAAGAGCCACCCCGTAATAGTTGACTCTGATGAACTTAGTTGAAATCGGTCAATCTTTATAAGGGAGCTATGACTGAAAATGGTCCTACAGGGTTAACTTTATATACTGGATCTCATAGGGTCGAAACTTGGATTCAATATCGATTGTACGATGGACGAAAAGCTTATATACCAAACTTCATCAAAATATATTTATATTGGAGAGCTGCTTACGTGGAACCACAGACAGATGGACAGACAGACAGACAGACGGACGGACATTGCTAAATCTACTCAAGAAATGATTCTGAGTCGATCGTCATTATTAATGGTGGCTCTAGGTCAAATATTTTTGGTAGTTACAAACATCAGCACTTACTGATTATAACCCCACCACACAGTGGTAAGAGTTTAGTGATATGAGAAATTGTTTCACAGTTTTTTTGTATCTTCTTTTTCAGTATTATCATTTGCAAAGGACCACAATTGGAAGAAAATAATCTAGTAAGTTCACAGTTCGTGTCAGTTCGCCAAACAAAAAAGAAAAATAAAAAAATACATAGTGCTAATAGTTCAGTGCATTTTATTAAACACTATTTTTGTACTATATTAATTATCGTTAATTTTTAAAATAATTACCTTTAATTTCATCGCTCTTAATAAAGAAGGTCGTTGACAGCACATGTGGAGGAGAAGTAGAAACCTGTAAAAAACTCAGAAATGGTACAATATTGATAAAAACAAAAAATTTCTTTCAGGCGAATAAGCTTATTCAATTATGTTCACTAAGCTAAACGACAACAAATGAAATGTTAGAACATAACTCGCTTAATTTTGTTCGTGGAGTAATATACTCAAATGATCTTCGTGGAATCTCTGAAGAAGAAACACTCGACGAATTAAAAAGTCAAAATGTTCACAAAGTCAACAAAATTATGAGAAAAAACGAAAACGAAATAAAAGAGACCGGTTTAATAATTGTAATAATTTGCTCAGTTAATCTACCATCTGAGTTACTAGTCCACTTCCCTTAATGTAAGTGCTGTTTACATTTCCGTCACCACTTCAACAACTGCAATAACAACAACAAACTATGTATACTCAAATGAATTCCACATCAACTTAGAAACCAATGAAACCAATTCCAACTCATCGTCTTTACGAAGCATTGTAAACTACTCTCAAATAACAAATAACACCGAATTATATGATCAAGACAACGATACTGCCAGCAGCTCTTCACAAACAGAAACGTCTTCACAATTAACCGAAATCAAAGTAAATATTTTGTATGGGGGCTAGGTCTGAACATGGACCGATTCTCACCAATTTCAATAGCGTTCATCCCATGGCCGATTAAAGCTTATATACCAAATTTCATCAAAATATATTCATATTTGCGACCTGCAGTTTGATTACAAGGTTTACATGGACACACAGACGGACGGACGGACGGACGGACGGACATTGTTAAATCAACTCAGAAAGTGATTCTGATTCGATCGGTATAATTAAAGATGGGTCTAGGTCAAATATTTTTGGTTGTTACAAACAGCAGCACATAGGGTATATAGGGTATAATAATTCCATTACAGGAAACTCGCATACACAATAACACAGGCATTCCCATTCCTATAAACTATTCATTATATTCAACGAACACATCCACAACCCGCTATGGGGCGGTCGCACTGTTGGTCCACAAATCTTTACAACAGAAGGCTATTTCTTTACCAAAAGACTTCGATGCGTTATGCTATTATGTACTATTAAATGATAATTCACCTACTCTTTTTAGCACTCGCGCTACATTTACCAACGTCGATTTAACTTTTTGTTCTCCCACGATTGCATCTCAAGCTGAATGGAATGTCGAAAACAATCTATATGGTAGCGACCACTTTTCTATTATATTGTCTCTTTTTTCCTATACGAATATTGATACAGACCAAACTTTTAGACCAAAATTTAAACTGGAAAAAGCAAATTGGGAGACATACAGAGGACATTGTGCTCAAGTCGAATCAAAAAGACAAATTAGTGCAAACATAAATAGGGAAACATCAAACATTTGCAAAATAATTTTAGAATCTGCAAATATTTCGATTCCCCAGACACGTAATAGAATTACTCCAAAAGTCCCGTGGTGGAATTCCGAACTGGAGAATCTTAAACGGATTAAAAATCAACTTTGGAATAATTTTAAGCGTAACATGACATCAATTTTAATAAATGTCAAAAGACCCAACGCTTAACTGAGACGGAATATTAAAATTTCGAAAAAAGAATCAATTTTAAAATTTACATCTACTATAAACACTTCCACTAGTACTGAGAAGTTTGGTCAAATATTAGAACATTTACAGGATACAAAGCTAAGACAGGCATACATTGCATTCATTCTTCAAATAGACCTAACACTTTTCTTACCAAAAAATCCGAAATTGCAAACGAATTTGGAAACTTTTGGTCCAAAAACTCTTTAGACTCAAATTTCCCACCTGATTTTCTGAGGTGTAAAAAATCGTACTAGACAAAATCCCTCCTCCTCGGCAAGCCCAGAAGCCTTACATATTGAAAGCAGTTTTACTCTCGTTGAATTAAATGCAGTATTAAATAAAGTAAAAGGCAAAACACCTGGTAGTATCGAATCTCTTATCCCATGTTAAAACAACTACCGCTCGTGATGAAGTAACGTCTGCTAAAATTGTACAACAATATTTTTGAAAAATTTATGCCTCAACAATTTAAATTAAGCATCGTAGTCTCTATTCACAAAATTGCAAGGACAATAGAATCTTACAGGCCAATCTCGTTAAACTCTTGTTCAGCAAAAACTTTAGATAAGATGATTGCAAATCGTCTATGGTGGTTTGTAACAATCCACAAGCTACTTAATAGCTATCAACTCGGGTTTATACGAGGTAGGTCCACAATAGATAGCCTATTTTATATAGACTATCACATTGCAAATAGTTATCAAAGAGAAAACATACAACAATAGTATCGCTAGACTTTGAAAAAGCTTTTGATAAAATAGGAATACATACAATTGTACACCAATTAGAACAGTAGAAAGTTGGTCCACGTAATGTAGTCAACTTCATGACAAACCGTAAATTATCAGTTAGAGTTTCCAACCATTTATCCCTTTCACACCCATTAGATAATGGTATTCCCCAAGGTTCGCCATTATCAGTCCTTTTATTCTTGATAGCTTATAACAGTCTATGTTCCATTATATAAATTAACAAAGAAATCGAATTTGAAACTTACGCTGACGATTTTAACTTAATGATCAACTCAAATAAGGCAAAAAATCCTATTATCAATTTGGATAATTTATTCGCCAATATAAATGTATGGTGTAACGTCTCGGGTGCATCCCTTTCAACTTCCAAATGTAAGTTTATACACATATGTCGGAAAAAACAATGTAAATGCAATATAACTGCCTCAAACACCCAACTTACAGAAGTTGACAATTTAAGAATACTGGGGTTGCACATAAATAACAGATATACATTTGATACGCATATAAACAATCTAAAAAAATCTTTAAATGGTTCACTATATGTTATTAAATGTCTGTTGAGCAGAATAAAATCGAACTGTGATATGTTACAACTTAACATTAAACCATTTAAATACAATTTACTCTGTTACTTAGCGAACACAGCGTAAATATTTCGCTTCACAAATTTAACAAAAATCAACACAATCCACTTCAATTTAGAGCTTTGTTTGAGGAACTTCGACAAAAATTACCACGCTACAAGTTCATATTCACAGATGGCTCGAAATTTGAAGATTTAGTCAGTTATAGTGTAACTATGGAACGTGGGGTCATCAAGGCCTCAATTTTACCATCCTACGGCTCGATTCTGTCCGCGGAACTGTTTGCAATCTACCAAGCAACTAAGTTTTTAGGCAACAAAAGTGGAAAATATGCAATATGTTCCGACTCTTTATCAGTTTTGAAAATGGTTAGGAATATAAATAACAATACCCTTACGTTTCACACATAAGAATCATCATAATACAGAAACAAGACTGTTTAAGACAAATAAGGACACCAGGATATTGCAATACCTCGGAAACGAATATGCCGATATAACAGCGAAAAATGCTCTTAGAGATTCTCTACACACTACAGAAAACTACAATACAAAAGGCATTGTAAAGTGCATTAAAAAACATATAGAACATAATGTTACTTATATACGGACATCAAATTGGTACAAAACTAAAAACAAGCTAACATATACCAATATGCTAATCCAGAAATTATTAATCTAAATAGAATTGATTTTACAAAATTTCTAAGAATTCGCTTAGGACATACAAAATTTACACATGGTTCACTATTAAATATTCCTAATATCCCTACATGCAATTGTGACATCGCCAGTCCAACTTCCCCAGAACACCTACTAGCACATTGTCCTCAATACCACGACGTTAGACAACAATTTTCTAGCAACAATAATCCTTTAGATTTGATATCGGAACCAATCGTGAATAACATTGACTTTATCATTAAAGTCTTGAAAAAAAACTAATACTTATAAGTACAATTAACAATATTCAAAATCATTTCCTAATTTATGTAGAGCTCAAAGCCTATGAAGCCATTGTCTTTATCTTTTGTAATTAGCTTTTAAGTTTAATAATAAGTTAATTTTATAAATAAATAAATAAAATAAAAATAAATAAAATAAATAATCATTAATTCAACCATAAATGACACAAATCTGGCCTTCCCAATAATATACATATGTATTTATATTCTGATATGAAAAAAGCTATTATATGAGATCTGAATAAAAGTAAAGTGAAAAGTGAACACTGAAAAGAACACAGAAAGCCAATTGCACTATATGTATGAGCATGTACACACGAAACCCAACCTTTAAAACATTATACTGTATATTTGTATATTATTTTTCATCTTTAACAGGAAATTAATATGTAAATGAAGTATGTTTGTTCACGAATATTTTTATATATACCCGCATATATGTGTATGATATTCGCACGTAAAATATACCTACAAGATTGATCGAATCGGTTTTTGTCCTTGTATTTTTACACATTTTACGTTTGTTTGTAAATGATGTTGTACTTTACAAGTAAGAACATAATTTTATTTCAGCTTTTCTTTCATAGTAATTGAGAACGGTTGACTTATTTTCGATTAATAATTATTCGAGCTCTTTGAAACGCAGTTTTTAAAAAGTAACTCGAATAATCGATCACCGTAATCCATACTAATTTTCACTCTGCAAGAAGCAGCAAACTTTATTGGGACAATGTTTCTGTTACGAAAATTCGTGACATTTGTGAAAATGAACTGTGTTGAGAGTTTAATACAAATAGTGAACTTCCATTATATATTAAATATATTCACAGTAACAGCAAATTGTATTCGCGTAGAGCAATTTCCATGTGAATGAAAATTTGTACAACAGAGAAGGTAACAAGCACTGCCAATTAGTTTTTTTTTGTTCGATATTCATTCAGATCTTGAATTACGAGTATTAAAAAATAATTTTTAAATAAAAACTCGTAAGTCATTAAGTGAATATTGCAACTAAGTACATCTATAGATACAATACAATTAAAAATACATTATAGGCCTGGCATAGAACTCAATCATATCCAGAACATAGGAATTGGACATACCAGATACTGATATATATCGTATATATTGACTATGTGGATTACTAAAGTGGAAGTAAGGATTACGCGGAGAAGAGCTGACATTTCAGGTAATCATTTAGAAAATGAGGAGTCCAAAACATCATTCCCTTTTCTTATAGTGTCTGTTTAATTATAATTATATAACTACTAGAAAAACCCTGCCAGCATTGCTGGATAACACAATAATATACATTTACGCCTTTGTATTAAAAATTTCTAGTAATCGTTATTTTATTAATGCCATTTTCACAAAAAATTAATAAGGACGACGGCTTCCCAACACGTGGATATGCAACATACAGTTGACTGTGTGACTGTGTTATTCTGCACACTTGCAAAGACTTTCTTGAGCTTTAGTAATAGTCTTTGCAAAAGCCAACTAACGGGAAACCATAATCACTGGAATTCAAATGACATATCAATGGGAATCATTGGGATGCGTAGTATTGTAACATAATTCATTAATTTTTTGACTGCAAGTATTGTTCCGTTGCATGATTTTGGTGGATTTATATTAAGAAGCATAATGATTGGAGCTCCGATTTCAAATTGTAAATTATTTTTGGCGAATCAAGAGAATTCAAATATTCAGTTGGATAATGTATTACGCTTTCCTAATTCATCATAATATCAACAGATTAATATGTGATAAATTCGCTACGTATTTGAATTTAAATGATGAAATTCAAATCATTGACATCCTTATTTTTTCCTGGTAATATATTCATACGTAGCTCTTTCACTCAACCAAGCATGATCTTTGTAGAATTTTGTGAAGAATTTTTCCATTAGTTCTTCTTTTGTTTGTGTGAATATGCATTATTATCATCATTATCAATTGGCATTTAAACGTCACCCATTAAAAGCAATTGCTTTGAAAATGTTGCAGTTGATGGATCATTTTGCAATCGCACGCATACATTGATGGAGAGTCTTAACATTTTAATGTGTGTCCTTAGATTTGATAGCTTCAAATACGCATTTATTTCATCAGCTGGTATTGATTTTGAGATAACAGGTAGTGTTTGTCTGAAGTCTTCTGCTAACAGTATCAAAGCACCACAAAATACATCTTGATTTCCACGGATATTTTTCATTGTTTGAACTAAATCTTCAATTGATTTCTTGTATTCCATTGTGCATCCTCCCTACAACAAAATATCAATTTGTTTTAAAAATCTAGCAATGCCAGAGGTTTTTGATGAACTGCGTAATGGTGCTTCATTTATCGACATAGTCAAAGGCAATTTTAGCACTTCAAACGCTTTCTTACCACCATCCAAAGAAGATGCAATTATTAAAGTAATTCTACCACGTGCTCGTGCACTTACTAAAATTAAAGTTATCAAACAATTTTTGGCAGTACCACCAGGTGCATATAAAAAGCTGATGCCACCATTACCATTATCAATTTCTAGCATGATTGTTTTATAAGACAATTTTTTCTATTGATTTAATTTAAGAATATCGTCATTCTGTTCTCGAAGAAAATTTTGAACGATCTGGTGATAATATTCCCAATGAAGCTTCATTCGTCGTTCCTAGACACATATCCTCAATTAACATCAATGTTTCATTATACAGTTCCTGTGTATAATTCAATTGAATATTAAAAGTTAAGGTGAGCATTCGAAGTAAAGTATCTTCCGTAATGTAATCACGAATTTCCATCCATGAATCAGATGGATTAGATTGCAAGTTGATATAATGATAGAATATAAAATTCTAATTTGTTTTGGATATGATGATACCGACGCATCAGTTAGTGTACTTTATGTTCAAGCAATCCTAATTTTTGACATGCTTCCCGATCAGTGGCGCATAATTGTCCATCTAGAGTTCTCAACTAATTAAATGATGTTGGACCATGAACATTAATCAAAAGCGAACGCAAATGAAAACACTTAAGTGAAATTCGACCTAAATCATCAGTTTCAAACATATTTGGATGACCTCGAACAAGCTTGCATAAATCACTGTTCTTGCAAATGAATCTTCTTGGCACAATGCGGTCAATGCGCAATTTCTCTTCATGCTGAAGATTGTTCATTAAAGCAAATACGCTGACCATTTTCCAAATGAACAGCTATTCATATATTGCAAAATAAGGCTGATGTATCGACCAGTTCGGTAATGTATTATTTTTTCATTTTCAACAACACTGCCTTTTGTGATATATTTAAAAATATATGTATTAGATCGCTTTAATTGAATTGCAGTATTCAACATTAATGTGAGCCTTAAAAGTTTTTAATAGAATTGGTGAATATGGGCAATCCAGTAATTGTCGATCGTCGACGATATTTCGGATACCCATCATATCCAGTAATAGTTTCAAAAACTAATGCTTGTGGGTAATTTTTTGTACACTATCCATCTTGATAAATACAGAATTAGTGGAAATGTTTCTTCAGAAACACTCTTTAGTGCTTACATCAGTTTATTCTCCAATATATGATGACAAATTTAAAGAAGATTACATTTTCAGATAAAGAATTTGTTGTTTATGGAGATCTGAACGCGAAGCACTCTAGCTGGAACTGTTCAGATTCAAACACAGCTGGCAATGTTCTATTTAATCTACAATTAAAGTCCAATTTTTTCATTTACTACCCATCTGGGCCCACGCGTTATCCACACGGATCTATTGGTCACCCAATCGCCATTGACTTAATGTTAACAAACTCTGATCTATTTATAACACCACTTCTAGCACACAACAGTATTTTACCATCAGACCACTGTCCTGCCACCTTCAAAATAGAAGCTCTCAGGCAATTATAGATGATACTTCAAGACTTGATTTTAAAAGCGCAGATTGGAATCAGTTTAAAGAGAATATTGAGCAATCTTTTTCTCAAGTTAATGTCAATATAAATAATTTTTCATCCATGCAACACATAGAAAATGCACTAAAAACATATAACCATATCATCAACAGAGCAAAGTCAACAGTACCAAGGAAAACTTCGTTCCACCACTTGCTACAGGTATCTGACAGTACTAAACTTTGTATACGCATGAGAAACAATTTAAAATGACAATCACAAAGAACAAATAATAACAACCTTAAAACGTCGCTCAAGTCTGCGGTTAAGCAGTTAAATAAACTCATCGATGAAAATGTTCGTAAAGACAGAAATGAGAACTGGAATAAGTTTCTCTTGAAGCTCCTAATCGGTTCAAAAAAGTTTAGGTGTCTTACTAAGGCATTAAGAGGTAAAAAGTGCAACAATATATCCACCCTTAAATACAATGATCTGAATTTCGACATAGATACTGACAAAGTGCGAATTATCGCTGGCCATTTTGAAAAAGCTCATCAACTAACATCTAATATGAAACACAGCGTGGATAAAACCGTACTCAAAACTGTTGATGAATTAAAAATACAACAAATTACATACATTGATACCGAAAATCTTATCACACTAGAAAAAGTTAGACTACAAGTGAGGCAACTGAAAAAAAAACAAAGCGCCTGGCTTTGATGGAATCTTTAACATATTTCTAAAAAATTACCAGACATTGCATTAGAATTTTTGAAAAACATTCTTAATGCTTGTCTGAAATTTGGTTATTTTCCCTCTACTTTCAAATGTGCTAAGGTTCTAAGGTGGGTCTTTTCCTCGTTTATATAGCAATACATAAACGAGGAAAAGACCCAAGATTACCCAGTAGCTACAGACCAATAAGCCTCTTGAGTTATGTAGACAAAATATTTGAAAAAATAATTCTTTCGAGGATGAATATATACATTGAAAACAATGGCTTAATTATCAAAGATCAATTTGGATTCCGAAGACAACATTCTACAGTGCACCACAAATAAAAAGAATAACAAATATCATAAAAAGAAATAAAAGGAACAGACTGTCAACCGGTGTCGTACTAGTGGATACAGAAAAAGCGTTTGATAGTATTGGGCATGATGGGCTGATTTTTAAACTCAAAAACTATAATTTTCCACTATATATGGTTAAAATAATAAAGCATATCGGTTAAAATAATAAAGCATACGAAATGCGCTAGAGCTTTATATCCATTGCTCAGTAAAAATCTCAACTTAATCCTAAAAACAAAATTATATTATATAAAATTATTACTTTATATTATACTAGATGTCACCCGGTGTGCTTCGCTACACCCTCCCCCTCCCCTCACCATCCGAATCGTTATGAAAGGGCTCACGCATAGTCCCAAGGCCCTCACTAACAAATTAATTCAGATATATCACATTTAATATTAAGTTTGTGTGGGGGTACCACGCGCATTTATCTAATCCCGCCCATTTTTTTGTCTGACTACTCACGTTAATAATAGATGACCTGAGACAAATTTGCAAAGCTTTCTCTATCATAGTGCTTAATATATACGATATTAAAAATGCACTTTGTATGGGAGGTGCCACGCCTACTAAAATTATTTAAAAAAATTAAAGCCTGTAGCACTCCCATATCTGCAGTAAGACTATGTGAAAATTTCAGGAAGATCATATGAGTAGTTACGGAGAGTACCTCCTACAAACAAACAAACAAATATTACCTCTTTATTATGTTAGTATAGATTATTAGTACATATTTTTTATTTCAATGCTTGCTGATGCTGACATACAATGTTTTTTGTTTTTTCATTCGGTACAATAGTAATCAGATATTTCGGCGTTCCTACCCTAGAGCAAAGTACATGTAGCTGCCCATGAGAAGAAGATGGATTATCCATATTAGATCTGGCAACACTTAACTGTTGGCCTTGAACTTAGAATATCATTTGGCAATTTTTCTTTTCGCGATTTTTGATTTTGCCCATTTTTGATTTTGAAGTTTTTTGTTTTTGGGCAATTTTTATTTTTCGCGATTTTTGGGTTTGACGATTTTTGATTTTGGCGATATATTTTCTACGGCAAATCACACTGATAACTAATGAACTTGTCAAAAGACTGTCGCTTTCGTATTGCTTCATATTTTTTACATAGGAGGGGCCACGCCCACAAATCCCATCCCGCCCAATTTTTATTGGACTACTCACATTAATATCTGATGGACTCATATAAAATGTCGAGTCTTTCCCTTTCATAGTACACAAGTTATATGATATAAGATATCTACTTTGCATGGGCGGTGCTACACCCACTGCTTCGATCATGCCCATGTTTTTGTTCGACAAATCATACAAAGAACCTATGGGCTCACGCAATGCCACAATGCTCTCTCTTTTACAGTACTCCAGATATTTGTCATTAAACAGTTACTTTGAATGGGGAGTGCCACGCCCATTGGTGTGAACCCGCCAATTTTTTGTCCGACTACACATACTAAGATCTGTTGGTGTCGTGCAAAGTGTCAAAGCTTCCCTTTTTTAGTACACCAGTTATATGATATCATATATTTACTTTGTACGGGCGGTGCCATGCCCACTGCTCCGATCAAGCCCATTTTTTGTCCAAGTAATCGCATGCATAACTTATGGGCTCACACAAAGTCCCAAGACTCTCACTATAACAGTACTCCAGATACATGGCATTTTATATTTAATTTGTATGGTAGGTGCCACACCTATTGGTTCGATACTGCCCATTTTTTGTCCGACTACTTACATTAATAAGTGACATCAGACAAATTTAAAAAGCTCTCTCTATCACAGTACTTGAGATATATAATATTGAATTATTACTTGAATGGGAGGTACCACGACCACTTATCCGATCCCGCCCATTTCCGGCGTAGCTACTAATATTAACAATAGGTGACGTCACACAAATTTGCAAAGCTCTCCCTATCATAGTACTCAATATATGTATATGATATTAAAAATTTACTTTGTGTGGGAGGTGCCGCGCCCACTAAAAATATTTAAAAAATTATAGCCTATAGCACTTCCCATATCCGAAGTAAGACTCTGTGAAAATTTCAGGAAGATCAGATGAGTAGTTACGGAGATTACCCCCTACAAACAAACAAACACACATTATCTCTTTATAATATTAGTATAGATTTAAGTGGTGCAGAATAAAGTTCTGAAAATAATTCACAAACTTCCTCGCCTATACCGTACACGTGACCTTCACATTAGATATTCACATCAAACCATAAAAGATGTAATAGAAACTCAGAATCTTGCATTTACAAACAGATGCTGGAATTCTGAGTACGATTTAGTCAATCACTTATCAGAAGACACTTTTTAGTTTACTACTGTAAACCATCTGGCACAGTTCACCTCCTGATAATATGCAAGGGTTTTTATATCTTTTTTCCTTTAAAAAATTTTTAATATCTCTGTGCTTAAGTTTTATTTATGATCTACATATATGCTTAAATATGTTAAAACCGCAAGATAGTATCTCATAACTTTTGCTTTTAACATATTATACTCTGTAATATGATATCCATACAATAAATAAAAATAAAATAAAATACATACTGAATTCATATTCAAAGTACTACATGCTCCACCAATCATGTTTCAGGATCAGGAATTTTTGCCATTTAATCGAATATGTCCAGCAACGGACTTCACCAAATATTTTTAATTTTTATCAATATGTCCATGACCGTGCAGTCGGTCATGTTGGCTCTTGACCTTTAAATAACACATTGCCACTTGCGCGCATTCAGGTCCTGGTCCGCCAACATGATGGTGGTGAAATCACCATATTGCCAATATCATTAGGATCCACATCATATAGCATTACGCAAATTAATGTATTCTTTCGGGACGTAGTTTTGTTTGCTACTTTGCGTATTTGTGGGTGTTGGTAATCACGCCATATAAATTTCGAAATTTCGACCACTTGTGAGCTTAGTTTTTGAAGAACTTCTGCAACGTCGGGCACTAAACGCTAGTATAAATTATATTATTTCTTCTTCTTTACCTCACAAAGTTTTATAAAAAATATATATTTGCATGTCATTAGATACATCTTAGGAATTATGTATATTTATATACAATGTTTATAAACATTGTTTAAATAAACATTATTTCAATAAAAATAGTGTTTCGTACCGTGTAAAAAATCGTCAATTCTGTTATATAAAGGATATGTTAAAATTGAATGTGTGAATACAATGTTACTATATATATGTTCCGATGTTCCGACATTTGACCTGTCTGTCTGTCTGGCTCACTTTAACCAATATAGAGTGCCCCAATCGAGTCCAAATGTATGATCGAGCCCCACTTACATTGGAGATCAGACCCACACATGCCAATTGCACACCCACTGGAGCCCCCTGGGGGTTCCCCATACAAACATTTCAAAAAATCACCATTTTTTGTTTAGAATTGGGCTGACTATGTTTGATTTAATATTAAAATTAACACTCATACGTATACGTATCTTCTACTTTGCTAATATATATGTAATAATCATACGCATTGACTATGTTATGTTATTCAAAAAGATCGATCGGATGAGGGTAAACAACTTATAGATCACTCCGTGACTATGCGTGACTCTGCGTGGCTACCCCAAAATAAATCTGTAGTCACAACAAGACTATGTGCCAAGTTTCAGAAAAATTGCATGAGGGGAATGGGGTTGCCTCATGGCAGACAGACAGACAGACAAGTCAAAAGTCGGGACATCAGAACTCGTTTTAGAGATATGGTTGCTTGGGCAAAGTTTCTTATTTTGATCCCTAGAATATGATTTTCCTTGTCACTTGAGCGATTTTTTTGCTTCCCTACAAATCGACCCGCCCTAATACAGATGTACCATTTTAAATTGCTTTTTATATTGAAATCTTAGATGGAGAGTTATATAATTGAGAAACTTTGGTTAAATACATTACCAACGCTTTTAAATGAATTATTATATTCATAAAATTATAAAACAAAAAAAAAAAATAAAAACAAAAAAAAACACCGACCGAATTTTCCGGCTAAAGAAAAAGTCAAAGCCGTATGTAATATTCTTTATATGTGACCTTCTCCGAGAAAAGTGTGTGAAAATTAAGTTTTGAGAAAAAAACGCATTTAAACTTTCTTCCCCCTTTTTAGGTACCAGATTCCGCCGTTTTTGACACAACCCATTTTTTGACACACTAGGTCCCTTTTCTCGGAGAAGGTCACATATTATGTACTTTTTTTTTTATTATATCTTTGTAATGAATTTTTGAAACTAAAGAATTACTACTACTCTCTGCAGCCAGCGATGCCAGAAATCGCTAACACGAAGCCAGTTCTATGTTTGTAAAAAAAATGAAATTATCTTTATAAATTTTCAAAAAAAACTTACATATTAGTTTTACATTTGAGACCATTTAGATTAATGGTCTTTTTTTTATTTAATGAAAAGTAATAATAAAAAAAACAAAAAGTAAAAAACTTTTCTCATACGTGTTCATTTTCTTCAGGCCATAACATTATTTGATGGAAGTTTATAGTTAACACAACAGCCGTTCCTTATTCCGTTAAAAAAAAATGCATTGCACTGTACACTCTCCCAATTCGAGCGCTTGATAATATAACCAAACGCGAATATATTGACTAAGTTTTTGAATTTATGCACTTGAACCCAAAATAAATCAGTACTGTCTCTATTTTTTTCATTTTCATTGACGTAGATTTAAGTAGTTTACACAATGATCGACTCTCCGATTTCTATTTCTATCCATTTGAAATTCTTTTATAAAATACAAATTCATAGCCCCTAAATAAGAGATTTTACACACAGGAAATGGATTCTTTATGGCAGCCGAATTTGTTGCCAATAGAATTTTGACAATAATTTTTATACCCTATACCACTATGTGGTTTGGGTATAATGACTTTGTGCTGCTGTTTGTAACAACCAAAAATATTTGACCTAGACCCATCTTTAATTATACGGATCGAATCAGAATCACTTTCTGAGTTGATTTAACAATGTCCGTCCGTCCGTCCGTCCGTCCGTCCGTCCGTCCGTCCGTCTGTGTGTCCATGTAAAGCTTGTAATCAAACTGCAGGTCGCAAATATGAACATATTTTGATGAAATTTGGTATGTAAGCTTCTATCGGCCATGGGATGAACGCTGTTGAAATTGGTGAGAATCGGTCCATGTTCAGACCTAGCCCCCATACAAATTACCCCTATGAAATCGACATAAATTGCCATAAGATCCAAATTGTCATATAGATCTTCCTCAAATTGGGTTTGTATGCATTCATTACATCCATTAGTGAGTAGTCCAAAAATGATGCCTTTGGGCCCATATAGAGCTGCTTCCCGATCTTCACTTAAATCTATTAAAAACAAAAATATTGCACTGATTCTTCTCAAATTTTGTTTGTATATAGGGTATAAATATTGCACTGATTCTTCTCAAATTTTGTTTGTATATATTTTTGCAAAATAAAAGAGACTTTACCAAACATGATCAGGATCGGTCCATTTTTGGACCTAGTCCCCTTATAGATATATAATTCCGATATGAACTTTTTCATATCTGCAGCCAAAAAAAATTAATAAAAATCCCACTCAAATTTGGTTTTTGCTTATTTTCTATGTCCAGTTAGTTGGGCCTAAGAGATAGAGTTTATAAACGCATGGTATAGGGTATCGTATAGTCGGTCTAGACCGACTATAATTTTCTTACTTGTTTTTTATTAATTGCGTATCTAATGCTTCAACATTATTGCCAAAACAGGTCTTTTTAAAACTATAAACTCAATAGCAAATTATATTAAGGACAGGATCTATTTCATACTCCAAAAAATCAAATTTACACGTAGGACAAAAATCATATTAGTTAAACGTTTTAATAACCGATATGAATCATTAAAAAGTTTTGTGTGACCCCAATTTTGGTAACATTCGAAGGTAACATTCACTTTTTGTACTGCTGATAAAATGAAGCCAATTATAATATATAAATATAGTTTTTGGAATCATTTAACATATTTTTTTTACAGCGTCGCACAATGGGGTATTGAAACTTGTTTTTGAGCCACAATTCGTACAAGCCTTTAATTGACGATATTATAGCTTTTTCTCCTAAAATACTTTGAAGCAAGAAAAAAACACGTTTTGTTGATATTTTTTTTGTGTAAAATTTTTTTTTATGATTTTTTTAAGAAAAACAAAATTGACTTTATTTGTACATGCTATGAAATTACACAGCCCTTTAAACACTGTATATTGATCTGGTTAACGAATCAGTGAATTTTAGGTCGCTTAATCCGAATCCGGATCAAAATTGACTTAGTGGGTCTTGGATCGGCCCTAACCTCAAAAAACACAATTTTAAGAGAGATTTTTGCATTTATATTATTATAATCATTAAACTCGATCTCTCAGTTAAAAAAATCGCATTAATTACAATGTTCATATTCATCTTCATCTTTATATTCATCGCCATCACCATTTTCTTAATCTACCTTGTCATTGTCAGGATTTCCCTTCTGCAATATTGGTTCTTTTAAAAGCTCCAATGCCATTTTTGGTAAGCTCTGAGTTTTTTTTTAGCAACTTTCTCTTGCTTGAAATCAAAGAATCAGAAGTAATGAAAAACATATTCAAAATGTCTCTATTCGATTGCTCTCCGCTGACTTTTCGGCAAAATTTCTGTCTATATATGTTCGGACTCAACCAATTTGATAAAGCATATGGTAGAAATGCAATGTACAGTAAATTCGAAAAAAAATTCTTAAATCAAATGGTAGTGTTGTTTAAAAATATATCCTTGTTCCTGTTGACTTAATCCTAAACACTTAAAGGAACCTTTGATTGGCCAGTAAACCAGTATAAAACATACATTTCACGAATGTGTTAATGAAATTTCCGACTTGCCATGAACACTTTTCTACGAGGTATACAAATTTGAAAAACTAAGTAAATTCAATTTTTGAAAAGCACATATTATTTTTTCGCTATTCGCTTGGACGGCAAAAAATTTGACCCACCCTAATGTATACACATACATGCTACAATATTAAAAATTTTTAAAGCAAAATGTGTCAATAAAACCGCAATAGCAGCAACAGTAAGTACAAACTCTAAAACAAAGAGAACCACAACATCAAACACAAACAGAACATAATTTATTAAAGAAAATGAGCATTTTTTTGGCCTCAAGTTCGCGAACAAAAACTTGAATATTTCAATAAAGGCGCAAAAGGGCACCTCAATTTTTTGCAGCAATCTTGTGAAAGGTATATTTACCCCAAAAACAATTAAGAAGTAGAGCTCAACTAAGCCCAACGATATGTCTACATATATGCAAAATTATGCTCATTTTTGGACTCCACAAAAAAAAAAATTTTTAAGTGTTAAGAGATATATTTAAAAAACTCCTTTTTTTCCCTAAAGCTTGTTAAATCCTGAAGTTGATGGCTTCATACTAAAATTTAAGATTTGCTTTGAGTTTTTTTTTAGAAATATCACTTTGAGTAACGTGAAAACTTCAAAAAGTCACCGAGCGCAAGCAAATAACGAATGAAAGCGCAATTTGCAGGATGCATTGCGGGGGCACCGTTAACCCTAGAGATGAATTTTTTTAACACGAAGATACAGAATTTTATTTTTTTTTACCGGGTACCAAAATTAATTGCAATATATGAAAAAAGAATTTCTACTTTGCTTCAAAAATGAAGTCGAGTACACCACTGTGCGTCGTTTCAAACGATTTTTCATTGAAAACAACGATTTTTCATTTTCAAGTCGAGCCACATATCCAGAATTGGATTAATAGCTCTTGCAATAGAAAACCATCTGGTTGGTGCTATCATCGGTGGGTTTACTGTCATATTGGGGCCTTTGTTAATAAAATTATATAACATATATATTGTTTGTTTCATTAGCACATAGTTTGAAGTGAAGTTGTTATGTATATACAATTTTGTTTCATATAAACAGATAAAAAAACATTAAAAAAAAGCCTAAATTTAGCTAAATGAAACAAAAAGCACTTTGTGGATAGTAAAAATGCGCTAAATCTGGCGCAAAAAGTGTCATGTTTTAATCGCTGTCTGCAGCCCACATATTAATAACAATGCTAATTAAATTAGATTTATGTCAAATTTCTACACACTAAAAATATTTTGTCGTTAAAATAAACAGAAAATATATATTAAAACAAATGAATATACATTCAAAAACTATTACATTTTCAGTTGAATGCAAAGTAGTTTTCATATATTTCTAAACAAACAAAAAAAAAACTGAAAAATCGGTAAAAATATTTAACAAATCTTATTTAACTACTAACTACAAATCAGTAAAAAAAAAAACGATTGTCATTCGTTTTATATTTTTATTACTCTTTTTTATATAATAAAAGCAAAATTACGACACTGTTTACAAACAGCTGTTGTAGCAACATGTTTTATAAGAATATTTTTCGAGATTGAAAAAACAACAAAATTTTAATTTTAAATAACTGAAAAAAAAAAATTTAAGTACATTAAGTTGCTTAGCATAACTATTCAAAAAGTTGAAATAGATATTTCTTCGGAAAATAACAAAATGTTTATTTGTACCGAACACTACTGTTGTAGAACAACATAAATAATTTAAGAGTGCATCCAATTACGTAAGACCTCAGCAATGACCTCCCGTGACTCAATTAGTTGCACTTACGCTAACAAATTTTTTTAGTGATGCCAAAACAATGGAAAAATTTGATTGTGACAAGAACAACATAGAAAATCATTTTTGTTTTTCAAGACTTTTTTAATTCTTCATCCAAATCTCGGGCCCTAACGAACCGATTTGGATGATTTTAAATAGCAAACTTCCCAGAATGTTAGTGAATCATTTTTTATACCAACTAGCACATAAGCTGCCAGATTAAAGTTGTCATCGGAATTTCCACAGAAGGACAGACGGACATCGCTATATCAACTCCGCTTGTTGTAAGGATCACAAATATATATATTTTATGAGGGCCATCATTTTTTTCTAATTATTACAAATGGAACGACAAACTTATATATACCCTCTGCACACAGGGGTGGAAGGTATAAAAAAGCAACCGATCAACCCATGCAACTCGGGTACTAAAAGCTACTTGGTTATAAAAATTTAAATGAATATTAGTTAAAATTTTTTTTGGAAAGTTTTAAAGTTTTTTGGTTAATTTTGCTTTAATTTAATTTATAAAATATCTAGCTCACCTATAGAAGTATCAGAAAACAAATGCACTTTAGAGGAATTCGTTTTAGAGGTATGGTTCCGCGGTCAAAGTTATGATTTTTATTTAGAAATGATTTCCATGTTTATGCTGTTTTTTTTGCCGTTGCGTTTCTATTTTGGATATGATTTGAGAAAATCATTTTTGGTGTTAACATCATACCTAAGTAGTTGTGCTCATTGACAATTTCAACCTCTTCTCCCTTGACAACCCATTTTTCACGGTTAGCCAGTCTTCTGCCATTTCTAAATACCATTATATAAGATTTTGTAAGATTCACTTCTACATTCCATTAATCACAGTATTCTTCAAGCCGTTTAATCATTTTCTGCAAAACTTCTACCTCGTCAGCTTATATTGAGTCCTCAATTGTGATGCCATCTCCTAGATATTCATGAAGATCGTTAATGTAAATTGAGAATAGTAGGGAAGATAGCAAATATCCCTGCTTAACGCCTGATATTGTTTCGAATGGTTCTGAGAGCTCAGTGCCATTCCATACAGTAGAACTTGTTGTAGAATAAACACTCTTTAAAAATGTTACAATTTTTGTTGATACTCCAAGCGTATGTGGTTTAAATATAAGTGATTTCCGAGCAACTTTGTCAAAAGCTGCCTTAAAATCAACAAAGAAGGCGTACACTTTTTTCTTTTCATTACGTTTTAGATGAACAATTGCTGCCGAGTTATAAATATTGTCTATTGTGGAGTAACCTTTTCTAAATCCTGCTTGAAATTCAGTAATAATGTTGTGTTGCTCAGTCCATTTGTATAGACGTTCATTTATGATACCCATCATAATTTTTGATACAGAATTCACAAATGAAATGCCTCGGTAGTTACTTGCCAGATTTGCATTAAATTTCTTAAATATTGGGTATATTACACTCAAAGTAAATGTTTCATCCACTTGTATTTTATTAAAAAGATTATTATAGCATAAAGCTAGTTCTACCAATTTTTTATAGTATTTTAATTTACTTTCTTCGCAGATTTCTTTATATCTTCTATTAGCTAGTAAGTAACTTTGTTTATCTTCAATATATGCATTTTTTTTAAATTTTTTCAAGAGTTCAAACGATTTTTTTCTAGCACTATGACATTTCCAATGAAACCATGGGCTTTTATGTACATATACTTCTGTTGAGTCATTTTTTTTTTTTTTTGGTAGAGAACTTTTTATTGCCCCAATTATAGCCGTTAAATCTGTATCATTATTATTTTCTTTTAATTGGCTTATTCGTGTTTTAACGTTTTCAACATAGTTGACTTTTTCTTTATCAAAACACTTATTTTTGGTAACAGTTTCTCTGATTGATTAACTGATTTTCTAAATTTTACATTCAGGTTTACATTAAATGATCGGACCAGGTTTTGTCTTCTATATAAAATTTATTGATGTATTGAAATACCTCTTGTGATACGGCACATATGTATATCATTAACTGACTTCCCTACTCCTCAAATAAAAGTGAAGTCTTCATTTTTGTCACCGCTAATGGCTTCATTTGTTACTATCAAACCATAATCTTCACAAAATTCCATAAACTTCTTTCCCTTGCCATTTATAACCACATCTTTTGGTTTTCTTCTTCGCATGTAAGCAGGGCACCAACTTTGAATCTCCGCCTCAATCATTTGTTGCATTTCACCAACTCTTACGTTTAGATCGCCAATTATCAGCATATTATTTGCACCATTTTCAATAAAATGATTTTCAACTACCGCGAAATCTTCTTCCCATGTCGCTCCACGAAAATATAGTGGATATATCGCAATATCAGTACCTTCTGTTGTTTTATTTATGATATCTATGCCTGAATTGTTAATAAACGTACAATTAATTTCATGTTGATTTGTATTATTGTTAATTCCATACAAAGAACCGCCAATGGCTCTACCGTATCTGCTCTCTCTGAATGCCGGTTTCCAAAAAATATTAATATTTTTGAAATATTTTCTAAAATTTTCAAATTTTTCCTCAGTAATATGTGTTTCTAATAGTATAACAATATCAAAAGAGTTAATATAGTTAAAAAAAATCGCTGTGTTGTGGCATCATCCCACATACTGGTGGCAACTGTCCACAGATATTTTTATACTTCTATATTCAGCTCTGAATTTTGAATTTAACGTTTAGTGTATTTGACAAAAAAATACATCTCTGTATTGAACATGTATCGTTTTGATTTCATTCCGATAAATAAAATAGTTCAAATAACGTAGACCGTAATAATTTATTTTCTAGTCCATGTACGTTATAATAGATAATTTTTAAATTTTTGGTAAACATATCATTTGTTATCGGTATAACTTTATTAATGCCTTTACTGTAACTAGCAGATTCCAGCCCTCGAAATTCGAGCGCAAATTCTAGAAAATTTTAATTTTTTATTAAATAAGGACCCTAAGAGTATGCTAATCAATTATAGCCAATTCACAAATCCACACAAAGGCAAACTTATTTTTATAACAAACACATTAACAAATTTAAAAAACACACATATAGCTTTGTATAATTTTATGTATGTGTTAGTAGCAACTTTAAATGCAATTTACTCAAAATAAAGAAAAAATTTAAAAATCTGTAAATCTGCAAAATGGCTAAAAAGAAATACCTTTCAAATAATACACGTTTGGTCAAAATTGGGATAAATCGTAGAACAAATCATCAGTCACAAGAAATCGCCTAGCCTATTAATATTATAGATTTATTTTATTTAGTTTTTTGAATTGATTTTTCTAAAAATGTTATTATCTGTTAAATCTAAACGGCATATATATCATCCCCATATAAAGACTTCATTGCAACTTCCACCTCCTGCATTCTACATACTAGTTCTTTATTTTTGTTCCACTTAAACCACTTGTTTCCGATTTTAAGTGTATCGTTACGTACACCAGCACGATGAGATTTGTTGATAAAAAGTATGTCCTTCTTGAGTTGCAGCATCACTTTTTTGTCTGGATGCAGATATTACAATTTTCATATCGGATGCCACTGTTATATGGGAACTAAGAAAATAAATTGGACTGATCACGACCATATTTGGTAAAGTTATATACATATTGTGCTGAAACCAAAATTGAGAAAAATCTAGAAAATCTTTTATTTTTTTTTTGTAGATTTAAGTGAAAATCGGAAAGTAGCTTTATATGGCTAAAAATAGTTCAAGGGGGTTTTTATACCCTATACCACTATGTGGTTGGGGTATAATGACTTTGGGCTGCTGTTTGTACCTATCAAAAGTATTTGACCAGACTCATCTTTTATTACATAGATCAACTCAAAATTACTTTCTGAGTCGAGTAGTGATGCCCCTCCGTCGGTCTGTCCATTTGTTCGTCTGTGTGTCCATGTAAATCTTGTAATCAAACTACAGGTCGCAAATATGAATATAATTTAATGAAATTTGGTTATAAAATTTTATCGACCATAGGCTTATTTGTGTGGTGCTAGGTCTGAGCGTGCACCGATTTTCACCAATTTCCATAGTGATCATCCTATGGCCGACAAATGCTTATTTTCGTTAGAATATATTTATATTTGTGACCGTTAGATTAGATTACGAAGTTTACAAAGTTTACATAGCTAAATCAACTCAGAAATTAATCCTGAGTCGATCGGTACAATAAATTATGCCTTGACCTCAGAGAGGTATGGAGTGTAACAGACAATAGATAAACAAAAAGTTGTATAATATTTGCAGTAATATTTCTACAAAGCCTACAATTTCATAAAATATTTATTTTTCTTTTCAGTAGCAAATACTGCGATAAATTAGTTTTTTTTCTCAGTCATGATGTCATGATAAAATTTGAGCGATGTCTGTGATGTCTTATGTATAAAATTATGTAATTCAATTTGAAAAATCAGCATTATTTTGTTATTTGATGTTTCTTAGTTTACCTGCCCTAAAAAATAATTTAATATATTGCAATCTTAAGTCCCTAGAGTAAACAACATTCAAAAGGAAATTTTTTAAGACATTTCTTATCAAAAAAAAAAAAAAAAAAAAAAAAAAAAAAAAAGAAGTAAAAAACAAAAACCCAACCACACCAAACGAAACTAAATCAACCTAAAACTAAATCCTTATCGCAACATAGTTTTACAAAGAGAACTGTTTAAAAAAACATATTAAATATAACGAATTTTTCATTCGCTTTATGCTTTTCCCATCTTATTGTTAATGCTACCGTTTGTTACTTTTGATGAAAGCCACAGCCACAGGAAAATATATTACATCTAATTCTACCTTAGGTGTTTTCTTTATCACACACCAAACACAAATGTTGATGATAAGTCACAAATAAATTCCGGCAAAAAATATAACGAACGTACAATAAAGCACAAAAGATGGCATAGGAAAGACTTGCTCAGATAAAGAATAAAATAAGAAATGACAGTTTAAATAAAAAGGAAATATGTACAAACAACACAAAGTAACAGATGTTTGTCAGATGGTCGAATACAGTAGCTGGTCTTGTCATTATGGAAATTGTAAATGCTTGATATGTTTAGGCAGGTTGCTTCCAAAATTGCAAAGACTACTGAAAAATACTCAACCCAAACCCCCAAATTGTTTTGAATGGGTTTAATATTTTGATGACCAACAAGAATCAATAGCCGATGAAAAGAAAAACAAGTCTGTAGACTAGGACTTAGAGCCAGCTGAGAAATATGAATTCAAAGAAAATTATTTAGTAGCCTGAAAGCTCTATCTATATCATGTTTCAGCTAAAAAATATATTGTCACATTATTTGAAATGAAATGAAGTATAGTAATAATGAGGTACATGTGACCTATGAAAAGGGGGGCTTATCTGTGAAAAATCAGAAAACAATTGTCAAAGGTAAAATACTCGTTGTATCAGTTTCGCGTTAGTTATTCGCTTTTATCTGCTTTACCTGGTATCTAAGTATATTCAAGGATATCAAGTGTTGTCTCTGCTCAGACTATTACCGTAGTTAATTACGGTAAGTTCAGTTTGAAAATACCATTTTAATTCAAATCTTATATAACGACAATATACAAATCAACTGTTTGGATATATCAGAGAAAGAACTCGCAAATTATGATTTCCTGTTTTTCATAATACGAAAAAGCATCTCACACTCTATCTAAGTCGGCATGAAGTGAAAATATGAAAATACTTTGTACGATAAAAGGCACTTTTAATGAACCATTACGTCTAACATAGGAGGCGGACATTTTCAGATCGCGTTTAAACTTGAATATGTTATAGAACATGAAAAAATAAATGACCCTTATTTTTTTAGCTGCCAAATTGGGGAGTTAAAAAATGAACTAAAGCATGGCCGGTTTTTCGTTTTTTGTAAATTTGTCACAATATATTCAAACAAATTATATATAAATTGGACATGGTATGAAAGGATTATGGTAAAAGTTAGTAAAACTGTAAAATTAATTCGTGCTTTAGCAATTTTTTCCGAAGAGGCCTCTGTTCGATGATGCCAAACTTGCCAAATTTGAACCACTAAAAGCTTAAAACAACATATTTCTAGATTTGTTTAAGCAATTTTGAGCCAGTATCTTTTTTTAAATATCTTCAGTGAATTAATATGCAATATAAATTGCCATAAGAAGTTACCAGAAGAATTTTTTTTTTATAAATTGTAATGTAAAAGTGGTTAATGTTATTACAAAAATGTATAAAAATATGGGAATATATTAGAAGCAAAATAAAACAATTTAAAATAAAATTTTCATATACAGTTTTAAAAAATATTTGAGTCTAGTTTCCATTTGTTTTTGTATAAAGTACTTCGTTACACCCTAACTATGAGATTGAACAGTTAAAAACTTACGAGTCACTTATTTTTTCCTGGTCTATAACATATTCAAGTTTCGTACTTCTGAAAGTTTAAGTTTTTCGTTCATGCGCGGCAAAATAAAATACCTTCTATTACGCTGCAAGGTACAAGCGTATCTATATGGAATTTAAACATATAAAAGTTAAAACATATAAAAGCTAACGTTTGTAATACATATTAATATGAGAATAAATACACAACTTTATGCAGTGTTGTATTTATTATTCTTTGTTCGAGTTATCTTCAGAGCAATGAAATTTTTTACATAAAAAATTAATTCACACGCAAAACTTTGTTCTTAAAGATTTAAATCTACTGACATAATATGTTATATTAAGTGAATTAGTAAGCAGCGAAGAACATAGAATATATTCCACCGCTAAACCAAATAATATTTATTGGAAGCTTCAGAACTGTAATGGCATATCCTATAGAAGAAAATAAAGATTCGTTTGGCTCGGAAGAAAGCGATGCTTAAAAGAATGAGGTGGTTCAGGCAAGAAGTGAACTTTGTGTTGAAGATGGAACTTGCTGGCAAATTAGACCATTTCCCGAATTCTGTAAATAAAAAAATTTACTACAATGTGCGATTGCAGCCCGAAAATTTAGGTAAATTGCACCCAAAGAAATATTAAAAAGTATTTTATCAAGTGACTAAATAAAGGCCAGAAAATTACACCAGATTATAATACACGAAATATATGTGCAAAGTCTGATAATGAAGCTGATTTTCGAGACATTTTGATGAAGCTAAACGCCAATTTAGGTCAAAGTTATAATTCTAGTGAATACATAACTACATAACATGAGCAGATATATTGATGCCTTCAAAACCTGAAAAATATGTCGAAAAATATTTTGGGCTTGCGATGCATGTGTCTCTTACTCTTTACATGACCAATTGTGTATCACTAGAAGGCGAGTGTCAAACTAAAATAGGCAAAAAAATTGTTTTAGATCTGAGTTTTTTCCCTTTAAAAATTCAGGAGGAAATGTTAATACAGAAAATTTTTTTATCATACATTTTTGGAACTAGCATGAGCTTTGAGCTCATGGAACTTGGTTTACGTCGGCACGGTAAGAACAAACAAAAAGTTTTTACTACCCAATATGCAGGCACATAAGAAAATGTTAGTATTATTCTAAACATATTTAAACACAACATACATACATTAGGGCGGGTCGATTTTTAGGGAGGGAAACAAATCGCTTAAATGACAAGGAAAATCATATTCTAGGGATCAAATAAGAAACTTTGCACAAGGAACCATAACTCTAAAACAAATTTTGATGTCCCATTCCCCCTCATGCAATTGATCTGAAACTTGGTCCATAGTCTTGTTGTGACTACAGATTAATTTTGAGGCAGTCACGCAGAATCCGCATAGTCACGGAGTGATCTAAAAGTTATTTACCCTCATCCGATCGATTTTTTTGAATAACATAACATAGTCAATGCGTATGATTATTACATATATATTAGCAAAGTAGAAGATACGTACACGTATAAGTGTTATTTACACCCTATAGCACTATGTGGTTTGGGTATAATGACTTTGTGCTGCTGTTTGTAACTACCAAAAATATTTGACCTAAACCCATATTTTATTGTACCGACCGAATCAGAATCTCTATCTGATTCGATTTAACGATGTCCTTCCGTCTTCTGTGTGTCCATGTTAAGCTTGTAATCAAACTGCAGGTCGCATATATGAACATATTTTGTTGAAATTTGGTATATAAGCTTTTATCGGCCATACGATAAACGCTATTGAAATTGCTTACAATCGGTTCATGTTCAGACCTAGCCCCCATACAAATGACCCCTATGAAATCAACATAAATTGCCATAAGATCCAAATTATCATATAAATCTTAGTCAAATTGGGGTTGTATGTGTTTATTGCATCCATTAATCAGTAGTCCAAAAATGATCCCTATGGGACAACTCTTAGTCATAGGCCCCATATAGAGCTGCTTTCCGATCTTCACCTAAATCTACCAAAAAACAAAAATATTGCACTCATTCTTCTCAAATTTTGTTTGTAAATATTTTTGCAAAATACAAGAGACTTTACCAAACATGGTCAGGATCGGTCCATTTTCGGTCTAGACCGACTATAATTTTCTTACTTGTTTTAATATTAAATCAATCATAGTCAGCACAATTCTAAAAAATTGTGATTTTTTGAAATGTTTGTATGGAGAACTCCGCAGGAATTTCAGGGTGTGTGCCACTGGCATAGGTGGGTCGGCCCTCCAAAGTTAGTGGTGGTCGATCATACATTTGGACTCGTTTGGGGCACTATAAATGGGTCAAAGTGTAACAGACAGACAGACAGGTCAAAAGTCGGGACATCAGGATTCGTTTTAAAGGTATGGTGCATCGGGCAAAGTTTCTTATTTTGATCCCTAGAATACAATTTTCCTTGTCACTTGGGTGATTTTTAAATCGACCCGCCCTAACATACATATATTATTGATTGGGTTATATGATCCAAGACAGACTTTATCAAATTGTAAATGATTTGATATATGGTTTGAAATATATTTCATTATACTTTGCAAATTTCGCCTTTATTAGCGATGATTGTCACTACTTTTTATTGATATTGATATAGCAGCAGTAATCTAATACCAAAAACAAGTCTACTTATCGTCGTAGAAAAGATTAAAAAGATCAAATCATTGATTTGTGTCAGGATAATATAAAACAGCGCGTTAAAAATATGAAAATAAGTTTACAGTCGTATTGCAGTAAGAAGAGGTTGTTACGTGTGCTCGAAACTACGTATGAAGCAGAGAAAAACTCGTAAAGCGTACATCGGCTGCTCCAAGCCAATCTGCAATGAATATTAATAGTCCAATATGTACAAACTGATCGAAAGATTTTATTTCTCTTGTACGGGGCAACCACGTTCCCCTCATCCAATTGATTTGAAACTGGGCCTATTGTCTTATTGTGACTGTAGATTAATTTTTGGGTAGTCACGCACAGTCACGCATAGTCACGCACTGCGACGGAGAAATTAAAACTTCTTTTCCCTCATCCGATCGATCTGAATCTATGTCCATAGTCTTGTTGTGACTATAGATTAATTTTTGGGTATTCACACACAGTCACGGATCGACTTAAACTCCATTTCCCCTCATCCAATCAATCTGAAACTTGGTCCACAGTACAATGGCCTGAAAACGAAACGTACCCGAGTACCTAGTTGCGCACATAAGGTTAAAGAGACCACACAATTTCAACCATTGTGTCTTACGACGCCAAGTTTTCGATTTTATGCTAAATGCCAAAATTAATACCTAGACGTATGAGAGATAATTAATCATGCGTATACATTAGGGCAGGTCGATTTAAAAATCGCCCAAGTGGCAAGGAAAATCGTATTCTAGGGATCAAAATAAGAAACTTTGGCCGAGGAACCATACCTCTAAAACGAATTCTGATGTCCCGACTTTTGACCACCTATGCCAGTGGCACACCCCCTGGAACCCTCCTGGAACCTCACCATCTTTTGTTTAGAATTGGGCTGACAATGTTTGATTTAATATGAAAATTAACACTCATACGTATACGTATCTTCTACTCTGCTAATAAATAATAATCATACGCCTTGACTATTTATGTTATTCAAAAAGATCGATCGGATGAGGGTAAATAACTTTTAGATCACTCCGCGACTATGCGTGACTCTGCGTGACTACCCCAAACTTAATCTGTAGTCACAACAAGACTATGGGCCAAATTTCAGATCAATTGCATTAGGAGGAATGGGGTGCCCCATGGCAGACAGACAGAGAGGTCAAAAGTCGGGACATCAGAATTCGTTTTAGAGGTATGGTTCCTTGGGCAAAATAGAATATGATTTTCCTTGTCACTTGAGCGATTTTTTTGCTTCCCTACAAATCGACCCGCCCTAGTATACATATAGCCTTGCAAAATCAGCAGTATATTATTGGGTCTGTGATGAGCCTATCTTTTATAATAATAAAATGCGCACAATAATTGTAAGTAACATAACATCTAGACATAGACAAATCAACTGATTCCCGATAAAAATAATGCGAGTTCCATGCGCAACTGGCTGCATGGATAACTAATAAATTGACGATATTTCTACAAATTTCTCTGAGCTATCAAATCTGGATGATACAAATAAGGCAATACGGAGTTTATGAGGTATAAATGACAGGAATTATATATGTATATAAAAAATATCCAAATTGTTACTATTATATTGACCAGGTACTATAAATATACCTTTCAACACACGCAAATGTAGACACAAATAAAGTACAATACCTAAACAAACACAATCTTTTGAGATCTATCAAAGGGATACAATTTATATATTTCTTTAGAAAAATTATATAAGCAAGATTTGAAATATTTATATGGGCTAACGTTGCATTAGAAATTGAAAATAGTTTATCTGAAAATTGTTGATGAAACGAAAACCTTAATATCTAATGTGTTTAATTTTTTGAAGTACGATTAAATACAAATTTCAAGCTTCAAATTTATTTTATTGAGGCTTAATGAAAAAATTACAATGAAATATAATAAGCAGATGGAATAAAAAGGAGTACCTTAGAACTATAGTGTTTTATACTAATAAGATTGAAGGTGAATTTCTGCTTGCTGAAGTATAATGTTTTACACTTTTATTGGTTTGTTTGCCCCGACAAAATATTACATAACTTGAGACTCGTGTTTCGGTTAGTACTTAAAGTTAAGAAAAAAAAATGTAAAAGAAATAATGAACAAAAATATTAACAATAATGATAATAATAATAATTAAGGAAACAATTACTAAAATTCTGTTGTCATAAGCATTAACCGCCTCAGTCGAAAATCATGCTTTCATTACAACTTACGTTAGTATTTTTTCATTAATATCTTTTTAAAAAAACAGTGTTAGAGAAATGGGGATTTCACGTATATATAAAGCGTTGTTAGTAGTATAACCCTTATGAGTATGTGGTGTCGTTTTTTTATAAAACTCAGGTAAGAGTATGGGATTTGAATCAATTTAGTCTAAATTCAGACAATTATTTTCATTGTGAATACCTATCGGAGAAAGATAGGATGTTGGCCAATTAAAAGAAGAATTTTGGTTAAAAATGTATTCAGTTAAATAGTTTTCTTAGAAAAGAGCTTTTTTGGTAAAAGAATTAAGTAATGATAATGCGTATGTCAAAATTGGTTGAGCGCCATCATTTTTATATATATAAAGATTAGGGAATCTTTTTATATATGTTTCGAAATTCCGATTAATGCAAAACCGTAAAACATTTCTTACTAAATCTACTTACTCATATGCCAAAGTTGGTGAAATAATGAACTAAATGTAATTTAGGTGAACAATAAAACGAAGTTTTTACTTTACATATTTCGAAAACATATTGCTTCGGATTTCAGAGGGTTAATTTTAATTCGCCAACTTTTGTAATAGTCACCATTTATAGAAAGATGATTTTCTACTAATTCGAAAGCAATAAATGGTGATTTGTGACTGGCATAAATAAGCGAATCATTAGCATACCATTTGTAGTGTATACATACAGCAGACTATTTATATAGTGAATACCAAGCATAGAGCGATTTCACTTGATTAATTTAAGACTACATAAGGTAACATTGAAGTACATGTGTTGACCATAATACATTGCTGAATTGGGACAGTGAGAAAGGATATGTGTATCAAAAAGAAAACTTTTAAACAAACCCAAATTATGAATAAGAAAAAGGTTTCGAATTTTATTTTTATGTACTAGACACATTAGCCACCCGGAAGACATTTGGCTAATGTATGTCACAGGTGTGCGACACATGTATCAATTCTCCAAGATTACCCAAAATGCTGATATTCCACTCAAAAATTTTTGTAGTTTTAAGATCAGTCAATAATTGCGGTTAAAATTTAAAGTTTAGATCAACAGTTAAATGAAGAACTTAAGCTAACATCAGATATCTATTTGAACTAATAAAATAAATAAATGTTTTAGAAATGAAAAAGTGAAAACAAATAAAGGTCTTAAATAACATAAAAGATGTGTTTCATTACTAAATATATTACATGGCGTTCCTGCATCCTAAATATATTACACATTCAGCCCAATTCTAAAAAAAATTACCTCATGGAATTTCTCACTTCTCCTTTTCTCACAGTATGAATAAAAATTCCTTCGAAAAAAAATTCGATGGGAAAAAAGTAGTTATTCTCAATGCACTTGATTTTGGTTTTTTCACTAAAAACATTTCACTTGCTGAACAGACGGGAGTTTACATAAAAATGTAAGTAGTATTTTGACAAAACAAAACTTAAATAAACAAGTAAGAAAATTATAGTCGGTCTAGACCGACTCTATGATACCCTATACCATGCGTTTAGAGACCCTATCTCATAGGCCCAACCAACTAGAATATAAGCATAAACCAAATTTGAGTGGGATTTTTTTTAATTTTTTTGGCTGCAGATATGAAAAAGTTCATATCGGATGCTATATCTATATGTGGACTAGGCCCAAAAATTGACCGATCCTGACTATGTTTGGTAAAGTCTCTTGTATTTTGCAAAATTATATACAAACAAAATTTGAGAAGAATCAGTGCAATATTTTTGTTGTTTGATAGATTTAAGTGAAGATCGGGAAGCAGCTCTATATGGGGCCTATGACTAATAGTTGTCCCATAGGGATCATTTTTGGACTACTCATTAATGGATGTAATAAACGCATAGAAACCCAATTTGAGTAAGATCTATATGACAATTTGGATCTTATGGCAATTTATGTCGATTTCATAGGGTTCATTTGTATGGGGGCTAGGTCTGAACATGGACCGATTCTCACCGACTTCAATAGCGTTCATTCTGTGGCCGATTAAAGTTTACGTACCAAATTTCATCAAAATATATTCATATTTTCGACCTGTAGTTTGATTACAAAGTTTACATGGACACAAAGAAGGATAGACGGACAGACGGACGGACATCGCTAAATCGATCCAGAAAGTGATTCTGAGTCGATCGGTGTAATAAAAGATGGGTATAGCTCAAATATTTTGGTAGTTAAAAACAGCAGCACAAAGTCATTATACCCAAACCGCATAGTGGTATAGGGTATAAAAACCCAAACTGTTGTGAAATGGAGCACATATTAGACAAAAATCAAAGGCTTATTAAATTAAATTCAAAATCTTTTTTGTAGTACGTTAACCAATAATATGCTACTAACAGATTTTATCCCTCGAAATTCAAGTGCAAAATCTAGGAAATTTTAGTTTTTCATTTAATAAAGATCCTTAAGGTGTGCTAATCAATTTTAGCCAATTCACAATTCAGCATTTTTAAAATATCGATTATTTTTCGTTATTGGTTTATGTCCAAAATTATTTTTCAATTCAACACAATTATTATTGTGAACAAGGAAAACAAACACACACATTAACATTAACACATAGCATTGTATAATTTTATGTATGTGTTATTAGCGACTTTAAATGCATTTTACTCAAAAAAAATGTAAAAATTGAAAAAATCTGGAAATCTGGAACAAACACACACATTAACATTAACACATAGCACTGTATAATTTTATGTATGTGTTATTAGCGACTTTAAATGCATTTTACTCAAAAAAAATTTAAAAATTGAAAAAATCTGGAAATCTGGTGGACAGCTAAAAAAATGCCTTTCAAATAAGATACGTCTGTTCAAAATCGGGAGAGGACTGTTTAGCAAATCATCGGTCACAAGAAATTGCCTTACCTATTAATATTTTAGAATACGTCTGTAACCAAATCTTCATTTAAAAAAAAGTTGTTTAAATAGACCATCAATATTTAAAAGAGAAGCATGTTTTACAGGACTTAAGGGGGGTAAGGTTTAAAAATGCACGACATGTCGAGAGTGTTGTGCCAAAATTTCAAGTTAATCGAAGTAAAACTAAAGAAGATACAGCGTTTCCAGCGACCGGCCTCATACGGTATATCTTATATAAATCAGTTTTTAAAAAGCATTAAATCGATTTTCTCGCAAATAAATGTTTGAAGTCCGTAAACATCATAACTCAAAATGCACCTGACCGATTCTTTTGAAATTTTACACACCATTTCTACACATAAAGCACCAGGCATCTAATTCTCGGAGTCGATAGCGATCGAAATTCTACTCCAACGTGCGAAATTTTTTCTTTTGGGATGCTCTCAGCCGTTATCGAGTAAAAAGTATCGAAATTTCGAATGATGTTACTCGATAACGAGCGCATACTCAAAGGCAACCGTCCGAAATTTTAGTCGATAGCAAATTATCTATCGAGTTGACGTTTTTGAAAAGCATAACTTTAAATAAAAAGAAAATGTAAGTAAGTCAATATTTTTTAATTTTTTTGTAAATGCTATTAATCTGTACTAATATTATAAAGAGGTAATGTGTGTTTGTTTGTTTGTAGGAGGTAATCTCCGTAACTACCCATCTGATCTTCCTGAAATTTTCACAGAGTCTTACTGTGGATACCGGAAGTGCTATAGGCTGTATTTTTTTTAATATTTTTAGTGGGCTTGGCACCTCTCAACCAAGTAAATTTTTAATATCATATATATTGAGTACTATGATAGGGAGAGCTTTGCAAATTTGTGTGAGGTCACCTATTGTTAATATTAGTAGCTACGCCGGAAATGGTTCAATATTATATATCTCGCGTACTGTGATAGAGAGTTGTCTGATGTTTCCTATTGATAATGTGGGTAGTCGGACATAAAATGGGCACTATCGGGTCAATTGGCATGGCACCTGCCATACAAAGTAAATGTAAAGTGCCATATGTCAGGAGTACTTTAATAGTAAGAGTCTTGGGACTGCGTGTGAGCCCATAAGTTATTCATGTGATTAGTTAGAAAAATTGCCAAATGATGTTCTAAATTCAAGGCCAAATTCATGTTTTCCTCATGGGCGGCTACATGTACTTTGCTCCATTGTAGAAACGCCGAAAAATCTGATAATTGTTGTACCGAACGAAAAAAAAAAGATTGTATATCAGCAAGCATTGGAATAAAAAAATCTATACTAATAATCTATACTAACATAATAAAGAGATAATGTGTGTTTGTTTGTTTGTAGGGGGTAATCTCCGTAAATACTCATCTGATCTTCCTGAAATTTTCACAGAGTCTTACTGCGTATATGGGACAAAGTAAATTTTTAATATCATATATATTAAGTACTATGATAGAGAAAGCTTTGCAAATTTGGCTCAAGTCATCTATTACACAAGGGAACAATGGTTCTGTTGATTAAGAACTGAATATTGTTTTTAAGGTTATTTGGGACGCTGAATCCAAATCTGCCCTTGGTTTTTTTCTATCAGCTCGACTTTTCGAGATATACCGTTATGTTCAAAATTAAGGCACTTCCGCTACATATATTGGAATAACTTGAAAACGGTTCACCATATTAAATTAAAAAAAAATCCGAAACTCGCAAACAATATTCTCTTAAAGCCGTGCTTACTTTGTTTTTAAATTTTCCAAGTAGTTTTAGAGATATCGTTCAAGTTTTGAAAAAAAAATTAAAATTTTTTAAAAAAAAACATTTTTTTTGTTCTTTAAAAATTCCTAAAAAATAAAAATTGGACAAAAATCACAGTTTTGGTCTACAAACAGTTAGTTAAATATATTTCGAATAAAATGAGCTTTATTTCATTGCAATCGGTGCACAACTTTTGATTTTGTTCATGATTTACTGAATTGATATAAATCGCGATTTCCATACAAAAATAACATTTTCTAATGTGTAAGTGTTTGTATGTAATAAGTTAGTTTTTTATGATTCTAAGAATTAAAAAAATTAAGTAATAAAAAAAGATTATTTCATTTTTATGGTTGCGGTAGCAAACTCATAACGCCTATAAATTTTATTGTCCCTCTATGACACCTAGATTCTTCTAAACGCAGCCTAAAATGTGTACTTCTGCATAACGGTAATAAATTGGGTTCGTTGCCCATTGCACATTCAACTAAAGCTAAAGAAGAATATTCTACAATTGCCTCAGTTATAAATAAAATAAAGTACAACGAACACCGCTGGCTAATTTGTGTGGATTTAAAAATGGTGAATTTTCTTCTAGGCCAACAAGGTGGCTACACAAAATATCCGTGTTTCATTTGTTTATGGGATAGCAGAGCCAGATCTGAACACTGGAGTAAGAAAGACTGGCCTTCGAGGGAAGCTATGGTTCCAGGAAACCACAATATAGTTAATCAACCACTTGTGCCCAGGGATCGCATAATACTGCCACCTCTCCATATCAAGCTAGGACTTATGAATCAATTTGTCAAAGCTCTCAACAAGGACGGTGATTGTTTTAGATATATCAGTAAAAAGTTCAACAATTTGAGTTCGGAGAAACTGAAAGCTGGCATTTTTGATGGCCCTCAAATCAAAAAATTAATCAATGATGAAAATTTTAGTAATTCCATGACAGATATTGAAAGAAATGCTTGGAATGAATTTGTTTGGATAGTGCGCAATTTCCTGGGAAACAAAAAGGGTGAGCACTATTCGGACCACGTGGATAACATGTTGTCACATTTCAAGCAGCTTGGTTGTAATATGAGCATTAAGGTGCACTACCTACACAGTCATTTGGATTGTTTCCCTGAAAATCTTGGAGACTTCAGTGAAGAACAAGGTGAACGTTTCCATCAAGATATCCGCACTATAGAGGAGCGGTACCAGGGTCACTGGGATAAGCATATGATGGCGGACTATTGCTGGAGCATTAAAACAAATCCCTCTAAACAAGGTTATTTAAGAAAATCTTATAAAAGAAAATTTTTCGATGAGTTGTAATTACATTGTAATATTTGTGTATTAAAATTTTTTATTTTTCTTTAAAATTCTCTTTTTGTGTTAAATTAAAAAGTATAGCTGACCATAAAAATGAAATAATCTTTTTTTATTACTTAATTTTTTTAATTCTCAGAATCATAAAAAACTAACTTATTACATACAAACACTTACACATTAGAAAATGTTATTTTTGTATGGAAATCGCGATTTATATCAATTCAGTAAATCGTGAACAAAATCAAAAGTTGTGCACCGATTGCAATGCAATAAAGCTCATTTTATTCGAAATATATTTAACTAACTGTTTGTAGACCAAAACTGTGATTTTTGTCCCATTTTTATTTTTTAGGAATTTTTAAAGAACAAAAAAAATGTTTTTTTTTTTAAAATTTTAATTTTTTTTTCAAAACTTGAACGATATCTCTAAAACTACTTGGAAAATTTAAAAACAAAGTAAGCACGGCTTTAAGAGAATATTGTTTGCGAGTTTCGGATTTTTTTTTTAATTTAATGTGGTGAACCGTTTTCAAGTAATTCCAATATATGTAGCGGAAGTGCCTTAATTTTGAACATAACGGTATATCTCGAAAAGTCGAGCTGATAGAAAAAAACCAAGTGCAGATTTGAAATCAGCGACCTCAAATTAGTAAAAATTTGCTATAAATTTCAAATCAACACAAAAAAAGTTCAATTTTGTTCCCTTGTGTTATTAATGTGAGTAGTCAGAAAAAAAATGGGCAGGTGTAGACAAATGCCCGTGGCACCCCCACGCAAACTTAATATTAAATGTGATATATCTGAATTACTGTAATAGTGAGAGCCTTTGGACTTTGCTTGAGCCCTTTCATTACGATTCGCGGGCGAGGGGGTAGCGAAGCACACCGGGTTACATCTAGTTTAATATAAATAAATAATTTTAGGTCAAAAATAACAAAAATAAATTCAACGCAAAAGCAGGCACTTGTTGAGTTTATGGCAGAGCACTTGGTCTTGGCCAAAGGTGTTTTGCCAAATTGCTCACAAGTCAAAGCAACAGCCATCAGACTTTGGGAGAGCATGTCGGCCAAGTTAAATTTTTCTGGGCCTCCAAATCGTGGCGCAAGGTAGGATAATAACATTGTATTTTCAATTCCCTAATGGTTTACCTTTTTACGGTAAAAAAGAAGCTTTTGTTTAATAACTCTTCAAAAAGAAGAACCGGCGGAGGTCTCTATGAGGAGAAAGTTCTTATTCATGCAGAGGAGCAAATAGTTGAAGCAGCAGGAATAAATGTGTCTGTTGAGGGTATGAAAGAAATTGAGAGCTTTGGGTCTACGCCTCAAAGAAAAGAAGGAAATTCTAAAAGTTCTATAGAATGTGAATCCAAAAATAAAGAAATGGACGATAGCTTTTCATATTGTTTGAATTTGAAGATGAGGAAGAGGAAGAACCACTTCCAAAAAAAGTAAAATTATTGCAAAAGGAACTGGCAGCAACAAGCAAAAAACAAAGGGAAACCAAAACAAGTTTATTAAAACAAAATATGATATCCCATGAAGAGGACCACACAGAGGTTTTTAGGAAACTCGATAAACTACTAGAAATAAAAAATAAGTCTTTAAAAATTAAGGAGGAGGAACACGATATAGATATGCAAATTAAAAGTCTTGAACTCCAAATACGTGCTAAGGAACTTGAAAAGCTGGAAAATTATTAATTTTTTTCTTAAAATCGTGTTTTGCACTTCAGGGTATATATAATATACCCTATACCACTATGTGGGTCGGGCATAATGACTTTGTGTTGCTGTTTGTAACTACCAAAAATATCTGACCTAGACCCATTTTTTATTACACCGATCGAATCAGAATCACTAACGGATTCGATTTAACGATGTCCGTCCGTCCGTCCGTCCGTCTGTGTGTCCATGTAAATCTTTTAGTCAAACTGCAGATCGCAAATATGAACATATTTTGATTAAATTTGGTATATAAGCTGTAATCGGCCATAGGATGAACGCTATTGAAATCGGTGAGAATCGATCCATGTTCAGACCTAGCCCCCTATGAAATCGACATATATTACCATAAGATCCAAATTGTCATATAGATCTTACTCAAATTGGGTTTGTATGCGTTTATTATATTCATTAATGGGTAGTCTAAAAATGATCCCTATGGGACAACTCTTAGTCATAGGCCCCATATAGAGCTGCTTCCCTATCTTCACTTAAATCTATCAAAAAACAAAAATATTGCACTGATTCTTCTCAAATTTTGTTTGTATATATTTTTGTAAAATGCAAGAGAGTTTACCAAACATAGTCAGGATCGGTCCATTTTTGGGCCTAGTCCCCATATAGATATAGCATCCGATATGAACTTTTTCCTATCTGCAGCCAAAAAAATTAATAAAAATTCCACCCACTTGGTTTATGCTTATTTTCTATGTCCAGTTAATTGGGCCTATGAGATAGGGTCTCTAAAAGCATGGTGTAGGGTGTCATATAGTCGGTCTAGGCCGACTATAATTTTTTTACTTGTTTTTTTTTTAAATGAAAGGTATTTAGACACAGATATGTCATCAATCATTGAAATTTACACAACTCCCACCTTACTCAATTTATACTCAAACGCGATTCTTCCCTGTACATTTCTTATGGGACACATTCACTCAAGCAATTCGAATTCTCATAGCTCCTCTTCTAATGAAGAGTTTCGTTGAGTTTGAGGAAAGTTGTGCGTGCACAATCAACTTTACATTCAGTTGTTTCAAGATTTTGTCAAAATTCTCCTTCACTCAAACCTCTATAACTAGAGTTCTGATTAAAGTAGGCTGTTGACACAAGTCTAAGAACACTCAGTGGATCAACCTTTTTCTTTGGACCTATTAACTGTCTAAATTCGTTGAGTTTGAGGAAAGTTATAGGTGCACAATCAACTTTACATTATGCAACACGAAAGTTAACGTACAGATTTCATTACAATAATTACATAACACATAACCTGTGTTGAATTGTGAATTGCCAAAAATTTGAATATCTTTAGGTGGCATATAAGGTGGCCTTATTTTTTTATGTTCAACAAATATTTATAATGAAATAAACTTAATGAAATAAATAAATTAAAAAATATTGAAAGTAATAAATTGAATGATAAAATAAAATTTCTTTTAATTTGCACTCCACTCTCGAGGGCTGGGCTCTGCTAGTATAGATTATGTTTATTTGGTAATACAAGAAAAAAATCAGTTTTATTTTTAAATGTATCAGAATAACAGCATAAAATTCCTACTACTTAAACAAAGATAGATTTAATGAGTTTTTTCCACAATATGTTCCAAGAATATCAAATTGAAGGTTCTAGCTGTTCAATGGGAAAAAGAGTACAATACAGCTCCTACGGTGTATTTTTTGTCATCAACCCCAAGGACTCACAGGCTTCTACAGGACTTTGAACATAAAGCGATAGTTTGTTATAATGTTTCCATGAGCCGAAATAAAAGATTTGACACATACTATCAAATGGGACATGCCATGGTACATTTTTCCATATTCAAATTTTTATAATTTGAGATTATGTAGTATATATAGTGCATCAGAAATGGGAGCTGGTTATTTCAATTCTAATGCCAAGATTTGTTCGAATATATAAGTAGCTGCCGATGTTATGTATTTAAAATTTTTGGTTATAGATGATATGCCACACCCAGTTTTGCATTTTGTAATTTTTCCATGCCAAAGTGGTAAGACGCCCCTTTCTTCATGATTCGCAATATTTGAGATTGAGTTTGATGGTAATGTTGTTAAATGCTTTGCCAAATTCCTTTCGAATATGTTTCACAAGGCCAAATTTAAGAGTTTTATCATTTCTGGTATAAGATTAAGTATAGCTTATAGTGGCTTCCAGATTTTTCAGTATCCACTTAGGAAATTTCTCGAAAATAGGTTTACCTATTTTGACCTGAATCTTACTCAAATAAACAAGCAAACAGACATCCGAAAGATTTCATAATATATATTGGGATATATTTAATTTTCATATCAAATCTGTTTAACAAATCAAAGTGACAAAATAATTTTCATATTTAAGCGTATATCGTGCGAGAATTTCATTTATAATACAATTAACATGTTATTATTAAACAAAAATAATTACGATTTGGTAATATTTGCAGTTGTTAAACCCACAAGATATTTCATTGGCAATTTCATAGGTTCCTTATGCACAACGTGGTGGTCCATGTCTTTAAACATATCTCTAATGATTAACAATTCTTTTTCAAACATCTCAAATTGATCTTGATTTTTTGTTAATTTTGCATTGATGTCTTCTAAAATTTTTGTTTGATTTTGATTGTATTCTTCGAATTTTGATTGTTGTGTTTTAAACATTTCCTCCGTTGCTTGCAGCTGTGCCAATTTTTGTGTGAACCCATCAAATTTTTGACTTATATCAGACAATACTGGTGACATAGTGTTTAGAATCACAGATGATTCGTTTTGTAGGGAGCAAGGTTTTTCTGAATTGTTATATAACTTGATCTGATCTAAAAGTGATGTTTGTTCATTTTGTACTTGTTCGAATTTGTTTAACATTTTGAATTCAAACGAATTCAATTTTGTATTGGTGTTATTAAGGACGGAGCAAATATTAAAGCAATTATCTTCAACACCATCATTACCAATATTGAGTTGTATTTGTTTTAACAAACTAATTTGGTTGGAGTAGCTGAGGAGATAAGATAATTTCAATAATGTTTTCATCTGTTCTCAACTATTTAAGTACCTATTATTTAAAACATCTACTGTAATTTGTAAATGATCAATACCGGCATTTAAAGAAAAAATTTCAGCAAGTAATTTTTTCAATGGTGTTAATTCATCGTCTGTATTTGTATCGGATTTCACCATGTATATAGTTAGGATTATGCAAATAATTTGCAATATATTGTATAATTTGTGTGGCATATTTTTTTAAACGCAGCTTATTTTATTTTTATATTTTTAAGTCGGTTATCAATACTATACTGATCGCATTTAATTTAAACTTTTCTCTCTATACTCTATACTTAAATTAAATTATTTCTATTACTGATAATGTGGCACAATGCCATGCACATACTCACGCGGTAATGTACAGGGTGGGCCAACTTCGACGGACTGATTTTAAATACATAATTTTATATATTATTTTTTGTTCAAATAATATCGAATTTTAAATTGCCATTTAAAATTTTTCCAACATGGTCCGGTCTGCCGCACTAGAGGCGGTTTCTGGTTTGTGGGTCGACAACTCTATCAGCCATGATTCTACACCAAACAATGCATCTGAGAGAGTGTCATTGTCGCTTCTTGCGGATTCTCCGTACCTCTAATTCGCCAGTTCTGTCCATTTAAATGAAAATATGCTTCCTCGCTCATAATAAGATTGTTAAAAAATTTGTCATGTTTTGTCGAAAGCAAAATGAATTTATGGGCATATTGTTTTGGTGAAGCGGCAATAATTGTTGAAGCAATTGCATTTTATATATAAACATGATCAAATCAACTTCTAGAATGCGTCGTAGCGATGTTCCAGAAATGCCCAATGAAGTAGCACATAGACTAGTAGACACATATGGATCCATGTGGACACATTCTCGTCGAGCACTATTTGTTCGTGGTTCATAATCTAAAAAAATTTTATAAAATTCTTCATTGTCTGCAAAAAAAAAAAAAGATAAAATAAAAAACTTTGAAAATAAAAAATTATAGTCATTTCAAATAAGTCTGTCCAAGTTGGTCGACCCTGTACCAGTAGTTTGCAAATATTTTCTTTATACCCTATACCACTATGTGGTTTGGGTATAATGACTTTGTGCTGCTGTTTGTAACAACCAAAAATATTTGACCTAGACCCATCTTTAATTATACCGATCGAATCAGAATCACTTTTTGAGTTGATTTAACAATGTCCGTCCGTCCGTCTGTGTGTCCATGTAAACCTTGTAATCAAACTGCAGGTCGCAAATATAAATATATTTTGATGAAATTTGGTATATAAGCTTCCATCAGCCATCGGATGAACGCTGTTGAAATTGGTGAGAATCGGTCCATGTTCAGACCTAGCCCCCATACAAATTACCCCTATGAAATCGACATAAATTGCCATAAGTTCCAAATTATCATATAGATCTCAATCAAATTGGGTTTGTATGTGTTTGTTACATCCATTAATCAGTTGTTCGAAAATAATACCTAAATGAAAATTCTTAATCATAGGCCCCATATAGAGCTGCTTCCCGATCTTCAGTTAAATCTATTAAAAACAAAAATAATGCACTGATTCTTCTCAAATTTTGATTGTATATATTTTTGCGAAATACAAGAGATTTTACCAAACATGATCAGGATTGGTCCATTTTTGGACCTAGTCCCCATACAGGTATAGCATCCGATATGAACTTTTCATATCTGCAGCCAAAAAATTAATAAAAATCCCACTCAAATTTGGTTTTTGCTTATCTTCTATGTCCAGTTAGTTGGGCCTAAGAGATAGGGTTTCTAAACGCGCGGTATAGGGTATCGTATAGTCGGTCTAGACCTACTATAATTTTCTTACTTGTTTTTTTTTTTGATTAAGAGCTCTAAGAGAGTGAAGCGTACTCAGAGAAATGTAAGCCTGTCTTTGTTAGAGATTGATTCTTCATAAAAACTAAGAAAGCAAAAAAATTTTTAGATTTTTTAAGTTCGATTGTCATGACTTTGTTGCCTGATATTAGATGTTTTTATTATACGGGAACCAGTTTTTGTACTAATTGTAATTAAAATATTAAAATATTTCTTATGAGTAAAATATGCCAACAATTGCTGTAACAAGTGGATACCAGATTTCTTGAAGTCTTCTGAAAGGGATAAATAAATTATCTGGCTGTCACTAAAATATACAGACAAAAAAAGCAATATGAGTCCGATCACAGGGGAAATGTGTAAACATCTGCACCTTTTCCAATTGTATTTCAGAAAACATCAAATATATTTCAGAACATATCAATTGAATTTCAGTAGTTTACCCTACAATACCGAAAATTTATTATTGTTTCTATTACTGATTTGGAGTCGCAGAAAATGTTTAGCAATATTTGGACTTATTTGTTATGCACTGGAAAATAAACTATCAAGGGCGGCCTTTTAATCGAAAGAAGATGAGGACTTCATTTGTTAATCAGCTACAATATAAACACCGGGATAGAATTTTGAAGTAATCATTTTGAAAAAAACACGTTTATAACGTCACCTAAAATGCAAAAGGCCGTAACTAAGAAAAAGTTCAAAATTTACTTTCTGTATTGCAGTTACGGCCTTTTACTTAAAAACTACCATTTTACCATAAATTTGTTTTCATAAATAAAAATCCATCTGTATTTTTCGGCTTGATTCCAAAATTTGGGTATTAAGTTTAAAGTAGTTTTTGTTTTATGATGTTTTTTGCTTCTCCTGTAGAAAAATAAAAATATTAGTTACGGCCTTTTGCATTTTAGGTGGCGATATGTAGTTTTCAAGAAATATTACAAACCCAGTGTAATACTTAAAAAAATATGTTTTTATATAGCGTTCTGACTATTTTTCTGAGACTCAATTGATATTTTCTGAAATTCAATATATATTTGCTGAAGTAAATTTAATAATTTCTGAAATACATTTGATGTTTTCTGAAATACATTTGATATTTTCTGAAATACAGTTGATATTTTCTGAAAAACATTTGATAATTGCTGAAATACATTTGATTATTTGATATTTTCTGAAGTACAAATGATAATTTCTGAAAATCAATTGATGCTTTCTGAAATACAAATGATACTCTCTGCAAATCAATTGATGCTTTCTGAAATACAATTGATTATTACTGAAAATCAATTGATGTTTTCTGAGACACAATTGATACTTTCTGAAATTCAATTGATGTTTTCTAAAATTCAATTGGAAAGAGTGCTGTAATTAAAAAAACCTAAGCTTATTTTCGACTTCTTCAAAGTTTTCCTAGTATTTAGCTTTTTAAACTCACAGTACACCTAGCGGTCAATAGCTTGAATATTTAAAATTAACGAAAAAGATTTGTGATTTTGCTAAACAGACAGCGAACTGCTTACTAAATACACCATCACACTTACATATACCTCCCACCGATTTTCCCTTACGCTGTTTTTGTGATTGTATTGTGAAATTGGATGTTATCCCCCCTGAGCGCATAGATGTTTACACATAAAAAAATGATATGCCACATGTTTGGTTTTCATGATACATATTTTTTCCGCGTTTAATTAAATTATGTACAGGTGTACATAATGTATCAATTTTAATAAAAAGATACTTTTCAAGGATATGCAACTTTTCTTCAAAAATATATTTTTTTCAAAATATCAACTTTTTCATTAAAATTTTTGATTCCAACAAAAGGCTCTGTTTCAATTTTAAGGCATTATTATTACACCGTGAGATAATTTTGAATTCTTATAACCTATACCACTATGTGTGACTTAGACCCATATTTTATTATCGACTCAGAATGACTTTCTGACTTGATTTAGCGTTGTCCATTCATCTGTCCGCCCATCCATGTGTCCATGTAAACGTTATAAAACTCCAGGTCGCAAATATGAACATATTTTGACGAAATTGGTACATAAGCTGTTATCGGCCATGGGATGAACGTTGTTCAAATTGGTGAAAAGCGGTCCATGTTTGGACCTAGTCCCCATACAAATTACCCCTTTGAAATCGACATAAATTGCCATAAGATCCAAATTATCATATAGATCTCAGTCCAATTGGGCTTGTATGAGTTTATTATATCCATTAATCAGTAAACCAAAAATAATCCATATAGGACAATTCTTAGTCATAAGCCGCATATAGAGCTGCTTCCCGATCTTCACTTAAATCTATAAAAAAAAAAAATATTGGACAGATTTTTCTCAAATTTGGTTTGTATATATTTTTGCAAAATATAAGTGACTTTACCTAATATGGTCAGGATCGGTTCATATTTCGACCTAGTCCCCATATAAATATAGCATCCGATATGACCTTTTTATATCTGCAGCCAAAAAAATTAATAACAATGACACTCAAATTTGGTTAATGCTTATTTTCTATATCGAATTAGTTGGACCGAAGAGATATGGTCTATAAACCATGGTATAGGGTATCGTACAGTCGGTCTAGGCCGACTATAATTTCTTACTTGTTCATTTTAAAGTTATGAGCGAAGAAGACAACATATGAGAATTGTTTTTATTGCTTACTATAGCAATAAAAAGAAAGAAAATAATACAAAGGAAAAAATCTATATATATAAAATTCATTTTCTGTTTGTTTGTTTGTTTGACCGCTATACAAATTTTTATTTTCGAACGGATTTCTCTGAGTTTTGGTATACACGATCTCTGTACTCAAGGTCACTATGTACTTCTTATCGTCCATGCCTACTTTTACACCCACTTTTTCTATACAAACCATTTTATGCTTTTTGGTGTATTTGTTCGCTACACAAATTTTAACTTTTCAACGGATGTTTTTGAAATTTGATTTACATAATCTCTATACTCTATAGAAGGTCGGTATATGCTTCCTACCGACCACGCCTACTTTAACGCCCACTTTTTCTATATAACTTATTTTCCGTTTTTGCTAATTTGTTCGCTATTCAAACTTTTATTTTTCAACAGATTTCTCTGAAATTTGGTATGCACGATCTCTGTACTCCAGCGAAGGATACCGTATGCTTCTTACCGGGCAGACCACTTTTTCTATATAATTAATTTTCTGTTTTTTGTACATTTTTGCGCTATAGAAATTTGAATTTTTCAAGGGCTTTCTCCGAAATTTACTACATACTCCAGGGAAGGTCGCCATATGGTTTTTACCGGCCACGCCTACCTTTAGGCCCACTTTTTATATAAAATTCATTTCCTGTTGTTTGGTATATTTGTTCGCTATAGACATTTTAAATTTTTCAACGGATTTTTCTGAAATTTGGTACACACAGAAGTAACTTCACGATGAACAAATTCCCCAAATTTAAAAAAGGTCCCCAAAAGAAATTAACAAATTCCCCAATTTTTCTAAAAACTAAATAAAATAATGAACTTACTTCCCAAATTCATTCTTAAATTTTTCCATATTTTTGTTTCATGAATTTTGTTAAATATTTATTTAAGTGAAAATTTGCAGACTGCTCTCAATATCTGTCCTGCAATATACACATTTAAAATCTGTATTCTTTTCAATAGCATCATATCGGTGCGCGGACGCGACGCGATCGCGGAACACAGCTCAGCTAAAATATCGGAATGATCTGAAAAATATATTGTGTCGATTAAAATAAGTTAACAACTGCGCGGGATTATTATTATCCATATTATTATACTTTAGTCAATTTATTTGGCTTGTTAGTCGGTGACACAATTTTTCAGGGATTAGAAATAGTAACAATAAAGAATGTTCAATCTGATGAGAATTATAATTAAAATTCAGCATTTAAAAGCTCTTTTGCAGTATTCCTCGTTACTTAGAAATCAATAACATTTGGAGTCTTTTGCCTGTCTGTTGGTCAATATGCTTGCTTCCTGTTTGAGATAACATCTGTGTCCATTTTGGAATAAGTGTAATACAGAACACGGTCCTTCGCGGTAAGTAGGAGTGACCCCCACAATGTATGCTCGTAGTCGCCAGCAGCAATAAAACAAGGCCCTAGTGATTCAAGAAATCTTTTATATTGAATATCCGTTATAGAAAATTTTGGTGCAGAATATATTGATGAAATTACTAAGTTGTTATCAAATTTTAAAAAGCTGATAGTAGCAGCTTGAAGGTAGTTTTCACAATTCTCACACATTGGATGATGTATCAGTCGAGATTTAATAAGAATGGCAGAGTCACCACATGCTCTAACTCTTGCATACATTTATCATACCAAATGCATACACAAAATGAAGATAGACTTGTAGAAGTCCAGTGAGTTTCCGAGACCAGCATTATTTCGATTTGCTTGTCTTTAAGGAAAAAGGCGAGTTCCTTTTTATTTTTTCTTAAGCCGTTTGCGTTCCAGTGCGATATGAAGTGGTAATTTTAAATTTAATTTCTCGGGCCGACCATATTTAAACAGAGTTGCCGGTACTACTGCTATTACGATGTTTGCATCTTTACTTGCCTAAGCTTGTTTGCGCATTATGGAACGTCAGTTTTGATATGTTTCACAAATTCTGGTCTTTGAAAAATTATAAAATTGAGCATTCTGCATGGGTAGTTCCTCCCGACCATGGATCCATTTTACATTCATGATATTATTTAACGCAACGCTTAAACACGTTGACCAGAATAGAAATTTTGTTCAAATTCATTAAAAAGGGCCAGGGTAAACCATTTTGTAATTTTTCCATGTCAAAGTGTTGACACGCCCCTTTGAGATAGTGTTTATGATTAATATTGTAAAATGCTTTGCCAAATTTTTTTTCGCATAAATTTTAAAACCATATTTTCGAAAATGTTCCGTGATATAACAAATCTCTTTAAAATAAGGTTAACAATGTTATAGGAAAAGCATTTTGTATTATAAATGTATAAGTGTGGTGCCACGACCTGTTGTCTAAATAAAATTGGGTATAGGTTATAGAAAATCAAGAAAATTGGTCCGCATGTATCGACCTGAAGCTTACACAAATAAACAAACAACCAGACACCTAAGTGGTTTTATAATATTTACAGACATATATTTAATTTTCATATTAAATCTGTTTAAGAAACAGATAAACAGCGTTTATCGTACGAGAATTTCGTTATATATGTACGATTAATACGTTCTTATTAAATAAAAATAATTATGATTTGGTAAGATTTGCAGTTGTTAAACCCAAAAGATATTTCATTGACATTTTGGTAGGTTCTTTATGCACAACGCGATCCATTTTTTTAAACATATCTTTAATGATTGATAATTCTTTTTCAAGCATCTCAAATTGATCCTGATTTTTTGTTAATTTTGCATTGATGTCTTCTAAAATTTTTGATTGATCTTGATTGTATAGTTCGAATTTCGATTGTTGCGATTTAAACATTTCCTCCATTGCTTCCAGCTGTACTAATTTCTGTGTGACCCCATCAACTTTTTTATTTATATCAGACAATACTGGCGACATCGTGCTTAGAATCACAGATGATTCATCTTGTGGGGAACAAGTTTTTTCTGAATTTTTTTTTAACTTGATATGATCTAAAAGTGTTGTTTGCTCATCTTGGATTTGTTCTAATTTGTTTAAAATTTTAAATTCAAATGAATTCAACTTTCTATTGGTGGTATTGAGGGCGGAACCAATATTAAAGCAATTATCTTCATCACCATCAGCACCGATATTGAGTTGTATATGTTTTAGCATGTCAATTTGGTTGGAATATCTGAGGAGAAAATAGATTTTCAATTATTGTCAAATGCTTTCACATATCGTCATCTATTGAAGTACCTTTTATTTAAAACTTCTACTGAAATTTGTAAATGATCAACACCTTCTTTTAAGATAATAATATCAGCAAGTAATTGATTGCGCAGTGTTAATTCATCGCCTGCATATGAATCGGATTTCACCATGTATGTAGTTAAGATGATGCAAAGAATTTGTAGTGAAATGTATAATTTTTGTGCCATATTTCTTAAAACGCAGCTTATTTTTTTTGTTATGTTGCTTAGTCGCTTATCAATAATGTACTAATCGCATTTAAATAAAATATTTCTGTTTCTACTTAAAGTGTATATTTTTTCTTTTGCCGATAATTTGGTACATTACCTTACGAGTATGTCGTAGTTTACAAATAATTTTTTTTAATTAGGAGTACTAAGAGAGCGAAGGGTAATCAGGAAAATATAAAACTATATGCAAGATTATTTTTTGAGATAATGATTCATTAGTTAGACAATTTTATTAAGCTAGTAAAACTCCTAAGGGATTCGGAGTGGCGTGCCAGTTTTATGTTCGCATTTGATTGTCCAATTCTGTATGAGATGAGTTAAAATACTGGGGAAAAAATTTGCTGGTCAAGTTTTGTGTCTCGAGATTTTATTTTTTAGTCCTTCATCTGCCCTTTTCATGGGTGATTTTAGTATCAAAATATCTAAGCGGATAATTTTGTCTTATGTGGTCGTATGAATATCTATAATATTAATAGGCTAGGTGATTTCTTGTGACCGATATTTTGTTCTACCGTTTTATCCCGATTTTGACCAAAAGTATGTTATTTGAAAGGTATTTCTTGTTAGCCGATTTGCAGTTTCCAGATTTTTAAATATTTTCGTTTATTTTGAGTAAATTGCATTTAAATTTGCTAGTGACAATTACATAAAATTATACAATGCTATGTGTGTGTTTGTTAAATTTGTTAACGTGTTTGTAATAAAAATGAGTTTGTTTTTTTGTGTTGATTCGTGAATTGGCTATAATTGATTAGCATAACTTAAGGGTCTTTATTTAATGAAAAAGTAAAAATTCCTAGAATTTTGCACTCCAATTTCGAGGGCTGGAATCTGCTAGTATAAATTAAAAGATACGAATTTATAAAAATTGCAAATTTAATAAAAATTAATTAATAAGATGAAACTAAAAAAATTAAATATTAAAATAAAATATTAAATGTGATATATCTAGAGTATTGTAATAGTGAAAGCCTTGGAACGTTGTCTGAGTTCATGAGTTACTTTTAATATAAAAAATGGGCGGGATCGGGCCAATGGGAGTGTCACCTCCTATGCTAAAAAAAAAAATATATAAACAAAATAATATATGAAGTACTATGAAAATGACAGTCTCGAAACTTTTAACAAGTACATTACTTATCAATGTGAGTAGTCGTGAAAAAATATGGGCGGAATCGCCTAAACCAAAAATTGCCAGAACCAAAAATCGCGAATAACAAAAATCGCCAAATAAAAAATTGCTTGGATCGCAAATCGCGAATAATAAAAATCGCAAAAAATAAAATCGCCAAAATCAAAAATCGCAAAGGACTAAAATAGCTAAAGCCAAAAATTGGTAAAATAAAAAATCGTCAAAATCAAAAATCGCAAAAATCAGAGATCGCTAAATTCAGAAATCAACAAAAATTTAAAATACCAAACCAAAAAACCAAAATCGCCAAAATCAAAAATCGCCAAAATCACAAATTACCTAAAACAAAAATTGCGACACCGAAAATCGCGTACAACAAAAATCGCCAAATTCGAAAATCGCGAATTAAACATCGCCAAAAAAAACCGCCAAAAATTAAAAATTCCTAATACAGTAAATCTTCAAACTCAAAAATCGCAATAAACAAAATCGCCAAAACCGAAAATTGCGCATAAAAAAATTGCCAATCAAAAATCGCAAAAAAAAAACGAAAATCGCCAAAGCAAAAGTCGCAAAAACCGAAAATTGCGAATAACAAAAATCGTTCAAATAAAAAGTCACCAAAATAATATATTGCCAAAACGAAAATCGAAAAAAAAAAAAATATAAAAATCGCTTAAATCTAAAATCGCAAAAACCAAAAATGGAAAAAATCAAAAATCGCAAAAAAAAAAATAGATGTCTACAAAATGTATTCTCAGTTTTTTAATAAATGCAGCTTTGGAACAAAACTGCTACACTCCCATACAAAAAAAACTAGTTAAAATTATAAAAGTATACGAGAATAACAATTTATTGGCATTTTCGCATGTTGTTTAGAATATTTTCAGCAAATTATGACAATTGGTAGGTATATAATAATAAAGTTGTTCGATTTAAAAAAGTGTGCTTATTATACCCTACTCCACTGTTTGGCCAGGTTATAATGAGTTTATCCAGATGTATATAATTGCCAAAAGTATTTCACCAATCGACTCAGAAACACTTAGGATGTCCGTCCGTCCGTCTGTGTGTCCACGTAAACTTTATAATTTAATTAAAGGTCGCGAATATGAGATGAATTTAGTGTGTAAGCTTCTATCGGCTAAAGAACGAACCCCATTGAAAATGGTGAAAATCGGTGCATATTCAGACCTAGGCCCCACACAAATGACACCCATGAAATCGACTTAAATTGCCATAAAATCCAAATTATCAAATAGATCTCGGTCATAATGGGTTTGTGTGTGTTTATTACACCACTAATCAGTAGATCAAAAATAAACCGCGTAGACAATTTTTAGTTATAGCTCCCAATAAAGTTGCTTTCAGATTTTCAATTAAATCTTTCAAAAATAAAAAAATAGAAAAATAAATTATTCCAAAGGTTTGCTTAAATTTTGTTTGTATGATATCAGTGACTTTATCGAATATGCTCAAAATCGCTCCATATCTCGCCCTAGGTGTAGCATCCGAATATGAAATTTTTCATACCTGCAAGTAACAAAATTGAAATTAATGCCACTGAAATTTAGTTATGGCTTATCTTCTATATCCAATTAGTTAGAGTTAAGACCCATTCTCTAAGCACATGGTATAGGCATGATGGCGAACCTATTTGAGATTTTTGACGAAACTCGTATTTTTTACGACTTCAAATAAGAAAGTAAGAAAATTATAGTTGGTATATACCGACTATACGATGCGTTTAGAGACTCTATCTCGTAGGTCTAACTACTTGGATACATACATTGTTAATAATTTTTTCTGCAGTTATAAAAAGGTTCATATCGGATGCTATATTTGTATGACCATATTTGGTAAAGTCACTGATAATTTGCAGAAACATATACAAACTAAATTTGAGAAAAATCTGTGCAATATTTTGGTTTTTTTGATAGACTTAAGTGAAGATCTGGTACCAGCTTTATGCGGGGGCTATGACTAAGAATTGTCCTATAGGGTTTAGTTTTGGACTACTGATTAATAGATATAATAAACACATACAAACCCAATTTGACTGAGATCTATATAATAATTTGGATCTTATGGCAATTTATGTCGATTTCATAGGGGTCATTTGTATGAGGACTAGGTCTGAACATTAACCGAATTACACCAATTTCAACAGTGTTGATCCTATTTGCGAGGATTATGTACCAAATTTCATCAAAATATATTCATATATGTGACCTGTAGTTTGATTAAAAGGTTAACATGGACATAGATGGACAGACGGACGGACATCGCTAAATCGACTCAGAAAATAATTCTGAGTCGATCGGTATAATAAAAGATCAAATGTTTTTGGGAGTTACAAACAACAGCACAAAGTCATTATACCCAAACCACATAGTGGTATAGGGTATAAAAATATTGAAAAATTAATTTTTGTTTTTGTTTTTGTGAAACATAAGTGATTTTACTAAACATGGTCGCAGTCGGTCCATGCTTCGACCTAGTGCCAATATAAAAATATTTGTTTGACCTTTTCTCTAAAATATTGGTATAGGCTGTCGTCTTGTCGGCTTAGACCGACTGCGATATACTTACATGTTATGCATGTCTACATAACACCGTATGTGCGAAAACTTTACGGTTTGAATTTTTACGATCTCTTGAAGATACGATCATTTATACTGATGCATAAGATTATATTTACACGTGAGCCTACGTATCTGTTTAATCGGATATACTTTTCTATTTCAAGAAGAATTAATTCTATAATTCAAATAAGGCATAAATGTTTGGTCTCTGAATGGCAGTTCTATATACCAGTGGTGCCCACTACTTTTTTCAACAGATCTACTTTTGAAATGGAAGAACAATTGCGATCGACTGAAATAAATTATCGACTGAAATAATAATAATAACATAAAAACGGAATTGTTCTAATTTATTTTATTATAAGCTCGATCATCATCAGCTCGATCTGAGGTCATTGATACTAATTTAAAAAAGGGTATTTGAATGCCTTAAAACTGGAAAATATGTCCTCTCCTCGGGTTTTTTCCTTTGAGAGGTATAATTGCTAATAATTCCTCTTTGGTTGAAAAATTTATAAAAATCATTCTAATGAATATAATTAGCTGTGATATGTCAAATACATCGGTACATTCATCTACTTGTAAGGAAAAAGCTGAACAATCTTCAAGTTTTTTTTAGGTGTTATTTTAAATCTGAGCTGATTTCCTCTACTCTCCGTGTAACACTAAACAACGAATCAGCAGCCTCAAGAAATGCGTTTTTAAAAATCACGCCATCACTAAAAGGTTTTTTTTGGCTTTAGCTATAATATGACTCACTCGAAGAGATGCAATCTTAGCTGCTTTTGATTTTAATATTTGTTTTGTAAAAACGGACTGCTGAGCTGCGAGGCCTGTTTTTAATTTCATAATTTTTTCTTTTCGCAACTCACTGTTTTGTGGGTAGTCAATTTCATATATATTGTGCACTGTTCTAAAGTGTCTTTCAATATTTCCTTTTTTTGGTAGAGCGATACTACTGTTACAAGTTAAGCAACAACACTTGTTTTTAACCATTATATAGAAATAATCAGTTTCCCACTCTTTATGATAATGATACGTTTTAACCTTTTTTGTATGCATTATTTCACGGTTTTCTAAAATATTTTTTAAACGGTACACTTTTATTTTTATTAAAATATTCAGAAATTTGTTTAAATCAACTTACCAATAAACTTAATAATTTTAACTTCACAGAAGATAAAGTATCAATGAAAAAAACTAAAATGCTAAATGCTGACGATGTATTTATTAATGAATAAAAAAAATTCCACTTGCAGAACTAATTTAATATAAGAAATAAAAAATATTTGCATAACTAAAAGTAGTTTTTGTTCAGCTAATGATAACAGTAGGCTTGGATTTTTTAAATATTTCTTATGTTACCCATATACATTGAGACCGACCATTGGTACAACTTGGTTCGAGTTGGACAACTTGCCAGAAAATCAAAATATAAAATGCTATATATCTGGTGTACTGTTATAGTGAGGGTCTTGGGACTTTGTGTGAGCCCATAAGTTATTCATGTGACTAGTTAGACAAAAAATGGGCGTCATCGGAGCAGTGGGCGTGGCACCGCCCCTAAGAAGTAAATGTATGATATCATATCACTGGTGTACTAAAAAAGGGAAGCTTTGAAACTTTGAACGACACCATCAGATCTTAGTATGGGTAGTCGGACAAAAAATTGGAGTGGCACTTCCCATGTAAAGTAACTATTTAATGCCATATATCTGGAGTACTGTAAAAGAGAGGGCTTTGTGGCTTTGCATGAGCCCATAGGTTCTTTGTATGATTAGTCAAATAAAAAAATGGGCGTGATCGTAGCAGTCGGCGTAGCACCGCCCATGCAAAGCAGATATCTAATATCATATAACTGGTGTACTATAAAAGGAAAAGACTCGATATTTTGCACGAGTCCATCAGATATTAATGTGAGTAGTCCAACAAAAATTGGGCCGGATGGGATTAGTGGGCGTGGCACCTACTATATAAATAATAGCAACAGTCTTTTGACAAGTACATTAGTTATAAATGTGATTTGCCGTGGAAAATATATCGCCAAAATCAAAAATTCGCCAAAAATCGAAAATTGCGAAAAATAAAAATAGCTAAAAAGAAAAATTCCCAAATGATATTCTAAGTTCAAGGCCAATAGTTAAGTGTTGCCAGATCTAATTTTGATAATCCATCTTCTTCTCATGGGCAGCTACATGTAACTTGCTCCAGGGTAGGAATGCTGAAAAATCTGATAATTGTTGTACCGAATGAAAAAACCAAAAAACATTGCAGGGGAGGGTGTAGCAAAGCACACCGGGTTACATCTAGTACGAAATAAAAAAATAACAATTATAAAATTTCACATAGGAAAAATTTATATTTTTGTCATAAGATGGTTGAAAAATTTATTTTTCTATACATAATTCCATATTCGTTGGCGATCGACTTTAAATTATTATGCGATAGACCGGTAGATCTCGATCGATATGAGCACCACTGCTATATACAATGCAATCGTCTTTGGAGCTTGCTACCGCCAACATTACATTATTTAAGCCACGCAGGACATTTTTGGAAACAAGTTTTCCAATTTTTCAATACCAGTTAAATATTATTTAAATATTGCTTTGTTTTGAATATATGTAAAATAATTTTTGTTATGTTATTTTTAAATATATAACATAAACTATGTTGTATTTTCATTAAATACTGTATCACATTATACAGATCCTGTACTTTAATTATAAGACTCTTAGACTTGTTGAGCAGGAAACCACATAAATAAACAAATAAATATATTAGTGTTGATGCTAAAAAAAATATTTTGTAAAAATCTAAACTAGAAATTATTATAAAAACATACAAAGATTTCCCGGAATTTAAGTTGTCTCTATGTATAATTATAGCATAATATTAAATCAAGCATCACTCGTATTAGTACCAAACTATTTTTATTTGAAATACCAAATTGAATTTCCTTCCAATTATCACTTAAATCTATATTTATCTCATCTTATATGTTATGTGTTAAATCTTTTAAAGCAGGTATAGCTATAAATTTTTCCAACAAACAGATGTGGAAGACATCGAAAAAATAAAAATGTTACTTATAATGTTGATACCAAATTTACTTGTAATTAAATTCTAAAAAACAACTAAAGGCCAGAACTTTTTCTGAAAAATAGTTTGTGATTAATATTGAACTTAACAAATAGTATACACTCTGGTGCAATATTATAGCCGCACACAATTTTTGAACAGTTTTTATCTTTAAATGCATATGTAAAAAATATATCTAATTATCGCAACTTTAAAGCAATATTAAAACTACAAAATGATTTCCTACAATAAACTGATTCCATTTAAAATTAAAAAAAAATTATTTTTTTCATGTAGCAATATTTTAGCCGCAATTCTTAAAATTAGAATTAAATTAAATATGAAAAAAGTAAGAAAATTATAGTCGGTCTAGAGCGAGACTATACGATACCCTATTCCATGCGTACGGAGAACTGGCCTTAGGTCCAATTAACTGGGTATAGAAAATAAGCATAAACTAAATCTGAGTGGATTTTTATTAATTTTTTTTTAAAAATGAAAAATTAAAAATTTAAAAATTAAAAATTAAAAATTAAAAATTAAAAATTAAAAATTAAAAATAAAAAATTAAAAATTAAAAATTAAAAATTAAAAATTAAAAAATAAAAATTGAAAATTAAAAATTAAAAATTAAAAATTAAAAATTAAAAATTAAAAATTAAAAATTAAAAATTAAAAATTAAAAATTAATAATTAAAAATTAAAAATTAAAAATTAAAAATTAAAAATTAAAAATTAAAAATTAAAAATTAAAAATTAAAAATTAAAAATTAAAAATTAAAAATTAAAAATTAAAAATTAAAAATTAAAAATTAAAAATTAAAAATTAAAAATTAAAAATTAAAAATTAAAAATAAAAAATTAAAAATTAAAAATTAATAATTAAAAATTAAAAATTAAAAATTAAAAATTAGAAATTAAAAATTAAAAATTAAAAATTAAAAATTAAAAATTAAAAATTTAAAATTTAAAAGTAAAAATTAAAAATTAAAAATTAAAAATTAAAAATTAAAATTAAAAATTAAAAATTAAAAATTAAAAATTAAAAATTAAAAATTAAAAATTAAAAATTAAAATTTAAAAATTAAAAATTAAAAATTAAAAATTAAAAATTAAAAATTAAAAATTAAAAATTGAAAATTAAAAATTAAAAAGTAAAAATTAAAAATTAAAAATTAAAAATTAGGAATTAAAAATTAAAAATTAAAAATTAAAAATTAAAAATTAAAAATTAAAAATTAAAAATTATAAATTAAAAATTAAAAATTAAAAATTAAAAATTAAAAATTAAAAATTAAAAATTAAAAATTAAAAATTAAAAATTAAAAATTAAAAATTAAAAATTAAAAATTAAAAATTAAAAATTAAAAATTAAAAATTAAAAATTAAAAATTAAAAATTAAAAATTAAAAATTAAAAATTAAAAATTAAAAATTAAAAATTAAAAATTAAAAATTAAAAATTAAAAATTAAAAATTAAAAATTAAAAATTAAAAATTAAAAATTAAAAATTAAAAATTAAAAATTAAAAATTAAAAATTAAAAATTAAAAATTAAAAATTAAAAATTAAAAATTAAAAATTAAAAATTAAAAATTAAAAATTAAAAATTAAAAATTAAAAATTAAAAATTAAAAATTAAAAATTAAAAATTAAAAATTAAAAATTAAAAATTAAAAATTAAAAATTAAAAATTAAAAATTAAAAATTAAAAATTAAAAATTAAAAATTAAAAATTAAAAATTAAAAATTAAAAATTAAAAATTAAAAATTAAAAATTAAAAATTAAAAATTAAAAATTAAAAATTAAAAATTAAAAATTAAAAATTAAAAATTAAAAATTAAAAATTAAAAATTAAAAATTAAAAATTAAAAATTAAAAATTAAAAATTAAAAATTAAAAATTAAAAATTAAAAATTAAAAATTAAAAATTAAAAATTAAAAATTAAAAATTAAAAATTAAAAATTAAAAATTAAAAATTAAAAATTAAAAATTAAAAATTAAAAATTAAAAATTAAAAATTAAAAATTAAAAATTAAAAATTAAAAATTAAAAATTAAAAATTAAAAATTAAAAATTAAAAATTAAAAATTAAAAATTAAAAATTAAAAATTAAAAATTAAAAATTAAAAATTAAAAATTAAAAATTAAAAATTAAAAATTAAAAATTAAAAATTAAAAATTAAAAATTAAAAATTAAAAATTAAAAATTAAAAATTAAAAATTAAAAATTAAAAATTAAAAATTAAAAATTAAAAATTAAAAATTAAAAATTAAAAATTAAAAATTAAAAATTAAAAATTAAAAATTAAAAATTAAAAATTAAAAATTAAAAATTAAAAATTAAAAATTAAAAATTAAAAATTAAAAATTAAAAATTAAAAATTAAAAATTAAAAATTAAAAATTAAAAATTAAAAATTAAAAATTAAAAATTAAAAATTAAAAATTAAAAATTAAAAATTAAAAATTAAAAATTAAAAATTAAAAATTAAAAATTAAAAATTAAAAATTAAAAATTAAAAATTAAAAATTAAAAATTAAAAATTAAAAATTAAAAATTAAAAATTAAAAATTAAAAATTAAAAATTAAAAATTAAAAATTAAAAATTAAAAATTAAAAATTAAAAATTAAAAATTAAAAATTAAAAATTAAAAATTAAAAATTAAAAATTAAAAATTAAAAATTAAAAATTAAAAATTAAAAATTAAAAATTAAAAATTAAAAATTAAAAATTAAAAATTAAAAATTAAAAATTAAAAATTAAAAATTAAAAATTAAAAATTAAAAATTAAAAATTAAAAATTAAAAATTAAAAATTAAAAATTAAAAATTAAAAATTAAAAATTAAAAATTAAAAATTAAAAATTAAAAATTAAAAATTAAAAATTAAAAATTAAAAATTAAAAATTAAAAATTAAAAATAAAAATTACTAGCTAATTCAGATAAAAATTTTCTATAATTTGCTTTTTCTTTAATATTAATATCTGGAAATTTTTAGCCAAGATTTTTTAAAAATTTAAAATTAAAAATTAATAATTAAAAATTAAAAATTAAAAATTAAAAATTAAAAATTAAAAATTAAAAATTAAAAATTAAAAATTAAAAATTAAAAATTAAAAATTAAAAATTAAAAATTAAAAATTAAAAATTAAAAATTAAAAATTAAAAATTGAAAATTAAAAATTAAAAATTAAAAATTAAAAATTAAAAATTAAAAATTAAAAATTAAAAATTAAAAATTAAAAATTAAAAATTAAAAATTAAAAATTAAAAATTAAAAATTAAAAATTAAAAACTAAAAATTAAAAATTAAAAATTAAAAATTAAAAATTAAAAATTAAAAATTAAAAATTAAAAATTAAAAATTAAAAATTAAAAATTAAAAATTAAAAATTAAAAATTAAAAATTAAAAATTAAAAATTAAAAATTAAAAATTAAAAATTAAAAATTAAAAATTAAAAATTAAAAATTAAAAATTAAAAATTAAAAATTAAAAATTAAAAATTAAAAATTAAAAATTAAAAATTAAAAATTAAAAATTAAAAATTAAAAATTAAAAATTAAAAATTAAAAATTAAAAATTAAAAATTAAAAATTAAAAATTAAAAATTAAAAATTAAAAATTAAAAATTAAAAATTAAAAATTAAAAATTAAAAATTAAAAATTAAAAATTAAAAATTAAAAATTAAAAATTAAAAATTAAAAATTAAAAATTAAAAATTAAAAATTAAAAATTAAAAATTAAAAATTAAAAATTAAAAATTAAAAATTAAAAATTAAAAATTAAAAATTAAAAATTAAAAATTAAAAATTAAAAATTAAAAATTAAAAATTAAAAATTAAAAATTAAAAAATAAAAATTAAAAATTAAAAATTAAAAATTAAAAATTAAAAATTAGAAATTAAAAATTAAAAATTAAAAATTAAAAATTAGAAATTTAAAATTAAAAATTAATAATTAAAAATAAAAAATTAAAAACTAAAAATAAAAATTACTAGCTAATTCAGATAAAAATTTTCTACAATTTGCTTTTTCTTTAATATTAATATCTGGAAATTTTTAGCCAAGATTTTTTAAAAATTTAAAATTAAAAATTAATAATTAAAAATTAAAAATTAAAAATTAAAAATTAAAAATTAAAAATTAAAAATTAAAAATTAAAAATCAAAAATTAAAAATTAAAAATTAAAAATTAAAAATTAAAAATTAGAAATTAAAAATTAAAAATTAAAAATTAAAAATTAAAAATTAAAAATTAAAAATTAAAAATTAAAAAGTAAAAAGTAAAAATTAAAAATTACTAGCTAATTCAGATAAAAATTTTCTATAATTAGCTTTTTCTTTAATATTAATGTCTGGAAATTTTTAGCCAAGATTTTTTTTTTAATTATCATGAATTGTCCCAAAACTTTGTTATAGGGATCAAACTTTGGGTTATAACGCTGGCTGCGTTATATAATGAATTACATTAGGGGTTTTCTACTCTCGTAATAGAAAAATAATTCCATTTTTCAAATAGTAACGAACTCTTTCTATAGAAGACACGATCATTGTTTTTTATTTATTAACTTCAAAGTGGTAGCCGGACCCAATATTGGTTGTAATATTGAGTTTAAGATGCAGGTGGAGGGTATCAAAGATTCGGCCCAGCCAAATTTTACACTATTACTTGTTATTCTTCATGCTGTGCCTTAACACACACAAAAACATAAGTTTGTATAACATAAGTTTGTATAAAATACAACATTAAACGTGTTTTTGTTTAACACGATAAAAGTATCTTGCTAAAATTGAAGAGTAAAATGTAAACATGGCGAATTTCAATTTTTGGTAACTTTACAATTTTTACTTTCACACCCAATTCAGACCGCATTCAAGATATGATAAATTACCTAAGTTTTTCTTTTATAACATATCTTAAAAAATTTAAATTTTGACGAATGGGCTGTTCAACAGATATAACTTAGTTGTTTAAAATACAATATTAGTTTGGAAGATTAATATGTTTTGTGTGTATAGATTTTATTTAAAAAAAATTAGAAAATATAAAATCTATAATGACAATTATTTAAGAAGCTGGTTATAGTAAGCTTTTATCTGCGGGTATGTGCCTTCATTTGACATAACGATTATTCAAGCACTTTCTAGAAAAAGTTGTTCCAGAAAAATGTTTCTGAAGTTTTTACATAAAATGGTGGCTAACTAAACCCAATTTTCTTTAACACAACACGAAGTGCAGAAACTTCGGTCGATTCATTTGTTTTCTAATAAAAATATACTAAAGTTTTGGCCAAAATTGGAATTGTCCAAATTAAATTTTTATTCGTATTATTAGTGGATGTTTAATATTTTTTAACTACTGAAATAATTATTCTTCGATTAATCGAACGAAAATTATTCGAGGAGTTAGTTTTTGCTGATATTGGAATTACCAAAAGTACTTGAAATGCTCCCAACTTTCATTAAACCTACTTGATCTGAATCAGTTTTAAAGCTGATTTAGAGTTGTCTGCCAAGATGAACGGACATAGGCTTTCATCGCTAATTACTATATAGATTTAGTCCTTATAAGAACCGAAATGTAATTTTTTGGTAAAAATATTTTCATCTGCGGTTAATTTTTGGTTCTAGTCTCTACATAATAAAAACATCGATATCACAAATTTAATCAGTCACGAAATCCACGACCACCACTCTCAAATTATATTTTTTAAATTTCTAAAATTCTATCTTGTTTTGTATTTATTCTAAATTTAAGATGTGTTTAGTTTGAACTAAATTTGTCCAAATATTCCAAATCTTAATGAATTAAAAAGGATTATTACATGTTCATATAAATTTTGTTCTTCCAATTTCAAGAAAACTTCTTAATACACCTCAAACACTTACATTCTCATCTCAGCTTATGTGACAACAAATAAACTAAATTTAAAAAAGAAAAACCTCAGAAAAACAAAGTGCATACAAATCACACAGAGACTTGCATATTAATCACACTTTTTAACAAAAAAACATTTTTATAAATTGTTCTTTTGATAAATTACTAGGATTATCAAGGCAAAAAACTAAAAATCAAATAAACTGACTGTCAGGTTTTTCTTTTGTATCTAGCACTTTTCTCTTTCAAATTGATGCTAGAGAAATAAGTACAAGGAAAACCAAACACATGGAGAAAGATAACATTTCAAAGCAACACTTAAGGTAAAAATCAAGCAAAAAAAAAAAATTCTTTCATATACAGTCACACATTTAGCAAAAAAAAAAAATTAAATAAGAGTAGAAAAGATTATCCTCCGATAACAAACACACAATCACTTAAGAGCAGCATTGAAATAAAAACCAACTTCCTTTTTTAATTTCTGTAAAAAGAAAAAAATAGGGTAATATGCACAAAATTGTAGCTGACGATAGTGCAAGCTGGAATCGGTGCTGCAAGCGACAATTTAACAATTTATATATCAGTTAACATATTTAACTAGTTGATTGTGTGGCGCCTAGGCGCCCGTTTATTTTGACTTTAACTAAAAATTTTTTTTCCATTTCAGAATTTTCCTATATTTTATATATCTTTAAAAAATTAATTTTAATGTTTTTAAAATTTACAGAAAAAAAAAAAAAAAATCGAAAAACAGTTGTAAAAAACTTCGATTTTCAAATGTATATTTTTATGTATATTTTCGCAAAAGTTTGCCAGTAGCTAACATTTGCTTTGTACTTTCTGCTTCTATACATAAGGATTTTTTAATATTATATAACTTCAGAAAAATATTTTATTTTATTAAGACAAACTATTAATATGTATCTTTTTAATAATTTAATTAATGTTCTATAACTTTTTAAAATGCATCAAAATAAAAATAAATTGCATCTAAAAAAAGTTTTTAAACCTTTCGGACAAAACAAAAAAATACTACGGTTATAACGAACTTAGTCTATAACGAACTAATTTGGCCAGTCCGGGACCGAACTCCATTTTATTGTAGAAAAAATAGAATAGCATAAAAAAAAAAAACGTATTAGAGCAAGGTTCTAAAAGTTTCTTAAGGGTGAGGTAAGGTTTTAAAAGTTAAGAAAAGTTGTATTTTCATAATTTTTTTTTTGAAGATATGAATAATATTGGACTATTTATTTCATACACACGTTATAGCATAACATTTGAAGAATCTTTCAATTAAAAATTTGAATAGATAAGTCCGTGACAGCGAATCTCCGGAGGCGTTGTTGCTTTGCGGTGAAGATCATAACTCGTTACCGTATCATGTGAAATAAAAAAATTGGAATGCGTTTAAAAGGTGACATGTTTCCTGATGTAGTGAGGAAGAGTTTTTTTCAATTTTTTTTTTTTTTTGGCAGCATTTGGAAGTGAAAAACGATTTTTGCTATACAATTTCGGGACTTTGTTGTTAGAATATGGGGAACAATTTAAAAAAAAACATTCGTGGTTACCTGATGATTTATGTGTAGATATAGTGTCTAAAATTTCAAAAGAATCGGTCAAGTAGATTTTGAGTTATGATGTTCACGGACTTCGAACATTTGTTTTCGAGAAAATCGGTTTAAAGTTTTTTAAAAACTGATTTATATACTACTAGATGTAACCCGGTGTGCTTCGCTACACCCTCCCCCTCCCCCCCTTCTGAATGGTTATGAAAGGGCTCACGCAAAGTCCCAAGGCTCTCACTTATACAGTAATTCCGATATATCACATTTAATATTAAGTTTGTGTAGGGGTCCCACGTGCATTTGTCCAATCCCGCCCATTTTTTTGTCTGACTACTCACGTTAATAATAGATGACCTGAGACAAATTTGCAAAGCTTTCTCTATCATATTAATTTATATGATATTTAAAATTTACTTTGTATGGGAGGTGCCACGCCCGCTAAAAATATTTAAAAAAATTACAGCCTGTAGCACTCTCATATCCGCATTAAGACTCTGTCAAAATTTCAGGAAGGTCAGATGTGTAGTTACGGATATTACATCATACAAACAAACAAACACATATTACCTCTTTATTATGTTAGTATAGATTATTAGCATAGTTTTTTTATTTGAATAATTGCTGATATACAATGTTTTTTGTTTTTTCATTCGGTACAACAATTATCAGATTTTTCGGCGTTCCTACCCTGGAGCAAGGTACATGTAGCTGCCCATGAGAAGAAGATGGATTATCAAAATTAGATCTGGCAACACTTAACTATTGGCCTTGAACTTAGAATGTTAATTGGCAATTTTTCTTTTTAGCGATTTTTGATTTTGCCTATTTTTGATTTTTAATACTTTTTTGGGCGACTTTTATTTTTCGCAATTTTCGGTTTTGGCGAATTTTTATTTTGGCGATATATTTTCCACAACAAATCACATTGATAACTAATGTACTTAACAAAAGACTGTTGCTTTCGTAGCACTTCATATTATTTATATAGGAGGTGTCACACCCACTAATCCCATCCCGCCCAATTTTTATTTGACTATTCACATTAATGTCTGATCTGATGTCTTTCCCTTTTATAGAACACCAGTTATATGATATCCAATGCTACGGTCACGCCCATTTTTTGTTCGACTTATCATACAAAGAACCTATCGGCTCATGCAAAGCCACAAAGCCCTCTCGTTTACAGTACTCCAGATATATGAGATTAAATAATTACTTTGCATGGGGAGTGCCACTCCCGTTGATATGAACCCCTCCAATTTTTTGTCCGACTACTCTTAAGATCTGATGGTGTCGTGCAAAGTGTCGTGCAAAGCTTCCCTTTTTTAGTACACCGGTTATACGATATCATATATTTACTTTGTACGGGCAGTGCCACGCCCACTGCTCCGATCACGCCCATTTTTTGTCTAACTAATCACATGAATAACTTATGGGCTCACACAAAGTCTCAACGCTCTCACTACAACAGTACTCCAGATATATGGCATTTTTTATTTAATTTGTATGGCAGGTGCCACGCCTATTGGTCCGATACTGCCCATTTTTTGTCCGACTACTCACATTAATAATTGGTGACATCAGACAGACTTGAAAAGCTCTCTCTATCACAGTATTCGATATATATAATATTGAACTATTACTTGTATGGGAGGTACCACGCCCACTTGTCAGATCCCGCCCATTTCCGGCGTAGCTACTAATATTAACAATAGGTGACCTCACACAAATTTGCAAAGCCCTCTCTATCATAATACTCAAAATATGTATATGATATTAAAAATTTTCTTTGTGTGGGAGGTGCCACGCCCACTAAAAATATTAAAAAAATTATAGCCTATAGCACTTCTCATATCCGAAGTAAGACTCTGTGAAAATTTCAGGAATATCAGATGGGTAGTTACGGAGATTACCTCCTACAAACAAACAAACAAACAAACAAACAAACAAACACACATTACCTCTTTATAATATTAGTATAGATATAGCGTATGAGGCCGGTCGGTGCAAACTCTGTATCTTCTTAAGTTTTGCTCTGATTTACTTAAAATTTTGAAACAACACTCTCGAGATGTTGTGCATTCAGAAAGAGAAATGCAAAAAGGGTTTTAAAACCATCTACCCCTTAAGGAAGTGCAAACACCAATACACCTACACGAAAGAGAAAAAAATATTCCATATTCCATCATACATGTCAACTGAAAAAAGAGAACTACATTTTTTGCAAAGTTATCTATAAATCCAAAAAATAAAAAATAAGGGCGTATTAGTTTTACTTCAAAAAAAAAAAAAAACTAATTATTCCAAATAGCCTTTAATGCTTCCATGATAATTTCAATAAATTATTCAAATTAAAATCTTAAATATACCTTACGTAATTTATGTTTGTCAAAATTTTTTGAAAGCAAATTATGCAAAAATTAATATTATGAGTGAAAAAAAATTATTTTCCCACCTCTCTTCTGAAATTACAATGTAATTTAATTATGCAAAGTTAGAATAATTTAAATTTTAAACTTAATATTGCACTATTTTTCAAGTGCTTTCAATGTAGATCTTTAAACGAAATTACACGTTGGACAACAACAAAATCCACATTGAAGATCTGTTTTTCCTCAAATATTTATCAAAAAAAGCATACTCTTTGGTAAGTGCTGGCCATCAGAGAACCTGAGCAAATGCACTCCTAACCATACAAAACAATTTTGAGATGAAAAACAAAACAGACAAACGGAAAAGTTTAGTTTGATAAAGGACGTATGTATGCATATCAGACGACGTTAAATGAGAAAAATGTAAATGTTTAAAATTTCATTCATTCCTTTTTTTTGCAGAATTTTTTCATTGACCAACAAGGGGAATATAAAGAAGAATTTGAATAGATATTAGTTTTTTTAATGCATTTTTTGCGTTCAACTTATTCCATATGTAACACGAAATCTGCATATGTAGTGGTATTGTCGTTAGCAGTGCCGCCAATTTTGACAACTTATTGTAATTTCGACGATTTTTCAATTTGTTAAAATGATTTGTTAAAATGATGATTGAAGATTTAAAATTTTCAGTAGTATAAAAATTACGATTTCAAGGGTTAACAATTAGTGGGTTTTTTATCGAAAATTAATAGTTTTTGTTCAGTGTAAATGTAAATTACAAAATATGTATAGATTTCATTCTGGGTCAAGTCATTTCAAAACGGAAATACCTTGAACAGCATCTTTGTTTAAGATTTAAGTTTTAATTACGGCGATACTTTAAACCTATATTATATGTTTCAGCTATAGATACATGTCAATAAAATTATTTAGTTGATTTTTTGCGTTGAAATTTCATCACTAATACATTTTTATATATAGAAATAACCAATGCTGTAATAATATGAATGAAAAAAATAAATTTTATTGTTTCCTTTTGTAATATTTTTTCGAGTTTTATAAGCGATAAAATTTTCTTGACAATTTCTTGTTTTAAAAATAACGATTTTGGTTATTTAGTTTCCAAAATTGTCGATTTTCAGAGGATTTTATTAGCAGCACTGGTCAATAACAAGGAAGAGAGAAAATTGTGTGTGGGTTTGTATAAAATGAGAATGATTAAATTTTGTTTGTGTATTTCGCATAGCTTTGTAGGTAGTGCTATGTGTGTGTATTATTTCAGCGTTAAAGAAACAATCAGTCTCTCAGTGAGTCAGTCAGTCGGTCAGTGAGTCAGGGATCAGCGTAAATATATTTAAGATTAGTATTAGGTAAAATTATCTGTCATTTTTAACTTGCTTTACCTTACCTTACCCTCTGTTACCCTACCTTACCGTACCTTACCGTAGTTTACCTTACTTTAGCCTGCCCTACCTTACCTTAACATACCTTACCTTATCTTACCTTACCTTACCATACCTTGCCTTACCTTATCTCATATTTGTAGCTCGTCGCCTCAATTGTAGGTATATACGAAATTTTATTTTTTTACACTCTCTATGTAGTTTTTAAACAAATGAAGTGTTTAATGCTGTTAAATGCATGGTTGAGATTTCGAAAATTGTGCATGTGGGATAGATGGAATAAATGGCTGCGAAAAAGTCATTTAAATAAATGTTTTCAGTTGGTGAAAAATAAAAATAGGTGTATGTACAAAGATGTTTAAACTAAAGATGTTTAAACTATGGTATTTAAAACAGATATTTGAAAACAGATTTAATAAAAAAACTTTAATCCTATATAAAATATAGTACATAAGTTTGAATTATTGCCCGACCGTTTATCTGCGTATTTCTCATGATGAACCTGAAATTAGAACCCATGTTAACCATGCTATCTGATATTTCAATTGAAGCAATAATCAGATTCGAAACCAGTGTATATTCAATTTTTGGAACCCTGATATAAATGTTCTTCTTAATGGCGCTCCAAGGGCCCTTAGACCAACATGAAATTTGCATTTATATATAATAGACATTAGATAAGCAAATAAATTAGGAAAAATTTTATCAGGAGATAGATGTGGCCCAATGACTGGGATTTTGATTTAATAGGTTTAATATCCTACTTTTTCCCCAAAGCATTTTTCCATCCATATACATATGTAGATCCATAGGCCATATGTAAAACATTTAGCCTGTATTTACTGAAATCATTGATATGTTTTCTTAACAGAACTTAGCGATTTAATATGCTTCATTAAAGCTCTAGCTCGAGCTATGCAATCGCTAATTATCAAAATTGTAACCATCTGGTTTCGAATTATTAAATGGTTGGTAAGCAGTTAGCTTGCGTAACATTTATATACCCGGAAGAATCTTTGCTGATAATCCATTTTAATCGTTATATTTTTGTGCATCTGATAGTCTGTGCACTGTTCGTAGTTCACAATAAATTGTTATTTGGATATTAAATATTTTTTTGTTGCTAAAACTAGATTTTCGATATTCAAAATAATATGTCGAAATTTGATGATATCCTCATCACATACATATTCACAATTACAATCTAACAAGTAGTTTTAGCTTAATTTAAACACACCTTTTTAACAGCGTATGAATAATACATGTGGGCTCAAATTGTAGCACGCAATTTTGGGAGCCAATTTTGAAACTGTCAATCAAATCTATCAAATGTCGAACATAGTTTATATTTAAAACGATTTTAAGAAATAAATTGTAAAGTGGTACCAGTGGGTAAAAGTGTTTTACTTAATGTTGCATAAAACAACGTAACAATGTGTATTTAGCATTCTCTTAAGGAAGACAAGATACAAAAATATAATTTTTAGAGTTGAAAATATCAAAGTAATCTGGCTAAAACTATGGCTCGAACGTACAACTAATCAATAAAGATCTTACACTGTCTATACAAAAGTGTGAAAATTTCAAGTTTGAAATTATTTTACAGAAAATTTTCCATAAAGGCTTAAATTTCAAGCCATTGCGATAATATATAATTGTTAATTATGTTGACCTAACCTTTGTGAGTTTTCAATGATTGTTGGACATTTAATGCTAACATATTTCGGGGACTATAAGTCCCAGATTACCTAATATTTAAAAATATCTTAGTTGAGTATGGTCAGCATTTCTAATAAATTCCGACAGGATGAGGGAAAACGTTCATTAACTACAAATAAAAGTTCTCTATTTTAGAAAACTTTATTTTTTAATTTTTTAGTAATTTAGAAGTATAATTCATTATACATTTCACAAGTGCTTCTTATTTTCATTTTCATGATAAGAGACTAACAAAAAAAATATTATTTTTATCACATTTACGCAGGAACAGGAAATTTAAATTTGCTTTTTCAATTCAAATTTAATGTGCCTGTGTGTGCAATAATAAAATCATTATATCGCTGCACAGAGGAGTATTTGACATCAGTAGCTGGTCAGAAAGGTAAAAAGTAATTTTAAGAAATCTTATGGTACTCAGCTTAGATCCTTAACTCCAGGATTTTATTGAAGTCAGTAAAGTTAAACCAATTCACGTTTTCAAATGGGAGAAATTTTTTTCGAGTACAATACAGAACATAGTTCGTATATATAGTTTTTTAAATATTCTTTTAAATATTAATTGATAGTGAAACTCATTCAATAACAAGCATGAGTGGTAAATGAGGCTGTTCCAAATATTTATTAACCACCACCCGTGTTCTAAACGCAATATTATAACCAAGGTTGTCAACATTGAGATAAGAAAAATGCTAGAATTCAAATCATAATGGCGGGAGTTTTTATAGTGACGTTTAAAATCAATACGATAATTAACAAATATTTTAGGTATTTTCATGCTTTTTTAATTGACAGCCTTAATAATGGCTGTCCAATTAGCACAAACGTAAGTAAATACAATTACATTTTGGATTTCCTTGTTTATTAGCGATGCATACACATTTTTGTTTGCTTGTTGGTTTTGTTGTTGAAAAAAATGTGTATGCATCGCTGATAGAAATCTATAAGCACATGTTGTGTTGCGTATAAACATTTTTCACTACTTTTTGTTTTTTACATGAAATCTTTAAGGAGTAACTTTGCATTTCTGTACGTCATTCTTCACCTATTCGGCCTAGAGGATCCAAATTCAACACCGAACTGTTGTAGGTTATGCTGCATTTTAAATTTAAGTAGTTTGACCTACTCCTATTGACCGATAAACAGACAGACAGAAAGATGGACATCGTCAGATCGACTTCTCCTTTTCTAAGGATCAATAATATGTTGTTGTAATAAGTTGTAGGTTTGACAAACTGATATATACACTTTGCACAGTAGGGTGGTGGGTAATAAAAAAAGTGTTTTCCTTCATAACATTTTTGACAAAAAAAAAATATTTAAATAATGCGAAAACCCAATCGTATTCTGTGACAAAAATCAAAATTTCTATATCCAGAGTCCAGGAAAAAAGTTTGCACATCTTTTCAATTTTTTTTTGATGATTTTTTTAAACTTTATCCATTTTTCCATTTTTGATGTGTAAACATACGCTCAGGGGGGTAAATTTCTATTTCACAATATAATCACAAAAACAGTGTAAACGTAATAGGTGAGAGCTGACACATAACGCTGTGAGACTTATGAATGTTTTGGTGGAAAAATTGTGATATAATATTGTTTTTTATGCCACTTTTTTAAAAGCGTCATCTATGTATTACTTATATACGTTTATATTGGAATATTTTTAACGTTTTACAGCAAATGATTGTTGAATTAGCTGAAACAGTTTTTGCTATAAGTGATACATAGATGAAGCTTTCTGTTTGATTTTAAAAATGACATAAAAAATCTTTAATTACTAGATGTTTACACATCTTTCCTGCGATCGGACTCACATGATTTTTTTTATTATATATTATGCATAACTATAACTTGTGTAGAAATAAATGGGTGTACTTCAAAATAAAATTTAGTTATGATTCAACATAAAAAACGGTTTTGATACAAAAACAAATTTTTAAAAATTTATTATACTGGAATATTCCCTTTGGAGATAAAATTCCCCTAGGGATAGTTCTATAAAAAATTCTCCGATGGGATTCGAAATAAAAAAGGAATATATATATATAAACTAAATAAAATTCTTAACCATTTCCTTTCCTTAAAAATTCGATGGGGAGGTGGTGTCGGTCGTATAAAACGTATTTGGATGGGACGTTAAATAAGAAACTGGTTCGATACGTAAACTAAAACTGAATTAAAAATATCATTATACTGGAAATTTCAATTGGGAAAGGGTTCATATAAAAAAGTTTTCTGACGGAATTTGAAATAAAAAATAATATAAAAATACAAAATAACAAGAAATTTGAAAACATTCATTCTACTAGAAGACGCTGGGGTCGGGGTTCAAACCCATTTGAAACTGGCCGAAAATTATAAAAACAGAACTTTTTTTCTCCAATAAATCACGTTAAATAGTTTTGGCCAACTCTTAAGGTCAAACAATCCTTTGTGTGCGAGTTAAACATCAAAGTTAATTATTTTACTTTTTATAAGAAAATGTTATAAGAATGAGCATTAGCGTTTCCCGAATTCTATTTATTTGCGATTAATTCAAAAAGTAAAAAAATAAAATTATTATTTTCCTCATTAATACTATATAGTAACCTACTCAAGTATGTGGCCCATGGTTCTCGAATATGAAATGTGTTCTGATGTCTGTAGTTTTAAATCACCACATGTTATTATTTTTCTTATTGACAAATTAAGAACTTCCTGCAGATTCATTGTCTTTGCTAACGTATTTTCAGAGAAGAGCATTTATGAAATATTAAAATGATTTATGACATTTTTGTAAATATTTATGGTGCTGAGAAATAACTCTTTTGAAATTAGCTACAATCGGATAAAGCTTAGTTGGAAAATAAGTCCGAAGGATAAGGATCACCTGTTATATAAATCATCTTGAAATTTTGTTTGTCTATCTTTACTCCCCAATCTCACATCACACTGAAATTGTAAAATCGTTGTGTACGTATTATCAACGAAAAATTGTTCGAATTAGTCGAATCCATCGCCATTAAATTTTATGCTCAAACATCTGACTGCAATCTCATTTTTAAAATGTTCTCGAAGCGTAATCGTGAAAAAATTTGTGTATTTTATTTTATTTTATTTTATTTTATTTTATTTTAAGTAGAGTTACCGAGTTTATTATACAGGCACATGTTTGAGGGAAAATGTTTACATTTATTATTATTAGTATTATTTTAAAAATAGTTAATATTATTTATGCTCTATAATTAACAAACTTGCGTTTTTGTATGCGCATTTCAAAAAATAAATCATTATAATAGATTTAACAAGTTAAAACTTTAATTACAAATTTACAGAATCCAGTAAATTTGCATTAAATTTATAACAGGGTAACATTAATCATCGTTAGTGTCTGCCACTACTCGCACGAAAAATTTGGTGCCATTAGTGTGACCACTTCGGAAAATGTGTGTATTAGTAAAAAAAAAATGTGAGTGTATTGAGTTTTTCGAACTTGCAGTGTGATGTGAGATTGGTGGGTTAGCACGACTACTCACCTTAATAGCCTTGAACTCACATAAAGTAGCATGACTCTTGCTGTGATTTGGTCATTTGGAATATCCATGAAATCCATATTTTTTTTAAATTTAGATTAAATATTTTTTTATATTGAAATGACGTATACCTTCCCGTCCATCTGAAAATGTAATATATTTAAAACAATGTTTTCAAATCTTATATCACCAATGTACATTAGAGCGACTCAAAAAAAAAGTGATTTTGTTACCCCTCTGAAAATAAAGCTTGATATGTTTTATGATGATTCCCAAAATATTTTGGTTCTAATGTTGAGATATTAAACTAAATACATATTTCCGTTTCGGGTTTTCATACAAATTCTACGTATTAGGAAATAATGTTCTGCTTTTCAAACTGAATCTCTTTTAAAATAATGTTAATTTAATTCTTTTTTTGTAATTAGTCACATAAAACGCGATAATCGCGATATATTTCATCTTGTTTCAAATATAGGCAATATGGGTATCAAAATTTTTCATTTTTCAATAATAATAACCTGGTGATAAGCAAAAGATCCGTTTTCAAATCTAGGATGCTGTGAGATATATTTAAGTTTTCAAATATTAATTTTTTAATTAAAAACATATTAATCTATTAATGACAGGTGCACCATAAATTTATTATATAAGACTTAAAAATAAATTTACGCAAACACTAAAAGTGGATTTTTCTCCTGTTCAGCTGAACAAAACTAAGCTTCCGACAAACTGTGACATAATCCATCATTTGTTATTTTTGCGACAGCAGTGAAATAACCAGTCATATGGACTCTCAAAATTTTATAAAGCAACGATTACGGAGAGTTATGTGAGTTATGGAAATTTCTTCAAATTCCGGTAAAAAGTTTTCCAACTAAATGGAAGAAGCTGGAATACCTCACAAAGAGATATCGGTATGTCAAAAGAATCCTAGGCATTATAATATAAACGATTGGAACGTACTTTTTAACATTTCACTGTGTGAATGTCCACTCAAAATAAGAGCTCAATGCAGGTGTACTGGCATGAGCAAAATTCCACTATTTGCCTGGAAGTTTTACGTAGATCAAGCTGGGCCAAGAATAAAAGATATTTTAACATGTGGCTTAGTAAGGGGTGGATACTGTAATCCAAATCATTCAGCTGTATGTAGTGAAGAAGGGGGTCCTATAAACTATTACATTGTGTGATATTTGACAGTTGATATACACTTTTGGCTTGAGACCCTTGATATATCAAACAAGTAAGAAATTGTAGTCGGTATAGACCGACTATACGATACCCTATACTATGGTTTAAAGATCCTATCTCTTGGATCCAACAATTCAATATAGAAAATAAGCATTAAACAAATTTGAGTGGCATTATTATTAAGTTTTCTGGCTGCAAATATGAAAAAGTTCACATCGGATGCTAAATTTATATGGGGACCGATCCTGACCATATGTGGTGAAGTCACTTATATTTTGAAAAAATATGTATAAATCAAATTTGAGTAACATCTGTGCAATATTTTTGTTTTTTATAGATTTAAGAGAAGTTCGGGAAACTTCTCAATATGGGGCCTACGACTAAGAATTATCCTATTGAGACAATGTATATAATAAATACATACAAACCAAATTTGACTGCGACCTATATGATAATTTGGATTCTATGGTAATTAATGTCGATTTCATAGGGGTCATTTGTATGGGGACTAGGTCGGAACATGGACCGATTTTCACCAATTTCAATAGCGATCATCCTATGGCCGATAAAAGCTTACATGCCAGATTTCATTAAAATATATTTATATTTACGACCTGAATTTTGATTGCAAGGTTTACATGGACACACAGACGGACAGACGGATGGACGGACATTGCTAAATAGACTCAGAAAGTGATTCTGAGTCGATGGGTATCATAAAAGATGGGTCTAGGTCTAGGACTTTTTATTTTACTTATTATCCGATATTTTGACAGTTGTATTGGGATATGTTTTATATTGTGAACTTTAAGACTTCTAGTTATATCTGCAGACGTCGAATATATTACAAAAAAAATATAATAAAATATTCATATGTTCACTTTAATGTATTAAATAAATTTTCTCAATTCATATTAAGATAAAACTTGCTAAAGAAATACTTGTTTGAAAAAAAAAACAAGTAAAAAATTATATTCGGTCTAGGCCGACTATACGATACCCTATACCACGGTTTACAGATTCTATCTCTTCGGTCCAACTAATTGGTTATAGAAAATAAGAATAAATTAAATTTGAGTGGCCTTGTTATTATTTTTTTTGGCTGCAGATATGAAAAAGTTCATATCGGGTGCTTTTTTTATAAGGGGACTAGGTCGAAAAATGGACCGCTTCTGACCATATCTGGTAAAGTCACTTATATTTTGAAAAAGTATATACAAACCAAATTTGAAAAAAATCTGAGCAATATTTTTGTTTTTTGATAGATTTGAGTGAAGATCGAGAAGCACCTCTATATGAGGCTTATGGCTAAGAATTGTCCTATAAGTATTATTTTTGGACTACTGATTAATGGATATAATAAACACATACAAACCCAATTTGACTGAGATCTATATGATAATTTGGATCTTATGGCAATTTATGTGGATTTTGTAGGGGTCATTTGTATGGGGACTAGGTCTGAACATGCACCGAATTTCACCAGTTTCAATAGCGTTCATTCCTTGGCCAATAAAAGCTTATGTACTTAATTTCATCAAAATACATTCATATTTGCGACCTGTAGTTTGATTACAGATTACAGACGGACGGACGGACATCGCTAAATCGACTGAGAAAGTGATTCTGAGTCGATCGGTACAATAGGAGATGGGTCTAGGTCAAATAGTTTTGGTAGTTACAAACAGCAGCACAAAGTCATTATACGCAAACCACATAGTGGTGTATAAAAATCGTTTTATTTTACTACACGTTTGAAATAATTTCGTAGCTTCAACTAAATTATACAATTCAGTGTGGACAATGTATGCAGCTTTACTCGACCCTACGAAAGCGGTATCTACCATGCTTTCCTCATTGAGGAAGAAAATAACGTCAAAACCATCAAGTATATCAAGATTCTTTTAAAAAGATGTCAGTGCAAGACGACCACTCAAGAAATCCAGGAAGTATATTTGAATTTCGTCCTTTCCTATTGGACGTCTTGTGTGGTATACAATAATCTAACCCATAAAAACAAAGTTTTTTATTAAAACTCTTTTTTTCCTTATGCATATGAGTTTTGAATCTCTTCGTGACTGGGATAAGTTTCAGATCATTTGGATAAGGGGGAATCGGGTTGCCCCATGGCAAGCAGACAGACAGAGGGTATGAGTTAAAAGAAAGAGTTTAAAAAGTATCAGGATTAGGCTTATGAATTAATTCTAAGAGATAAATCTGGCAGAATGCTGAGATAAAATTATTTAATGCCGAATTAAATCTTTCGTTAGTTAATTCGCAATTACACGAACTCTAAATTGAATAAGTATGTATATACTTAAGATGCTTTTGTGAACCAAGGCAAGGCATACCGATTTGAATAACACCAAAAAGCTCTGGGTTTAGTTTCGCATTTTAAAAAGTTAGAAAGCTATAGACGGTCCAATTATGTTATACCCTATACTAAGATTTTTGGAATCGGAGTTACTGACATCGTTAAAGCTGCATAGAAATTAATTTTTAGTCAATTGTTTATACCAAATATTTATGTATAGGATTTCAGGTAGCTACAAACATCAGCACAGATTCATTAACAACCTGGCCACCGACATTTATAGTCTAAATACATTAAAAAGACATGCTTTTTGCTACTTAATTTCATTTGAAAGCATAAAATAGATTTTTTCATATAATCCAATTCAATTAAATTATTTAACTTGTGTTCTTTTTACTGCTGTCAGTAAGGGTCATTATTAAGTCTAAATAACATTCACATTATGTTCTTCAAAGGTGACCAAACGCTAAGAATTGTAAATCATTAATAAAAGCTGGTGAATGGAAAGATGACCAACATAATAATTTCATGATTGACTATAAAACATATTTGCCGACATGAAAATGTTACAACCTTCTTGTGCCTCGTGTAGACTCCGTGTTATATGCTGCAAACTACAAAAAAGACACTAATTTCCATTCACTTCAACGAGACTTATCTACAAATATGCCATCATAATTCACTCTTAAATTTACGAGCTGGAAAAAGGTACTTAGTATATTGTGTTTCGTTATCTTAATATATTAATTTTGTAGAAAAAAGTTTTTTATTTTTTAATAATTTTGAAAGTTTAATTCATTAAACATTTTTTTTTGTATTTTTATTTCCACGATAAGGTATTAATAAAAAACATTTTTTATTACATTTACGCAGGAAACCGGAAATTTAATTTTACTTTTTAAATTCAAATTTAATGTGCTTGTGTGTACAATAAATAAAACATCATGTAGCGGGTTGCAAATTGAAATTGTGTTTTTTTTTACTTTTAAAAACAAAATAGTTTATGAGCATTTGGTTCCACTGAACAAAAAAGATTTGCCATTTCTTTAATAAGTAACACTGCGATACGGCTATTCCGTGAAGAGCAACTATTACATTCTTCAAGTGGTTCACTTATTCTATTGAATGTCATATTAAAAGCCCTTATGACATTTACTATTTTGAGCTTTTGGCCAATTCAATGAAAAGTTATAAGCAAAATGATACCTGAAATTACAGAACTTGACTCCAAAGTACTCTGTGTTGAAAGAAGAAGGTGACTTTTGTTATAAAATTAAATATATTTTTTTATTCTTCCAAGTTAATTTGAAGATGCAATGCAACTTTTCACATAAAACAAGTTAGAAACTTATAGTCGCTCTTGACTGACTTTGCTGAGACAATAATAAATAATTTGGTCCAAAAAAGGGTCGATCATGACCATACTTAATAAAATCACTTTACTTCAAAACATATATGAACTCAAATTAAAAACAAAAATGTGCAATAATTTTTTAAATTCTTTCTTTTAACTCATACTCTCTGTCTGTCTGTTTGCCATGGGGTAACCCCATTCCCCTTCATCAAATTGCTCTGAAACTTGGCGCATAGTCTTGTTGTTACCATATTTAATTAATTTTGGGGTAGTCACGCACAGTCACGCATAGTCACGGAGAGGTTTAAAACCCATTTTCACAGTCACGGAGAGAGATTCAAAACGCATACGCGGATATTGGGATTCTGACTAAAAATTACAAACAGGGTTTATTCTTGGACTACTAATTAGTGGATATGATACGCATATCTATGATAATCTGAAACATGCGGAAATTTTAGTAGAAAATTTTAGTATGAGACGAGGTCTGACCATGCACCGATTTTCACCTACTTCGATAGAGTTCGCCGTTTGGCCGATAAAAACTTATATACCTGTTTTCATTAAAATATATACATATTTGCGACCTTTAGTTCACTTACATGGTTTATAGGGACCCACAGGCAGAGGGACAGACAGACAATGGGACAGAGAGACAAGCGGACGGATGGACTTCGCTAAATCAATTCAGAACGTGATTTTGAGTCAACGGTATAATAAAAAGTGGGTTCAGTTCAAGTATTTTTGTTAGTTAAAGAGATCAGCACAAACTCATTACACCCTGACTACATATCACTTGGAGCAAATGTTCAACATTTCTCATTGTGGTGTTTACTAAAGGGTGTTTTTTTTTGCTTAGGTAGAACTTACGAAAGGGTTAGCTATCAAAAACTTTGTTATATTGCACTCACTTTTTAATATTTGTAATTAGATTCACAACTAAACCAAATTGTGCAAGTTTACTTTCAAAATGAGGCATCGATGTGCGGAACTTATAGACGATTTTGTGATTTTTATAGTTCACATAAAACAGTGCAACACCATGTCTTGGGCGCGCAAATCTCTATCACCAATTGAAAGTACTTGGTAAGTATGTAATTTTGTGATATAACATTTGGGGCTATTAGACAGCACTATCGCGAAATCGAGGTTTGAAAATTTTTGGTTCATAAAAATTAAAAAATATGGCTAGCTAGTTCCCTGATTAAAATTCTACATTGATATTTGTTCGACGAAATTGATCGGTGAATATTTTTTTAGAACATTTTTACCCTCGAGCTCCTAGGGAAGTGGGTTCTTTAGGTCCTTATTTCCAAAATTTCCAAAATTATACCACAACTACGTATATTTCTGGTATAATATATTCAAGAAAAATTTAGAGCTAACAATTTCAGTAGGGATCTTCAAAGAAACGAAAAAAATTCCACTTGGGGTTTCTTCACCAGATGCAATAAAAAATCCACACAAAATTTTCAATACAATAAAAAATTTGTATTTATAAAGTTGTATGTTAATGCGAGAAATGATGTTCTAACTAACAATTACAATCAAACTATGCATTTGTATTGGGCTAAGGTCTGACCATGAGTTGATTTGCACCAGTTTCATTAGCATCATCCCCTGGCTGGTAGAAGGTTATACACTATATTTCATCAAAATGCATTCATATTTGCGACCTGTAGTTTGATTACAAGGTTTACGTGGATATACAGACGGACGGACAGACGTACGGACGTACAGACATAGCTCGGTATAAAAAAAGATGGGTCCATGCAAATATTTCTGGCAGTTAGAAACATCAGCACAAAGTCATTATACCTGAGCACATAGTGGTGTACGGCATAAAAACAGATGACTCATAAATGCTCTCTGCGCTCAGAGCGCTCATTGCGCGACGATGTTGAATAAAATTCATTATTATCATTGTCATTAATATGGCAATCTTTGGATCTCAACTATATATTTAATGCTATCCACGAAAAAGAGAATTAAATTGTGAATCAAAAGGGAATTAATTGACCAAAAGGTGCAAGTACGAGTGTACATGATATAGACGCAGGTTAAAACCTCACGGCCGCCCTAAGTAGAGAAATTTCATATAGAAGCAATCTATTCAACTATAACATAATTATTATCACAATGTTCACTAAATCGCTGATGAAGGCTGAAATGCCAGAAACCGGTCTGATTAGGAATACAGTGTAGTTGTGAAATTTTAAAATATATGCTTTCTTTTTCTCTATCACGCACCATTGAAACAAATTTAAAAATTGCATATTAATTACAGTATTAATTGTAATATGTTTGAAAATTACGTCAAATCCAACAAACTAAATTGCTTTGCATTATTGTTATTGCGTAGTTTGATTGTAATTGCTAATTAGAACATCATTTTTCACATTTCCATACAACTTTGTCAATATATATTTTTTATTGTATTGCATTTTTTTACATCTTATGGAGACACCCCATGTGGAATTTTTTCGTGAAATTGTTCGCTCTACATTTTTCTTGAATATACGAGTATTATACCAGAAAGGTACGCAGTTATGGTAAAAATTTGGACATTTTCGAAATAAGGGCCTAAAAGACCCACTTACGTAGGAGCGCGAGTGTTAAAATCTTCCAAAAAATATTCACGGATCAATTTCATGGAAGAAATGTCCATTTAGAATTTTAATCAGGGAACTAGTTAGTCATATATATTATTTTTTATGAACATTTCGCGAAAGTTCTACCTAAGACCCCTAAATGTTATATTACGTAATTACATAACTACCAATTATTTTCAATCGGTGATAGAGATTTGCGTGCCCAAAGCAAAAAGTATGTTTTCATCGCATAGTGTAATCGACAGTCTGAGGAAGACATTGACCGAACTGTGGATAGATTTCAGACCACATACTTTCCAAATGATGCAGTAACACCAACACGTCGAAAGAATCTATGTACTGAAGAGAATATCGCCGCTGTAATGAAAGTGTGGAAGAAGATCCAAATTTATCGATTCGTCATCGGTCGCAGGAATTGGGGTTCTGTCCGTCCACTATGTGGAAAATTTTGCGCAAAGATCTTTGCCGACATCCGTATAAGATCCAGCTGTTGCATAAATTAAAGCCACGAGACTATCATATGCGTCGTTTTTTGCCGATTGGGCTCTAGAGCAGTTGGAAACAGACCTGGGGCCAAATCACCGCATTCGTTATCGAAATTTTTCGATCGAAATCATTTTTTTATTTTCCAAAATAAAATGTTAAGAATAATTTTTCTTTCCTACAGTTGAAGAATTATGGCCTCTGGTTAAGAAAAAAAGCGAATCGTGGTCGAACGTTTGTCCGTCTTCTTCAAATAAATAACCAAAATATGGAATTTCGATTGATTTCACTCGCTATCGAATGCGGTGATTTGGCCCCTGATGTTTTATCGTAACATTGTGTTGTTTAACGGATTTGTTAATAAACAATATTTCTTCAAAAACATGATCAACATGATCAATGATTATTTGTTTGAAAATAGGGATGACATTGATTCGGGCGAGATGTGGTTTAATCAGGATGACGCTACATGCCATAGGCGACCGCAACCATCGGCTTATTTAAATCAAAATTTGGCGATTAATTGATACCGAGAAATTGACCTGTCAATTGACTTCCACAGTCGTCTGATTTGACACCTCTCAATTATTTCCTGTCAATTGTTCTCAAATTGGACATCCAGAATGTGCTTCATCAAGAACAATTTCAAATGATCTCTCCACTGCAACATTTTATTTTGATTAAATTTAATTATTTGTGTTTTTAGAATATCAAGTTCCATCGGGCTTAAATAAAAAACCCTTTACTTAGTATGTACTTATACATAAATTTAAAATGTTTACCTCATATGTTCCATTTTCTTCAAAAGTTGACGTCATCCGCATCTTTTATTTTAAACAACTGTAAATATATTGCAACTTCGAGTACGTTAAAATCCAACCCTCCTGCTTGATGTTTTTTTATATCCTATACCACTATGTGGTCAGTGTATAATAACTTTGTGCTGATGTTTGTAATTATCAAAAATATTTCACCTGGACCCATCTTTTATTATACCGTTCGACTCAAAATCACTTTCTGAGTCGATTTAGCGTTGTCCGTCTGTCTTTCCGTCCGTCCGTCTGTCTGTAAGTGTGTCCATGTAACCCTTGTAAATGGAATATATAAATATATTTTGAAGAAATTTGATATATACGTTTATATCGGCTATAGAAAGAACGCTGTTGAAATTGGTGAAAATCGGTTCATGTTCAGACCTAGTACTCATACAAATGTTCACTACGAAATCGACATAAATTGCCATAAGATCCAAATTAAAATATAGATCTCAGTCAAATTGGGTTTGTATGTGCTTATTATATCTGTTAATCAGTAGTCCAGAAATAATCCCTATTGTACAACTCTTAGTCATAGGACCCATATAGAGCTGATTGCTGATCTTCACTTAAATCTCTCAAAAAACAAGAATATTTGAAAAATTTTTCTCAAATTTGGTTTGTTTATGTTTTTGCAAAAATAAGTGACCTTACCAAATATGGTCAGGATCGGTCCATTTTTCAATCTAGTCCCGATACAAATATAGCATCCGATATGAACTTTTTCATATCCGAAGGCAAGAAAATTAATAACAATGCCACTCAAATTTGGTTTATGTTTATTTTCTATATCTAATTAGTTGGCCCTAAGAGATGGCCTCTAAACGCATGGTATAGGATATCGTATAGTTTGACCGACTATAATTTTTATACTTGTTTTCATTAAAAAAGTTATTAACAAATGCCATAAAATGGGCTAAATGTTTAAATAACATATTCCTAATTTTTTTGTATATTATTTTACAAAAATATATTATACTAGATGTAACCCGGTGTGCTTCGCTACACCCTCCCCCTCCCCCCCCCCCCCCCTTCCGAATCGTTATAAAATGGATCACGCAAAGTCCCAAGTCTCTCACTAATACAGTAATTCAGATATATCACATTTGTTATTAAGTTTGTGTGGGGGTACACGCGCATTTGTCTAATCCCGCCCATTTTTTTTGTCTGACTACTCACGTTAATAATAGATGATCTGAGACAAATTTGCAAAGCTTTCTCTATCATAGTACTTAATATATATGATATTAAAAATTTATTTTGTATGGGAGGTGCCACGCCCACCAAAAATATTTAAAAAATTTAAGGCTGCAGCACTCCCATATCCGCAGTAAGACTTTGTGAAAATTTCAGGAAGATCAGATGAGTTGTTACGGAGATTACCTTCTACAAACATACAAACACACATTACCTCTTTATTATGCAAGTACAGATTATTAGTATAGATTTTTTTTTCAATGCTTGCTGATGCTGATATACAATGTTTTTTGTTTTTTCATTCGGTACAGCAATTATCAGATTTTTAGGCGTTCCTACCCTGGAGCAAGGTACATGTAGCTGCCCATGAGAAGAAGATGGATTATCCATATTAGATCTGGCAACACTTAACTATTGGCCTTGAACTTAGAATATCATTGGCAATTTTTGTTTTTATCGATTTTTGCTTTTGCCCATTTTTGATTTTAAAGATTTTTGTTTTTGGGCGATTTTTATTTTTCGTGATTTTTGCGTTTTGTGATTTTGCGATATATTTTCCACGAAAAATCACATTGATAACTAATGAACTTGTCAGAAGACTGCCGCTTTCGTAGTGCTTCATATTTTTTACACAGGAGGTGCCACGCCCACTAATCCCATCCCGCCTAATATTTATTGGACTACTCACATTAATATTTGATGGACTCATGCAAAGTGCAAATAACCTATGGGCTCACGCAAAGCCACAAAGCTCTCTCTTTTACAGTACTCCAGATATATGACATTAAATAGTTACTTTGCATGGGGAGTGCCACGCCCATTGTTGTGAACCCGCCAATTTTTTGTTCGACTACTCATACCAGTTATATGATATCGTATATTTACTTTGTATGGGCGGTGCCACGCCCACTGCTCCGATCACGCGCATTTTTTGTCTAACTAATCAAATGAATAACTTATGGGCTCACACAAAGTCCCAAGACTCTCACTATTACAGTACTCCAGATATATGGCATTTTATATTTACTTTGTATGGCAGGTGCCGCGCCTATTGGTCCGATACTGCCCATTTTGCATCTGACTACTCACATTAATAATAGGTGACATCAGAAAATTTTGAAAAGCTCTCTCTATCACAGTACTCGAGATACATAATATTGAACTATTACTTGTATGGGAGGTACCACGCCCACTTATTCGATCCCGCCCATTTCCGGCGTAGCTGCTTATGTTAACAATGGGTGACCTCACACAAATTTGCAAAGCTCTCCCTATCATAGTACTCAATATATGTATATGATATTAAAAATTTACTTTGTGTGGGAGGTGCCACGCCCACCAAAAATATTTAAAAAATTATAGCCTATAGCACTTCCCATATCTGCAGTAAGACTCTGTGAAAATTTCAGGAAGATCAGATGGGTAGTTACGAAGATTACCTCCTACAAACAAACAAACAAACAAACAAACAAACAAACAAACAAACAAACAAACACACATTACCTCTTTATTATATTAGTATAGATTTAAACAAACCTAGTTTCGAAATCAACGACAAATTGTGCAATTTGGTATTATTGGAAAGTAGACCTTCCCAATTTAAGATTTTCTTCGAAATTTTAATTTGAACTTTTTTTTAATCTACAAAGAAAACTCATATTTTTGGTATATAAGACTTTATTATTGACTTAATTAAGACTTTCTAGCCGCGCAATTCGTTTTTATTATTTTTAAGAAATATCGTTATTTTAAAAAAATTTTAAAATTCCGGTCTCACTTTTTTACCTATATCTCAGAGAGTTGTAATTCGAATTTGACGAGGTTACATTCGTTGGTTAGACAATAAAATTTCCTTTGTCTTTGCAGAAAAAGCATTGTAATTTTATCCATAGGTTTTGTTTCTACAGGGCGATGAAATAAATTTTTTGGTTCTTACACTCCATAAATTTTGTTTTGTAGTCTTATTTTTAGATTCTTTAAAGCCAAAATTTTGATATGTACAAGGGCTGTATATCTAGTTCATTTAATAAGAGATTATGGTGTTTTAACCTATACAACAATAATCATTTTTTAGTTTTTTTTTGTTTTGGTTTTTTATTTCATATGTACAGTAGCCATTTGCGATGTTAATTTAAATTAGAAAGCAAAAGCATCCTTTATTATACCCTGTACCACTATGTGGTTTGGGTATAATGACTTTGTGCCGCTGTTTGTAACAACCAAAAATATTTGACCTACACCCATCTTTAATTATACCGATCGAATCAGAATCACTATCTGATTCGATTTAACGATGTCCGTCCGTCCATCCGTCCGTCCGTCCGTCTGTGTGTCCATGTAAAATTTGTAATCAAACTGCAGGTCGCAAATATGAATATATTTTGATGAAATTTGGTATTTGATCTTCTATCGGCCATGGAATGAAAGCAATTGAAATTGGTGAGAATCGGTCCATGTTCAGACCTAGCCCCCATACAAATGACCCCTATGAAATCAACATATATTGCCATAAGATCCAAATTATCATACAAATCTTAGTCAAATTGGGTTTGTATGTATATATTGCATTCACTAATCAGTAGTCCAAAAATGATCCGTATTGGATAACTCTTAGTCGTGGGCCCCATATAGAGCTGCTTCCCGATCTTTACTTAAATCTATCAAAAAACAAAAATATTGCACTGATTCTTCTCAAATTTTGTTTGTATATATTTTTGCAAAATACAAGAGACTTTACCAAACATGGTCAGGATCGGTCCATTTTTGGGCCTAGTCCCCATATAGATATTGCATCCGATATGAACTTTTTCATATCTGCAGCCGAAAAAATTAATAAAAATCACACTCAAATTTGGTTTATGCTTATTTTCTATATCCAGTTAGTTGGTCCTGAGAGATAGGGTCTCTAAACGCATGGTATAGGGTATCGTATATTTTCTTACTTGTTTTTTAGTTGCTGTTTTGTTGTTGGAGATTGTTTCAGGTTGTGCATTTTCTGGTGTTATGACGTGATTTGTTTTAATGCTTAATCACTTGAACGAGGTGTTTTTTTTGGGTTGCATCCATAGGTAGAGTATTACTGACAGTTTTTAAAAGGCCAATTGCACGTTCCGCTGGATCATTTATGACGATTAAATTTTTAGCTATTTCTTAATTTTTTTTGTAATTTTCGTTTTTGTGCCAACGTGAGGGATGATTTAATACAAAATCGATTGCCAAGTTTTGCTCCAATGCTGTGGCTCTCCTATGATTGGAAATACCCAATAGTTTTGTATTTTCTCCACTCGATAGAACCATTGCAGGCTTATCATATTTTCCATCAACTCCACGCCATTAGGGGAGAATTTTGCCATCACAATGTAGCACAAAGAAGGCGTCAGTTGTATTTCGATGGCTGTTTTAACATTGTCACTGATACGACCTCGAACAGATCTACGATGGGAATGAATTGACGAGTCTGAAAGTAAGATAATTTATTTCAGAAATCTAATAAAGAATATTCAAGGATTATGGGAATGAAGTTGAAATTGAAGTTAAAATTTTCTTGCAATATAACGAAACGCCTTGTTCGATAAGTTTTTTAAGTAAAAACAAAAACAAAAAAATACTTGCCTTCATCAATGATGCGCGAGTGAGAGAGCAACATTTACTTTTAGGAATAGCTAACAGACAAAAAAATTAGCATAATTCTTGACAATCGCCTACGAATAATCCAGTACGGACCAGCATTATTTTCCAGTGCAGACATTAATCATCAACAGTTCAATTAATTTAATAAAACACAAAGTTAATAAAACTTATGACTGAACCACTAAAAATTGCTTCCAAAGCTCAATTGCAAAGACAAATGAACAGTGAAGTTGGCTGCGATTGATAGATTTCTTCTTCTAGGACTACTGCATTTGCAAATAAAAAAAAACTAAAAAATGATTATTGATGTAATGGTTAAAACACCATAATCTCTTATTAACTGAAGTAGATAAATAGCGCTTGTATATACTAATTTTCGGTTTTAAAAATAAGACCACACAACATAACCAATAATTTTTGGAAACAAAACCTTTGGATAAAATTACAATGCTTTTTCTGCAAAGCTAAATGAAATTTTATTGTCTTTCCAATGAAGGAACTTTGTGAAAATCGAGTTACAACTCTCTAAGTTATAGGCAAAAAAGTAAAAAAGGAATTTAAAAAATTTTTTAAAGTAACGATTTTTCTTAAAAATATTAAAAACTAATTGCGCGGATAGAAAGCCTTTGTCAATAATTAAGTGTTGTACTCGTATATCAAAATTCTTGGTTTTCTTTGCAGATTAAAAAAAGTTGGTTTAAACAAAAATTTCGAAGAAAATTTTAAATCGGGACGGTCTAAAGGGGAGTCTGTACAAAACATCGATAAACACATTTCATAAACACTTTTAAATTTTTTGAAATCTTCCGCAAAGTTATATTTCGAAAGAATTTCCCAAATTTCTTCCGCCGAGCCATTTTTTAATTTGGAAAATAGGAAACAGTCGCTGAGGCCGAAAGTTGAAGAATTTGGTGGATGCAGCAACAATTCGAACTTCACTGGGGGTATTTCGGCCAGCGAAATTTCAGAGGTGTTTAACAGACCATTATATTGATGGAAAACAATTTATTTTTTTGGATGATGAATAATATTCTCCATTTATTTCTTTTATTTTTTCAAATAGTCAATATAAATGATTCCAAACAAATCTCAGAAAGTTGCCTTCATAACCTTACCAGCCAATTTTACTGTCTTGGCTTTCTTCGGGGCGGATTCGCCACCGAAGAAATTCATCAGGAATGCGGCGAAAAAGCTATAAACTAGCTACTGAACCCGTCATATGATTGCGTTTATTCCTGATTGTGGGCAACCCAGGCAGTCATCTAGCTGAATAGGTTCTTCATACCCAATTTGTAGTGCAATAGTAAAATCACTGAATCATGTGATATACCCGTGACCTCAATAAGTAACGCACTTTAACTCGTTAGTCACTCAAATTTTAGCATGCATGGGCTTCGGCAAACTTATTTTAATTTTTTTTAAGGTATTTTGTCTTTCAAATAGACAGTGACAGCAGGATATTCTTTTTCTTGATTGTTTTAAAAAATTGAATGCCTAATATTTTTCAGAAGTCTATTTGTTTAAAATTCTTAGCGTTCCTTATATAATTCAGTAAAGACTTATTGACTCACCACGTATTGTATTTAACTATATTTTTTTTATGTAAAGACAATATATGTATGTTCTTGTCAGTTTAAGTAAAATACTTAATTTTAAAAAGTTATAATAAAATTCCGGATGGCCTCAAAAGCTCTAAGCTCTTAGACCTCCCTTTAACGAATGTTAAAGAATAAATTGAAGTAATCGGTATTCTATCTACGAATTATTTTTCGAATAATGTCTAAACCGTTTAACCTCCTTGATCGTATTATTCAAATAGTTATATGAAATGCACTTATGTTTTCTACACCTTGATTTATCCATTCTGGCACTGGTATAATTATCAACTGCTCTGGCAACATTTCGCAACTTTGGCAATTGTTGTTCAACATTTTTTAATTTTTCTTCTTGAGAATTCAATTTATAATAAATTTCCGCGAGAGTTTTTGAAACATCTTCCGATTTCTGATTTAGCTCTTCATGAGACTTTAGTTGTGTATTGCGAAGATTGAGTTTTTCCTCTAAAATATCAAAATGTTTCATATGTTTGTCAAATTCTGCCAATCTTTCGTTAATTTTATTTCTTATTTTAATAACATCTTTTGATGTGTTGTCTCCGGGACAATCACTTGGAGGGTTCACTGCTTGTATAATGGAATTCATTTTGTTTTTATGTTGATAATTGTCTTCATTCAAAGTTTTCTGTATAGTTTGTTGCATATCCATTAATTTAATATCGAGTACATGGAGGACTTTGTCAATACTTTCACATTGATTCGTAGAATTTTTAAAGTGCAGTACATTTGTATTGATATCATTGACCAGATCGCTATGCACATTTAATCTATTTATGTTAAATATGGGTCAATTAGTCATTTTATTTTAAAAATATTTAAAGGAATCCCATCACTTACTTATCGTGTAGTTGGTCCAAATCATCAAGAAAACCCGTAAGACTTTCTTTAAGCAAAAGTACGTCCTCTATTAATTGGTTCGTTTGTCCACCGCTGGCAATTTCATTTTGTTTGGAAAATAATTTAAAATTGCAACAAAAAAATAACAATACAGAGGTGCAGTTTTTAAATAACATTTTTATTAAGAATTTTACTCGCAATCTTGTAACGAAAACATTCACGACTATATGCTGACTGTTTTCCAAATCTGTGAGTGTTTACATTAAGTGCTAATGTGTTTACATATTAAGTTCAATGTAAAAAATACAGAGAGCCTATCAATTATTTACACTTTCAATGTTATCGGATCTAATTATTGGAAGTATTTTAATAAATATTGCGATTAGGATGAAAAACTCAAATCAAGTCAAGTAAATAGTTCATATAACGTAAATCTCTTTATATAAAAGCGAAAGATTATTTGTTTGTATGTATGTTTGTTTGTGGTTTATTTAGGCTACACCTTTTCGCTCTTTAAATTTTCAAAGAGTCTGGCAGGAAAAATAAGCTTAATTTTTTTACATTTACCATCTTAATACCGAGAGAATTAGAATTAGACCAATGGGCGTGGAATTTTCACATATAAAGTAAATATTTATCATGATCTACTCATCCATATATTATGATAGAACGAATCGGCCCAGTAGGCGTGGCATCTATCAAAAAAGTTAAAATATTTACAGAAATCTGAAGGCTTGAAAATTTGTTTGGGTCAATAAATTATGGAAGTGAGTCATCGAACTAAATATGGGCGAGATCGAAGGAGTGATCATCATATATCGGGAATATTATACTTTGATACTTGTTGTGGCTCACCAGCCTATTAATTTGAGCAACAAAACTATTAGAGGGTGGAACCTCCAGATGTGAAGTATCAGATCTGATATGTTGATAGTGACAGCCTTAAAACTATGTGTGAGTATAATTAGTTTATGGGAGTAATCCAACTAAATATGAGCAAAGTATACAAGTAAGAATGCAATGCAAAGTAAACGAGTAAGAAAATCGTAGTCAGTCTGGACCGCCTATACGTTTAGAGAAATGGTCTTATATCCAACTAATTGGGTATAGTCAATAAGTATAAACAGCCGGACATCGCTAAGTCGACCCTGAAAGTGATAACAAACATCAGCCAAACTCATTATACCCTGACCATATAGTGCATAAAAATCTTCGTACGAATTCATAAGTTAATAAAGTGGGCATGTCATCCCCCGTATAAAATGAATTTTTTATGTGGACCATTATAATTACAAAAGCCTTCAAACGTTGTATGATTAATTATAATTATTGATATAAGTTTTCGAGCCAAGTGTGGGCGGTACCGGAGCAGTGGGGTTGCCACCTTTAAATTATTATTAAATTCATAAGCTATTTGTGTCAGCAATGCATGGTTAAGTTTATTAATCTATAAAATATAAAGTAAAATTTTAATGTTTCTTTATCGATATCTTTTTTCGACTCATTGCTAAGAAGGGTATATAAAAATGGCGCACAGGAGAAACAAGACATTTTTAAAATAATTACCATTTATCAAAAAGCAAGTTAGCTTTAGTTGGCGTAGGCTAACTTAATATGCACTACTAGGGTGGCCCTTAATAAAAAAAGTATTCACACTCTCGGGTCCTTTATGGGTCTTCTTATTTTATATAGAAAAATTTAGATAGTTTTTATAAATAAAATAAATTTATAACAAAATTCGTTAAAAGTTGTTTTAATTTATATTCGCGAGCAATAAGCAGATAATTGCACCAAAGATATATCACAATGGATTATTTTGATCGCAGGAGCACTGAAGGGTTAAATTAATAAAAAAAAATAACCGAATTATTTTCTTATATTCTAAATAGTGGTTTCATCGAGTTTAACAGAAAAACTCGTTTTCGGTCATTTTTATTTAAAAATCTTTTAAAACCCAAAGCAGGCCTTGTCAATTAATGGGTTAACGTTCTCGGATTTATCCCAAATTTTAGGAGCGGAAGTTCTACACATTTGGCTATTATATTTTAAGCATCGCATCTAAAAATTCAACAGCGCTTGCAAAATATTTGAATGTTTTGAATAAATTGTCTTATATTCAAAAGTAGAAAAGTGATGAATATTTGATACAAAGTATGTAGAAAGAGTACATTTACAGAATATTTTACTAAAATCCCATTTTTCTCGAAATTCGCAAAAAATAAAATCTTTGTCAACAAAATTCAGGCATAGACGTTTACTTAAAAATTCACACAGTTAATCTGTAACATGTATTTAACAAAACCATAAAGTTTTCAATCCACTTTTTTAAATTTTGTTTAAGAAAATTTTTTAAAACTTGAAAAGGAGTTTTCAAAATTTTATGAAAAAAATTTCCTATTTTCGGTCGCAATGAGCAATAGGATAGCAACGTGGTATTAAAACAATACTAAATATCTGAGTTCTTATATGTACAGAAACTAAAAAGAAATTATGGCTTTAATCAATTTCTCAAAGTTGAAAAAAATGCCATCAAATTTCATGAGCTAGTTTTTTTTAAGCACAAAAGTGGTCTGGGGCATTTGCTATTTCTTGGCGAGGTTTTATTCGATTTTGAAGCTTTATAGCTTTTTGAAAGGATAATTTAATAGTGATCCCGAATTATAAAACAACTTGTCGGAAAAGGTAAACTATAGAACGAAATTTTGGTAAGATCTGAAAAAAAGGTCATATTTTCCCCATACGAACACATTTGAAGTTTTCAATCGCGTTGAGGCACGACTTAATGTTTTTGATTGGCCCGAAACTTTGTATTTCTCAGTTTTTTTGCTATTGCCATATTTCTAGGGGGTGAGACGAGAGTTTGAACACTTTTTTTTTCCCATATCATGAATGGCCACCGTTATGCACTACTCAATACCCAGATTGTTTGAGGAGATCCGCAACACGCATAGCACTACATGGAGTGAAAAATCCGTGGCCTAACGTAGAGACGGCGTGACAATTGCCACTTTTTTTCTGGTTATTCAGTAGGGCCAACTGTTAGAAAAATTTAATTAAGCAGAAAAAAATTTACCGTTATTAAAATGATGGTGCTTTTAAAGTTTCCGTAAAATTGAATGACAAAGAGTTTCGTATTTTGATAAAACATTATTTTTTGTTGGGAAAATATACTGCCCAAGCCAAAGAACGGATTGATAAATATTTTTTTTTCATAATTTTCCATTATATTTTTGAACATCATGTTTACACTCACTTTCCTATATCCAATTGGTCAAGGATAACATAAATACTATTACGGAAACTTTTTTATACCCTATACCACTATGTGGTTTGGGTATAACGACTTTGTGCTGCTGTTTGTAACTACCAAAAATATTTGACCTAGACCCGTCTTTTCTTATACCGATCGAATCAGAATCACTATCTGATTCGATTTAACGATGTCCGTCCGTCCGTCCGTCCGTCTGTGTGTCCATGTAATCCTTTTAATCAAACTGCAGGTCGCAAGTATGATCATATTTTGACGTATATAAGCTTCTATCGGCCATAGGATGAACGCTATTGAAATTGGTGAGAATCGGTCCATGTTCATATAGATCTTAGTCAAATTGGGTTTATATGCGTTTATTGCATCCATTAATGAGTAGTCAAAAAATGATCCCTATGGGACAACTCTTAAGGTACGGTCACATTAGGCAAATATTTGACGCAAACTTGTTTTCTCGTATTTGCCAAAAATTTTGTGAAACAAATACAGAGTTGATTTTGTGGTCACACTAGACACATTTATTTGCCTCTTTTTGTTTGATCAAACAGCTGCCAAATAGTGGCAAATAAAAACAAGGAAAACATATTTGCCGTGCGGTCACACTTGTACAAATATTTGACTAAAAAAATTGTTTGATCAAACTGTCGAAAATTAAAAATATATTTGATCAGAAATTTCCAAATGTTGCATGAGGAGGAAAGTTTTCTTATTTTGTGCTGTGGAGCGCATTGGTGTTAGTTTTGGAAGTTTACTGTTATATTATATTTAAATATTATTTTTAACTATAATTATTTTTTTCTTTGTTTACAAAATAAACAGCTGTTTATTTTAAGTAATATAACAGTGTGGCAAATTCTGTGTTTTTAAAATAATAAATACGCTAAAGTTAAAAATAAATTTGGCTAAGTGGTGTTTAGAGGCAATGCCCCGATCGGTATCAAATTGTCACCACTTATAAAGCATTTTATTGCGGTTCTAGGAAAATATTTTTTTTTTCGACTATCGAGCCTATTTTCCGAGTTATGGACTTCGAAACTTTTGCCATATACTTGGATATAATTTTGTTATTTAGTATCGTATTTCAGTACAATATATATATTTTAAAAACTTACTTGAGTGTCTTTTACTCGATATTTTTAAATTTGAAATCTATTAACCCATTATGAACCTATTTAAAATTTTGTATCATTGTAATAGATATTTTTCTTTAATATGGAATTTTATCGTAAGTAGACATACATATGTATATCATGAATAAACTGAATAAAAACTAGCTTTATTTATTTCTATGTATACTTTGACCTCTTAACCCTTTCTGGACAGGATGTATATAGTCATTTGTAAGTTAGTACAATAGAAAATCAAGTATCTTTTTTTTTTAGGGAAATTAACCCATTCATAACCATATTTGAAATTATCCCATTATTTATTATGCTATAGAAATAGAAATAACAACATATTTAAAAAAAAACCTTAAAGTTGAATGTAAAATTTCTAATATATCCGATTCTTAAGTGGTTAAGAGGTCAAAATATACATTGAAATGAAGCTAGTGGATCCAGCATACATTCAGTTGTAAAATCAAACACTATATAGGTCATTTTATGAGATAATGCCACGTTTTCCCAAAATAACTTTAAAAAATCCAAATAGGTTCATAACGGGTTAATTGATTTTTTTGTGATAACAGTTTCCTTTAAAGTCAATTTTTAGTGAATATTAACAAGTTGCACAACAAATGCTTTTGAAAACAAAAAGCTTTTTTTTAAGATATGACTGAATTAAATTTTAAAAGTTGACATCACTGCTGAAACAACTGTTGTTTGCCACTGTTTGCTCTTACAAATGTTTTGTAAGGTCAAATAATTATTTGTCCAAAATTGAGGAAAATATTTGGTCGTGAGTGGTCACATTAGGCAAATATTTGTTTGCAGGCAAATAATTTTGTTTGCCTAAAATCAGCTGTTTTGTTGTTTGACGGCAAATAATATTTTGTGGTCAGACTGAGGCAAACAAATATTTGGCGTTTTTTGTCAAATATTTGCCTAATGTGACCGTACCTTTAGTCATAGGCCCCATATAGACCTGCTTGCCGATCTTCACTTAAATCTATAAAAACAAAAATATTGCACTGATTCTTCTCAAATTTTGTTTGTATTTATTTTTGCAAAATACAAGAGACTTTACGAAACATGGTCAGGATCGATCCATTTTTGGGCCTAGTCCCCATATAGATATAGCATCCGATATGAACTTTTTCATATCTGCAGTCAAAAAAATTATAAAAAATCTCACTCAAATTTGATTAGATAGAAGCTAATATACCAAATTTCATCAAAATATATTCATATTTGCGACCTGCAGTTTGATTACAAAGTTTACATGGACACACAGATGGACGGACGGACGAACGGACATCGTTATATCGAATCAGATAGTGATTCTGACTCGATCGGTATAATAAAAGATGAGTCTAGGTCAAATAGTTTTGGTAGTTACAAACAGCAGCACAAAGTCATTATACCCAAACCACATAGTGGTATAGGGTATAAAAATCCCACTCGAATTTGTGTTATGTTTTTTTTCTATATCCCGTTAGTTGGGCCTAAGAGATAGGGTCTCTAAACGCATGGTATATCGTCTAGGTCTAGGTCTGGACCGACTATAAATTTCTTACTTGTTTAGTATATGTGCTAATTCCCATTACGAACACGTTACATCTAATAGTCCTTAACTTTTAACTACAAGTGTATCCCATTTTTATTTTAACTTTTTTCTCAAAATTTTTTGAAGTTATATAGTTTCTTGATTTTAAAATTAGTTAAATATGAACATTATTTGAATGGTTTTTATTCCCGTTGATCTTAAACTATTTCAGAGTCCATATTTCACTCAATTATATGAACGTAAACACAGAAGATGGAGAAGAAAGTCTTATATCCTCTGCACCTAAAATTTTCCTATTGGTTTTACAGAGTGCAAAGTATTCACATAAGATGTATCTCATTGTCTAATCATCTTCTAGATACAACCGATACATAGCCGATGTAGTGGGGTTGGTGTAAGGTAAATGCTACTTAGCAACCTTATTCCACTATCAATATAATTTTTAATACATCTATATAAAAAGGGCGTTATCAATAATTTTAACTGCTTGAGTTCATTTGAGTTAATCCAACATTCCACTCTGTCAACATATTTATTCTCTGCCCATAAAGTAGCCAAGGCATTGCTAATAATATTATCCATATAGGTATTCCAAGTTAGTTTCTAGTCTAGAGTAAGTCCTAGATATTTAACCTTATAGTTAGACCCTGTTCAATCTCGTTGACATTGAACCTGAATTTTGCAAGCAAATTTTGATGACTGCTAAAAAAAGAGAACATATTCTTCAACACGTATGTCTAAAAATTAAAACATTATCCACTCGCGATCGGAAAAAGCTGAAACACCCCTATAATAACGACGACAATTGTTTCAGCCAAATTTATTAAAAAAATCTAAAATAATTCTTTAGCAATTATAAAAAAATAAAAATAAAAAGATAATAATAAATAATCTAACCCATAAAAACAAAGTTTTTTATTAAAACTCGTTCTTTCCTTATGCGTATGAGTTTTGAATATCTCCGTGACTGAACGTGACTGTGTGCGACTATGTCAAAGTTATTCTTTTTCACAGCAAGTCTATCGACCAAGTTTTAGATCGATCGGATAAGGGAAAATGGGTTTTAAATCACTCCGTGGCTGTGCGTGACTATTCATGACTGCGCGTGGCTATGTCGAGGTTGATCTTTCTTTACAGCAATTACATCGACCAAGTTTCAGATCGGTCCGATAAGGGTAAATGATATTAAGATCACTCCGTGACTTTGCGTGACAATGCGTGACTGTGCGTGAGATCGATCGGATGAGGAGAAATGACATTTAGATCACACCGTGACTGTGCGTGACTACCCCAAAATTAATCTGGTATCGCGACATGACAATAGGCCAAGTTTCAAATCAATTGGATAAGGGGGAATGGGGTCCACCCATGGCAGAAAAGACAGACAGACAGGCAGACAGACAAACCGAGAGTATGAGTTAAAAGAAAGAGTTTAAAAAATAAAGATAAAAAGATAGTAATAAAATAGAAAACAGAGGAATTTTGTATGTCGTTTATGATTTAATTTAATTTTTTTCCGATCGCGAGTGGGTAATGTTTTAATTTTTATATGTACGCGTTGAATAACATGTTCTGTTTTTTTTAGTACACATACACGTGCAAGAATACGAACTTAAAATAAAGCTACACTCGAATCTATGTGGTTTATGTGTGTTCGAAACAAAAAATACGTGAAAATGTTCGTATATATAACGAAATATTAAAATGAAGCACAGTCATGATTGTGTTGGGCAGCGTACAAAATTTAGAAACACACATAATTGATATCAAAATTAAAATATGTGTTGGCTGCTTTAGAACAGAACATTGTGTATTTCATTTGTGTATTTTCTGAACCTTGTGTGTGTTCGAAACAAAAAATATGCGATAGAAAAATGTTAGTGTAGATAACGAAATATTAAAACGAAATAAAATCATGATGTGTTCGGCACCGTACAAAATTTAGAAACACACATAATTGATATGAAAATAAAGATGTATGTTTGTTGATCTGATCTATGTTTGTTTACATATATGTACGAGTTTTTTATTCAGTGTGTATTTTTTTCTGAACTCTGTTTTAAAGTTAAGGTTAAAGAATCATATGGTATAAGGTACTGTAAAGTCGCCAGAGCCTGTCTATAGTTACATGTTTATATTGAAAATTGTTTCATTTATTATAAAAGTAATTTTCAAAGCATAACTTTGTTCTTCTAATAAACGCATTCGAGAATGCATGATGCTAACTAACTATGAACTGCTTGGTTAATTAAAGTTTGACTGTGCTTCACTTTGACATAAGTAATAAATAGATACCACCTGGCTACAGAGGCTAATTAATGCAGGATACACAAGCGAAACATGTAAAATATTCACTAACAAATTATATTTACCAATGTGGTGAAAACTTGAATACATTTATTAATGTATGTGTGTACACATGTGCAAAATACATATAGAAGAAGTATATCGAAAACAACTGAGTGCAACTAAACGCAACTTTGGTTTGTACTTCCATGATGTTTGATTGATAATTATGAACACTATTCAACGCTGAGAAAAGTGAACAAATTAAACTAATTGTTGAACTGAATTTTGAATTGGCAACTAATTTTAAACTGAAAATGTTAATAAATTAAATTTGACGTTAATTAGATAATTTGAAGGGTAATAAACCTATTTAATTCTTTGTATAATATATATATGGGACAAGCTTTGTGTACCCGGCCTTGCATGTGTGCCTTGAAGAAATGATATACTTAGATATAATGAAGTGTAAATGCTTAAAATTCTAAGAGAAAATTATCTTTTTTTTGTTTCTTTCATGTATTGTGATAGAATATGAAATGTTTTTTTTTTTTAATCATCAAATCTCGAACATGATTATAACCAATTTATAAAATATTAGGTTAGTAATATTTTCCGATCAAAATATATATGATTTCGTAGCACCATTTCGAATAGTTCTCTTAGGAATCGCAGACTTTGAGGGAGTCGCCAGGGGAATGCCAGATTGGCATCCGTTTTTCGATATAAAATTGGTAAATTTAAAAACAAACAAAAATTAATGTCTTCATGCAATTGCTGCACCTAAAAACCTTACACCTAAAAACTCTCATACTATGAAAAATTAAGAAAAAATTAACTATTTTGTATTTACTAGCAGATTCCAGCCCTCGAAATTCGAGTGCAAATTCTAGGAAATTTTATTTTTTCATTAAACAAAGACCCTAAAGGTATGCTAATCAATTATAGCCAATTCACAAATCAACACAAAATAGCAAACTCATTTTTATGACAAACACATTAATAAATTCAATAAACGAGCACATAGCATATGTATAATTTTATGTATGTATTAGTAGCAACTTTAAATGCAATTTACTCAAAATAAAGGAAAAAATCTAATAATTTGTAAATCTGCAAATCAGCTAAAACGAAATACCTTTCAAATAATATACGTTTGATCAAAATCGGGATAAAACGGTAGAATAAAACATCGGTCAAAAGGAATCGCCTAGCCTATTTATATTATAGAATAGATATGTTTTTTTAAAATTAATTATTAACTATGTATTAATTTTTGAAAAATTATTTTAGATTTATTGCAATTAACAAATTTTACGCCGGTAAAAATAAATAAATTCATAAGAAAAAGTATTCGTACATTTGAAATATTAATACAAAAATCTAACTTGGTATTAAATATTTCTTATGTTAGTAATTTGTAGGATTTCTTGCGCTATCGGACTTCTGTGCGCCGATTTGGCGATGACGTCATCCAACATAACACCTCTTAACACTTCCTTTGAGGTTGTCGTATGCTGACGGATTCTGCGCTCTAGTAAATCCCACAAATGCTCTATAGGATTAAGATCGGGTGTTTGGTGTTGTGATATCCAATAATTTTTAGTATTGTAGAGCAATCACAGCTTGATATTGTAGTCCGTAGGTTTTAAATCATTATCCAGTTAGAACAAAAGATCTTTTCAAAACCCAGTTCTTGCGCGCTTTACTTTAATTTTTGTTTTAAGATGTCTATCTATCCAAATTGCCCCATTGTAGATTCAACAACTGCGATTTTCCTGCCACACAACCAGACCATAATGCCAGCTCCACCGTGTTTAAACGGTTGCAAAAAATTTTCTTTAATTAATGCAGTTCCATTTATATGCCAAACTATTTTTTTTTTGCTGGAAATGCAAAACTTGCTTTCATCTGAAAATAAAACACGTTCACGAAATTCATGAGACTTGGACTTGCAAAGTCCATACTTTTTTTTACTCCCTTTATATTTACTCGTAGACTCGTGGCGATGACAAATTTTTTTTTTGTGAAATTTTTTTTTTTTAATTTTTGAGGTAGATATTTTCAGTCAATCAATTATTTAATTACACTGAATTATTTAATTAATTTACAAATAAAGGGAGTATACAAAAAACTTTTTATTGGCTGTTTTTTCTATTGCAAGTCAGATAGTCAGATTTATTTAAAATTTTTGGAACGATATCTTCATGGATGTATATGCCGAAGAATTTTTAGAATTAAATTAATTAGAATTAATTTGGGAATTAATAATTCTGGAATTCTGTTTTACTGATGCCAAAATACTTAACTTTTCGTGCTCAGTTGTATTGGAGGGGTGACCCTAACGTTGTTTTGATAAAATTTAATTGGCGGATTTGTAGTTGTGAATGACGTACTATACTGAGGGGTGGCTTCTGTATCTAATCGGAAACGGTTGTAAGCTATAGAATAAATTCCCTATCGTCAGCAGCGGTTTCTTTAATTTTGGCACTGATATCAAAATATATGTGTACTTATAGAGAGGGAACTAGACTTCATTCGTCCTATTAGTATGATTGTTAATAAGGCATGCTCTACTCTTGGTTTCTTTAAAAGATGGGCTAATGAGTTTTCTGAGCCATATGTTACTAAACAGCATCAATAATATGGAATCCATATTTTCAGGTTAACACTTATGCAATTGAGTTTGTGCAGAGAAAGTTTTTGCTATTCTGTCAACGTGGTTTGGGTTGGAGTTATGCTGAATCACCATCATATAATAATATATTACGGTTTATGAGACTTCTAAATATGGAGAGTGGGAGGACTATGCTGGGTGCTATCTTTGTATTCAACTTTGCGAACAGTGACGTTGACTTGGAGCTTCTTTTATCAAATTTAAATTTTAACATACCTTGTGGATTCACAACACATTTATCCTTTCCGCAGAATGTCTCATGATTATAATGTGTTACACAATTTTGTAATTGTAATGTGTTGAAAGTTAAGCGTTATATAATTGAAGACCTTAAATTACTATTATTTGTTGTTTTAATTTAAATTTGTATGTTACTTAATATGAGCTGATGACACAGTTCTGTAGCTGACTTGCGAGCACAAAATTTATTTGCCAGCACTTGTTTTTGGAATCCGCCATGGTCCGGACTCGCGATCTCCACGTTAAGTGGACGTGTACCTCGGTCGGCAGGGGAGGTAAGTGAGTGGCGGGGTTCGTTCGTTCAAAATACAAAAAAAGGGATGAAATTAAGTCAACTTAATTTGATACAACTAAGATTGTCTGCTACTAAAATAAAATCGATGTTACAGATCTGGGGGGTTAATCACCGCATTCGATATTGAGTAAAATTGATCAAAATTCCATATTTTTGCTAGTTATTAAAAGAAGATGAACAAATGTCAGACCTCGTTTCACTTTTACTCTTAACTTTGGGTCCATAATTCTCTTACTGTGATAGAATTACAATTCCTTTTATCTGTTCATATAACATTTCACTACATAAGCAAGAGTCTCGCAGTTATAAATAAATGTATGAAGAAAAATAAAATATTTTTTGCCTAAAAAATTAAATTTTTTTTAATTCATAAAAAATCCAAAAAGGAAAAAAGTGTCAATTCCTATTACCTTCACGTAAAGTCACATAACCTATGAAAAAAATGAGATATATATCATGAAAATTGATGTACGCGTTTCGCTCTTATTCACAATTTTGACAAGATTATGGATTTTGTGTTTCAATGAATTTGGATAATACCCATTTATTATATATTATTTATTATTAATACGTAAAATTAAAAATATCAGGTTATTACATAGATACATAGATCCTGAAAATCGATGAAGGCATACATTTATTTTCGTTTGTTTGCTCCCTTTACTTTCTTGCGTGTTGGTTCACCTATGTGACCTACCCTCGGAGGAAACTTCCATTGTATATTATTCTTCTTCATCTTCAATGTCGAGATCGTACGTCTTTTGCGACCACCAACAAATTTCAGCCACCGGCGAGTCGAGCCATTTGCCTATATATCGCGTTTCCATGGGCATGACCACTTAATTGAAGCGGTCGCCATGCTCATCCGAGGTTACCTGCTTGCTGAAGTAATCGAGATGGTGATGCAAGAAGTGAATTTTGAGAGACATGTTCACTCCAATTTTCTGGAAGTATTCCAACATCTTGGTCACAAGAGCGCGGTATTTGTGTGCTCACTTACTTCCCGTATAAAAATCATATGACTTTCTTCACTGCCCTCCACACAAGGCGTTTTTAATTTCTTTTGATTTCATAAGCTTCCGTATATCGGGCCCATTCAGAACACCTTCCTTTAATTTTGCTTCGCTGATTCGTGGGAAAATATTTTTCAAACAATCAAGAATTTTCGGTTGCTTCACGATGTCCTTGAAGAAATTTTTTTACGACTCCCTGTTTGGCATGGCATGAGGACGTTCACCATTGGTACAAGTGGATCATTTACGTAGTTGTGTCCTGGGCATGCCAGTCATGCGTTTCGTATTGGTTTCCTTTAAATCGAGTATCCCACAGACACAAGAAACACATGTTTTTCATATAGCCTCCTTGGAGACCTCTTAGCATCGCCACGACTTTCAGATCACAACTGATACGCCACATGTGATCAGTATAGCAAACTTTATTAAAAATTATTTTAATTGATCCATATGTTTCACTCATATTTGTGCTGTAGCGAATGGGAATGATTGGTTTTTTATTATATTTATGTAGCAATACGACTTTCAGGCTTGATTTCGAAGAATCGATGAACATTTGCCAATCTCCTGCGACGTTATTAATGGCCATCGCCTCCATCAGTCCCTTTATATTGTGGCAGTAAACAAATGTGTTCTCTTCGTTGAGTATGAAGTACCGTTGGAATTGGCATTGTCGTCTTCGATATCCGGTGACTTTGCTATTAGGCTCCAAATTGTTGCCTTCATTCAGAAGCAGGGCAAGTTTTTCTGCTTCACGTTGAGACAAGTTTAATTCTGCAACAATCTTGTCCATTCTGGCTTGTGATATTGGAATTATTTTATTCGATGGGCCGGCTTCTGGTATTGGTTCATAGGTGGAATCCGATTGATCCGTTGTTGCAATAGAAAAATAAGTTTCTCTGTCAGGATTTGGAAGCGTTGGAATTGGTATGTCATCCGAATGCGGAAGGGGTGTTTGTGCACTTTTAATAGAGATGTAAACTCTTTGATTTCTTCATAAATATATTAATAACTGCGAAACTGTTGATTGTGTTGAGAAAAAGTAGATTAAAGTAATTCTTAATTATTCTAAATCTGTTTCAGCAAAATCGGACTAGTGGTTCTCGAGTTATGTCAAATAAAAGAGCCCAAAACGTGACAAATTCCTCTATACGATGCAAATTCAAATTGATATATATCGATTCCTAGACGTGACCCAGCGAAACGTGTCCGATATAGCTTTCCCCGGTGGTTTCATCCCATCCCGATTTTGGCTGTCGCACAGTGTTAAAATTTAAGAAAATTTTAAAATCTCATGGAAATCTCGATTTTTATCAATTGAGTTTTCTCAGTAAATTGTGAACAAAATCAAAAGTTGTGCATCGATGAAATAAAGCTTATTTCATTCGAAATATATTTGGTTAAATGCTTTTAGACCAAACCTGTGATCGATGTCGTATTTTGACTTTTTATGAAGTTTTAAAAAACAAAAAAAAAATTATTACTTTTTTTAAATAAACCTTTTTTTTTCCAAACTCCCACGATATCTCTGAAACTGCTGGTCAAATTTAAAACCATTGTAAGCACTACTTAAAGGCAGTATTGTTGACTAGTTTTGGATTTTTTAAACTGAATATAAAAATTAATAGCAATGCCACTCAAATTTGGTTTATGCTCATTTTCTATATCCAGTTAGTTGGGCCTAAGAGGTAGGGTTTCTAAACGCATGGTATAGGGTTTCGTAAGGTCGGTCTTACAATTTTCTTACTTGTTATAGATCGAAAAACGTAAAATTTGGTGGAAAACTTAAAATTGTAATATCTCGATAACTTGGCGTTTTAGTATAAAATGATTGAAAAAAGTGCTATTTCCAAGTGTCTTTCTTATAAAATAATATTTTTTTGTTAACATCGCACCATTCTGTGTTTCCTCCAAGGTGCGATTTCTTTTAGAAATTGAATTTTGCCTGTTTTATTTTAATGCTGACAGGAATTGTCTGTCGGCGCCCAAACGACACTTATATCCTCTAGTAAGAATAGAAAATATTCGGACAGCTCCATTATTTTGTATTTTTCTGGTTAGACTAAAGCACAGCTATCTCTTCACCATCTGCACTAATTTCCATAAATTTATTTTTATAAATATATTCTTAAAATTAAATAACAAAAGTATAGTAGCAAAAATAATTATACCTTAAATAATAACAGCAATCATAATAATAAATATGAAAGTAACTTTCATACAAATATACCAAAACTGCATAACAGGAAGTTTAATACGAAAAGGAATCAATTAATCAAAACTAAGTCAATGTTTTTGCAAAATATACAAAAACTTTAAATTAAGGCGTTCATATATAAAATGCAAACAAACAATAACAGCACATGGTAACATGGTCAAAACTAGGTTACCTGAATGACGGCCACATGTGGGTTACTTGCATAGTGCGCATTATGCATTAATTAAAATTAATAATTACACTTAACAAACTTCATTCATTACTTTAATCTTATTTACAACATTAAAATCTCATTTATTTAATTACACTTATCGCCCGGATTTTTTAATATTTATTTTTTTTTTCATGCATTTATTTATTGGATCTTCACGTAGTAAACTAACAATAATTATTCAAATCTTAGAACTAATACTTAACTTATTAAATCCGGCCAGTGCCAGAAAAAATTTAATGTTTCTACATAAATTCGAAATAAATAAATATTCATTGGCCTAGATAACCTCAAGCATTTAATATAAGATCTGCAATCTCTCTCGTTCTTAGGCGTTGGTGGATGCGATTGTTGAGGACGTCACGTGCTAACAGATTCGGGTGAGTTTCTAGTTCGTTTCAAGTAGCTTGAACAGTTTTTCATAATTTCGACTTTAGGGGTACGTTTAATTCTCTATGCAATTGTGAGTTCCTCATATACCATGGGGCGCGGGTAATCAACTTTACGATCTTATTTTGGCAACTTTGTATATTAGAGGCTGAAGCGGTTCCCCGTAACTATATACCGTAGTAGCAAATTGGTTTCATGATTGAATTATATATCAATAACCTGCAATCACGATCTAGCTTGCAATTTCGGCCAATTAGCCTGGTAAGTTGAACTAATTCTAATTTTATTTGTGTTAATTTTGATCCTATGCGTTTGTTCCAAGTAAGGCGGCGGTCAAGATGAAGTCCCAAATATTTTACATAAAATGTTGCGGTATTTGCTGATTGTGTATTCGGATTTGAGGGCATGTTTCTCTTCTGAGCGTAAAAGTAACGTCGATACATTTTTGTTCATTTATTCTTATTTTGCACCTGTGCAACCAGTACTCCAATTGAAAAACATGTCGTTGTAAAAGTGTAGATACTGTTGAGTGGTCCTCATGAATGCTCAAAATTGCCGTGTCATCTGCACAGGTTGAAGTAATCGTATTTTCATTAGTTGGCATGTGCACTGTATAAAGGATGTATAGGAGCGGACCCAGAATACTGCCAAGTTTTATATGCTGAGGGGGCTTGTAAAGTTGCTCTCCTTTATTGACAATTTCCTACTAATTATATAGCTTTCCATTAGTTTATGAACGTTTGGAGGCAGCAACGTTTTAATTTTATGGAGCAGACCCTCATGCCAAACCATATCGAAAGCTTGAGAAACGTCAATAAAGAGAGCAGAGCAGTACTTTTCTTCTTCAAAGGCTTTTCTTATAACGCTTAACCTATGTACTTGCTCAACGGTGCTGTCTCTTCGTCTAAATCCAAATTGATGTGCTGGGCTGACGTTAGTTTGTTCTACAGCTACAGTAATCTTATTTACTAGTATTTTCTCGAACAATTTGACAGATTTGACAATAAACTGATTGGCCTATACGAATCGACCTTTGTGTGATCTTTACCTGGCTTGGGTACCATTATAACGAGCACAAATTTCCATTCTGAGGGATAATATTCAAGGCCTAATATAGCGTTAAATATAAAAATAGTTATTCTCAATGCTATTCTGGGTAACTCCAGAAGCATTTTATTACTGATCCCATCGATGCCCGATGCTTTTGTAGGGTTAAGATCAGAAATGGCCCTTTGCGTTCCAGTAACATATTTTTAAACAGTTCATGGTTTATTTAACAAAGCTGGCAATATCATAGATTGCATCTTCATCATCTCCTGCATCATGGTATTCATAGCGTTAGTAAAATTATTTATTGTTTGAACAAGTGTGTCGAGTGTTGTTTTCAATTGACTTGTGTTTTGATTCGTGGATTTGAAACATTAAATATTTTAATGATACTATAATATTAAATTATCTAAGTAAATTAATAATACTCAATATTCTATACTAATGTGAAACTCCGTTTCAGAACATTTTCATCAGTTTTCAACGTGAGCTTTAGGGGGCGCGAATAAATTTTTTTTTGTATGTAAATTTTAAAATTTCCCCGGGAAACTGGACTCTTGATTATACCTCCATTTTGAGTTCGTATTTATTGGCATTATTACTAGTTTTGCTGATAATGCTAAGAAAATCTTCAGTCTTCAATCTTATAAATTAAGTGCCAATTTTTAAATGGAGTGTGCAGTCCATCCACCATTATATCTGAAGAACTTACAAAAGGAGAAATATGTGCGACTGTGCCTCCTGAAGCATATAAAAAAAAACAACTCTCTCCTCTTTTATCTTTTGTAAAATATGACATCGAATATTTATTTTTGTCCCTGAGTTGTTTTGACATCTATTTCGTAACAATGGGATTGTTATACATGTAACAATCAAAATATATGCCTAAACTCTATCAGAAATTCAAAACGACCTTAGAAATTTTTAAAAATTTTGAATTTAAGAACTATACAAACTGCAATTGTACCCTTTTCAGCTTAGTATTAATATGATTAACGCTTGGAAATAAGTTGGGAGTCATATTTGTCTACTACATATCGAGTCATGATAGCGAAAATTGCTTAAGCAACATGGTATCAATGCCAACAACGTGAATCATTTATCAAAATGTCTTAGTGTCATAAAAAATTACTCATTATCTGCCGAATTTGTGCATTGGAACTAATTATGTATGTTCGTCACTGACTTACTCACTGAGTCTCTAATGACACATATACTCGTGAGATTTTTGTTTATATCCGGTGTTGCTAGAATCATATAAATGGTTTATGATTTCGATAAAACAAATAAATGATTTATGATAAAACAAAATACTACAACATCGGCAAACTACAAAGTGTAAAAATGATACACTTAAATTAAATTATTACATTATTCGACTTCGAAAATTATTTGATGTCGCGGTGGCTTGGCGTATAGTTCAAATATCTGCTCAACCTTTTATAATCTTTATTTTATAAATGTCTATGAACATCCTCACCCTTTCCGAAATTCATCGCATAGTGTATCGTATAGTTGGTCTAAACCGACACTTCTAACTTCTTTTGTACTCAATTCAAATAATAAACTTACTAATTTTTATTATTATGTACACATTGATAGTGATTTAACACTCGTTTAAATTTTAAAACATTTAAAGACATTACATTCACATTAACATTTTTCAAGGGTATCATCATCATCATCATCAAGCCAAATATTTAACTTCAATATATTTAATGCCTGTAGCCATCAACAGTTCTTTTATTTTACGAATATTTATTGACTTGAACAGATATAAATTCTGGCGAAAGTACAAATGCTTTTTATGTTTAAAAGTAGTATACAGTGACAACGATAATTGAACTTAGTTCATTCGAAATAACTGTAGGAGTACGATAGGAAGAATCATGATTTTTAAACTAAATATCAATATATTTGTATGTGGTTGAATTGTAGCGGATTTTTATATGTTATTTTTTACCGGATGCATCTCCGAAAAATCACTCGTATAGATTATGTCAAGAGCTAGATGCTCTTTTTTAAATAAGCAGACAATTATTTTCCAATAGGGTACTACTTGATCTTGATATCATTAGACATGCTCCTCGATATTTAGTTATTTATTTTCTAGGAAACTTTATAAAAAACTTGGATTTGTTTTTTATACCAAATAAGAATATATTTTTATGAAATTTGGTATGTAAACTTCTATTGGCCATAACGCGAACGCTGGAGAAAATCGGTGCATCTTCAGACCTAGTCTCTGTGAAACGGACTTAAATTGTCATAAAATCCAAATTATCATATAGATCTCGGTCAAATTGGGTTTGTGCGTGTTTATTACGGCCATTAATCAGCATTCCAAAAATAAACCCTAAGTCATAGCTCCCATATAAAGCTGGTTCCCGATCTTCATGTATACTATATCGAGTGAAAAGTACGTGGGCTCACATAGAGATGGCATAACAAATGCCAATTTTTCTGTTTTTTCAATAGGGCCAACTATAAGCAAAATTGTTTCAAAATTTCATAATATTTCATAAGTTAGATAAAAAGGTACCGTTATAATAATCTAACCCACAAAAACAAAGTTTTTTTTAAAACTCTTTCCTTCCTTATGCGTATGAGTTTTTGAATCTCTCCGTGACTGTACGTGACTAAGCGTGACTATGTGTGACTATCCTAAAATTAATCCTTGGCCACAGAAAGTATCAGATCGATCAGATCAGATCGATCGGAGGAGGGGAAGTAATGTTTTAATCTCTCCGTGAATGTGCGCGACTATGCATGACTGTGCGTGACTATGTCAAAGTTTTATTTTTTCACGGCAAGTCTATCGACCAAGTTTCAGATCGATTGGTGTCGCGATTTTTAGCAGCTGAAAAAAAATGGCCAGTGTTTTTTGTGATGTCCCTGGTATATTAATTATTGATGCCTTGGAGAAAGGAGAAACAATGACTGCCAAGTACTACGATGTATTATTGGAGAGATAGGATAAAGAAATTAAGAAAAAACGACCCCAATTAAACAAAAAAATCTTGTACCATCATGACAGTTCACAGGCACATTCAACTGATTTGGCTTCAGAAAAATTTAAGTCTTTATGTTACAAATTGCCTTCGCACCACCCGGTCTGTCCCCCAGCGATTATTATTTGTTCCCAAACTTGAAATGATGGCTCCAGGGAATAAGGTTTTCCTCAAATGAAGAAGTCATATCCAAGACGGAAGCCTCTTTTATTGAGTTTTCACAAATCGTAATTTTTCAAGGGTATCAAGATGTTAGAGGATCGTTGGAAGAGGCGCATTTCACTTAACTGAGATTACGTTAAAGAATAAAATTGATTTCAAATCCGAAAAACTAGCTTTTCATTGTTAGGCCACAGAGTTTTCACTCCATGTAATACCTACCAAAACCAAAATAGTGTACAGATTTTTCTCAAATTTGGTTTGCATATGCTTTTGCAAATAATTAGTGACATTATGTATTTTTCGACCTAGTGCCCTATAGATATAGCATCCGATATGAACTTTTCCGTATCCGAAGACCACTCAGATTTTGGTTACGCTTATTTAATATATTCAATTGGTTGGAACCAAGACAAAGGGTCTCTATGGTATCGTATAGTCGGTCTAGACCGACTATATTTTCTTACATGTTTATCTTGTTTTTGTTTGTTTTTATTTTTAGAGCACATTTGCGTGAAGTTAATAAATTCAACCAGCTACCATAAAAAAATAATATCAATTGATTTTTTTGTTTTCTTCTTCACTGTGGTCATGTAATTGCGGTTTGAATGTGTCGTTCTTTAAAAAGATCCCAGCAAAAAGTGGGTATTGATATCTCATTATGTTTTCCATATCTTACAAACTTAAGCAATTGAAAATAAAAAAATGAATACATATGCTCTTTATTACTGTGCAACCATAAGTTTTGTATAAACAAGTAAGAAAATTATAGACGGTCTAGACAGACTATTCGATACCCTATACCATGCGTTTAGGTCCAACTAACTTAGATATAGATAATAAGCATAAACCAAATTTGAATGGCATTGTTATTAATTTTTTTGGCTGCAGATATGAAAAAGTTCATAGCGGGTGCCATATACATATGGGGACTAGGTCGAAAAATGGACCGTTCCTGACCATATTTGGCAAAGTCACTTACATTTTGAAAAAATATATACAAACCAAATTTGAGAAAAATCTGTGCAATATTTTTGTTTTTTGATAGATTTTAGTGAAGATTGGGGCCTATGAATGGGAATTGTCCTACAGGTATTATTTTTGGACTACTGATTAATGGATATAATAAACACATAAAAACCCAATTTGATTGAGATATATATTATAATTTGGATCTTATGGCAATTAATGTCGATTTCATAAGGGTCATTTGTATGGGGACTAGGTCTGAACATGAACCGATATTCACCAGTTTCAACAGCGTTCATCCTATGTGCGATGGAATCTTATATACCAAATTTTATCAAAAAATATTCATATTTACGACCTGTAGTTTGATTACAAAGTTTACGTGGACACACAGACGGAAAGTGATTCTGAGTCGATCAGTATAATAAAAGATGGGTCTAGGTCAAATATTTTTGGTAGTTACAAACAGCAGCACAAAGTCATTATACCCAAACTACATAGTGGTATAGGGTATAAAAATGAACTCTTCATTGGAAAAGTGAAAATACATTTTTTTTGTTGCAAAATTGGTCAGGATATTGCATCTCTTTTGTTGCTCAAACTATTTGCATTTTTAGCTATCGAATATTATTTGTATGCAGCTGGCAAGCCGACAATCTTCCTTGAAAATGTTGCTTATACCCGCCACACCAGTTTGCAGATGATATATAAAAGTCTGACATTCCGTTTGTAAAAATTCGAAAAAATCGGAATGCCATAGAATACTCTGCGGGTCATAAGGTTAGCACATGCCCAGGCGTAAGTGGTTTCGGCTAAATTCTAGCCAAACTAAAAGAGCTAATGTTTTCAAATTATTGTTGTTTATTGCCGATTTTATTCTTAGTTAATTGAAACAATAAGTATTATTTCTCCATATTTTTGATATTTTTTTATTTCGGAAAATAACACAAAAAATAACAATTCATCTTTGGTCATCAGGTTAGCACATACAGCTTTTTTTCATTTCTCTTAAGCTTTTAAGCCGTGAACTAATTTCTAAACTTATGCAATTAGTAATTTAAATATTTTTAAAGAAATTTAATAATGTGTCACTCCTCCCTTATTGAGAATCACCCCATAAACTCGATTCGGAAGCGACTCGTACAATTTACGAATATAATCTAGAGAAATGGCTGACCAAGCAACCTGTATGCCTTCAATTAGTTCCACCTTATTTGCATATTGCTTTCCAGACTTCTAAACTTTACGAACCAGCCATCCCCAAACGTTTTTTATTATATTAATGTCGGGTGAATAATCAATAATCAATCCATGATTTTACCACCCGAGCAATGTGAATCGGAGCATTGTCGTGTTGAAAATGTCATGGAAAATTACCAAACAAATCATTGAAATGGGGAAAAGCAGTTTCAAGTACGGTTTTGTATGTGTTTGCATTCATATTTGCTGTCAAAAACTGCAAATCGCACGTAAAATAGTAGGAGATGGCTCCCCACACCATCACACCCCCCACCCGACTATGAAAGCGATCCAACTGATGTTCCTCCTTGCGAAGATCATGGAAGTAGTCTGGACCTTCTAAATTAAATTTCTTTTCATCTGAAAAGAAAACGTATCGCCAATCAGATTTCCATGCCAGTGCGCTCGAGTAAAATTCAAGCGCATTTGCTTTCGAACCAGGTTAAGCGGGGGGTTTTTCTTTAATTTCAGTCTCATTTTTTATCACTCTTTGAATTACACATAAGCTCACTTTAAGGTTAACATTTGCCTGATCTTTGCGGTTGAGTTATGATAGTTCGAGGCTTCTCTCAAAATAGCTCTCTTATCAGCATTGGAAAGCTTTTATTACCGCCTTTATTATTTTTACCATATCCAGGCTTATTGCACAGAAATGCGGATATAACTTCGCGACTTCTACCAATTTTTTTTTCGATATTTCACTTATTGACAGCATTAAATCTTTGTAGGCTTCAATTTTCGACTTTTCTTCCATGGATAGCGATTTTTCTTTACACATATTAAATGTAATAGACTACTTGAAAAAAAATTGATTTTCAAGTAACTTAATGTTGGTTTCTTTATATAAGGAACTTCCTGTCTTATGAACTTCCGTTCGTTTACTCTACTGTTCGTTGTCTACAGTATTTAGATTCATTTCTGAGAGACATTAGTCCTAACCACCTGCTTCCCTACCTACAGCCCTGTATTTAGTTTTACTGGTTATTCTATTTAATTCGCAAACTCGATTCCGAACCAAAGTTTCATAAAGGGCGTTTCTCCTTGTCCTTCCAACTCTATATCTCAATAATAAGTAAATACCGTCATTGGATGAACATGGTAAATTCATTACCTCTTTTTTCTTTTTACTCAAATAATATATTTTTTACATGTACAATTATTAATTAGAAGGCTTAAGTTAAAGTCAAATGTTCCTAGGGGTCTTAATGTTATGGGCGATTTGTCTTCTGCTTATTGTGACATTCTCGAAATAATAACTAAATCTATACTTAATACTATTAAGTGGGAACAATCTTTAAATCAGATCTAAGTCTCTTGATTACCTCACACCATTTCCCAAAACGGTACCTCAAGATTTGTTGTATAATTCAAAAACCAACTCTGGCACTGACTGAGAGGACTGAGACCTCAAATTTATGATAACAATATTGACCAATCCTATCTACGATCTATTATAAGCTGGATAACCCAATTTGGAATTAGTTCTAAAACTATTAATTCAATTGTAAATCGATTAACAAACTTATAAATCAGAATTGTATTTTTATGAAATAGATTACCCTATTTGGAATGGGTTCTAAAAAGGTAAATTCAAAGTTAAATTGCTTAACAGACTTACTAAACCAATTTGGAATATTATAAAATACTAGATGTAACCCGGTGTGCTTCGCTACACCCTCCCCACGAATCGTTATGAGAGGGCTCACGCAAAGCCCCAAGGCTCTCACTAATACAGTAATTCAGATATGTCACATTTAATATTAAGTTTGTGCGGTGGTACCACGCGCATTTGTCCAATCCCGCCCATATTTTGGTCTGACACTCACGTTAATAATAGGTGACCTGATACAAATTCGCAAAGTTTTCTCTATCATATTAATATATATGATATTTAAAATTTACTTTGTATGGGAGGTGCCACGCCCGCAAAAAATATTTTAAAAAATTACAGCCTGTGGCACTCCCGTATCTGCTGTAAGGCCCTGTGAAAATTTCAGGAAGGTCAGATGTGTAGTTACGGAGATTACCGCCTACAAACAAACAAACAAATAAACAAACACGTATTACCTCTATATTATGTTAGTATAGATTATTAGCATAGATTTTTTATTTCAATGCTTGCTGATGCTGATATACAATGTTTTTTGTTTTTTCATTCGGTACAACAATTATCAGATTTTTCGGCGTTCCTACCCTGGAGCAAAGTACATATAGCTGCCCAAGAGAAGATGGGTTATCCATATTAGATCTGGCAACACTTAACTATTGGCCTTGAACTTAGAATATCATTTGGCAATTTTTCTTTTTAGCGATTTTTGATTTTGCCCATTTTTGATTTTGAAGATTTTTTTTGGCGATTTTTATTTTTTTTTTTTTAGCGATTTTCGTTTTTGGCAATTTTTGAATTTGGCGATATATTTTCCACGACAAATCACATTGATAACTAATGTACTTGTTAAAAGACTGTCGCTTTCGTAGCACTTCATACTTTTTATATAGGAGGTGCCAAGCCCACTAATCCCATCCCGCCCAATTTTTATTGGACTTCTCACATTTATATCTGATGGACTCACTGCTTCGATCACGCCCATTTTTTTGTTCGACTAATCATACAAAGAACCTATGGGCTCACGCAAAGCCGAAAAGCTCTCTCTTTTGCCGTACTCCAGATATATGACATTAAATAGTTACTTTGCATGGGGAGTGCCACGCCCATTGGTGTGAATCCGCCAATTTTTTGTCCGACTACTCATAATAAGATCTGATGGTGTCGTGCAAAGTGTCAAAGCTTCCCTTTTTTAGTATACCAGTTATATGATACCATATATTTACTTTGTATGGGCGGTGCCACGCCCACTGCTCCGATCATGCCCATTTTTTGTCTAACTAATCACATGAATAACTTATGGGCTCTCCCAAAGTTCCAAAACTCTCACTATTACAGTACTCCAGATATATGGCATTTTATATTTACTTTGGATGGCAGGTGCTACGCCTATTGGTCCGATACTGTCCATTTTTTGTCCGACTACTCACATTTATAATAGGCGGCGTCAGACAAATTTGAAAAGCTCTCTCTATCACAGTACTCGATATATATAATATTAACCTATTACTTGTATGGGTGGTACCACGCCCCCTTATCCGATCCTGCCCATTTCCGGCGTAGCTACTAATATTAACAATAGGTGACCTCACACAAATTTGCAAAGCTCTCTCTATCATTATACTCAATATATGTATATGGTATTAAAAATTTACTATGTGTGGGAGGTGCCACGCCCACTACAAATATTTAAAAAATTATAGCCTATAGCACTTCCCATATCCGAGGTAAGACTCTGTGAAAATTTCAGGAAGATCAGATGAGTAGTTATGGAGATTACCTAATACAAATTAACAAACAAACAAACAAACAAACACACATTACCTCTTTATAATATTAGTATAGATATAAACCAATTTGAAATGGGTTCTAAAAAAGGTTAATTCAATGTTAAGTTGATTAACGGACTGATAAATCCAATTTTTTTAACTTCACCTTAACCTCACTTCTGTTAGGTGTGCACATCCGCCCGACACTGTTTTTCACGCTTCACAAGTAAAATTCATAAGAAAGGACGCTTTCTTTTCGTCTGGAGGTTATATACCCAACGCCGCATGAGCGTCATTTAATTTTTTTCCATTTGCTTTTCGTAGCTGTCAAAAGCTTCTCGAAGTTTTCGAACAAATTTCTTGGTGCTGTCCGTTTGCTTTCTTACGCTTCGGAGTTGTATTACATGGGTCTGTTAGTTACCCTTATGGCCTTGCCAGACTCATTGTCTTTTTACACAAATAATTTTGTAACCATTTTGACATAATACTAAATTTTGAAATGTTACAATAATCAAATTTATATACATTATTTGTTTGTGTTTTAGCAACACCATTTTAGTTCTTTAATAATAATAAAAAGTTAAACAAGAATAAAAACTTACATACGTAAAAAGGACATAAAAATTTTGTAATGGAACCACAAAACAGTGAATATTAACATAAAAGTTACATTTCAATTAAGATAATTTGTTTATAGGTATTCCACATAACAAAAGGAAGACAGATCTATGGACTAGGCTGTTCAAACTTTTATAATGATGAAAATATTAAAATAGTTAGTTTTTTATGCCCAACACTACTAAGTGGTTGAAGTATAATGAATTTGTGCTGATGCTTGTAACTAAAAAAAAATATTTGACCTGGACCCATCTTTTATTATACCGATTACTTCAGAATTAGGTTCCGTCCGTCCTACTGTCTGTCCGTCTGTGTGCCCATGTATACCTTCTATTCAAACAGGTCATAGATATGAATATATGTGGACGAAGTATAGTAGATAAGCTTTTATTAGTCATAGGGTGAACGCTGTAGAAAATGTAAATATCGGTGCATATTCAGAGAAAGTTCCAATGCAATGACCCCTATGAGAGATACTTAAATTTCATGAAGATGTTGTTCAAACTTTGTTTGTTTGTGTTTATTAAACCCATTACTCAGTATTCCAAAAATAAACTCTGTGGAACATTTCTCAGTCATAGACCCCAGCTATCTATCAAAAAACCAAATTAGTGCACAGCTTTTTCTCAAATTTGGTTTACGTTTTTATTTTTTTTTTCAAACAATCGTTACATTTTTCAAACTAAGTCCCATAAAAATATATCATCCGATATGCCTCTCAAACATATTTAGTGAAGTCCTTATTTTCTATATCCATTTAGTTGGACCTGAGAGCCCCTCTCTAAATACATATCATAGGGTATGGTATAGTCGCTAAGAGTATCGTGTAGATCGATTATAATTTTCTTTATTATTTAATAATAAATTAAATAAAGCTTTTAAAATTTTTATAAAAGACCAATAACTTAAAACTAATAAAATTATAGCATTTTGGTAGTACCGAAGCATATTTTGATACATTCGAAAACTATTTAAATTGTGTATATTATAAATGATTGGTATTCAATAAGAGTTTTTGTTAAATTGTTGAAAAGGAATGTTGAGTTATAAATTTATATTCAGTAATTGAATAATGGAATAATTGGTCATGGGGTAGTTGGCAACAGTGAATGAACATCAATTTCACTTAATAAATAATGAATAAGTGAAACAAACTGAACTTGGCCTATTATTTCGTATTTTAATTTTAAAGATTTTTCAAAGATATATGGGCCGACAATACGGTACCTTACATCCTCAATTTCCATTGTAAATGCACAGAAACGAAAAAAGTTATAAAGCTCAAAAAGATTTGCCGTCGAAACGCTCGGTGTGCACTCCCACCTTAAGTTTGTCATTCTATTTAAAATAATTAGAAAAAAATTTCGGACTCCATAAAATATAAATTTTTGATCCTTATTACAAGCGAAGTTGATATACCACAGTCTCAATCGGTCAGCTGGGTTGCTCATTTTAAGTGAAAACGATATTTCAATGAAAGTGTAAAAAAAGCTCTTGAAAAAATATGATTTTGCTATTTTGTGTGTGTAATTCTTCTTTTTCTTTTAGGATATGCTAAGGTCAGCATTGCCCCACTTCTTTTTAACGTTATCCTGAAATTAATAGAGAAACCGCCAATACGAGTGGAAAATAATAACACGAAGTATATTTTATTTAAAAAGTGCCAAGTTATTAATAAAAAAATTAAATATATAAACAGATTTTAATATAAATTTATCTGATTGTCTTATTTTATGCAGGCAAGTTTTTCTTGAGAAGTCTATAATTTTTTGTGCACAATTTATCATCTTTAAATGAACTTAGGATTATATTTTCATAGAAAAACTCTCAGATTAGGAAGTTTAAGCATTTTAAATATTTTTACTAGTGAATATATTCAAAGGCTGGTATTCATCAAATCCCAACAATTTTACAATAAAATCATCGGATATCTAACCAAGCTTAAGGAATGTTAATAATTTTTTTTCCGTTGATTTAATACGATTTTTCAGAATGGTTATAAATTTTATGGTCATAAATTTTATTGCTAGTATTATACAGACCGACTGTCACAGCAAATTTGACCGTTAACGGTAGGTGTCCGTCTTCGGGATAGTTCATTTAAAAAGGTCGGGATTTATCTCCAGTTTAATATGTATGCTATTATGAGTTAAACAAATTTCTACGCATTACAACTTAAATATGTATGTTTATTTATTTTTTAAATTCATTCTAGCTTAATTCATACATTCACTTAAAACAAATAACAAAATGAGATTGATCTTTTTTGGTATAAAAAAAATTACTTCAAAAAACTTAAATTTATGTGGTAGTGAAAAAGAACTGGCGAATTGAAGCCTGCTTAGAGTTCGCTTGCTTCCATTTTTTAAGTATTTCTTCAAAACGGGTTTCCAAATTGTTTAATTTTTTATATGCCATAAAATCATTTAAAGCAAAAGCTTTCAAACGTGCAATCTGTGTTAGGGCTTCTTTGAACGATTTAATTTTATCGATTTCATGCTCTACAACATCCTCTTTTGAATCACTTGATATTATTTCTGGAGTTTGTGCATTTTAAAAGTTTATTTCAATGTCATCATTTTCAGTGTATACAGTGTTATCGCTGTTTAAAAATTCTTCAAAACTAGTCTCGTTAGTTTCTGAAAGTCTTTGAAAATTCAGTAGTGTTGCTAATGGCACATCTTCTTCGGGATCAAATTCGTTTACAATTTGGTTTTGATCCATGAATCCGGCTTTGCGAAAACAGTTTTTTATTGTAGAAGTTTCAACTTTATTCCATGCATGTTTTCATAAAACTTATTCCGTACAGAACAGTGATACTCTTTCAAAGCTCTGATACTGATTTGGCCAAAGTCATTTTTGAGATTACGTAATTCAAAATCAAACTTCAATAGTTAACTTTAAAACTTTGAATTATGCCTTGGTCCAGAGGTTGGCAAACCGATGTTATATGTGCTGGCAAAAAGCTTACATTAATATTGGTAAGTGACAAGTCCCTAGGATGAGATGCAGCATTGTCTAAAAATAAAAGAATTTTTCTATTGCAAGACCTCATTTTGTTATCCAAATTATGCAACCACTCGCTCATTATGTCTCTCGTCATCCAGACATTTTTATTGGATTTCCAATCAACTGGCAATTCGGCACCAGATATGTTTTTGCATGCACGGGGATGAGCAGCTTTACCAATAACTAACGTTATTTCTTTCTGACCAACCATCTTTACACAAAACAAGATTGTTAACCTTTCTTTTGAAAATTTACCTCCGGTACATTTTTCTGATTTAAGAGCTAAAATTTTTTTAGGAAGTGGTCGAAAAAAAAGACCACTCTCGTCTGCATTGTAAATGTCTTCTGGCTTATAGTTACAAAGCACTGAAGGTAGTTTTGTCTTAAACTGCATCACATCTTCAGGAATACAGTCCGCGGCCTCTCCTGAAATGCACCTAAAAGCAACATTATGTCCTGATATAGGCAAATTATTGCTTCTGGCAATTGCAAACCAATCAAAACACATCTTGTCAACTTACAAACCTTTTGTCGAAAGACAATTCTTTTTATAATTTATGTTAAATGCAGGTTGCAAGATTGCCAGACTGAGTTTTTCCAATATTAAACCTTAAAAAATATAAATATGTATGTAAGCACCTTTTTTTAAAAAAATTTGTTTTGTATTCTACTTTTTGCAATCTGACGTACCGAAAGTTTTTCTTGTTCTTGAACATTTATAATTTTAATTTTTTCTTTTAATGTAAGATAATTTCGCCCAGCCATGCGACAATTAAAATTCTTCGACAAATCTGTTATAACACCTTACTCAATCAACACTTACTCCCAAATGATTTCGCTTAAAAAACTTCAAAGAAAACTACGCAACAAACTGTCAATGATAGAAAAAAGGGAAATCACACAACTTAAAATGTATGTGTAGTGTTGCTGCGGCTTAAGTGCAAATAGTATGGTAATGATTTTTATATATGAATGAACAAGTTTTGTATGTTTTTCTCGTATTTGCTAAAATTTTTGTCCGTCTACTTTTACAGAAAAAAGGTGTCCGCGTCCGGCCATTGGAGTGTCCGTCCAGCAGAGAGAAATTTGTTTTAACAACACTTTGAAAACAAAAGGACTTGGAAAATTGTACGTTTCGTTGTGGTGATCGCCTACGGGAGGTGTCCGTTAGTAGAGTTTTCACTGTATATTGTTTTTTAGGTTGCTGTATTGGCGTTTATATAACCGTATATGTGTATTTGAGTTCATTTCAAATGAGGCAATTCAGCACCTTTGTTTTGAGTTTTACTTATTAGTTGTCAAAGTACTTGTAGATACATGTAGATAACGAATTTGAATAATTGTTTCAAAAGTTTCTACAATGGGTAATGATTTTGGAATCATCCGTAAACTTCCTAGAAGAGTAGGAACGCAAAAGTATCGCACATATATAAACACAGAGAGAACAAAGGTATACAACAACATTATTTATTCCATATTTAGAGAAAATAATTTCTAGTCGAAAAGACAGATCTGCCTGTCAGGAAAATATTATAATATCACTATACAACGTAGTTTCCATCAACAAATTTCTTATGTAATGACTTCGAAATCTCATAGTTTTTTAGAAAAATGATTTGAACGAGTTATATCAAATTATTATAGCTAAACTATCTCTTTGGATTGAGTTTTGGAAGGATAAAGAAGAAAAACCTTCAATTTTTTTTTTTTTAGAAAATTTTTAATTGTCATTCCTGTTATAATAACTTCCACAAAAGAAGCTTTTTACAATAAGAAGGACTAAAACATAACGAAATATTTTTAGCTTCATATAGAAAATTAGATTTCGAAATTTTTTTCATATGTAATATTTTTAAATTGGTCTCATAAATGAACAAAATGTTTCTGAAAAACACAAAATTTACTTTTAAGAATGAAAGGTAGATATGTCAGGAACAATGTATTGGGAACAATGTATTGGACCGAAAGTCCAATAATTTAATTACTCATATGGACATTATTCATTATATGGAAAAAAAAAGTGTGCAAACTCTCGGTCGCACCCCCTAGAAATATGCGAATAGCAAAAAAACTGCGAAATACAATCAAAAAACATTTAGAGGTAGCTCAACGCGATTGAAAATTTCAAGTGTGTTGGGAAAGTATGATTTTTTTTTTCAGATTTTACAAAAATTTCTTTCTATAATTTAACTTTTGCGAAAAATTGTTAAATAATTCGGGAGCAGTATTAAATTATCTGTCTAGAAAGCTATAAAACTTAAAAATCAAATAAAAAGTCGCCAAGAAATAGCAAATGCCCCAGAAAAATTTTGCGCCAAAAAAACTAAGTCATGAAATTTGATGGCATTTGTTTCAGCTTTAAGAAATTCACTAAAACCAACATTTTGCTTTAGTCTCTATACCTGTAAGTACTCAGATATGAAGTATTGTTTTATTACCATCTTCTTAACCTATTAAGCATTGAGACCCAAAATGGAAAATTTTTTTGATAAAATTTTGAAAACTCCTTTTTCAAGTTTTGAAAAATTTTCTTAAACAAAATTTTAAAAAATTGATGTAGCTCTTTAAGGTCTTGTTAAATGTTAGAGATTAACTGTGTGAATTTTTAGGTAAATCCCTAAACTAGAATTTTTTTTTGGCAAGAATTTTATTTTTGCGGATTTCGAGAAAAATAGAATTTTTGTAAAATATTGTGTAAATGTACTATTTCTAAATACTTTGTATCAAAAATTCATCACTTGTTTACTTTTAAATATTATGTTTTATTTAAATAGCCTAGAGTTGCGGAAAAAAATGTTATGACTCCATTAACCCTTTTGGAATTGGGGTCACATAAGACCTGAATCTAATAAAGGATAATTTATTCAAAAAATTCAAATGATTTGTAAAAGCTGCGATTTTTTAAAACCGTTACTTAAAGTGTTATAACCGAGTGTGTTTATTGTCCGTTTCTAAAATTTGGGATAAATCCGAGAGCGTTAACCCATTATTTGCCAAGGCCAGCTTTGGACTTCAAGATATTTTAAAATATAAATTACCGAAAACGAGTTTTTCTATTAAAGTCGATGAAACTACTATTTAGAATTTAAGAAAAATAATTGGGTTAATTTTTATTTATTTAACCTTTCAGTGCTGCTGGTATCAAAATAATCTATTGTGATATATCTTTGGTGCAATTATATGCCTATTGCTCGCGAATATAAATTAAAACTTTTAACCAATTTTGTTATAAAATTATTTTATGTATAAAAACTATTTATATTTTTCTAAATAAGATAAGACCCACAAATGACCCAAAGCTAATAAAAGACAATTTATTCAAAAGAATATGATATATAAAATTAATTGTATTTATTTTCGTGTATTTAAGGATGATTTAGTGTGCGATTTAAATTGTATTCTGTAATCACTTACGACATGCAATAAGTATTGATTTTCTTTAATTTTACGTTATTATATTAACTATATAAAAATTAAACTATATAACGAAATTTTCGTAAAATCTGAAAAAAGTCATATTTTCCCCATATAAACACACTTGTAGTTTTATCGCGTTGAGCCACCTCTAAATGTTTTTTGATTGGCCCAAAACTTTGTATTTCTCACTTTTTTTGCTATTCGCATATTTCTGTGGGGGTACGACCGAGAGGTTGAACACTTTTTTTTTATTAAGGGCCACCCTAATGAACTTACATAAATCAACGCTGTTTATTATCTTCTGTCATATATTCGAATTGGAGATAGTAGCTCCGTTTTAGTGGTTGAAAACAATTTTAAAACATATCTTCAGAAAAACTATAATATTCGTGAAATCTCAAATAATAAGTTAGTTTTTTATGTTATGCATAAATAAGACTTCAAATATAAATTTTAAATAATTTAATAATCTTTTCTTTTAATAGAGAATCAAATTCCTGTATACGTCCCTGGCCATCTGCGTTGAAAAAGTATTTCTCTTTAGTCTCTTATGAAGGAGTCATAATAGTTTTTCTTCTATAATAAAAGAAAAATATCTAATAGAAGTTAGAAATTTTAATAAATACTGGGCATAAAATAAAAATAATTAACAAAAAGGTGTTGCTTATAATATTGAGTTTAAGACACAAGTGGAGGGTATCAAAGATTCGGCACAGCCGAATTTAACACACTTGTTTTCTTTTTAAATTTATTTTTAACAACACTCAGGAAACTAATTATTTGTATTTAAGCGATGGCGTGCGTGTAAATTTGTGTTCCTTTTATTGAGGACATAGCGTGTAATTATAATACAGATGGAGGGCAAATTATATGTAGTACGCAATATTACTTGGTAATGGAAGTCTTTACTGGGATGTTCTACTTATGTGCGTTTGACTTCTGTATTTTCTGATGCAAACTGATTGCAACACAAATGTTTACTCTATTGTTTTATTTTTATTTTTATTTTTATTTTTATTTTTATTTTTCATAAAAACAAAAACATCATCAAATAAATATGCGCAACATTACTCTAAATACACATTTCCTCACATTTGTGTTGGTTGGTAGAACATAAAGAAATATATATTGAAAATAAAATAACGAGTTAGACGTTCTCTTTGTACTAAGGACTGGGGAATAATCAATCTTATATCAATGTTTTGTTGTTATACAATAAGCAGTAATACTTGTTATTGTATTGTTCGAATGTATTGCTTAAAGTTGACGATGACGATTATGATGTATGTGTGCACATTTGCCTGAAGTATTCATATCGACCCAGGCAGAAAAAAAGAAGAACAAATTGTTTTTAAATTTATTCTATTGAAAGTGTATCGCATGAGGCCTCCCACACATCAGTCAGATATCGTATGAATTTCTGAGGGGTACTGCGGAAAGTGTACCGCACCAGGTTACTCAAACATACTTCAGCGATCCCAAGAATTCTGGACGAGCCGCAAAGTCCTCAGCGATATTTTAAATCATTGAAAATTCCTACATAGAGTGTGCCGAACCAGATTAGTTACACAGCCTTTAGAGGTGATGCGAATCCATTACGAATTCTGTACCCTTTGGAAGTCCTTCAAATTCTTGACAAGTCCTGCAGGAAGTATATCGAGACAGTGCACTATCACGTATACCCGATCCTCCTTTTATAAAACACGGGTTTACAAATAGCTGAGTATCCTACCAGTATACTTCAGGGATTCTGCAATTTGCAGTTCACTGAAGACACCTATTTCCCTGTCATCGGTTTGCCAACATCTTGGCATAATCCCGCTATAGTTTTTCCAGCCTAAGCATAGTCTGGCTACTATCCCACCATCTTGCCAGTCTTGTCAATATCTTGAAGCCAGCAGCCCGATCGCTGACCATGTTCCTTACAAAGTAGGCTTTCATCGTTTAGTGTAACACCATTCATCCTCCATTACGGATTGAGGCTTGTGAGAGAACTTTCTCCATGAATATTTAAAGGTTGTACCGCCTTAGTCCGGTCGTTAGTGGTAACAAGAGATAACAAGTCCTTAGTGGACAGTGAGTGTTTGTAATATTTGAAAGTGATAGACTCCCAAAGCTGGCTAAGCTAAATTTGAAAATTAAACTTTATTCCTTTAGCGCATTTTTTTTTACGATCTCGAACCAGAGATGCAATATTTACTTGCCAACCTTTGTTTGCAATAAGACCATAAATTATGAAATTTCTTTTATTACAGAAAACAAATTTCAGCTGCAAGTAATAATAAATATGTGAACATATAACTTTTGACACAGGCAATGACCAAAATAATTTTATCTGAATTAATATATGAATATTTTCATACATGTAAATATACTTGGCCAGATGGTCATATGTGTAGATAATTTGGCCTGAAAATTGTTTCTATCTGTATGTTTGCCTATCTGGCTAACTTTTACTCACTTGCCTGTGGTCGGTTTACTTGGCAAAAGCACATTTTATTTTTTGTATAACTTTTTTCTGTACATTAATACTCAAACTCATTTAAACATTATAAAAAATGCATTGACTTGGAAATTGGGGTAAACCACTGGCAGGCAGTATAAAAAGTTAAAGCTAAACATTTTTTTTGCATGTCTGTTGGAAATTTTTTTAAAATTAAGTTTGGGAAACAAGAACAATTAAAATTGTTAAATTTTCTATGCTTAAATAATAAAAACTTTTTATTTTATTTTAATTGGATTTGTATAGTTATGGTTTTAATTAAAAAAAACTTTTTCCTGCGTTATAATTTTTGCTTGTTAGAAATTAATAAATATATCGGTGACGGCATTGTATTAAATATTATATGTCCGTGATAAAAATCAACACACATTAAGTTAGTTTTCAGAGATAAAAACTTATGTATAAGATAAAAATAAAATGTATTGTGTAATTATTCGTGCAGTAGCGTTGTAAGCTTTATTCCAATTTACTCTTGAATCTATGCAGTGGATCTATAAATAGAAATAGAAACAATAAATCCAATTGAAGATTTGATTAGACAACCTTTTATTAAAAAAAAGGTTCTTTCAAAAAGAAACATTATATGAACTATAGTCCAAAGTTCGATTTTTAACCGTGAGCAAACAAAAATTACCTTACGGATGGATAGACGGACATCGCCATATCGACTCTAATCGTTATAAGGATCAAGACTATATATACTTTATGGGGTTGCAAATTTATTTTTCTTTCTGTTAGAAACAAATGAAGGGTATAAATTAAAATTATAAAGAATATTTTTTATACAATTTCCAATTGTACTTCGCATCGACAAAATTACAATATACATTTTCTTTTGTAGAAGTTTAGGTAATTAAAATTATTGTTTATCTGTTAGCTTTGCAAAATATGTACTAACAATATTTTATAATTATTTATTAAAAGTACGTCAAAAAACTATTAGAATTGTTAATAACATCCGAAGCGGGCTTTTAAAATATGCGGTTGAAGATAAAATTATCGGCAAACGGCTTGCTGGCTTACTAAAAATTGAAATAAACATCATATTATTAACAGAAGTGCGGAAAATGGCTGCTAAAATGGATATGCTGACCCGAACAATGTCAGAAAAATATTAGAACTTTTTAGGAAAATATTGATATTTCGGGAATAAAAGCAGCTCAAAAATGTAATTGCTTGGAGTCTTTCGTACAAAACTAGAAAAGAGAAACAGCATTCAAATCGTATAAAGTACATGTTAAAACCTAAAATTAAAAAAAGATAAAACCCTTAAAACTAAATAACAATACTTTTAAACAGAAGTCTCAACAGAGGTTACAATCATATTGAAGATATGTCACACAACCGAATATTCAAATAGAATAGAATTCTCATTGAATCTCTATACCTATAGGTACTCAGATATGAAGTATTTTTTTATTACCGCATTGTTAACCTATTGCGAAATAAGACCAAAAAATGGAATTTTTTTGATTAAATTTTAAAGACTCCATTTTTAAGTTTTAAAAAATTTTCATAAAAAAAATTTCAAACAATGGATCGGGCACTTTAAAGTTTTGTTAAATATATATTAGGGTCTAATTGTGTGAATTTGTAAGAAAATTTCTCTTCCAGAATTTTTTGTACAAGGAATTGTTTTAGTCGATTTCGAGAAAAATTAGTTTTTTGTGAAATATTCAGTAAATATATTTTATCGTAATAGGCTAGGGTTGTGGAAAAAACAATATGACCCCATTAACCCTTTTGAAATTGGTGTCACATATGACCCCAAGCTCCTAAAAGACAATTTATTCAAAAATTTCAAATATATTGTAAGTGCTCTTTAATTTTTAGATGTGTCGTTTAAAATATAATAACCAAATGTGCAAGTCTTCCACGCTAAAAAATTTGGAATACATCGAGCAACACTAATCCATTCTTTGCCGAGGCCAAACTATGAGTTTGGCATATAAACTAGCAGATTCTAGCCCTCGAAATTCAAGTGAAAATTCTAGAAAATTTTATTTTTTCATTAAATAAAGATCTTAAAGGTATGCTAATCAGTTATAGCCAATTCACAAATCAAGACAAAAAATAAACTCATTTTTATTACAAACATATTAACAAATTTATAAACACACACAAAGCATTGTATAATTTTATGTACGTGTTAGTAGCAAATTTAAATGCAATTTACTCAAAATAAAATAAAAAATTTAAAAATCTGTAAAGCTGCAAAACGGCTAAAAAGAAATATCTTTCAAATAATATACGTTTGGGCAAAATCGGGATAAAAGTGTACAACAAAACATCAATCACAAGAAATCACCTAGTCTATTAATATTATAGATTATTTGTTCTAGTAAACTAGATGAAACCTTTACTATGGGTTGCGAAATAAAATTGTTCTATATTTTTACGAAAACCTACCCTTATGTGCTGCTAGGGTTAAAATGATCCAAAACTCAGCAGTATTTGCAAAATAATTGATTTTTTTGGTTTAATCGTGCTATACTAGCTTGGGGTCATTTGTGGCTCCAAGTCCAAATGGGTTAACGACGTCAAATTATTAAATCATCATAATCATCAAATCATAAATATCGGTAAAATATAGCACAGCACTATTTTCACTTGTTAGTGATATATTCAAAAATTTTAGGAATAATTTTTATTTCACAAAATGGTTTAAGGAATGATGAAAATTTCAATATATATGATTATTAATCTTATAAAGCCTAGAAATAACATTAAAATGGAAATACAAATTTTTTTGATAGCTTTTTTGCAAGATATTAATTGAAGTTATGAAATCTAGAACTAACTAACTAAAAGTCATTCAAAGAGCCTTACCTATTGGAACGGAAAATATAACCAACACCAAATATTCCTAATAGTGAAAACTCGAGGAGACCTTTGAATTTTTATCTTATAACGGGTGATTTTTTTGAGGTTAGGATTTTCATGCATTAGTATTTGACAGATCACGTGGGATTTCAGACATGGTGTCAAAGAGAAAGATGCTCAGTATGCTTTGACATTTCATCATGAATAGACTTACTAACGAGCAACGCTTGCAAATCATTGAATTTTATTACCAAAATCAGTGTTCGGTTCGAAATGTGTTTCGCGCTTTACGTCCGATTTATGGTCTACATAATCGACCAAGTGAGCAAACAATTAATGCGATTGTGACCAAGTTTCGCACTCAGTTTACTTTATTGGACATTAAACCAACCACACGAATGCGTACAGTGCGTACAGAAGAGAATATTGCGTCTGTTTCTGAGAGTGTTACTGAAGACCGTGAAATGTCGATTCGTCGCCGTTCGCAGCAATTGGGTTTGTGTTATTCGACCACATGGAAGATTTTACGCAAAGATCTTGGTGTAAAACCGTATAAAATACAGCTCGTGCAAGAACTGAAGCCGAACGATCTGCCACAACGTCTAATTTTCAGTGAATGGGCCCTAGAAAAGTTGGCAGAAAATCCGCTTTTTTATCGACAAATTTTGTTCAGCGATGAGGCTCATTTCTGGTTGAATGGCTTCGTAAATAAGCAAAATTGCCGTATTTGGAGTGAAGAGCAACCAGAAGCCGTTCAAGAACTGCCCATGCATCCCGAAAAATGCACTGTTTGGTGTGGTTTGTACGCTGGTGGAATCATTGGACCGTATTTTTTCAAAGATGCTGTTGGACGCAACGTTACGGTGAATGGCGATCGCTATCGTTCGATGCTAACAAACTTTTTGTTGCCAAAAATGGAAGAACTGAACTTGGTTGACATGTGGTTTCAACAAGATGGCGCTACATGCCACACAGCTCGCGATTCTATGGCCATTTTGAGGGAAAACTTCGGAGAACAATTCATCTCAAGAAATGGACCGGTAAGTTGGCCACCAAGATCATGCGATTTGACGCCTTTAGACTATTTTTTGTGGGGCTACGTCAAGTCTAAAGTCTACAGAAATAAGCCAGCAACTATTCCAGCTTTGGAAGACAACATTTCCGAAGAAATTCGGGCTATTCCGGCCGAAATGCTCGAAAAAGTTGCCCAAAATTGGACTTTCCGAATGGACCACCTAAGACGCAGCCGCGGTCAACATTTAAATGAAATTATCTTCAAAAAGTAAATGTCATGGACCAATCTAACGTTTCAAATAAAGAACCGATGAGATTTTGCAAATTTTATGCGTTTTTTTTTTAAAAAAAGTTATCAAGCTCTTAAAAAATCACCCGTTATAAATATTCCACCAATCAACCCACTCTATGCTATTTGTGTAGTTTGAATGAAGAATAAACAGTTTTGCATTTTATGGGAAGGATTCCTGTACTGACAGGATTTCTAAGCTTCTCGGGATTTACAGATTATGAAATTTATGATCGTAGAATTGCGAGGAATTTACTTTATCTTTTTATAAAGAATGTATTTAGTTATAGAACATTTTCAATAGATAAATTAAATTAAAAAAAAAAAAATTATTAGTTAAACAGGTTTAAGGACAAACTTCCGGCTTACTGTTAAAGAACCAAGCCGTTAATTCTATTTATCAATAGAAAAGGTGAATTTTCATATTTTTCAAAAAATATTTATTTATTCGTTTAGATATAATATACTTATGCAAGCGATTTTTCTAATCCTCGCAGCAGGGCTCGAATCGTCGCTTTCGTTATCGAAATTTTTCGATCGAAATTACTTTTTTTATTTTCCAAAATAAAATACTAAGAGTAATTTTACTATATCATACATAACGAGTTATGGTCCATAGTTAATAGTAAAAGTGGTCTGAAGATTGTCTCTGTCCATTAAATAATAAACCAAAATATATAATTTCGATTGACTGTACTCGGTATCGAATGCGACGATTGCGATTGGCAGTTCTGATATTCACTTTTTGGTATGACCTTGAAGTCTCTCAACGATTCTCTTTAATAGTCGCAAAATGCCGTTCTTTCATGGGTGTCTTCAATTTTGGGAACAGGTAAAAGTCGCAGAGTGCCAAATCTGGTGAATACGATGGCTGACGCATGAATACGGTATTCTTTTCAGCCAAAAAATTACGAACAAACAATGTTCAAAATTCAGCAATTTTGGAATGAACTTCGCTGTCACACGCTTTAAGCCAAAAACTTGCGAAAAAATTGTATGGCATAAGCCAGCCGATATGCCCACATCCTCTGCAATTTCAATAAAATCTTCTTGACCTTCTTTGGAAAGCTTTTACCACTTGTAACCATTTTTCTGACCCAGAGTACAATCACCATATCGCACCTGTACCTCTAAAGTGAGTCAACTCAAAATTTTTCAATTTTCACTTTTTGCAAGAAAACGATACACAGTGGTCATATCTATCCTCTGTAAAAATCTTACATCGATTTTTCTATTCTTTCGCAAAAAAAATACAGTTGAAACCCTCTTTGTGTTTTAAGAGTAGCTTTTTAGAATCCACTAAAAAGACATATTTTGAGTTCCACCAAAAAAACTTGTTATTTTTGATGATCACTGAGAAAATCGCAAAAACAACTACTATTGTATACTTATTATTCGCAATTCTTTACAATGAAACAACTGTTTTTAAATTTTATAGTAAATATTAAAAAAAAAGTTTTTCGCCTCTACTGAAAATTTGTAAATTTTGAGTTGACTCACTTTAGAGGTACAGGTACGATATGCCACTCTCAACATTTCAAGTGCCAATTCTTTGATCCATTTTTTCCGCAGCAGAAGATCGCCGATCAAACAAAACATGTATAATTGTTATGCCTCTCACAAACAAACTAAACTAAACAAATTCAACTATGCACATATGTATGTTCGAGACAGGTGTGCCAACATAAAAAAAAAATGCTAATCGAATGCACGTACTCCGAGAAATTTCTAAATTTATATCTTCTATTGAACAGACCTCGTATACTTGATTATAAAATTTTAATGTTCAAGTTGTATATTACAGCAAATGTTGTAATGCTAAATTGTTATATTATATAATAAACAAGTAAGAAAATTATAGTCGGTCTAGACCGACTATACGATACCCTATACCATGCGTTTAGAGACCCTATCTCTTAGGCCCAACTAACTGGACATAGAAAATAAGCAAAAACCAAATTTGAGTGGGATTTTTATTAATTTTTTTGGCTGCAGATATGAAAAAGTTCATATCGGATGCTATATCTATATAGGGACTTGGTCCAAAAATGGACCGATCCTGATCATGTTTGGTAAAGTCTCTTGTATTTTGCAAATATATATACAAACAAAATTAGAGAAGAATCAGTGCAATATTTTTGTTTTTTAATAGATTTAAGTGAAGATCGGGAAGCAGCTCTATATGGGGTCAAAGGGATCATTTTTGGACTACTCATTAATGGATGTAATGAATGCATACAAACCCAATTTGAGTAAGATCTGTATGACAATTTGGATCTTATGGCAATTTATGTCGATTTCATATGGGTAATTTGTATGGGGGCTAGGTCTGAACATGGACCGATTCTCACCAATTTCAATAGCGTTCATCCCACGGCCGATAAAAGCTTATGTACCAAATTTCATCAAAATATATTCATATTTGCGACCTGCAGTTTGATTACAAGCTTTACATGGACACACAGACGGACGGACGGACGGACGGACGGACATTGTTAAATCAACTCAGAAAGTGATTCTGATTCGATCGGTATAATTAAAGATGGGTCTAGGTCAAATATTTTTGGTTGTTACAAACAGCAGCACAAAGTCATTATACCCAAACCACATAGTGGTATAGGGTATAAAAAGCATTTGATGTAAGCAAATCACTTTTGGATAACTGCTGGTAACTTCCGCAAATAAAATTTTACCAACTTTATTCGTAGTCCCCATATAAATTAGTATGTTAGTCTATGCATACGTACATACGTATATACCATTCCTTAAAGTATTGATTTTTATGTATTGTGTACATCAATATAAGTTAAAATTCAAAATAATGCCTTTTTGGTGATAAATTAAGCATGTTTTCTATATAAAAAATTGTATTTGTGTTGATTTTATTTCGTGTTGTTACAGTATTGCTCTTTTATCAATTCCAACTTTTGGCAATTTTTTTATATTATTTTGAGTTAGCATAGTGTTATTCAAATGGCAGGTAAATATTAAGTAATTAATTTAGAATTAACAAATTTATTACAGTTAGTAAAAATATTTTTTTAAAAATAATTTTTAAGAATATCGATCCAGAAATTATTATTACTCTCAACCAATAATATAATAAATAATGCAGTTAAATGTCAAATGTCAATTTCCATAATCCATGTCACTAACATCTACTATCTTGCACTAACAAAGTTTGAACTAACTGACTATTATTTTTTGTTCAGTTTATTTTAGTTTCAAAGTTCACTGAAAACAGTCTTTGAGTCTCTTCTGGCCCAATGGAGCAAGTTTTCAGAAAGCAGTAACATTTTGTGGAGTTACAGTATTGAACTGGCAAAACAATATGTCGATTCCATATAGGGCTTTCATATGTCGGCTAGGCCTGAATACGCATAGATATTCACCAATTTCAATAGTTTATATTCGATGGCTAATAAAGGTATATCAAATTTCGACAAAATATATTTATATTTGCGACCTGTAGTTTGATTTTAAAGTTTTCACGCAGACGGATGGATGGGTGATCTAATTCGGGATTTACATAAACACATACAAACCCAATTTGACTAAGATCTATGTGATAGTTTGGATATTATGGCAATTAAGTCTGAACATGAACCGATTTTCACCAATTTCAATAGCGATCATCCTATGGCCGATAAAAGCTTATATACCAATCTGAGTCGATTGGTATAATAAAAGATGGATCTAGGTCAAATATTTTTGGTAGTTACAAACAGCTGCACAAACCACATAGTGGTATAGGTATAAACCACATTGTGGTATAGGGTATAATTACGTATTAATGACTAAAAATTTTGACATTACTCAAATACAACGATCATAAATGGAAGATCTGTGGTAACGTTAAGGTTGTGACTTAAATTTCTTTGTATATATAGCATAGACCATCGTAGATAACTGTAAATTAATCTGTTTCACGTCATTGGTTTGTTGATTGGTATGCAAGGAGGTTTCCCAAAATATTGTTGTTTCCTTTGTCTATGGTATAGTCGCGCTACAAGTCATCATTACGTCAGAACAGAGTGTCCAAAAAGAGCTGAGTATTCACCAGGAAAACAAAGCATTTCAAATAAACCATTAATTGATCCAAATGACATTCTTCTTCCGCCGCTGCGCATAAAATTGGGCCGCTTTAATAACTTTTTTTTTCAAAACGTTTATTAATTCATAATAGGATAACAATTCATAAACTAAAATAAACAATAGTTAGCAATAATTTTCTATATACAAAGTCCCAAAATCGGGCTCCCGAGTATTATTAACATAATAATATATTTTTATTTAAAAATAAATTACTAGTTTCCTTACTTCAAATGAAGAATAAGTTATTGATATTTTGTAATGGAAAAATTCTGTTTAAAAGCATTACTTTAATATTTTTGTAATTTAAAAACGGTCTAATGGATAAACAAGTAAGAGTGTTAAATTCGGCTATGCCGAATCTTTGATACCCTCCACCTGGGTTTTACGTTTACATTAATATCTGGACTTCTTGCACTATTGAATATGTAAACACTTTGATAAACCTATTACTGAATTATTACAACAAATGCTCTGAATTTTCAGCATTTTATAGAGGTGTCTACATATTTTAGGTCATAAATTGGCAGAATGACTCCCGATTTATCCCATTTTAAATACTAACCTGATCCAGATAATTACAAACAATATTAAGTTTAACCAGGTAAATGGTTTATTTTGTAATTTTCTTTTTAATTTAAATTTTTTAATATAAAGGTGCATTTTATTTTTTACAATCCTTTTCAATTTTCCAGACCTATTAGTATAGGGCACATTTGTGAGTCCGCATAGATCAACTTTCAACTCTTACTTCTTTTTATTGTATTAAATCTATCTTTGTGTCTTTAAATTAATTAAGATAATTAAGATGAAAATATTTAACAAACTGTTTTTTTTTAGTTAATATCTGAACATTTTACTGATACAAGGCAAAACTAAAACTGCCAAAAATTTCAGTCAAAACTATTTTGAATGTATTTGTTAAATATCGCATAATTTTTATCAATTTTAAACTTTAAAGTCTTTTTAAGTCTGGTAATAACTCCATAATATGAAGGAAGTAAATATGTGGATTCTTTAATAACAATGACAAGTATAAAACACTGTTTTGTGCATAACATTAAAATATTATAAATTTGAGCATAATTAATTTAGAAACATAATTAATTTTAGAAAAATGTCCGATTCGTTTTTCGATGATGCTGAAAACACATCAAAGAAATACAGAACATAAAGATTTTGCTTCAGTTAGTTGAGAGACGAGAAGCTAATGGATGGCTGGAGCAGGTCAAAGGTGACGACTATAAATGCAAATGCAAGGCTTTTGAAAATATATTAAAATGCGATAAATCAGATCTAAGTATACATGCTTATAACCGCTGTTATAAAAAATCTTTTAAACCCAACAGTATTGCCATAATTTGAAATTGTAAAGATGCTAAATTGCAAAAAAAGATGCTTAAACGTACTGGATGCTAATTTTTTTTTTTCAAATTTCATTACCTTTATACTAAAAAATTATATACCTACTTATTAATAAATTCTTTGGTTTTTAAATCGAAAAATTAATATAAAACATATGTTTCGATTTATATTTTTTAATTTTTAATTAAAATTATTTTGGATTTCATCTGAAATTTTTATTAACATCAAATTGAGTTTATTTTAAACTTAAATTAAATATTTTTAATTTTAGAGGGATTTTTTTTTTTTATTTAAAATATAACAGAAATTACATTATCAAAAGATACGATTATATTAGAATAATTGGTTTATGGAATCTAACATTTCTGTGATGTCTTCATCTTCAAGTTCTTCTTGGCTCTGATATATTTCTGACGATCGACTCTTATCAACGACATCGCTCGGTATATTGTAAGTGTGACAGCACCAATTTTTCAATTTCAATCCTTCTTTTATACGTATTACAGAACATAACAACTCGGATTTTATTCTGTTCGAAGTTTGCTTCTAACTAAAGCTATTAAGCTAAACAAACGTTCAACTTCGGCTTTTGAGAAAGACAAAACTAATATAGACAACACAAATATTGATTCCTAAAATGGATTTTCGCCAATAGAATTTTTCAATCCATAAAGAGGTTGTATTCAGTGTTGTATCCCAGTTTTGTTCTGTGATATAACTCCATTGGATTTGAATTTTTTCTGTTTCAGATGATATAAATTTAAACTCTTCTAATATATTGGTTATCTGTTCTTTTACCCGTTTTAATGTGTTTTGTATTGAAAATTTTGGCATTTTTTTAATACAATAATATTTTTTGGCAATCGACTTTCAAATTCATTAAAAACTGTTGTTGGTGTTTACATTCTTCTATTTCAAAATGTTTTGTTATATTTGTTGAAAGAAACGAGCAGAGTGGTAAAAGGAGTAGTACACAAAATTACTGTACTACACTTTGAGAAATAAAAACATATCAATACCATTAAAAGATGCTAAAAGCAACATTTTATTAATAAAAGATTCTAAGTTAGCATCTAGCATCTTTTGATAAATTTTGGATGCTAAACGACAAAAAAAGTTGCTAAATCTAGCAACTAAAAAGCTAAAACGGCAACACTGAAAACCAAGAACAAATATTCTGTTTGAGTTGTAACATCTCATTTGCAAGCCATTTTAATTAAGCTGCGTTCACACTATGTGTTTTGCTTGTGTTTTTCTTATTGTTTTAGCACATGCAATTTGTACACATAGTGTGAACCCTTTCAAAAACTGTTTATGTACAACACATTTGGCAAAACATATGTAAATTTTTCAATTAGAGCAGGTTCTACTTTGGCATGACAACCATATTAAAATACAATACTGCTTGTGGCGAAAGAAAAACAGAGTAAATTATAAAGATAAATATTGAAAGAAAAATAAATTGTTTAATATTAATTAACAATTAAAAAATATAAAAAATATATTACTTTATTTTTAACAATAACTTTTTGTAAATTCACAAATTAAATCAGCTGTTGTTTACATTTAGAGGTTATGTCATACGGAAATACATATGTACGTTTGATCGCAAAATGATGAATTGTATGTAAAACGCCAATTTTGACACACACGCCGAATTACGTATGGATCGTAAAACTGAATTTACATATGGAAAATACACATAGTGTAAACACACCTTTAATTGTGTAAATTTTAAATGCACATCTAACCATATCAAAAAGATGAATTAAACAGAATTGCAAAAATATTTTTTTTATAATATCTGTATGTTTTTTATATTATTCTTATGTAATTCTCATGATATTTTTATCTTATTTTTTATTTTTACATAATTGAAATTGTACAAATTAAAAATAAATTTTAAAAAAAGTAGTGTAGGGAAAAAAGGGAATTTTTTTCATAAGCGTAGAGATTTCTGAAAAAATCTCCTGGCATCACTAGTACCTATTAAAAAACAATGTAAAAATTCACAAGACAACGCGACATAGACTTGCTTTGTTCAAAAGCTTCAATAAGACTGAATGAAATTGTTGCTTACTTTACTCTTTGGTGAGTATTTTCATTTTTGTTCGGCTGTATACATATAAGAAGCCAATTTGAGTTCGGTTTACTCGTGCTGCTATGCATATGTTTGTGTGTTAACAAAAATATACGATATCCCAGTCATCATTTCGAAGATTGTTTTAACAAAAAATACCTTACTGTGTCTTCTTCGAGCACTTTTGATAATTAAAAACTGCTTAATCACATGCGCTATTAGAAAAAGACTAGATAATGATTTTTGCTTTCTCTTAGAAAGTGATTTATAGAAAAATTACATTAAATAAGACTCAAAAATGAGTCGAAACTGATTAGAAAAGCGGATAAAAAGGACTCTCAAGAAGATTCGCGGGTAACGTAATATTTAATCCCAACAAAAGAATATTTTGTGATCAGCAAAAGAGCGCATTTATAACTGTTTTAATAGCACATATGAGTCAAAAAGACTCTACATGATCATTTATTGCATAAAATGCTTACTGGGATTTTATTCACTATCTGTAGAAACAGGTTTTTTAAGTAAAACAAATCTGCATACAATTTCAATTCTATTTCGTTCACAATGATACGATCAGTTTGTTTACTAGCTACTAGTAAAATAAGAAAATAGTATTATAATACAGCGTAATGATGAATTGTACTTCTCAATTAGTTTATTTTTAATGTGCCATAAGAAGTTCGGTTTGTGCTAAGAAAAGCATGAATATATGTTTCCCAGGGCGAAGCTTCATCATTGCACTATGATTGAGTTGAGCTCCGCGACTATTCATAATGTGAATAGCTCGTGTCAAAAATTTTTGGTAGTTGGGAATGGCGTTTGTGTTAAGAAAAGCATAAACGCATGTTTCCCAGGGCAAGGCTCGATCATTGCACATTGATTGAGCTGAGCGCCGCGGTTATTCTTAATGTGGATAACTGTTGAAACAAAATTTTCGGAATGGCGTTTGCCTCCGTCCCGACATTAAATAACAAAGTTTAAAAATTTATTTTAATTAACATCTTTTTTTAACATCTGACAAAAAATAGTATTTTTCTAAACAATTTTTTTTACAGGGTAAATAAATATTTTATGGCTTACCTACCTACCTACTACTTTTGAAAGCAAGTATGCAGGGTTTATACATGTACTAAAAATACAACTCTTAAAACCATACTATTTTTTCAACTCTAAAAATTTCAGAATTTTGTAAAAATAAAATACCGATTTATTTTAATATGCGCTTATTATGGATATACATACATATACAAAATATATGAATATTATTTATAGTATTTTGATATTGGCAACAGTAGTATGTATCAATTTGTAACATTTTGTGATGTTATAAAAATCGCAGAATATTGATATTGATTTTATATAGTTTCTTTTATTAATTAATTAACTTAAATATTACACCAAAAAATATTGATATTGATGAATTTTTATATTATTAACACAACGACCACAAAAACAACATGCACAGCTATGACAAAATACAAAATTTAGGAAAACAATATAGGAAAACGTCATATTTTTTTTTACCTTTTCAGTGATTTCTCGGCACCTATGAAACCTATTGTCATGATTTAAAAACAGGAACCTTTTCAAGATGTTAGTGAATCATTCTCACTAAAAACAAGCGCCCTATCTGCCCTATTGAGGGCGTTATCACAAGAACACATATTCAAATCATATTTTCTCATGACTTTTTAATTCTTCGCTCAATTCTCGGGACCAGATTAACCGATTTGGACGATTTTAAATAGCAAACTTCTCAGGATGTTAGTGAATCATTTTTTATACCAAGGAGCACCCTAGCTATCCGATTGAAGCCGTCATCGTGATTTCCACAGACGGACAGACGGACAGCCGGACAGACGGACAGACGGACAGACGGACATCGTTATATCAACTTCGCTTGTTATAAGGATCACAAATATATATATTTTATGGGGTCCAGAATTTTTTTTCTAATTATTACAAACGGAATGACAAACTTATATATACCCTCTGCACACTGGAGTGGAGGGTATAAAAAAACAAGGGGTATATTAATAAATAATTATAGCGACCAAAATTTTTTAGTTTTTGAGTTTAGCAAGGTATGTTCTCTGTTAGCTATGGTGACGTCATATTTAATTGATTGCAATTAACTGTTTTTATATTAGCCCGTCTAAAATTATGATAAAAGACTGGGATGCCATTTTCATTTTGAATTTTCTTAATCTTATCGAGGTATATAAATGTATCAGGTGGAACAAACCTATTTTTCAGGGTATCAGATATATATTCTTCATTTGAATAGTAAGGTGCCAGAATGGAATTGTTTTCGCTACATAATGTACATCTGAAAATGTAATTTCTGATTAAATGTATAATAAAATTATCGATTCTTATAATATTGGCAGAATTATACAATTTCTTATTGGATATGTACTTTGTATAGTTGCTTGAAGATTTTGGTTAATTTTTTTATTGTTTTGTCGGCATGATATATTATTATAACATCTGCAAATGCAATACAGTTTTCTATTTTATTTAGTAAGTCATGAATAAATAAGTTGAAAAGATGGGTGCGTTAACAGTTCCTTGTTGTAACCCGTTTATTATTTTGTATGTTTGTTTGCTTTTATGTTTTTGATGAAACAACCTAAATGTTTTGTTACTAATCATATTGTAAATCGTTATTATTTGATAAAGTGGAAATTGATACTCATTTAATTTATATATTAACCCAGGGATCCAAACTTTATCAAAGGCTTTTTCCATATCGATTAAACCAGCGCCTGTACATAATTTCTTGTTCCAATTCCAGGTTATATTTGATGTGAGTAAATGTGTTGCGTTACCGGTAGAATGTTTATACTTAAATTCAAATTGTTTTTCGCTTACTAATTTTAGGTTTTTACAAATATTATTTATATTATTATTTACGCAAATGTCAAACACTTTGCTGATGTAAGGTAGTAAACTAATGGCCTGGAGATTTTTTGGATTAGATTAATCTTTGCCCTTTTTTGGTAAAACGACTACTTTTGCTATTTTCCATTTGGTTGGAAAATATGCGTTATTAATCATGTTGTTGAAAAGATCGCAATATTCAAAAATTATTATTTTGGGAAGGTTTTTCAATACTATATTTGGTACATTATAGAAACCTGAAGGTAATTTGCCTCTTAAGTTAGAGACAATGTAATAAATTTTGTCCCTTGTTATGAAATATTCTTCCGCTTGATTTTCATTTATATTGATTTCTTATCTTATCAATACTAAAATTTGTTATAGACGTTTGGTTGTTTCCGAAATTTTCTTTCAATTCTATGAATCTATTTAAATAATTATTAACTAGTACTTGTTGACTGTTGGCCAGATTAATCTGTTTATAAGAGTGAATTGACCCAAGATAAGCGCCAAGAGTATCTAAAATTTCTTCTTGTTCTCTTTTTTCAATGTCAATTCCCGCTTTATTTAATATCTCTTCGGAATTTTATGGTATTTTTAAATTTTGTAAATTAAACGGGTTAATTTTTTTGAAATTTATTTAGTTCGGTTAATCCTTCTTGAACATATTTGTTTAGAAGTATCGTACAATTTTCATTTATGAGCATTTTGATCAATTTTAACTTAACCTTCAATAAATTAATTAGAGATTCCGATAGAGTATATTCTAGTCTATGGTGTTTTTTTATGATTGTAAGAATTTAACTTCTTTCTGCTTGTAACTTCGTTATGGTTGGATGATTTATTTTGGAAAATGATTCTAAATTTTGATATTTTGGAACTACATTTTCTATGGCGGAAATTGTTACATTATTTAGTTTACATAATTGAGAATCAATTTCGGTATTTGTGTTTCACTTTCTATTTTGCGAATGATATTATTCTGCAATTTTTTTCAATTTGTTTTTTTAAAGTTGTATTTAGATATGGGTCTTTCTTCTATAAAAATAAATGGATTCTGTTCATTATTTAAATAAGCACATATTTGTATGGCATTATGATCACTGTCGTAATCCATCGTCTCAATACAATTTAAGGTATTATTTTTTTGTAAGTATATGCAAACTAGAATCAGCAATACAGACATCTAAATATGACCCGGTTCGAGGAAATGACGGGGAACTTGTTGCATACAGTCTACATCTGAAATTAATTTCATTTTCTGTTAACCATTCTTTAAGTTTATGCCCTTTTGGGTTATTAGTAGGATTACCCCAATCTGAATTTTTACAATTTAAATCACCTGCTAATATATAGTAGTTATTATATTTTTTGCAATCTAATGATTGAAAGAGTTTATGTATTTCTGTTTTTATATAACAATCATTATTACCGGATAGATAATATACCGAAACAATATATATGGATTTATTGTTCATCATTGGCAATCTGATAATACAAGTTTCTAAAGGTGCGTTCAGACTACGCAAATATTTGACCAAATAAACGTAACCCCTAAATAATGTATAATTTTCCTTGTATAATTTTCATTAAGTTATACAATATATGATATAGAATATAGTTAAATATATTAAATATTACTAATGTAATAAAACATAACTTAATTTTGTCTTTTATATATCATGTAACATTGAATAAAACTTTCATAAAATTAGGGGTTACGTTTATTTGGTCAAATATTTGCGTAGTTTGAACGCACCTTAAGAATTTAAGTGAATTCGTTACATTGTTTGAAAAATTATAGAATTTTAAATTATTTTTAATTAGCATAGCCGTCCCACTACCTTGTTTTGCACCTATTCTATTTTCTCTAATCATTTTGTTATTTACTAACTGTAGTTTATGTCTAGTACTGAGTTTCGTTTCATTCAGAAGAACGATATCAGGAACGTGTTTATTTAGAAATTGTTGTAGGTCGTACCTTCCACTTATGGATATTAAAGAATTAACATTGATGTGATTTATTTAAAATGTTTGTAAATGTAATTGTTTTTGTAAATTCGCCAATTGAATATTTAAATTTATCATCATATTTTTCAGTTCCAATAAAAAGGAGTTATTAGAATTATCGTTTAAATTATTTGTAGTTGGACTATTATTCCCTCTTAAAACGTTTGCAAAACTCATTTCGGGGTCAATGAATGTGTTATTATTTGTTCTATTTTCTAATAAAATTTTTTCTTAGATCTTATTTTTATTTGAAGTTCTTTGTACTTCTCACATCCTTTGTATGAAGCAGGATGCCCATATTTGTTACATATGACACAATATATCTTTTCTTTTTGCTCAGCTGCTACACTGATTGTGGGGCATTGACCTTTTTCATGAGCGATGTTACATTTCACACATTTTGGCTGGAGAAAGCAGTTTGCGGTACTATGGAAGAACCCTTGGCATTTGCGACATTGGGGAATTTCCGGGCGTCTTATTTGTTCCCATTTAACACAGCGATATAAAAGAGCTTTGATGTTTTTAAGTTTGTTTATGTTACAATTTGGTTTAACTTGAACCAAAAATATTGGTATCTTGTGTTTAGTTTTTTTTGCTGTTTTAAATAACAACATATATGTAAAAAAAAAATCTAACTCTTGTTAAAGAGGATAGTTATAATTTTGTAAATAATTGTAGTGTAACACCAACCCACGATTTTTCTTTCCGTAATGCGTCTTTCGCTCTTCACGATGGCGATCGAACTCCGTCGTTTTAAGAACTTTGTCAAGGCTCAGATCAGGAAGCTATTGAATGATGAAAATTTTTCACAATGTTTATTTGAGACAGAATATGCAGCCTGGAAATCTTTGAAGAGCATCGTGGACAGTTTTCTTGGAAACAATAAGAGTAAAATCTATAGACAAATTTTTGCTGCATTATTGAAAAATTTTCATGAATAAGGTGCACGAATATCACTCAAAATGCATTTTCTTCATTCGCATTCATATCCATTTTCATTTTCACAAACGACGAACAAGGGGAGCGTGCTCATCAAATTTATTGAAAATTGAAAGAAATTATCAAGGATTTTGAGACAAAAGCATGCTGGGAGACTATTGCTAGACTCTAATACGTCAAAGCGAACTAACAAAATACAAACGACGTTCAAAATTGATTGATTTTTAAATAAACTAATGATTTTTTATGTAAAAAACGAATAAAAACATTTTTTTTGTATCGCGCAAACCTAACGTGATAGAGAAAAACCAATTACAGATTCGAATTCTGTCCACTAAATTACGCTAGGAAAGATATTTGGTTACTTCAATCCAAAACCTTCTTGGCTAGTGTAATTCTTTATAACGACGGATTGTATCAAGAGATTTATTTATATCGTAATTTTTTTTGAAGACATCCTGGCTATGAACGTTGAATAATGAGGTACTTGGCCCTTTTTTATTCCGACATTTCTTGATCTTTTCCGCATTTTCAAAGTTTGATCATATGTCTATTGCACTTAAAATCATAATGTGATTATAAAATAATGTTTGCGTCATTAGTAGCAAATCTTAAAATCTATATATCTATATATATATATATATATATCTTCACTTTCCCATTCGAAACTACTTCCGAAAAAAAGAAATTAAAAACCTTATCTATAAATATTTTTTATTGAAATTTTTGAATTTAGCAAAATATTCCCACTAAAAGTGCAGATCTTTTTCATTTCTTGTTGTCTACTATTATTAGTGTAGATTTATTTTGATAAACTTAAAATAAAAATTCAGTATTGTCAAGTTCGATAAGTAGGCAAGCGTTAAATAGGTCTTCGAAGTAATTTTTATTAGAAGCCCACTTCGAGTATCATAAAATTTACATATGTTTTTGTTGGTCAAATCTCATTGTAACACAGTGGGCGATTGGGCTTCGCTAGCGGCATTTAATTCAAATTTTCAAATTTGAAAAAGTGTTAATTTTCTTTCACAAATCGATAACAGATGCTTTGATTAGATTTTTGGCGGTTTTTATAAGCTCTACGATCAGCCGATCATCAGCTGTGAGCTGTCAAACACAAAATATGTTTTAGCAAGTGCTTTACAATATTTTTTCTTTGTTGTGCGCATTGATTTCGAGCTCCTTGGAAATTTACAATTTTTACTTGTTTTATTAAAAGTGTGGCTTTTTATTAACTTCAAGGTATGTATTACACAAAAAATCAGTGTTTGTGACCAGTCTATAAATGTGTTGTTCATAAAACGTAGTGGTAATTAAGTGTATTAACAACTAGCCCGCACTAGCGTGCACCTGTCGTTCGTGGAGTAGAACTTACAAGATTCGCACGGATTCCGTCTAACTATTTTTTTAGCTAGAAGTATGAGTCATTGTGCGTCCAAAATGTGTAATATGAACTGCTATTACCTGCTAACCTTTAAATCATGGCACTTTTTAGGAACAATGTCGGTAGCAAAACGGGTACTTTTTTTAGTATGGCATGAAGAAGCGATCCCAACCAAGAAGTTTCTCACCATGGAAAACTTTGTATTTGCTACTGTTCTCAAAAACTTTAAATATACTCAGGAGGAGCAGTACGAGATTGGCAAAAAGCTGCGAAATTTTAATATTAAGCTTGTAGAAAAGTGGAAAAACTGTAAAACAAATAAGGTTGTTTTTGAAAACAAAAACCAGGAATGGCTAGATACGCCGTTAGTATTGATTGAAAGATCATCTTCCGAAATTATTGGACGTCCACAAAAAGATATTTCGGAGTGTTGCAAAAAAACGCAAGTTAAAAAGTTGTCAGGCCTTACTGAAGATGTGCCATCAGAAGCATTGTTGGTAGCTGCAAGCTGAAGCTTGTATAAAGGTGGAAAACGTAGTGCTTCACAGGTGGTGTCAATGGTAAACGCCGACGAAGAGTTTAGCGGTAAGATTTTGAATACTATGAGTACCCCTCAGCGTCTACCGACAAAATTTTCTGATGAAAAAGCACTGGCGCTATTTGTAGATGTTGGACATACCAAGAAAACATGGAATTTGTCAAAGAGAGCCGCTAAAGGGCAAAACGCCGATATATATCCATGCTACGACAAACTGCGTTGTGCGAAAAAAAAAATGCTATCCTAGTATCACGGTCACTGATCATTTCGCTGAAGTACCATTACAAAGCTTAGTAGACCATACGATTGCTAGGATTATTGAAGCACACCCAGAAAGTTTTCAAAACCATATTGAAAATAATAATAACACCCAATTAACTGCTACCTACAAATGGGGTTGTGATGGCAGCAGCGGCCATTCTATTTACAGGCAAAAATTTAATGACTTCGATGGAGATATGATAGATCAATATTTATTTTCAATTTGTATGGTACCATTGATAGTGCAGAAAGGACCGACAGTTTTATGGAAAAACAATCGGCCTTCTTCTACCCGATATTGTCGACCCATTAAATTACTTTGCGAGAAAGAATCGGCAGACTTGTCTCGCAGAGAAATTCAAAACATTAACAGCCAAATATTAAATATTTTTCCAACATTTGTGAGTACCTGAAGAATTGATCACCAATTTCATATGACCATGCTTGATGGCAAAAAGTTCAGTGTCATATCGGAATCGGCTTCGCAAACATGCGGAATCTGTAGCGCGACTCCCATAAATATGAACGATCTAAATTTGGTGAAAAGCTTTCCTATTAATGCAAACCTATTTGAATATGGCTTATCAAGTCTCCACGCATGGATTAGGTTTTTCGAGTGTGTTTTGCACATTGCATATAGAATACCAATACAAAAGTGGCAAGCTCGTGGTGCTGACAAGGATGTCGTTGAACAAAATAAAAGAAGTATTCAGCAGAAGCTAAGGGAAGAAATGCATTTGTTGGTGGATATACCAATGGCTGGTACTGGCAGCACGAACAACGGAAACACTGCAAGGAGGTTTTTCCAACAACCAAATTTGGCTGCTCGTATAACAGGAGTAAGATATGATTTAATATATCGATTTAGCGTAGTCTTACGAGCATTGGCTTGTGGATACGACATAAATTCGGACGCATTCGGATCGTACGCATTGGAAACTGCCGAAATTTTTGTTAAAGCATACTCCTGGTTTTACATGCCATCGTCTGTTCACAGAATTTTAATTCATGGAGCAGATATAATAAACCATTTTTCCCTTCCGATTGGTATGATGTCCGAAGAAACTCTTGAAGCCAGGAACAAGGACTATCGAAACATACGCGAGAGCAATGCAAGAAAAAATTGCAGGAAAAATACAATGGAAGATATCATAAATGCTTTATTAGTTTCGTCTGATCCTTTGATATCTTCATTGTCAAATGGGTCTTCAATTTCGTCTGCAAAAAATATTATTATGGACGATGATGTTAAGAGCTTGCTTTTACTGAAGCATCTAGATATGCCTGATTCTGATTCCGAAGATTCCGAAGATAATTTTGATTTATAAAATTTGTTTATTGAAGTTAAAAAAAATTTTTGAAATCAAAAAAAAAATTTAAAAAAAAGATTAAAAAGATTCCGAAGATAATTTTGATTTATAAAATTTGTTTATTGAAGTTAAAAAAAAATTTTTTGAAATTAAAAAAAAATTTAAAAAAATTTTAAAAATTAAAAAAATAAATTTAAACAAAATTTTGTTTTCTTAAAAAATTCTATGACTTTTTTAAGAGCTGTGAAAAAAAAACCGACTGAAGATATCTTTTTTCGTTTAGAAGTTATTAATTAAATGTCGCTAACGAGGCCCAATCGCCCACTGTGTGTAATGGGGAAAAAAGATAATCTGTCTTAATTTGTAATACATATTTATCATATTCAGGCATTTCAGAGACCCATCTAATGTGATTAGTTTCACGAAAATGCATTGCCGTTTTGGAATTATTGAGGTTTGACTTTGATAATTAAAAAAATTTTACAATTATGGTTATATTTTATTTTTATAGATTGACACTCTTCATCAGTTTTTGTAAAAATAAGGGACCGGAAAGAAAATATTTTCAAAATTATTTTGGGTCATATAAAATCATAATTTCCGCAGAGGTTATCCAAAAGATTGGCTGGTTCATTTTTAGTGACACCAAGTTAAGTTTTCCACCCCATTCCATTCCACCCTTTTTGTGAAAATACGTGTTATGGTGATATTATCCGATATTATTAATGTGTTGCACATTAAACATTTGGCAAAACTATTACTGTTCTCAATAATAAAATGTTCAAAATATTTGTTTTTATACAAAAAAAGAAAAAATAAAAAAAAACCTATACCTAGATAGATATATATCAATTTTGTCTTTATATATTCATTTTTCGAAACCTTTTTTGGGACCATTTCTTATTTTTTTTCTTTTTTGAGAAACAATTTTTTGTTTTCTATACAGTTAGAAGTTAAATGTTTAACTTATACAACAACTTTTTTTTTTGGTAAAAACAAAAATACAAGTTTTGCAGTCTTTGATTTACATACTTAATAAGTATAAACTGATTTTGTATTTTGCTATTTGTTTGCCTTTTAGTACATCTAATGTTTTGCTCTACTTACGAAATATCTGGAAAAACTTATTTAATACTTGATGAAAACATAAACTGGACCACGAACATATATGAGATAGGATGGCATAAATACAATTCAACTGGTTTGCTTAAAAATAAAATATTAAAAGCATTTCTTCTGCCATGCAAACCGATAACTAATTGACATGTTTTCGGCCCAAATGCAATATGATTGAACTAAACCCATATCTCTAGTGTAAATCTCCCATGTTCTACTGAATTTTCAAAATAAATTGTCCTAAAAATAAATACATTTTAGAGTACAACAAGATAAGTTACTATTTAAGCCAATCATTCACTCATGCATTCATAAAACAAGATTAAATGGGATTTTTGTCAACATCAACAAATGCTCCAATGAATTGTGTACAATTTCAACATAGTTACGAGTTTATGTACTATTTTTTTTGGTAGTTCTAAGTTTCTTTGCCAAAAAATTAAAATACACAAATGTACATTAGGGTGCCCCACAGAAAAATATGTTTATTTCGGTGCAAAGTAATAAATCCACATGTATTTTATGATGTTTACCAAAATATCTCGGTTCTAGATGCAGCCGTTATTTTTTATTTATTTACAAGATATAAATTTTTATCCATAAAGTACAGGATTAGAACGATGTATACAGCATTAAGGAAATTTAATTGATTATAACGACAATCTATATTATTAATAACTAGCAGATTCCAGCGCTCGAAATTCGTGTGCAATTTCTAGGAAGCTTTTTTTTTCAACTTAGCCAATTCACAAACCAACACTTTTATGTTTTATTATTATATTGAATGAAGAAAGAAAAACTCATTAACAAACACATTAATAAATATAATAAAACACACATAGCATATGTGTAATTTTGTGCATGTGTTAGTAGCAACTTTAAATGCAATTTACTCCAAATAAAGGAAAAAATTTAAAAATCGTAAATTTGCAAAACTGCTAAAGAGAAATACCTTTCAAATAATATACGTTTGGTAAAAATCGGGCTAAAACGGTAGAACAAAGCATCGGTCACAAGAAATCGCCTAGCCTATTAATAATAAAGATAAATAGGTACAATAAATTAATATAAAAGTATTACTTATTATCAAATTATCCCAAAGTAAAAACAATTTTTTGATATTTAAGTTAATGTACTTAGCAACCACCCTTTCTAGAGAATTTAACAGCTAACTATATAACGTTTGAACGAAACTTCTAAATTTTAATCTTATGCCAAGCTTCTAAGTTGTATCCATGAAAGCCCTTCGTTTCTGAATTCGTCTTCGACTGATCTTCGCCATGTAAGTTTTGGGCGTCGCCTCTTTCTGGATCCATGTGGATTCCATTACAAATATTCCTCAGCGATATCCGTGTTAAATTTTCTAAGCCTGTGGCTGATCCAGTTCTATTTTCTTCGTTGAATTTTAATATCTGTTGGGTTCGTGTCGCATGTTTGGAGCAAATTTTGGTTGCTTATATTGGAATATTTTAAATCAGCACCTTAAACATTTGTTTGTGAATACTTGTGTTTTTTGGAGATTGTGTTCGTAACTTTCGAAGTTTCAGTTCCATACAGCAGAACCGACTTAACACCTGCTTTTTGGATATTTTTTAAGACTGCTTGAAGAGAATTATCTATATTTATTATACTACCGAAGTAAATAAGCTCAGTAGTGTCTTCAATGATATTTCCATTTACAGTTACTGGCGTTGTGTTTATCTACATTCTCATAATTTTGGTTTTATGGAAATTAAGACCATTCTCATGCAACCCGTTTATTTTATATTATATTCCAACTATCGTGGGAGCAAAGTTGTATCATTAGCTATTGGTTCGCCGGTAGTGGTTGATAAAACAACCTATAACCTACCTCCTCGTGGTGCTCCTGAGCAGCGCTAGGCAAAGCCCGTTAATTCTGGTGGTTATTCCTAGCGGCTAAAGGTTCAGGTCGCTAATGTCTGCCAGTGCAATCCTATTTGGGGGATAACTGGCGGTTACTAAATTTTGCCAATTGAAAACGACGCCTTACCAAAAGGCACTAAATTTGGTACTGCGGGGAATAGCCTTGAGAAGAGGACTCTTACACTCCCCACGGAGACAAAACGAACTATGACACAGGGGACATGATGGCCGGCTGGTAGATGGTGAAACATCAAACCAGATGAAATGGTTGCTCACATCCCTTTAATATATGTGATACAAAGTTGAACTCATGGTATTGATGGAACACTTTGCGAACGTAGCACTAGAGGCTCTCGAATCTGATGTGCAGAGGAGATTGCTGTGTGTGACTAGTAGGGGGTGGTCGTAGAGTGAAGAGCTGGTATATGCATTGTTTGGGTTAAGCCGAGCTGGAATATGCATTGTATGAAGAGGCATGAGTTGAAGATGAGTCGTAAGATGAGTCGGACGCAAGAAATTCGTATGGTAGCATGAGCTTAAGTATTTTTGACGATCCAAGTGTGTAAGAGAGGTGTCAGAAAAATGTGTCATGGTTACCAATGTCAATGTCGGAGTGTTTGATGAATCTTTAAGACGATCTCAATGGGAAAGATACTTCAGGGAGTTTCGTAGTGGCTGTGGTGCCCATATCGCGGCAGATCACAGATCTTTGTGGAGGTGCATTCACCCAGGTAAAGCAACAGGGTTTTAGGTAGGCCCGACACAATAACAAAGTTTGGAGTGTATGCCAAATACATCTCTCCAGCTTGTCTTATGGCGGGGCATTCGCAGGACGCATAGTATCTTTTCCAGTGCTCGAACACCGTGTGGCTAAGTTGACAAGACAGGCACGCACGTAAAACCCATATGACTTATTCCAACTATGGTGTGCGACATCAAACACATTTCGCCCGCATAGCCCAGGTCATGTATGGTTCAGGTGCCACTGGATACCGTCCGGTGCTTCGGTATTAGTCTTTGACATTACCATATCTAATACGAGTAAAATAGTAATCGTGAGATTTCCGTATTTCGTTTATCTTAGAACTCGTTTTTTGTTTCTTTGTCATTGATGTTGCGGTATTTTGTTTTAAAGCGGGCCATAATTAATCTAACATAGATGAGTTTATGTTCTAACAAAGCTCTTTCAATGTTTGGTGTTAGTAAGATTCCCACTCCGTAGATATGGCTGTTGTTGTTACCGCTGTAGAGGAAGTGGTACACAGAAGAATTACGTAATTTCCCTTGGCCCTTCGATCTTACTTCTGATAGTTCCAGAATGCCTAATCGGTAATCTTCCATTACTCGCTCAAGTATGCACAAGGCGAGACGTTTATGTGAGTGTTCTTACGTTCCAAGTTCGGATTCTTGTCCTTATATGATATCCAATTGGTTGTACCATGAATCCGTTTCTGTTGTTTTTTGTTGTGATGTTTCGTTACATTGTTGAGTTTAAGACGTGCGGCTGATGGGACTACAGTATTTAACCCAGCATTGCGGTTGTCAACAACCTCTAGGCTGGCAGATAGAAAATCAATTAAGTTTCTGTTATCTAGTTACCCAAGACGCAATCGAGTAACCCGGATGACATAAATTTTAGTTATGTCATCCGGGTTACTCAATTGACCGTCCCGCGCTATAGCTGCCGACAAACGGGGTTTGAACGACATTACCAGTGAATACGTAGTTTAAAAACAAACCGGTCGTAGTAAGCTGCTTAGGTTATTCTTTAAAGGAATAGCTGCTTGCTGTTCCCAAGTAAATAGTAGACAGAAAGCTTCCGCAACTAGAAAACACATTTATAAAATAAAAACTAAAATTAGACAATTCACTTTTAATTATGCATTGCATTGATTATGAACTGTATGTTTGAAGGTAGCAATCTCAAAAGACAAATTTAATTGATATAGGACTGCCATTCGGACTTCAAAGTTCTTTGTATAATTTGAATTTGGTCTTTTGATTAACGGGAGCATGTGAAAGAAATTCTATAAAAAGATATGAAGGCTCTGGCGTATATATTATTTTATGAAAAAGCGTAAATTTTTTTAGCAACTTCATATATTGGTTTTTGGAAGCTGGTGTGATATGAGCATATTTCCTCAGGCAAAAAACATATCTTATAATGGCATTCTAAGCTTTCTCCAGTTTATTATAACTCATTAAATCAAAATACACAGAAAATAGATTGGTCGGAATTAGGTTACCACTAGAAAAATTATTAAAGTAGTATGAATTTTTATTGAAATTCCTTAATATTTAAAAACACAGTAGATATTCTCTTTCAATTATCATATAGATAGAATTCATTAAAATTTATGTATCTATAACAATACAATGAGTTCCGTTTAACAACCAAAGTCTTTTTACAAATTACTAAACTAATTTAATTGAGAGTACCTCATTAAACCAAGAATAACATGTGTATTGAATATTACAGATACTGTAACAAATAGTTGGTCAGATGCCTACATATAAAATTTTTATTGAGAATTATTTGTCGATTATAATAAAAGAAACCCAAACTACTGAGTTTTTTAGTATTTCTAACCGAAAGGAAATTGTGTGAATCAATATCAGTGTAGCCAAACCGGGTTTATTGATTCAATTGTCATTTTTAAAAATAAAATAAAATACAATAAAGAAAGCTTTTTAATATGTATAATGTGACAATTTATTTTATGTGAAAAAATGTCAAATTACAAGAAATATTCCTTTTTCGCAAAGCCCAAGATGTAATTGCTCCACATGGCATGAGTTTTTTTTGATGTTTGTGGTGAAAGTATAGCAAACAGATTTGTCATTTAACAGGTCAATGTGTCCGTTGAAAGTAGATATGTAGAGGTACTCAGAAGATATTTGAGATAATGTCAAAGTTCTCGATCGCAATATTGCAGTTAATCAATGTGAGTCTATAGTCTGTGAGGACTAGGGCGGGTCGATTTGTAGGGATGAAAAAAAAAATCGCTCAAATGACAAGGAAAATCATATTCTAGGGATCAAAATAAGAAACTTTTCCCAAGGAACCATACCTCTAAAACGAATTCTAACCTGTCTGTCTGTCTGTCTGACATGGGGCAACCCTATTCCCCCTCATGCAATTGATCTGAAACTTGGCCCATAGTTTTGTTGTGACTACAGATTAATTTTGGGGTAGTCACGCAGAGGCACGGAGTAATCTAAAGGTTATTTACCCTCATGCGATCGATCTTTTTGAATAACATTACATAGTCAAGGCGTATGATTATTATTTAATAGCAGAGTAGAAGATACGTATACGTATGAGTGTTAATTTTAATATTAAATCAAACAGTCAGCCCAATTCTAAACAGAAAAAGTTGATTTTTTGAAATGCTTGTATGGGAAACCCCCCAGGGGGTTCCAGAAGGTGTTCCAATGGCATGGGTGGGTCGGCCCTCCAAAGCTATTGGGGTTCGATCATACATTTGGACTCGATTGGGGCACTCTAAATGGGTCAAAGTGAGACAGACAGACAGACATGTCAAAAGTCGGGACATCAGAATTTGCTTTAGAGGTATGGTTCCTCCGGCAAAGTTTCTTATTTTGATCCCTAGAATACGATTTTCTTTGTCACTTGGGCGATTTTGAAATTGACCCGCCCTAGTGCGTACGTGCGTAACTTGGGAGTTGTTTACCACGTTGTGGTCAGCACACCGATGTGTGTGCATTTATTTATTAACTGCAATGTCGACGCACAAATAGTATAAATATCTTTGTGTTAGACGTGACATAAGATAAGCCTCAAGATGTATTCAATGACCAGATCAGATTAAAGTTCCTACGAACTGCTTTTTTCGGATAGAACTCCACGCCACTTATTGGAAGGCAGTCGTGGTTGCATGCATGAACCTGTTATAATATTAGTGTAGAAAAAAGTATTCTATTTGGAAGATAACAAGCAGTGTTACGTGCTAAGTCGAAATTGACCGAGGAGATGATTATACGATTGGGTAAGTAACGTAAGTATACTACGAAATGTAAGTGTAAGGACAGACGTTATAAATTTATTCTTTTAGAAATGTTATCATTCAATTGTTTTTATCATTGTACGGTAATATATATTATATAATTCAGTAGTCACAACAGAATAATGTAATAGTAAATGGGACTATCAAAATTCGGCAACAAATTCGGTCGCAACAACGAATCCGTTTTCTGTGTGTATAACCAATATATTAAAATATGATCTTGGCTTATCAGACACATTTGAAAATCAAAGAAAGGGCGCTTTACTGCAAAAGGTATCAGAGACAAATCAGTTTTATAAGAAGTTGAATTATGAAAGTGAACAACTCTATTTTGAAACCATACCAATTGTCAATAAAATCAGTTGGAGCTTTAATGCGAGATGTGATTTAATTGAACTAAATGCCACCCGCTTCCAATAGCAAAGACTTACAACTTGCTCACTATGTAACCTTGATGAGCCTAAAAATATATTTCATTTCTTAGCCAAATGTCCTATACTTCGGCATATACGATATCATTGCTTCAAAAAAATATGTTTAACAGAAACAGAAGTTATTAGCTTTTTAAACAATGACAGTATATCTTATAGGGAATTGAATCGTTACTTTATAGCTGAATTAGTTTATGAAAGGACTTAATCATGGAATTTAATTATTAATATATAAAACTAATTAATCAATGTATATAATTTATATTTGCAATTACTATGAACTGACGACAGTATATCATAATCGTATGTTCTCTTTTTCTTGTTAATATTTAGTTTATACTATTATATCTTTAAAATTGTTAACTAATGTTGGCGTATATATGATTTAGAATGTAACAAATGAATCCTAAAACTTCTGGCATTTTGATTTACTTGGTGGACGACAAAGAAATGTTAAGTAATGTTTGCAGCTTCTTATAAGGAATTTCTGAATAAACCTTATCAAATGCTTTAGTATAGTGATCTAATAGAACGAGACATGGCATAAAACCAGCATAAATATTTCTATGTATTGCCTCTCAGAGTTAAGCAATTATCATTAGACAGGAATTCTGCCTCTCTGCTTGCAAATAATTTATTATTATTTCTGTAATGTCTATACAAATGCCTATATACTGGAAAGTTCTCTAAAGGCGCATCTAACATTATGTATGATACGCAACGTATGTCCGAGTTTTTTTTCTAGTAGATAGATAAGATAGATATTTAGATATTTTTCTTTATTTAAACATATAAAATATAATATAACAATATATATATATAATATATATATATTATTAATATATATAAAATTGAATGTGTGTTTGTTTATTTGTTTGTTTGTTTGTGTGTACCTTATAGGAGACCAAACCTCTGGACCGATCTTCCTGAAATTTTCACAGCATTTAACTGGGACTCTGGCATGATTAATAGTGTACTTTTTTTTGACCACGCCCACTTTTACGCCCACTTTTTTAAAATAATGTAATTGCTCCCATATAGTTTTTAACAGATTTACTTCAAATTGTATACACATTATACTCCAGGCGAGGTAGAAATAAACATTTCTTACGCCACGCCCCCTTTCACGCCCCTTTTCACGCCAAATTTTGTTTGAAAGTTTTAAACTTTTTTTTCTCTGTACAAATTTGTTCCTTCCAACGGATTTTTTTATTTGGTAGTATATTGCTCTTAATACTGTTAACGTCGCCATATAACTATGAACCACGCCCATTTCACCGCCCCCTTTTTTTTACATATACCACTAACAATGTTTGCTATACAAAATAATTTTTTTGTAATATGTATTTATCTAAAGTTTTATACACTTTTTATCTACAGGTAAGGTAGCCATACATTTTTTTATTACCAAGTCCCCCTTTTTCGCCCCATTTTACCTTAAATCATAATTATTCTGCTTTCAATCTATCTATATATATAAAAATGAATGTGTGTTTGTTTGTGCTTTATAGGAGGCCAAACCAAAGAACCGATCTTCCTGAAATTTTCAGAGCGTGTTACTGTGACTCTGGAAGGAATAATATGCTATATAAATTTTTGATTGGACAAAGGGGCGGTGCCACGCCCATATAACCCAAAATTTGAAAAAGTCATATCACGGGAATTTTTTACCTACAGCAGTCATATTTGGTACATATGGTATTAGCATGAATAGAAATACATACAAGAAGAAAAGTGGGCGGGACCACGCCCCTTTTTAGAAAAATAAAAAATCGTAATATCTTCTAAACTACTGGAAGGATCGTCATGAAATTTTCACAAAAGGATATTTTTGCGAAATAATAAGACCTTAGCTATATAAAGTTGTTAGTGGGCAAAGGGGCGTGGCGTATATATAAAAACGTTGATGCATTTGATTGTAACGAATGATCTCCGGAACCATAAGAGCTGTCGAGGTAGGATTTCCAGCATAGGTTTGGTTCGAGCTCTTCTGTGTTTTTTTTTTAGTTTTAACCCTCTAGCTGGCGTTGGGGTCAAGTTAAAAACAAAAAATTTTACTTTCAGCGCGATTTGACTGCAATTCAGAATGAACGTATGTTTCGTCATAAGAAATTTTTGTATATATAAATGGACCCGATAGGTGGCGCTGGGTAAAGTTATTTCGAATATTCTTATTTATGGTGTGATTTTAATGAAACTAAGAATGTACATATATGTATGTTAGAAACATTTTTTTATTGGACCCGGTAGATGGCGCTGTCGTTCGAAAAATAATGAGTTGTCAAATTTATATAAATTTTAATAAACAAACTCACAAACGTTTTTATATATAAATATTCTAACGAAAAAGAAGGAAAAAGCCGCTACATTATTGCATGGTGGCCGCACAGCTCATTCAGCACTCAAATCACCGTTAAACGTACAAAATAATGAGAATGCCGTCTGTAATATCAAAAAACATTCCGGTATGGCAAAAGTTCTGCAAAAATACAGTATTTTTATTTGGGATGAATGTACCATGGCGCACAAACATTGTGATTTGATTTGATAAAAGATTTGAAAGGCAATGAAAGATTTTTTGGTGAAGCTCTCATATTATTATCTGGAGATCTTCGTAACACATTTTATATAGGTATATACAGATTCTAACTAACTCTAAAAATAAAAATTCATTGAGGGCAAAACAACGTTTGCCGGGTCCAGCTAGTATAATATAAACATAAACAAATAATGGGATATATTTTTAACAAATTGTGTATTTTTAAGTTAATTCATATAAATTCATATATTATCATCTTTCTGTACTTTAATGCATTATTTACATAGTTATATAACCTTCTCCATCCATATGGTGTTTCACCGTTTAAAATATTTATTAATTCCTTTTGATTTAAAAAGATTTTTCCCAAATATCTTATTCTGAATTCTCTGAGTATGGGGCATTTTGCCATAAAGTGAACTAAAGTTTCATCTTCTCTCATGTTACAAAGGGTGCATGTATTATTTGCCGTACTATCGAAGCTATTTCCGTTTAGGGGTAAAATATTACATCTGGTTTTAAAAATTGTTGTGATCTGTGGTAAAGTCAATTCATTATTGATATGATTAACAGCTGAGCTATGGTTTAGATATTTGTAAAATCAAGATCTGCTGTTCAAAGCTTTTTCTTGTATTTGAGTAATCTTTTTTAGTTTTAGTTGTTGTAGCAGCAGCGTAACTCTCCGAGACGATTATTCCGCTGTAATATAATTTACAAAACGTATAGCAAACTCACTTCCCATTTTATTCATTTGATCCGCCCAGAACATGTTTCTTCTCAGTATTATTAAGGATAATTTATGGGGAAGTTTGTTTTGGCTATATTAAAAAATAGTTTTAAATACGTAGTTCATATGAAGGTTCAGTGTATAAATATAGCTAACTTCAGCCTTTGTTTCAAAGTTTAAAGCATAATTCGGTGTAAAATCCGGCAGTTTTAAAATTCTTTTTAAAAAGTACCTCTACAAGGCACCTGCTTCATCAAATAACCAGTATCCCCAAATCTGAGCAGCATATGACTGTATGGATCTACATACCGACTGAAAAAGTTACCATTTTACTTATAATGTTATATAATTTTTGTTCAAAAAACTACTCAAGTGGCATTAATGCTATTTTTAGCTGAGTTATTTCCCTTTTCGAGGTGATTTTTAAAAACCATTTGCGGTGTTAATATTACACCTAAGTAGTTATATTCACATACTATTTCTATAAATTGTTCTCTATATTTTATTTTTTCATGAGCTTAAAGCTGGCCACCTTTTCTAGAAACCATCATCTGAAACATAACCAAATTAAGTTCCATATTCCACTGGTCGCAATATATCTCCAAATTTTTGACCATAGCTTGCATAACTTTTATGTCATCTGCCAATGATACAATATCGTCTGCATATAATAGTAAGCGCACATTAACGTCATCAGTAATTAAACCTCCATCTAGACTTTCATGAAGGTCATTGATATAGAGTAAATAACAAAGGCAATAGAAGACACCCTTGCTTAACACCAGTATATATTTCAAATGATTCTGATAATTCGTTACCTATCCAAACAGCTGGTTTTGTGTGATTATATATATTCCGTGTTAAATTAACAACTTTTGTATAAATTCCTAGTACTTCCAGCTTTTATATTAAGGCAGCTTTTGGATCTCTATCGAAGGTAGCTTTGAAATCTACGAAGAAGGCGTGTGATTTTTTCTTTTCGTTCAAATTGCAATGAACTATAAATGCTAAATTAAATACGCTATCAACTGTAGAATATAGTGGTCTGAACCCAACCTGAAATTCATCTACGATATTGTGATTTTCAACCTAATTTATTAATCTCGAATGAAGAATTCCTATTAGTACCTTAGCCACAGAATTCATAAATGAGATTCCTCTGTAAGGATTATTTATATCTCCTTTTTTGTGATTCGGCAATACTATACTTTCCATTAACTCTTCTCCAACTCTGCCTGTTTCAAAAATGATATTAAAAGATTTAACCAATTCATTTAAAAATTCTACTGTTGCATTTTTAATCATTTCATAGGGAACTCTATCAACTCCTGGTGCTTTTTTAGGGTTAGTAACCTGCAGGATATTTTTTAATTCTTCTGTTGTTATGTCTTTGTCCAAGTCATCATCTCTATGCCACATTGATGCATAATGTATATCATTAGTTATTTGTTGCTGAGTTAGAAGACTTTGGAAGTGTTGCTTAAATTCTGCTGCTGATATGTTTGAACCCACTCTGAAACAATCACCTCTTATTTCCTTCGCCAACTTCCTCCAATTTTTAGAATCATTTATGTTATTGATTTTTTTGTTGAGCTATATGTAATATCTCTGTTTCTGGTTATTATAAGGGTTTGTTTGGGAAATGTTTATATGTTTTTGAGTTTTTCGAATTTGTCATATCAGATTATAATGAGACTTACAATAGATGTTATACTACTGTTTCAAATGAAGAGTGTCTTTTGTTATAGAATGACAAATCTGCATTTATTCTTCCAAAAGAATTTAATAACATTCAAAATAATGCCTTTCGATATAATAGATTTCTGACAACGTTTTTTCCAAATCTCGAAACAGTTTTTAAAATTGCGTTATGATTCACCTGTTATCGCATAATCGATTCAAAATGGTGGTGGTGGTGATAAATCAGGTGGATACTGTGATTGCAAAACTGGTCGAATTTTCTGCGAAATGGTTTCGAAGAATTAATGCGAAATGGTGTGAAACGGTCCACAACTCAGGCTTTTTTTTTTTAGCAAACTTCTTCACACAGAAGACTCACAATACTCAAATAATGGTCCTTGTTAACAGATTGATAACACGGAAGGAGTTATTAATATACTACACCACGATAATCGAAGAAAATTGTTAATATGAGTTTGATTTTTAAATAACTTCGCGGTGAACTTCCATCTTTTGCTTTAATTTGCATGATTGGTGCATTGCTTCGGGATCGTAGGCATAAATCAAAGCCTTTTCATACGTAATGATGCATTTTGTTTCAGTGTATCAGTGATACTAATGCGACACTCTTTAAAAAATTGAATTTTTCTGGAACCAATTGAAATTTGACGCATTTTAATTATTAATAGTACTAAAAAAATCCATAGTCGCTCGTGGACGATTTTTTAGGACAAATTGTTTGATTTTCTTGGCGTGTTGACCATCAGTTAATGTTTTTTCTCGTCCGGGGCGCTCCTTATCGTCAACGCTTTCTCCGCATTCTTGGAATCTTTTACGGCACAATAAAATCAGCCAAGGCCTTTAGCAATATCACTTATGTTTCCACAGTAGAAATTTTACAACGAAAACAAAATTTAATGGAACTTTTTTGTTCATTAAAATCAAGCATTCTCACAACCGAGATATTCATTTATAATTTACCCATTTGATAAACACGCGAATTATAAATGAAAAAGTCATTTGGACGCAAAATTATATATAATTTCCGAAACATGACGCCTGGAAAATTCACAGAAATTTTTAGGTTGCACCATCAAACACTACAAGATAAACACGCCAGCTTTTTCACATGCCAAGGACTACAGTTTTCTACATAATTTTACATTGATATTAGGATGAACCGTCGGACAATCCACAAAATGACTTTTGACCTTTTAATACAAATTCGAAATCGACAGCAAATGGTTTTTTCATTAAATTTTTGTCTTCCAATGTTTTTTAATCCATATTTAAAAAAATTTATGAATATTCAAATGAGCCTAAAGATATGTTAATCAATTTTAGCGATTCACAATTCAACACAGAGCTTCTGATATAGAATTTATATCATTCGAATTAACAGGGTGTAACGAATTATTATAAATATTTTATTTTATTTAATTTTATATATTTTTAAGACAGATTGAACATAAATTTTATCATTCTCAGCTTCTCCTCCATATGAGCTATAACTATGTCAATTTTCACACTCCTCCGTGCCCGCATATTGCTTAAAGGAGGAACTAAAAATTACCTTCGCTTATTAATATATAGATATCGTGCCATGAACTCTGTTCATTAACAGTAGTGGAGGTAAATTTCATTGACATCGGACGCAAAAAGTTCAACTGCTGTGCGGTTTGACATGCGTTCTATCTTTAACCTAGAATATGCTAATCTGTTTTAAATTTAACTCTGAATTTGAACACAAAAAATTTGAATATAGATTTTTTCAACACTGTCTAGCTGACGGAATAATCTTCAAATATGTCAAGGTACATTATTTTAAGACCCCATCAAGCACGATTTTTTCCCATACCAATTGAGTCACTCTACTGAAAGTCCATATATATGAATGTATGTATATTTGTGAAAAAATAACTATGAATTGAATTGTATTAGCAAAAAGGATACAGAAACTTCTCGATATGTGTTCAATTTGATGATGATAAAATATTACTGTTTATCTACACTTTACAATGGAAGAAATGACAAGGAAATCGAACAAACATACAGCTGAGCTGAGTTGTACGTTAAATGAATTGAATTCAACGTTGTTTAGTTTTTGACTTATTGTTAGATTTTCAGTCAATTATCATTTTATTTAAGCATGAATGACTTATTGACAGCAATATACGATGAGTAAATTTAGATGAAATAAAAACTAATAGATATGAAAATGGAAACATTCATCCATACATACATGCACACTTACGTATGTATACAATATTGAGGTTTTTATTGTAAATATTTAGTTGTTTTCCTTGTTCAAATAATGAAATGCTATGCAGATAATACCACGTGCTATTGTGTGGATTTACGTTTCTAAGTAACGCAAGCATTACAATGAGTGATAAGATGACAAAAAAATTTTTTTTTTATTGATGAAGTGTTATTGTCTGTACTAAATAAAAGAACATGAGCGATTAAAAACAAAACATTATATGATTGAATTTTTAAAGAATAGTGGTGATTTTATTTAATCAATTCAAACTTCCATTAAAGCTTCATTTGTTATTATTTTAACAATGTCCATGCATTGGTGTTTTATTAAAGTTATGCTTTGCAAGTAAAATTTTTGGAAATAACCTGTAAATTAATAAAAAAAACTTTTTGGAATGAGAAAACTTTTACCATTAATCTAAATCACTGAGAAAATTTGGTTAATTATTTAACCGGTAAATTAATATACAAATAAATAAATTTCGATAACAATTATACCCGGTACATAAGCTTACATAAGTGGACATTATATTTTTGTTGACTTATAGTACCCGGCGTTGAATGGTTTGCTTGAAAAGATTATGAATGTTGAAAATCGAGTCAGTTGTATCGCATGAAAGTGGCCCTTTGAAAACTGACATTTACTTTATTTTAATATGCATGACGTAGTTATTAACAAGTAAGAAAATTATAGTCGGTCTAGACCGACTATACGATACCCTATACCATGCGTTTAGAAACCCTATCTCTTAGGCCCAACTAACTGGACATTGAAAATAAGCAAAAACCAAATTTGAGTGGGATTTTTATTAATTTTTTTGGCTGCAGATGTGAAAAAGTTCATATCGGATGCTATATCTATAAAGGGACTAGGTCCAAAAATGGACCGATCCTGATCATGTTTGGTAAAGTCTCTTGTATTTTGCAAAAATATGTACAAACAAAATTTGAGAAGAATCAGTGCAATATTTTTGTTTTTTAATAGATTTAAGTGAAGATCGGGAAGCAGCTCTATATGCGGTCAAAGGGATCATTTTTGGACTACTCATTAGTGGATGTAATGAACGCATACAAACCCAATTTGAGTAAGATCTATATGACATTTTGGATCTTATGGCAATTTATGTCGATTTCATATGGGTAATTTGTATGGGGGCTAGGTCTGAACATGGACCGATTCTCACCAATTTCAATAGCGTTCATCCCATGGCGGATAAAAGCTTACATACCAAATTTCATGAAAATATATTCATATTTGCAACCTGCAGTTTGATTACAAGCTTTACATGGACACACAGACGGACGGACGGACATTGTTAAATCAACTCAGAAAGTGATTCTGATTCGATCGGTATAATTAAAGATGGGTCTAGGTCAAATATTTTTGGTTGTTACAAACAGCAGCACAAAGTCATTATACCCAAACCACATAGTGGTATAGGGTATAAAAATTTCATTTTAATGTTGTGAATATAAACTTATTTAAACATTTTACGTATTTCGATTTCCGAATCCACAATTCGGATGGAGTGTTAATAAAAGGAAGAAAAACTTCAACAGTTTCGCTATACCACGTTTAGTTTCCACGATATGAACGATATTACATTCTGCCAATATGTTATTGATCTGACAACTCCAGAAATATTTGCCGCCTAATTCATGTGGAGCCAGCGGCAAAATTTCAACCATTTTGGTCTCCGATGATTTTATTAAAATCATATAATTAATATCCAGACGTATTAGTTATAGTTAATCGTACGTATACGTTCAGCGTTACACATTCATTGAATTAGCGAATAAGCGTAACTATATATCTTTGACGTTAGGTATTGTGGTCTTAAGTCATAAACTGCAGTTTTACGTAATGGTAAATTGGAAATTATTTAAGTTCCTGTAAATCTGGATAGTATTTGTAAAAAAAATTATGTGAAACAATAGTAATGTTAAAAGTTTTTTTTAAATTAATAAATATGTACCATTTTTTAGATGATTTAAATTCTTTGTTTTTTTTTTTTAAAGAATTAAGTCAGAAAATAAAACATTTTTATGTATTTTAAAAGAAAAGAATTGGTTAACTCATTTATTTAAAAGTTAGAATAATTATTATAATAAACAATAAAAATAATTTAATAATGAGTAGTTATAAAGTTAGTAAAAAAATAAAATAAAAATTTAATATAACTCTTTTTTATTTTCTTCATCTACCAAATCATCATTTACAGCGGCGTTGGAAGTTGGCAGATTTTTTTAAAATTATGGAAAACAGGTAGTATCAAATTTAAGAGAGAGCACAATTCCTTTATTTCTCCTCAGGTATCGGCACCAAAGTTTAATATTTAGTTTGGAGTGGCTAATCTTTTAGATTTTTATTTTTCCTCTCTTAAGGAAGCTTAAAGTCTTGAATGCTTCAGAATGGTTTAAACTGTTTTGTAACTCACTAAGCCCTCTTGCTTGTATTACAGCCATTGTGCAGTATACCAAGATAACTGTTCATTTAAAGTATTTTTTTTTTGCTCACAAAGCTGCAAAATCTAAAAATTCTTCTTGCTCCTTATCGTGTACCTCAAACTTCTTTTTAAGTCCTTTTTTTCTGACCAACCGGTACCAGTAATGGGGGCTGTAAACAGGTGTTTTTGTTTTCTTTTTTTGTTTTTCAATCATGGAATGATCCACGTCGCATTCCAAATGCGTATGTCTCGATACGAGAAACTTTTGGTTTATGGTTAAATTGGGGAACTTTACTTGAGCCATTAAAAACATTGCCTCCACATGACTGTTTTTGTTTTGTCCAACACATGTGTCTGAGTAAAATGTCACCTCAGAATCGTAACTATGTAACTTCTTCAAATGAGCATATGAGAAGGAAGTTATTTGGTTTTCGCCTCTAGCAGCTAAAGCTTAATGCTTAATTCAAAATCACTTTTTGAGTTGGTATAGCAATGTCCGTCCGTCCGCCGGTCCACCTGTCAAACTACAGGTCGCAAATATAAATATATTCTGATAAAATTTTGTATATAAGAATCCGTCGGCCATAGGACGAATGGTGCTGAAATTTGTGAATATATGTGCATGTTAATAAATTGCCATAAGAGCAAAATTACCACATACCAGTAAAAATTTGGTTAATGTGTACTTATTTCACCCATTAATTAGCAGTCCAAAATAAAGCTACAAGACAAATGTTAGTCATAGCCTCCTTATAAAACAGCTTCATTTAGTGTGTTGACCCTCCTGTAGCATTATCGTGAACTGTTAAGTTATATGTCCCTAACTGCCTTTTATAAAATGTTACCGCCGATCGAATAAATGGTGTTGGCAGGCATTGCTGTAGATCAAAACTGAAGCGTTTCTTTTGAACGTTGTCTTGTGCCGCAAGCTTATCTATTTTTTGGTATCTTACGCTGCAGAAGCCTGGCGGCTTTTGAGGTCGTTGTCTGCTTTTTGTTTTTCTTGCTGAGTGGCAGCAAGTTCAATGTAAATTTGAAGGTTGTCGCACTTATAACAGGTGTCCACTTTTGGTTTTTTAAAGGCGAGTTTTAAATTGTGCAGTTCTCTCTCATAAATTTAACAGCAAACCAAATTTTCTTGTCCTTCTTTGTATAAGTCGTACATAATGCGCAAATTTTAGTAGGAAGTAAAAACTTCTTGTCATTTGTACGTCTGGTGTAATGACTTTCATAGCTTGTAAATGATGTTATGTGAGACCGTACCTCATTAAGTTCCTCTTCCGACATTGTTTTTTTTGTAGATTTTGAACATTTTTGATTATCCATTGTAAGGCCCGATATTGTAAGCATTATATTTTTAAAGGCATTTGATATAAACTTTTCTTTTTCATCCAGTCTTATACAGAAACAACCCTTGCATACAGAAACTCTTGTGCCTTTTACTTGAAGTGAATATTCATAGGTTTTTTTTTCTATTTTTTAAACTGTCAGCTTTTCTTGTTCGAGAAATCTGTTTTGCTTTACCATTTATGAGGTTTGCAATTAAAGTTACCCTTTTATAGTGATTCCTAAACAACCAGAACTCGTCAAAAATAACTTTCCTGGTTTCTTCTTTAAGAAAAGAATTCCACTTTTTCCTGCATTGTTTTAAATTTTTTTAATTCCATTGCTTTAATTACTATTCCACTGACACTCACATAACTTTTATCACAATTTATTTTTTTAGTTTTGTCTTTCCTTATACATCTGGACCACATCTTACCATTATTTTCCACGTTATCAACCTCTTCAATTCCTTGAGCTGATGGACTAGTTGCAACTCCATTAATTTTGCTTACGCTGGATTCTTCCTCTGGGACAAAATCCTTATCCATAGCGCTATCATCGGAATCGAAAATCTTTGGCATAATGAAAATTGTAATCTTTTGCTAAATAATGAGAAACCAATTCAAAGGAATGAAAATGCATTCGTTAAATTGAATATTGCGATTCATATGAAAAAATTATCGCTAGATAACTAGATTAGAAAGGTGTTGAAGAACCGGATAAAACAGATGCACATCTATAATTCAAAACTCTAAATCTGTACATAATGAACTTAGTACACCTACGCTATTCTCCGAATTGATAATTCCGTTCGGAAGTTGACTTATGTCCTTAGAAGAGTCTAAAAGGTTTCGAAGGTATCGGTGATAAAGACTTAAATGAACTTGAGGCGTTAATATGCAAAATATGCATTATTCTGATTGCGATTGGAAGTAATTTTGCTAGAGTCTCATTACTGGTACCAAACGAAAGAGGGGAAACAATTGTATTGAACCCAATCAGAAACCCAAAATCGGTTTTTTTGACTTAAGACCTTAAACCTAACGTCAAAGATATTATGATATCTTTAGATGTCAAAAAGCAAATTGAATAAATCGTTGCCTTATAGAAGTCGTAAAAATGGCCTTAAGAAGAACTTGATGTTTCTAGGTGTCCCAGAATTCGCGTAGAGTTTGAATTAAACAGAAAGCACAGCTTTTTCTTTAAATTATTATATTTTATTGAATAATAAATTACATTGAACAGGGTTATGTACGGAGCAATACTTCGCGCAAATGTGTTGCGGGCTTGTTGGCATGGACCTTTGACTTTATATAATCCCATAAAAGGAATCCAATAGTAATAAATCGCACTATCTATGCGGTCAGTTCTGATTATCATATTGTGTAATCGAACACCAGTAACATACACGGCCTGATCAGCCCCATTTTCCAGGAAGTATGGATAAATAATGCATGCACCTCGAAATCCGCAGCAAACAGTGATATTTTGTAGATGCATTTGTTTTTCGACAAACACTTGTGGGTTCTCTAAACCCAATATGCAGTAATTTTATCCATTAAAGAAGCCGTCTAGGTGAAGATATACTCAATCGTTTGGAATGGTTTTGTTCGAGAAATCAGGATACACTTGTATGCTGTACAAATTTTTCGAACTGTAGCCGCCAAACTTTCATTATTTTTTAAATACTGTTCAACAATAAAAATGCGTCGTTCTGTGATATAATGATTTTTAGTAACCTGAAACTATCGGCTGTCACTCTTTTTCTTCCTGTTACGACCACGTTACTACACAAATGGCGATAAATATAAATCTTGCATGAATTGTGGACACTTTTTGTCACGATACTTTTCAACATTTGACCATTTCATTTGTTTAGGGCCATTGTAATTAACGGGTATAGTAGAAATTACAAACGCTTAATAGGCTAATTTATCTTCTGCTCTCGCTGATCCAGTTAATATCATTGCTCCAATAAGATTATGGCCAATGTGTGTTATTTTCAATCAATTTCCATTCCAAATTTTTAGGATAATATTATTCCGTATGAGTATTATATGTATGTTCTTCTACATTCAGTATTTATTCGTTTTATCAAACTTCAGATAATACGATAAGATTACGGAATTTTGTTGGGCATGTGGTGTAATGCTTTTCGTATGTATATATGTTGGACTAGCCAGTAACTATGGCTATTATTTTTTGTTAATGCGAAGTAAAGGTACTTTTTAAAACAAATGAACTCCGTTTCTAAGGAAAGTTTTCATTACCCACGTTTGGTTTATTTCTGGATAAACTTTGACTTTTAGAATTTATTCTGATGAAAATAATTACGAAAATAATTTGAAGTGGAATGAATTCCAGCTTCTGAATTTACATGTTCTCGTATGGTGGAGGTCAACTTAGGTCGATTATTTAGTTTCCTTTGTCCGCGGCTTTTCAGGAATTGTTATAGTTGTCAGCTGTCATTCAGCTTGGTATTACAGATAGTCTCCAGAGAGTTTAGGAACTATTCCACCATACAGTAAATGTACATTAGCATACTTAGAGCTACTAAAAAATTTTTTCATTCAAATTCTTAAAATCAAAAAAACTCTATTTTTTTTGTTTTATTAAAGCTTATATTTTATAAATAGATTTTTAATAAAATAAAGTAATCATGTGGGATGAAGAATGGGAAAGTAGTTTTTTCTTTTGTTAAAATGCGCTGAATGAAGCAAAGTGCCCTGGTCTGTAACCGGTGGTTAACATTTTTAATATCATATCTTTTTAATTTTGATATTTTTTATTTTTGTGTTTTAAATAAATGAATTACGCACTTATTTAAATTATAAAAAGATTTCGTTTTCTTTACATTTTGCTACAAATTTTCAACGTGTGTGATTTATTTCGATCAGTGTAATACAATTAGCACATGCTCATTATTACTATTGCTAACTCACTTCTCTCGATGGCCACCACTGCCTTTGAGTCTTGCTTCTTCTCTCAAAATCTTTTGTATCACTGGCAGTCTGTTTTCTCTTCTTGAAATTGGAATTTTTCGAACCCAATATTTTTCAAATAGCAGACATTGTGGAACGTTTGGTAGATTGATGTTTTTTGAGCAAATTTAATATTATATTCCGAGAAAGATTTTCATATTTTGCAGCATAATTAGCTGAAGTTAAATAAGATTAACATATGTAGTTCCTATTGTTATAATGGTTATCTCTAGTTCAAAAACAGTGGAATATTGAGGACCAGGAAGAGTGCGGTAGTCTGCTTTGACATATTTTCCCTCATTCACAGCAACGTAGCTATTTTTCTTATCTAATAGTTTATGAAACATAAGATTGTTTATAACTATTAAAAATTTTTGCTTTATATTTATTGTATTTTTAAAAATATTTTTCAAGAGGTTCAAGAGACAAAATGGTTTCAAATGAAAGCTAATTTGAAAAGCTACCTAACAGAAATAATTATAGGCATATATATTGCATGCTGGTAGAGTTTTTGAATTTGAAATTTGGAAATATAATTTTTTTTTTTTTGATTTAATGTCGTCAAAGTTCCGTTTTAAGTTGTCACTTTTACCGCGGATACTTTTCTTTAGAAGGCCATTACCTGCAGATATGATGTATTTGGTTGCACAAATAAAGTAAGATAGAAAAAAACCAATAAGAAACTTATAGTCAGTCCGACTATATGGTCCTAGGTTAAACTCATTGGATAATGGAAATCAGCATAAGCCAGATTTTGATGGCATTGTGATTAATAATTTCACTTCAAATGTTTTTTTTTTTTTTTATTAAATATATATGTGGACTAGGTCCAAAAATGGACAGATCATGTCCATAGTTGGTAAAGACACTTACGGCCATTATTACAACTTGCATTTAAAGTAAATGTTAGTTAAAGGTAACTTTAGCTAAAGTGAGCCCTTAAGTTACCTTTAATTTCCCTTCGTTATTACAACTTCCCAGTAAAATAAAATTAATATTTTTGATATTGTGGCAACACCGCCTACATTTGAACAAATTAATTGCTTTATAAAAATACGTAGTGGAAATGTTCCTTTATTTGTTCGCAAACAAACAATAAAAACGATAGAATAAAAACTAAAAACCTTTAATGTAAGTCGCATAATTGTTGTAGATGTATAATAAAACTTTTTAAAAATATACAAGCATATATTTAAGTATATATAAATAAATTTATTTCCAAAACTAAATTGATGTGAATTTCTTCTCCATAGATCAGAAAATGTGGGAACATTAAATACATAAAGCTCACGTTAAAAGTTAAAGGCAGCAATATCTTCCCTTTACGTATCAGTCAGTTTTAGCTTAAAATATTTTTGTAATAACGAAAAACTAATAATCTGCAGATAACATCCTAACTTTATCTATTGGCAAGTTGTAATAATGGCCCTTATTGTTTTTCAAAAATGTATAAACTAAATTTGAGAAAAAGCTGTGCAATGTTTTCGGTTTTTCATAGATTTAAATGAAGACCAGGCTATGACTAAGAATGATCATAAAGGGTTATAATAATACACACTCTGTGATAGTTTTGATCTTTTGGCAATTTAAGTCGATATCATAGGGGTGATTTTTATGGGGTCTGGGTCTGATTAGGTACTATTTTTCACCAATTTCAACTGCTTTGATTACATTGCCAATGAAAGTTTATAAATATAAGTTTTATCAAAATATTTTCATATTTGCAAACCTGTAGTTTGATTACAAGGTCTGAGTACAAGGACGGACATTATACCGTGATCAAATAATTGTTTAGGGTCATAAGAGTTGCAAATCACCTATTCGGTGAAACGCCCTTGTGACGCCCTGGTTCCATATTTGCATTCGTCAATTTTTTCGTAAATAGAAAGATGAATCAGTGAAAGCAAATAGTAGAAATTGTATCGAATTTCTGGTATTTTAAAAACATGCCATTTGTCACTCTATCAGCCGGAGTATTGACAAACGCAGGCAAATTTACCATATCTTCTGACTCTCTATCTTCCTTGCAATCAATAACAAACATAAATAACGCAAACCAATATATCATCGAAATCAGAAGTCTTAATTGACAAACAACCGTATATAAAATTAATGTGGGTACCTGGTCATTGTGGTATAAAAGGAAATGAGTTAGCGGATCTTATTCCAAGAGAAGCTAACACTTTCCCTTTAGTTACCACGCCGAATTACAATCGAAAAGATTTGAACAGTTATATTGTAAAATAATTTATTTATTTATTGTGCTTTTCTGTATAACAAGAACATTATTCTTACAAATACAACATAGGATTAATCATGATATAAATGAAATTAATTACATATATTAATCATTTGTGAAATAAAATAACAAAAGAAGATAACAATATATAAAAAATTTTAAAGATTTTTCTATGCAAAATAATCATAAATAATTTTTTTTTAAAAAGACTAGCGTTGCTTGTTAGTTGATAAGTTTGTGGAAGTGCATTCCAAAGACGAACTCCGTGCACGAAGAATTCCTGTTCTGAGACAGCCGTGCAAAAGTCTGAGAATAATATACGTTTTGGCTAGTAGAATTCTTACCTTCAAAGGTCTGAAACATTGTATTTACCTAAGAGAACTCAGTTTAACGTAAGTTTGTCCAACTACATTATTTATACATTATTAATTGTAATATCAGGAACCATGGGTGGTTGTTTAGACCGTTTACTTATCATCAACCATTTAGATTTTAATGGTTTTAAAAAGAGCTGGTTGGCCGTAGCCCAACGATGGTTACTGTTTAAATCCTCTTTGACTTTCCATATATTGTGATTAATTGAAGCAGTCGGACTGCTTAAATATAACTGCACATCATCGGCGAACATATGAATTTTGCAATTGAGAAGCTGTGAGGGCAGATCGTTAGCATAGAGGGAAAAAAGCAAAGGCCCTAGGATGGAGCCCTGGGGCACTCCTCTCGTAATATTCAACGTTGTTGAGATTTTATTTTTCATGTAAACGGATTGGGTACGATCAAATAGGTAGGATCGAAGCAGATTTATCGATGATGAAGAGAAATTAAAAATATGTTTCAGCTTATTGCAATGCAATTAGTAGTCGAAAGCCGTTGAATGGACAACAAGGACCAAAAAATTAATTTTATTATCATCCAGTTCCTGTCTTATGTTTTCAGTTATTCAGTCAAAGCAGCAACACAACTATGATCGAAAACCTGATTGTATATTCGACAACAAACCAATCTTGTTTATGTAAGTGGCCATTTGTTTGTGAAGGAGCTTCTCGAGTACTTTTGAAAAGTAACACAGGATTGCTATGGGGTGGTATTCGTTAGAAGATTTAGGAAGAGGAATTATTTTGGCATATCTCCATTTGTTAGGGAAAGTGCTTTTGTTTAGAATTGAGTTACATAAATGTTTAAATAAGGCAAGAGAAAGGGCAGAAAAGAAATACTGGATAAATATTATCATGTCCGATTGCATTAGACTTAGCACCAACAATACTAAGATAAGCATCTTCAAGAGTTACACACAAAAATTCAAAACAATTAATGGATTCATTGTTGTTGTGTACTGCTGGTAAATTACAGAAGACTGAGTTTAGCTCATTGACATCAATACTGCTGTCAACGCTTTTAATGGCTTTCCCTCTATCAGTATCATGAACATGTTTCCAGGTTTGTCGTGAGTCCATAGCGTACTGAAAACTCTTTGAATAGTAGACCGATTTTGCTTTTCTGATGCTGTCATTACCTTTTTTCTTTGCAGTATAGTAATTTTTTTTGAGCACAGTAGTTTTCAATCGCTTCCACCTCGAATAACATACATATCTGAGAGAAATTAACTGCTTTATATTAGATGTAAACCATGGCTTTGGTTTGAATTTTTTGATGGGGTTACTAAAGGAACTGTAGCGTCATAAAAACTCATAATGATAGCTTCAAGAAAATAAAGTTCGTCATTTACTGAGGGCATATAGTAAATTATAATTTAAGTTTTTAAAGTCTCTGTATGAGTGCAAACAATTTATGTCTCCATGAATCTGATAATCGTATTCAAGGAAAATTAAATCATGTTTGGAAAAACATGAAGCTGAAATTTGGTCATAAAGCAACATATTAGAAATATTGCTTACAAAAAATTGGTCCAACAAAGTATTGTTGCTGGTAGAGAAATGAGTAGAAATCGAGCGGTTTGTAGGTTCAAGACCAAGATACTACATATTTTTTAAGAGAGATGATTCCAATAGGATGTTTGAATTAAAGTCGCCTGAAATTACAACATCATTGTATGACACGGTTAGCGATTCCAATTTGGAAATGAAGGTGTACATAGTCAAATTTGAATGACTAAGGTTCAGACATTCTAGACTAACACATACACATTTGATGAACATTCCTACTTTGCAAATCTGCAGTTGTATATCTCCAATTCCAAATGCCTCACTCATTATTGTACAGTGCCCCACATTTACTATTCAAAGACAGTTCATATTTGGCGAAACGCATCTAGTTAGAATTTTACCTGAAAATATTACAAAATAAATAAAATTCCTTAAAGCAACAAATACTTTTATATAATCTATGAAAGTCCTCTGTCGGGTTTATGGATCATATGCTAGAAAGATCTGTTCTGTGGACCTGTTAGGGGACTTTCATATTCTATATAAACTAATGCATATTTATTATTAGCCTAAATCTATTATATTATATCGAACTAAAGGCCATAGTAGCTATTGCTCTGACATTGATATCTCCTTATAGTATAAATTGTAAGTTAATAAAATAATATAAAAACAAAGTTTTTATTAAAACTCTTTCTTTCCTTATTCACAAGAGTTTTGAATATCTCCGTGACTGTGCGTGACTGTGTGTGACTATCTTAAAATTAATCTTTGGCCACAACAAGTCTATGGACAAAGTTTTAGATACATCGTATGAGGGGAAGTGGGGTTTTAATCTCTCCGTGACTGTGCGTGACTATGTCAAAGTTAATCTTTTTCACAGCAAGTCTATCGACCAAGTTTTAGATCGATCGGATAAGGGAAAATGGGTTTTAAATCACTCCGTGACTGTGCGTGACTATGCGTGACTGCGCGAGTTACATATTTAGACAAAAACAAAACTATACATAAAGTCGACGAACTTGTAAACAAGGTAAATGCTGATTCAGCTCCAGACAAGTTCGACGACTTCCTAAATAAAATAGGGCAAATTAAATAAATGCATATTTATGAAAATAAAAGTTGTGAAATCATAATTACAAATTAAAAACATTTTAATGCTGAAGTGTAACTTCCGCAATAAAGTTAATAAACAAATTATTGATGACAATTAAGTTTAGCAATAAGTTATGGATAAGAAAAATGCTGAAGTGTAACTTCCGCAATAAAGTTAATAAACAAATTATTGATGACAATTAAGTTTAGCAATAAGTTATGGATAAGAAAAATCACTTTTGTAAAATCAGTCTAATTCTTCCAGCTAAACAATAAAGTCGTTTTCTTTTTAAAAACCTAATTGTCTGTATTAAGTATTTATTTGGCGCAGTCGGTAGGATCAGTTTTTTATAACGGATCCAGTGATACGAACGTACGTTTTGTTAAAATAAATAACAAAAGCATTTTAAATAAAAATAAACACTATACCAGTGCAGTGAACGCTAAAGAGCTAACACCACGGGAAAAGAACAAAATTATAACAAAAACTATACCAGTGCAGTGAACGCTAAAGAGCTAACACCACGGGAAAAGAACAAAATTATAACAAAAACTATAGCAGTGCAGTGAAAACTGAAGAGTTAACACCACAAAAACATATAGTAATAACAAAAAGGCAAAATTAGGAAAACTCAAAGAGAACAAAACTTTGACCAAAGAAGACGAAGAATGGCTCAGGAAGAGGCTCATATACCCCCGTTGGAATTGGTAGAGGAATTAGCTAGGAGAGAACAGCAATTAGAACAATTGCGGAACGCTTACATAGAACTCCAAAGAAATCAGCCACCTAATATCCAGGACACAAATTCCATATTTAAAAATGTATCCCACTTACCGGTATTCACAGGATCAAACGAAATAACCATAAATTCCTTCATAAGTAGTGCAGAATACTTTTTATCAACAATCAACAGGGAGGACTCAAAAAAAGAAGCAGTTAAAGCAATATTCTACAGAAATATCCAAGGCGAAGCAAAGAACACCGTTATAGATATTCAACAGCCCGATGACTGGGAATTAAAGTGCTGAAACTAAGATACCGACCTGACACGGAACCACACCATATCTACAAGAGGATAAATAATTTAAAAGTAAATAATGTAAGTGAATTAGCATTAGAATTACAAAATATTAAATATAAGTCAGATGAGTTAATTGCTTACTATCGTGGTGACCATTGTATTGATTTAACTAACATAGATAGTTTACTGGCTAATACAGCTAAAGAAATAACTCAAGGAATTTTACTAGACAAAATCTACGACGAACGAGATTTAGGGAATATTATAGACATAATGACTAGAAGAAGATTTGAGGATAGTTTTATTCGACCGGAATATAGAAAATTTAGGGTTAAAGAGGACATAGCATTTAGACAAAATCGGACACAGAATAGAAACAACTATAACCAACGGACGAATTATAATAGTAACTTTAATCAGGGATACAATCAACAAAATTACCTGGAACGGAATGATTTTAGAAGAAATAACGTTAACAACAATAACTATAACTTTGACAATAACAGGAACTTTAATAACTCGGGACGTTATAGACTTCAAAATAGCAGTAATAACAATAATATGCTGAATAACTTCAAGAAGTTCGCTCAGGTGGGAAACCCTAGGCCAAATTCCGGCCAATATCGCTGGAATCAACCTAGGCAGGACCGAACCGAACAAATGGAAGTAGATAATGTGGAAATAAATTATAATAACTTTAATAATCGGGGTAATTTCCAAAGATCCGCCCAGGTAGGAAACCCAAGGCAAAAATTCAGCCAAAATCGCTTGGATCAACCTTGGCAAAACCAAAACGGGTCAATGGAAGATGACAGTAGGGAGAAGGATAATGGTCCATTGGCAGGACACTCTGAGTCAAACATATGTCAATGTAACGTAGGTCAACTCGGACAAAGCCAGGATCAGTTTTTTCGAACACCCCATCGGATTGTCTACCCACGATAGAAATTACGATTGATGAAATAAAGTACATTGCATTAATAGATACGGGAGCAAGAATAAGTTTAATAGATAGAAATATAAATTATTTTGAAAAAATTTTATTAAAAGAACCAATTAATTTTAGCACAATAACCGGGAAAGATACAATTAGATACGAGGCGCTAACTAATGCACCTAATGAATTTAATTTGCCATTTCATTCAAAAATTAAATGGAAAATTACTGAACTTAAAGGTCGAAAATACCATTTTATAATTGGGACTGACATATTAAACTGTTTTTATACAATAATAAATTTGATAGATGGATATATTTCTATTAATGGGAAAATTAGTAAATTTTTAGAAAATCCTTATAAAAATGTTGAAATTTGCGTATTAGAGAAAATTGAGTTCGATTGGGATAGGATTCAATTAGAACATTTAAATGAAGAAGAACGTAGGGAAATAACGAACATTTTGAGAAGATTTAAAAATTTATTCTTTAAGGAGGGAGACCAGTTGACTAGCACAATGGACATAAAGCATGAAATAAGGACGACAACTAATGAACAGATAAACTCTAAATTATATAGATATCCTCCACAACACGAAGAGGAAGTTAGAAGACAAATAAAAGAAATGGAAGAACAGGGAATAATTAGAAAAAGTAGTTCTAGGTATTCGAGTCCTTTGATAGTAGTACCCAAAAAAGTAGATAATTCAGGACAGAAAAAATATAGAATTGTAGTTGATTACAGAAAACTTAACGAGGTGACAATAGATGATAAATTTCCTCTTCCAAATATAGACTCCATTTTAGACAAACTAGGACGAGCTCAGTATTTTACGACACTAGATTTAGCTAAAGGATATCATCAAATCTTGATTGAGGAACAAGATAGGGAAAAAACAGCTTTTGTAACACCACAGGGACTTTATGAATTCATACGAATGCCATTTGGACTAAAAAACGCACCGGCGACCTTTCAACGACTAATGAACGAGACATTACGGGACTACATTAATAAAACTTGCGTAGTATATCTTGACGATATTCTCATATTTAGTACTTCTTTAAGAGAACATGTGAAGGCTATAACAGACATTTTTAACGTATTGGAACAGACGAATTTGAAAATACAAATTGATAAATGTAATTTTATGAAAAAGGAGACTCAGTTTTTAGGTCACATTCTAACATGTGAGGGACTAAAACCGAATCCGGAAAAGATTAAAGTTATTCAAGAGTTAGAGATCCCCAAAACTGAAAGACAGATAAAAAGTTTTTTAGGACTTACGGGTTATTACAGAAAATTTGTTAGGGACTACGCTAAAGTAGCACAGCCGATAACAAAATATTTGAAAAAAGGTGTAAAAATAAATATGAAAGACCCAACGTACATAGAAGCATTCGAAAAATTGAAAACCCTGATTATGTCACATCCAATTCTTAGATATCCGAATTTTGAAAAGAAATTTACTTTAACAACAGATGCCTCTAACTACGCAATTGGCGCTGTTTTATCACAAGAAGGGCATCCAATATGTTTTGCATCTAGGACATTGAATAATCACGAAAGAAACTATTCGGCAACAGACAAAGAATTTTTAGCCATATTATGGAGTGTAAATTACCTTCGACCATATCTTTATGGCAGAAAATTTAAAATTCTAACGGACCATCAACCGATCAAGTTTTTGCATTCAAAATATAAAGGAAAAGATATGTTTCCAAGACATCAAAGATGGTTACTGAAACTAGGAGAATACGACTTTGAGATAGAGTATATAAAGGGAAAGGAGAACAAAGTAGCAGACTTTTTAAGTAGAATAGAAAATGTTAATGAGGAAAAGGAAGAAGACAATAAAAATTTTCAGGATAAAGGAGATAATGAATCAGATTTTAACATAATAAACAATATAGAAGATGACAATGCATCTATGGCAACAGTTCATTCAGCGGAAGAGAATTTGCAGGATCATTTTTATATAAAAGAGGAAATAGTTAACAAATATAAAACACAAATTGTATTAACAAATAACAAGATTGAAGAAATTAAAACTTTACATGGCAAAAGAACTATTTTTATAGCAGAGGCAGATTTTAATAGAATGGGAGAAATATTTAGAAAATATATTACAAAAGGGAAAATAGGAATATTTTCGGAGTTGTCCGAACATAGTTATAATGCAGTTCAAGAAAAGTTGATAGAAATGTTCTCTAACGACAAACAAATAGAATTTATTAAATGCACTATGCGGGCACAAGATATAGAAACTGAAGTAGAGGCCATTAGACAAATATCTCTCTACCATATTAGGGAAAGTATGCACTCAGGCATAATAGAAACATATAATCAGATTAAAAACAAAATATATTTTCCAAAACTAATGGAATTGATTCAGATAGTAATTAATCAGTGTGAAATTTGCCAAGAAGTGAAGTACGATAGGAGACCAATCAAACCGAAATTTTCAATTACAGAAACACCAAAAAGAAAAAATGAGATTATACATATAGATACTTACGTTATGAAAGGAAATCATTTTTTAACAGTAATTGATAAATTTTCAAAATTTGGAGCAGTTTACCCGCTCAACGACAGAAATCACGTAACAATTATCGAACAGTTAGAAGATCATTTTGCTAAAATTGGAAAACCCGAAAAGATAGTGGCAGATAACGAATTTAAAGCCGTCAGAATAGGAGAATTTTTAAAAAGGGAAGACATTGAATTACATTTGACTAAACCCAATAGCCACACAGGTAACGCTGACATAGAACGTTTGCACAACACAATTGCTGAGAAGTTCAGGTTATTGTATAAAACAGATAAGGAAATTCCGACGAGACAATTGATTCAGAGGGCAATTCGAAATTATAACGACCGCTATCATTCGAGCATTAAGTATACACCTAGTGAAGTCCATTTGGGAAAAATTGACAATAACATAATTAGAAAGAATTTAGAAGAAAACAAGAAAAAAATAATAAACAGATTGAACAAACATAGGGAGGACTATACGGAAAACAGAAAAGAAGGATTTGTTAAAAACTATAAAGCTGTTAGACATAAGGAACAACCTAGATACAGAAAATCAAAGTTAGACAGAATACATCATTGTAATATCAAACGATCTTTAAAATTTTCAGACTTGGACAATACTGCTGACGATATTGATATGGGTACCGATAATTAGAGGAATAATAACTACAAGACAATTAACAGACCAAACAGGATATACGGACATATATATGCGGGAGCAAGAAATAGTCCACTATTCGGACGTAATCTTACACATAATTAATCTTAACGAAATAGTAGAAATTTTGGACAAACTAACACACAACATAATTTTAATGAAAGTGAACAATAAAGACTTACTTGAATTGGAACTAATAGATGCCAGAAATAAATTAATGACTTTAATACCTAGACAACCTAGAAAAAGACGTGGAGTTATTAACGGAATTGGAACCATGTCAAAATGGTTATTTGGTACTATGGACGAAGAGGACAGACAAAATATACAAAAGCACTTACTAAATATAGACGAACTTACAGAAAATAATGACCAACAAATATCAATTAATGATTATTTTAACATAACTTTAGAACATTTAAAAAATGTCACATCAAATGATAGAAAGAAAATAGAAAAAGAATTAAATTCTATAAGTAAATTTTTAGAAATGGAAGATAATAAAAGTGTTTATTTGGAACAATTAACAAACATACAATTAATAAAAAATAAAATAGAACATTTACAAGACAATGTAATGTCTGCAAAATATGGTATTATTCATCCAAGTATCTTAACTAGTAACGAAATAAGAAAATATGAAATTGATTACAATAAATTAAAATATATCCAATTTGGAACCGGATATTTTAACAATTCGTATCTTATTTTTGGAATAAAAATACCCAAAACATTTATAACAGTTAAGTTAAGATATATTGTACCACTACCAAATATTGATTTTAATGAAATAGATTCAAACACAGAACAAATTTTCGAATTTCAAAATAACACTTATAAATTTGAAGAAAACAAACACTTGAAAGATTTAAAATTAAGTAATCATTGTTTAATAAAGAAGAATTGTCAGTTAATAGAAAATAAAGATTTGGAAATTTTACAACTAGATGTTGATACAATTTTAATTAAAAATGCACTAAATACTACTATAAACCAAACTTGTAATCATGAAAAAAATATTTTAAATGGAAATTACTTAATCAATTTCAACAACTGTTCAATTAAAATAAACGATTATTATTTTTCAAATATTGCAGAAACCACAAAAGAAAGACAAGTAATTGAAAATACAAACAAAGCTCAAAATTTCACACATAAGATTTCATTTGAACAAATTAAAAAAGAGCATCAATATAATGTAAGAAATATAAAAAATTTAAATTACCATCAAAAAGTAACATACAGCTGCAATATATTAATTATAATTGTAATAGTTATTATCATTAATATAATTTTTATTAAACATAAATATATAACTATAAAATTAAATAAAAGAATTCAGGAGAATTCTTATCTAAAGGGGGGAGTAGTTACATATTTAGACAAAAACAAAACTATACATAAAGTCGACGAACTTGTAAACAAGGTAAATGCTGATTCAGCTCCAGACAAGTTCGACGACTTCCTAAATAAAATAGGGCAAATTAAATAAATGCATATTTATGAAAATAAAAGTTGTGAAATCATAATTACAAATTAAAAACATTTTAATGCTGAAGTGTAACTTCCGCAATAAAGTTAATAAACAAATTATTGATGACAATTAAGTTTAGCAATAAGTTATGGATAAGAAAAATCACTTTTGTAAAATCAGTCTAATTCTTCCAGCTAAACAATAAAGTCGTTTTCTTTTTAAAAACCTAATTGTCTGTATTAAGTATTTATTTCGCGTGACTATGTCGAAGTGGATCTTTCTTTACAGCAAGTATATCGACCAAGTTTCAGATCGGACGGATGGGGGCAAATGACATTTAGATCACTCCGTGACTGTGCGTGGTCATGCGTGACTGTGCATGATGAAGTCAAAGTTAATCTGTTTTCCACAACAAGTGTATGGACCAAGTTTGAGATTGATCGGATGAAGGGAAATGACATTTAGATCACTCCATGACTGTGCGTGACCACGCGTGACTGTGCGTGGCTACCCAAAATTAATCTGTAGTCAGGACAAAACTATGGGCCAAGTTTCAGATCAATTGAATAAAGGGGAATGGGGTCCACCCATGGCAGACCGACAGACGGACAGGCATACCGACAGAGAGTGTGAGTTAAAATAAAGAGTTTAAAAAATAAATAAATAATGTTGTTTCTATTTGTTTTGTTATGATATTTCACATTAACCGTTTAATAACTATACTAGGAACAAATTTATAAAAAATAATTTAAATTTTTCTTAATTCATAGTTTTTTTTAGAATATTATTAGAAAACAGATTTTTCTGTAATTTTTCTGCATGAAATCACATCTGGAATAAACGTGCGAAAAAATGTGACACTACCAAAAGTGCTCTGATCAAACTTCGATGTGAAACGTGTACATGACCCCAGATTTGTGAAATAAAATAAGATTTCCCAAAAAACGACGAGTTTCAGCCAAAATAGAGTACTTTAAGTTTAACTTTTTTAACTGTTTAGGTTTGGTTGTTTACTGGACAGAGGGAATGAGAAAAGTTTTGGAAAATACCGTTCCAAATTTTATTAGAATATTTCAAACTAATTGTAAGTTAATAATTTGTTATTTTTGGAACCACGTTAACTTATGGAATATCATCAACATTTGATTTAGAGAAGTACAGAATTGAATGCATGCTTTGTTGAATTCGGTTGGAATATATTAGGCGGTATTAAGTAGACTGTATTATAAATAGCAATTTAAAAATATTTTTTATATGCTACGTGTCTCATCGTTGGACTAACTACTCCCATAAAAGGTAAAATTTCATTAAAATGTGATTAGTTAACATTAGCATACGCAAAATATTTTGTAGCATAAGTTTTATATGGTATCTCATGCTATCTGTGTAGTAAATGGTTAAAATCTCGGTTTATACGTTTTGGCCTGAAGCTTACTTAAAACCCACAAACAGCCATACAAAATGCTACATTACTATAAAATACAACATTACTGCATATTATTCATGCTAATTTAAATAATTCACAATGCTTATACGCAACTTAACGTATTATCAAGGAAATTTCTTTTATTGATGTTAAAAACTTTTGACATAAATTGAATATTATTTTTCATGGCAGTTGTTTTTTGAAAAAAAAAAATAAAATTCTTAGAAACATAAACATTCAACAACAACATTTTCAAATTGATTACCGTAAAATTCCAAGCAAAATTTAAATGAGGTTTACCATGGATGGAGTTTATTAATATAACATTAAATATCGTCATGGTTAAGAACAATAACAACAACAGAACATCAGCTGTTTTACGTTTATTGGTATTCAAAATAGAAAGTTTTGACTTTTCTTTGTTATTTAAATTATTTCTATAAACCCACCGTAAATTAACTCTACAATAGGAATGGTGTCAAAATTTGTAGGCCAAAACTATTTACAAATTATTTTTTTTAACTAAATAATGTATATGTATATACATAGTTCGTCTGTCTGTCTGTCATTGTGCCCCTATAACCCCATAATTGAACAACAGCTCACAATTATTGAAATAGATGAATGAATGTACAGTTTTGAAACGGCTTTAGGTGAAGCTCTAATAAATTCTGTGAAAATCGGCGTATGTTTGGACATAGCCCCATAACAAATATCCCCCATGAGTTTTACTTACATTATAATCATAGTTTAGTAAAAATTTTCACAGGCTTATATGTACTAATTAAATAAATTTAGGAGTATATTTGGTACTTTATAAACCAGCATCTGAATATTCATTTAGATTTGGTGTAATACATAAAAAAACTAAACACTTTACTTAAAAAATATGGACAATTTTTCGATCTCTTATCAATAAAATAAACGAAACCACCAATGTGACCCTTAAAAAGTCATCGCTATGGATAAAAACCTGATTAAAATTGTCAACAAAGTTAATGAGTTTCAACTCTTAGTGACGATATCTGCTTGAAAGCATTTGTGAGAATTTCACTCGTATTTGGTTTATATTTTATTAAGAATTGTGGGTGACTATTTCTTGTTTCTCCTTTGTGGTCTGTTAAACTCGAGAATTGTAATAAAACAGAATTTTTATGAATGATTTTTTTTATGTTCTTCAGTCTAAAAGTAATAAACAATAAAAACAAATGTATTAACACTGTTTCCAATTAAATTTAGTACTGTCAGTTATTATTATTTATTGTCGTATTCCATCAGGATATAGACTATTTACATATAATCTCCATTGTTGTCTATTATTTGCTAAAGAACTTAATTCACTGAAAGATTTGCCGGTTTCACTTTGCGCTGTCCGCCTCCATGTAGTTTTTGGTCGTCCACGTCGTCGGGTGCCTTGTGGATCCCATTCCATTGTTGCATGGCAGATTTCGTCGTAGGATTTTCTTAGAGTGTGACCTAGCCATGTCAGTTTTCGCCGTCGTATTTGGGTATTAATGCCATCTTGATGTGCAAGTTGGAGCAGGTCATCGTTAGTGATTATTCGAGGTCACCATATTTTAATGATGTTTCGCAAGCATCTATTGGTAAACGTTTGTAGCTTGCGTTTGATTTTTGTGGTGACAAGCCATGTTTCTGAACCATACAGCAATACAAATTTAACGCGTGCATTCTATACGTGTACTTTGATCGTAGGAGAGAGTTCGTTCGATTTCCAGACATTGCATAGCTGGTGAAAGACACTTCTAGCCTTAGTTATTCGACTTTCCACATCTGCTAGGGTGCCACCATCAGGTGTTATGATGCTGCCCAGATAGCAAAATTTGTCGACGTTTTCTATGGGTGTGCTTTTGATGTTGAAGGAGGGGGTTGCTGTTGGCTACAGCACAGGTCTTTGTTTTTGTTTATATTTATCGCAGGCTGACTTTTGCAGCTGTTGAGACGAGGTCGTTGAGTTTGTCTTGCATGTGTTCTTTCGTGGATGCAAATAGTTAGTTTGTGAAGTACCTGTTGCGTCTAGGGTGGCTGTGAACAATATAGGCGATAATATTCAGCCCTGTTTGACTCCGGTAAGAGAAGCCAATGGTTCGCTGGTACTGCCGCTATGAACAACTTTTGCGCTTGATCCATCGTATTGCGCTTTAATTATATTTATTATTTTCGGTAGTACTCCTATATTCTTCAGTGCCGCCCATATTGCTTTACGGTCTATAGCATCGAAAGCCTTTTCAAAATCGATGAATGTCAGGTATAACGTTGAGTTGTATTCATTACATTGCTTTATGATCAACCTGAGGCTGTTGATATGGTCGATACAAGACCTATTAGGTCGAAACCCAGCTTGCTCTTTCCTTAATTGCTGATCTATGGGGGTGATAATTCGATTGGGCAGGATCTTATTGAATATTTTTCTGACGGTCGGAGCCAGTGCAATGCCACGCAAGTTGCAGCATTCTTTTAGGTCTCCTTTTTTTGGGATTTTTACTATCAGTGCAATGGGCAAAAACAGGAGTAAAAAATTGTTTTTTTTTACCGATGCTAAAATTTTAACAAATTTTAAAAAATTAGAAAAAATCGAAGAAGATCGAAATCGAGAAGGGCCAAGTATGTTCTTGTTTCTTGTACATATCTTTGCAAAGAGAGCGAAATACTGAAAGTAATGAACAAATTACAAAAAAAGCTGTGGCTTCTGCACAATGGTGTGGAGGGCACAAAATATATATATTGACAAACAATATATCAGTTTGTCATTCCGTTTGTAAGGCATTGAAAAATTAATTGCGACTCTATTAAATATTTACATTCCTGATGCTTATAAAAGCTCGAGAAGATATAATGGTGTCAGTCTCTCCGTCCTTCCGTCTCTCTCTCACTCGATTTGGGTAAATTTAGGATAATATTGTGTGTTACTATTTCGAAAGTTGTCTACACATCTATAAGCGCGAAAAATTCAGTGATGTAACAGCTTTTTATTAAGTTTATCAATCTGTTTATTTTTAAATATTTTATTTCAATTTGTAAAATAAATCCAGATATTACTGTAAATATAATAACCAGGTGAAAGATTCACAGCTTAGGCTAATTTAATAATCTTACATAAAAAAAAATTTTGCGAATAATAATATGATATATGATATATATGCAATTTAGTATATAAGAGATCTAGAAACATTTAAAAATTTGGAAAAATTCTTAATTGTTTTCGTAAACATTATCTAAATTATTTTTTTTATATCTTTATGTTTACTGACAATCATGGAACGAAAAGCCGAAAAGGTAGGCCAATGGACTAGCTAGCGTCGAACAGTACTGTTTCAGCTCTAGTGGCGGTATACCAGCCCGCCCCGGAGATTTATTTGCGTTGAGCTTCGAGAAAACCTATTTAATTGCACGAGATCGGAAGAATATTTTAGACACAGCACAAGATACACTTTCAAATTCGGGCAGTGGTTGATCGCTATTCGGCAGAAAATTCAGCTAAAAGATAACCTTATCAACCGGATTGGTGATTATTTGGTCATTCATTTTAAGGGCTAAGATTAGTGCAAGTAATTTTTGCTCCTTTAACAAATGATCAAATGCATTTACTATCCCGAGGAGCAGAAAGAACTTAAGCACGAAGACGCTGATCGTAAAAAAACTTTTCGCACTTTAGAACATTCGTTTCTCGCCTGTTTGCGTATCAGTTCAGTGATGGAATTTTTATTATCACGCCAATATCTGAATGCTTCCTCTCTGGCTCCGACAGAATTTCTGCAAGTCTGGTTAAACCAAGATTTTTAATTAGGTTTAGCCGAAATCCGCTTTGATGGAATGAATAATCGGATGCCAAGCACTATAATTTTTTCCACCATTTTCGCAGCCAAATCAATGAACCCTTACGTGAATAAAAACTGATAATTTCATAACTGAAAAACGGAAATGTTGCAGTGATTCGAATTACCGAGAGGCGAAAATATTTTCACTTCATACTTTTCAGGTGTGAAGTGAGAAAAGGTCGAGAGTATTTGGTCGTTGCCCTTCAGTACACGGAATGTGCGTTGCTTCATTCTCTATATGTCATTCTCTAGTTAGGAGCAGCGAAAATCTGAATGTAACGGCCTCGATTTCACTATTCGGCTAACTCCCTAAGATTCGAAGCCATTATGCTCCCTTTCCGTGTTTCGGCTTCTACATAGAAACCTTAGATGCAAAATGTGTGAGATGATTTTGAACTTAACCCAAAGTGAGTTCAATTCTTCATGATTATATTTAAGTTGTTGCTGGTGATGGCACACAACATTGTCGCGAATGTACATAGCAAGGCCAGTATGTTGTTATCATAGTAGTAAATGGCAGGGTGCTTTGAAAATAATTGAAGTCATTAGGTTACTCGACTTAAACTGTTTAATTACGTTAAGTACTTGCATACAGATTAAAGTTTTGTAACTTTGTAGACGTGGTATTATATGAAACGTAGAAGTTTTTTAGTGTATATATTGCTCTATGGGGAAATACTTTTGAATAACATAACATAGTCAAGGCGTATGATTATTATTTATTAGCAGAAAGGAAGATACGTATACGTATGTGTGTTCATTTTAATATTAAATCGAACATAGTCGGCCCAATTCTATACAAAAAATGGTGGGGGGGGTTCCATGGGGTGTGTCACTGGCATGGGTGGGTTGTTCTCCAAATTTAGTGGGGGTCGATTATACATTTGGACTCGATTGGGGCACTCTAAGTCGGTGAGAGAGACAGACAGACAGGTCAAAATTCGGGACATCAGAATGCGTTTTAGAGGTGTGGTTCCTCGAACAAAGTTTCTAAGTTTGATCCCGAGAATACGATTTTCCTTGTCACTTGGGCGATTTTTAAATCGACCCGCCCTAATATGTATGTATCATTACATCTAAACTAACTATCCTGTATATGGTGGGTACTCTGATAATTATATAACTTTTTTGGATCTGTCAGTACTGCCAGGATCGATATACTCGTATTATGATATGGTGCATTTTGGTTCATGTTCGTAATGTTTTATTTTTTTTATAAAAATAATTGTTTATGACAATGTGTATTTGTGGTTTGATGTGACCCAAATAATGAATATGTGAGTACAACATATATTTATGTACAAATAATTTTGATAAGTGACTGTATAAATAGTAAATACATATTACACAAAAACCTCATCTTATTTCAAATCCGTGAACCGTTTTTTTTTTCATATCAATATGAGTGTAAAAACGAAGCTAAACGTCTTTCTAAGTTCACGATTAAATTGTAAACATTTTTTTATTCAGACGTTATAAGGTTAAAGTAAAATATACTTATATCGAAAAAAAGTCTTAAGAATCTAATCTAATCAAAAGATTAAATTTTATAAATATTTGCCAATCGAAATATTACACTGACAGCCTATGGTATTTCCATATTCTTTCTACAGGCTATACTAAGGTGAAACATATTTATGTACAAACATTGCCAAGAGCATTTGATTTGTTTTCCTTTTTGACTTATTTTAGAAATTCATTAACCGTTTTAATAAGCGGATATAATTTTCATTGTAAGACAAGTACTTAGAAAATTCATTATTAAATTTTATTAATGTAGATAATGTCATATGCCAAGCGTATAAGGGCATTACATCCAATTATTTAAAAACTCTTCAATTGCTAATAGGTAGTATAGCACAAATACCTCAATACCTGTTCCAGAAAATTAATATTTTTTTTTTACTTTTTTGGTAAAGGAACTTTTTAAGAAAAGATACTTTCTTGAGAAGCCGAACTTTTTAAGAAAAGGTACTTTTTAAGAAAGTACTTTTTTTTTTATATCAAATTGTAGTACTTTAAGGAAACGTACTTTTTAGGAAAATTTATTTAAAAATAGGTCCTTTTTAGAAAAGATACATTTACTGTACAAGAAATAGTACATTCTGAAGAAGAAAAGGTATTCTCTTAAAAGAAAATTTATATATTAAAAAAAGTCCTCCTTTAAGAAAACTTCCTTTTGACAGAAAATGTAATTTTAAAGAAAATGTACTTTTGGAAGAAAATATATTTTCTGTAAAAAGGTACTCTTTAAGAGGAGGTACTTTGTTTAGAAAATATACTTTTTATTAGAAAATACAATTTTTTAAATAAAGGCACTTTTTTAAGAAAAAGGTTCGTCTTAAGAAAAGACATGTTTTTGAGAAAGGGTATTTTTAAAAGAAAAAATTGCTGTTTTATGGAAATGTTCTTTTGGAAGAAAATGAACTTTTTAAAGTAATAGTACTATTTAAGTTAATTGATTGAATTTTCTAAGAAGAGGTGATTTTTGAGAAGGTTTACTTTCTTACGGAAATATACATTTTAGGAAAAGGTAATTTCTCTGAAAGGGTTGTTTTTCTCTTAATTTCTTTTCTAATGGGAAATAATGCGAAAACGTTAAAAACTTAAAAATTGCCATTATAGAAGAATGTAATAAAATAAACTAATAAATTCAATGTCTCAAGAAGTTGTATTCAACCGTGGTTCCTACACGCATTATTAGTATGGAAAATACTGAAAGGGAACAGATTTTATAATTATATTATGCATCAAAAATGAAAAAAGCACAAACTGAAATATAAAATTCAGCATTTGTTAAATATATTGTGTGAACAGCAAAAACAAATTCATTTTCCACAATTATTATTTAGCAGATTGGAATGGGCACATGTCAGTATAAAAAGATATAACTTTTCAATTACTAAATTTTTTTTTATTTCAGATTCGTCATTTTTTTTTTTGTTAATCATTATTATTTTATTTCTTTTTCATTCAACTTGCTTGCTTTTGTTTTCAAATGCCAATTTTACAGTCACTGCGTTGTAATTTTCTACTACATTAAAAAAAAAATGAATCATGTGAGTCCGATCACAGGGAAGATCTGTAAACATCTAGTAATTAAAGATTTTTTTATGTCATTTTTTTAAAATCAAACAGATAGCGTCATCTATGTATCACTTATAGCAAAAACTGGTTCAGCTAATTCAACAACCCTTTGCTGTAAAACGTTAAAAATATCCCCATATAAACGTATATAAGTGATACATAGATGACGCTTTTAAAAAAGTGGCATAAATCATAATAATAAATCATATATCATAATTTTTTCACCAATACCATCATAAGTCACACAGCGTTATGTGTAAGCTCTCACCTATTACGTGTGACACTGTTTTTGTGATTGTATTGTGAAATAGAAATTTACCCCCCTGCGCGTATAGATGTTTACACATCAAAAAACACAATAGTATCATTTGGTAGTGCCCAAGTTTGACAAGATTTTATGAGATTTTGCACAAATCTAGTAACGAGCTAGATTTTGTTTTGTATGGGAAATCTAGTAAAAATGAGCTAGATTTCGCTCGAAATCTCGTATAAACTAGATTTTGTTTAGATGTAAACTTACTATAAAATGAATTAGATAATGTTCTTTATTCATACCCTACATCACCATGTGGTTTGGGTATAATGACTTTGTGCTGCTGTTTGTAACAACCAAAAGTATTCGACCTAGATTCATCTTTTATTATACCGAGCGACTCAGAATAACTTTCTGAGTCGATTTAGCGATTTCCGTCCGTGTGTGCATGTCCATGTAAACCTTGCAATCAAACTACAGGTCGCAAATGTGAATATATTTTAATGAAATTTGGTATATAAGCTTTTATCGGCCATAGGATGAACGTTGTTGAAATTCGGTCCATGTTCAGACCTAGTCCCCTTACAAATGACCCCTACGAATTCGACATAAATTGCCATAAGATCCAAATAATCATATAGATCTCAGTCAAATTGGGTTTGCATGTGTTTATTGTATCCATTAATCAGTAGTCCAAAGCTAATCCCTCTATGACAATTCTTAGTCATAGGCCCCATATAGAGCTGCTTCCCGATCTTCACTTTAATCTATCAAAAAACAATAATATTGCACAGATTTTTCTCAAATTTTGTTTGTATTAATTTTTCCAAATATAAGTGACTACCAAATGTGGTCAGGATCGGTCCATAATTTGATCTAGTCCCATATAAAAATAAATCAGATATGGACTTTTTTATATCTGCAGCCAAAAAATTAACAACAATGCCACTTAAATTTGGTTTATGCTTATCTTCTATATCCAATTATTTGGACCACTAAACCATGGTACAGGATATCGTATAGTCGGTCTAGACCGTCTATAATTTCTGACTTGTTTTTGTTGATATAATGGGTTTTCTCTAAACATAAAATAATATTGTATGTACATGATGAATATTGCATAAAAACTTTTCTTGTAATTGGAAATAAAATTTTGGTCTTATAGTTATTTCCAATAATATATTGAGCTCTCACTTATATCCCATATTTCAAATATGTTTTTCGACATATTTTTTAAAGTTTTTAAAATTTATTAATTTGGTGTATAAAAACATAATTTAAAACAATTCATATTTATAAAAACTATAATAAAAACAGAAAATGATCTTTAAACTTCAACAAAAATAATGGCTCATTATGAATTTTTCTAAAAAAATTAATCAAAATTTTATTATTTTCATATTTATTATGTGATACTAGTCTTCCAAAAATAAAAGAAACTATATTACGGGTTACTTTCTTTTTTTTTTTTTTGGCGATTTTACTTCTTTTAGACATTCTTCGTGATAGGCTTTAATTAAATAATTATTGGTTGTTATTCGTCTATCTCGAACTCGTATGTACAAATGATCCCAGAGATTTTATATTGGATTTACATCCGGGTGTTTGGGAGGTGTATCCAATAATTATCGGGTGTTTGCTGCAGCACTCTTCAGGTCGCTGTTCAGGGTTAAAGTTACTCTTTTGGAAATAAGTTTTTAGAATCTGTATGTATTATTAATGCAAAGTGGGGATTAATTACGGAAAGTCGTAATTTTAAATATCATTATTTTCTATTGATGGATATTGAAATACAACGGTTTCTCGGTTTAACGAATTCGCAATATGACGAACAGCCATATATTTCGTATTGAGTACCCTACATTACAAATGAAAACATGACTTAATTCTCGACATAACGAATATCACAGAAATTTGCTCAAAATAAGTAAAAACAAGAGAAATTAAACAAAAGGAGAAGAGAATTATTCCTGTATTTGCAAAACAAGAGAATTGAGAAAAAAAAACCTGTTAAAATATCTGTTTTATATTAATTCTTAAAAATTGCTTAATTTATAAAAAAAATTCGTTAACAAACTCAAAAGAAAGGAATATAAATTCGGAAACACAACTGGGACGAACGACGAATTTTTCGTTCCAAATATTCGTCGTCAGAAATAAAACACATTCGTGTATATGAAAATGTACACAATCAGTGCACCGAACGAAATATGTAGTACGTAATGAACTCTGCGATAAGTTTGTTTCTATTTCTTACGCCGACAAACGACGAATAAATTGGTGTAGGGTGGCCGAATTTTATTTTAGTTTTCAAATGTTTTAGTAAATAAAGTCATTTTTGATTTTAAGAATTGTTTTATATTTTATTTATAACTTATAGTTTTTTTCTGCAATTATTTATTCCTTTTCGTTTAGTGTTTCTTTTTTTTTACATATCGTCACACTATCAGCTGCAACATGTAAACTAAAATGACATAAAATTAATTTATTAATCAAAATTTATGTAATTTTTTCAGAATTAAAATAACTAAACGCTACCGTACGAAAATAAAGGCTTTTACCATCGTGAACATGATGTTTGCAATTGGAATAACTCGTCCCAAGTTAAAAATTCTTTTATTCATATTTTTGCAGTATTTATTTATGTACATTAGGGTTATGACTTTTTTATTTATTTTATTTTGCAAATATCAAATTTTACATGCCCTAGCCAAAAAGGCTATTAAAAAAATATTAAGAAACGCAATCTTACTTCTTCGCTGCACTCAAAAAAGTTTCCGCACCAAACACGACGAAATTTGGTCTATATTTTTTTTATTTGATTTAAAATATTTCTTCTACGTTTTAAAGACTTGTGTATTTTAGGTACGATGCCCCGAATGGTTTCACCACTTATAACACATTTTGTTGCGATTCTAGCAAAATATTTTTTTTCGACGACCGAGACCTCCAAAGCTTGGACATTGACTTGTATATAACTTTTTAGTATCGGAATTGAGTAATATGTATATATATCATTTTGAAGCTCACATGAGTGCCTTTTATTTGATATTTTTAAATTTGAAATCCAAAGCTTGTCATTATCTCATAAAACGATCTCTGCAATGTTGATATCTACAACAACTGAATAAAAAAAATATACATCCACTAGCTTCATTTCGATGTATATTTTGACCTCTTAACCCTTCCCCTTCATCAATTTCAAAACTATACCACCAATAAGCAATGCTCGGTGTAATTCTAGAGCAATTCTGGCAATATTAGCATTTATCCTAATTCCAAAATACTGAGCAGAACTAAATAAAATATGTCAATTTATATGTGGGGCATGGTACGACGTATGGTTTTCAGACCATTGTTTTCGCGAAGACAATTTTGAATTATTAAACTTCAAAAAGGTAATGAGTGTTTTATAAGGCATGGGGTTATGCAGAAGTCGTAAATAATAAATCAGCAGCGTAGTAACATTTGCGCAGAACGTGCTATAAAAGTTGTTCAGGACATTTTCCTTTCTGCAAAAATAGTCGCACTTTAAATCTTAAATTTAGATCATACAATATTCAAATAAATAAATAATCATACCTCGTATCAAAATCTACATTGTTTAAATAACTTTTTTTACTATGTATATATTAAATTAATAAAAAATATAAAAATAAAAATAAAAAAAATTCAGAGAGTTTTTGAAATTGCATTTGGTGCGGAAGGTTTTTCCGTCAAAATCACCTGCAAACACGATTTTTATTATTAGTTTGGTATTGCCTATCATGTGTTGATAGGTAAAAATTTTGTAAAAAAATTTGTCATAACTCTAATGTACATATTATAAATTAAAAACAATTTCAAATGATGTTACAGCTGTTATGTGAATTCGCCGTAATTGTATTTCATCGACGAATTTACGTAACGAATTGTTGTCGACAAATTCGTAGAGCTGTGCGAAATTCGTCATTCGTCCAAGTTGTGTTTCCACCTTTATACATATCTTTTTTTTCCGCAACGCTAGAAAATTGAGTTTTCTGTTAGCTGCCGGATTTTTTTACAAGCTTTATTTTAGTGCATGTATTTAGTCACAATTCGGTCTGTGAGACCGACGCGGGGTTGTTCTGATTTTAATTTTCATGCCGGAAACTAAGTCAATATATGATTTATGTATTGCACAAGAAGTGTTTTTATATTTGTAAAAGATTATTTTTATTTTGGGGAAGAAAAAGTATTTTTGTTCTGCTTTTGTGGTATTTAAGAAAAAACCATCGATTTTGATGACTGTTTGTAAAAGACTGAAAATCAATAAAATTAATGAAAATAAATGAAATGCATAGCATAATTTTTTTTATTATATCTTCAACTTTTATAAAAAATATTTATTTGTTGAAGTTTTATTTCGAAAAACCAGGGAACAGGGGATCAAACTTTCGGTCTGTTAGGCCGCGCGCAGGTATATGTGTTACAAAAATTAGCGCGGGTACAGGAAGGTTAACGAACAGCCATATATTTTATACTGAGTACCCTATATTACGAATGAAAACCTGATTTAATACTCGATATAACGAATAACACAGAAATTTGCTCAAAATAAGTAGAAATGAGAGAAATTAAACAAAGGAGAAGTATGGTATTCGTGTATTTGTAAAACAAGAGAGATGAAAAAACATCTGTTAAAATATCTGTTCTATATTAATTTTTAAAATTTCTTACATTATAAAAAAAGGTCATTAACAAACTCAAAACAAAAGAAAAAATATAAGTTACAAAACAAGTGATTTTTAAAAGAATGCTTTTTTCTTTGACTGTTGTTTTCATCAGTTTTATTTTTTTTTTGTTCTATGTGAGTTGATAAGTCAAGTCAACTAGAAAAAGACTTTCATTTAGAGAAAAATTACAAACCGTAAAAGATTATGAGAAGGGAGAATGTTTACGGGCTTTTTCCAATAAATATAGAATACCAAAATCCTCTATATGCACAATTATAAAATCGAATGGAAACTGTTAAAGAAATACGGAAAAAAATAAAAAGGGTTAGTTTCAAAAAATGGAATGTCTAAATGGAAAAAAAAGAAAAATATCTCAATAAGTGGGCCTATTTTAAAGATAAAAGCTAGCGAATTACATGAACAGTTATGGTGGCCAATTTAACGCAAGCCATGGTTCGTTTTTTCCTTTTAAGAAAAGATATAGAATTCAACTAAAGAAAGAAAGGGGTGAGGAAGTCTTCTATCTCGCAGAGATAGTGTAGCTTTTTATTAACAAATTTAAAGAATTTATTGACCAGCATGATTTATGCAAGGACGCTGTATTCAGCACTGATGAAACAGGGCTATTATTGAAAATGTTTTCGTTGAAAATACTGCATCAGGCAGAAAAATTACAAATGCGCAAATGCTAGCGAATTAAAAAAAAAAACTAAACCCCCTATGATAGGGAAATCGAAAGAGTGCTACCTATAGATCATACTTATTCATTTTTAAAAGTTGTTTTTTTGACGCGTTTACTCCTGATGTAAATTACATTTAAAAACCGTAGTTTAGTGTTAAGATTTTTTTTTTTTATATTTTTGCAGGTGGAATAATTTTTAAAAAGCAACAACTTACCCCAAAATTCCAGTCTGATTTTGGACAACGCGCCTTGCCATTCGCCAGCAGAAGAATTGGTCAAAGAAACGAGTGCTGGCAAGACATCGGCTCTATGTATGCCACCAAATGTTACACAATTAACACAACCCATGTTCAAAAATGCCAAAAAAATTTCTGAAGCTGCATTATAAAAATAGGTGAAACAAAATTATATCCTCAGAAACTTCCCTTGCAAAATGTTGGAATCAAATTTTTATTCCAAGCCAACCAAATTTTCAACATTGTCAACCATTGTCAGCATTGTAATGGGCTGATGTAGATCTGGTTTAAATTGTAAATAGATTACAATTACTCCACGAAATTTTCCCAAATGTAAGAAATTTTTTAGCGTTTTATTTAACTTTAAGTAAATGGCTCACTTGTTACCAGTTTCAGAATGCACTAACTGTAAACGATCTAAATGAATGGGTCGGCCATGCTAATGCGATCACTTTAAAAAATTAGAGACTGATGAAAGTGATGGAGACGAAGAAGATTACATTCCATTAGAAGCCGAATGTAAACTTAAGCACACGGCAGAAATAAAACATTTTAAAGAGTGTATTAAATGGGGGCAACAAAACAATATAGATATTTCAAAAACATTTGTGCTTTCGGAGCCATCATTAAAGATATACCATAAATTTCTTAAAACTCTCCAAAATTATTTTCTATAATTTTACAATGTTTCCAATTACTCCTAGGTGCAATAAGCTCAATTATTTCCCTATTATGTTAAAATCTGCTAAGGTCATTGCTATACGGAGACCTAATAAACCAAAAAATAACCCTTCAAGTTACAGACCTATAAATTTATTAAGCAATTTATGTAAACTGTTCGAGAAGTTAATCTATACGCGTCTTAGTGAATTTGCTACAGAAAGTTCCATTATAAGTAATGAACAATTTGGATTACAAAAAGAACATAGCGCTACTCATCAAATAAGCAAAACAAAAAATACTATTAGGTATTGAGAAAGCGTTTGACACAGTTTGGCATATTGGTCTTTTATACAAATTTATAGCTGCAAATCTATAATATTAATAGGCTAGGCGATTTCTTGTGATCGATGTTTTGTTCTACCATTTTATCCCGATTTTGATCAAATGTATATTATTTGAAAGGTATTTCTTTTTAGCCGTTTTGCAGATTTACAGATTTCTAAATTTTTTCCTTTATTTTGAGTAAATTGCATTTAAAGTTGCTACTAACACATACATAAAATTAGACAATGCTATGTGTGTGTTTATTAAATTTGTTAATGTGTTTGTAATAAAAATGAGTTTGTTTTTTGTGTTGATTTGTGAATTGGCTATAGTTGATTAACATACCTGTTGGGTCTTTATATAATGGAAAATAAAATTTCTTAGAATTTACACTCGAATTTCGAGGGCTGGAATCTGCTAGTTAAGATATTAAAGTTCCACACGTCAAACTGGGAAATAGTCAAAAGCCCTCTTGAACGATAAAAAATTGTCGACAAATAAAATAAAACAAAAATATATGTAAGTCTCCAAAATCAGGATGCCTTCAAGAATGAAAAGTGATTTTTAATTAAAGAATTTAATAAAAGAAAAATTCAAAAATTCCTACAAGAATATTTGCAGAAATGTGTTCCATGAAGCTGGTTTTAACAGAAACACACAGAGGCAAAATGCATCAAAATTGTGCGATTAATTCTAAAAATTTTCTTTAACTTTCAATTCGTGTTCAATATCGAGTGAAAGCAAGTAAAATTCTACGTCTCTAGTTGCAAAAACAAAGCTTCGAAGTTGTTTACTTTATTTGCAGAGTGTATTCAAATTTCAATAATTATTACTAGCAGAGCCCAGCCCTCGAAATTCGAGTTCAAATTCTAGGAAAATTTACTTTTTTATTCATAAAAAATTTTATAAGAGCCTAAAGGTATGCTAATCATAATTTATCACAAATTTAATAAGCACACACACAGCATATAGTTTTTTTATTTGAAACTAAAATATGTGTTATATGTGTGTATGAGTAGCAACTTTAAATGAATTTTACTCCAGAAAAATGTACCAGATGGTGCACGCCTGTGAACATGGTGAACATCTATAAAGAAATATCATTTAAATGGTATATTTTTGTCAAAAATCGGTTGCTAATTTAAGGTGTAGAATATGTCACAAGAAATCGCCTTCCTCATTAGTATTATAGATTATTTTTGCGCACAATGTTAAATATTAAAATTTTAATATCTCAAGTGATTACACTGCAAAGCAAAATTGCAAATTTTGTCTGATGAATGATTTTTATCACATGATGTTTACTAATTTAACGTCACTGGTCCTAAATATGTCCTCAGTTGTATTGTAGTAGCTCTTGTTTACAACTTATAGCTTCCGCTAAAAATTCACTGTGTTACAGTGAAAGTTTTAATCCATCCCTTGTAGATATTTTTATTCCCCACAATGAATATGATTAAGGCGATGACGGTGATGATGATGAAGATTATTATAATGAATTAAATAATGATTATGAAGTAAATGATGATTATGACATACATAATAATTTTGAAATCAATAATGATTAAAATGCGAAAATGTGATTTTCCAAAAAAGAAACGCCTAACAATTTCTTTTTTTCAATACTTTTTTCTGAAATCGTTGTTTTCTGTGTATTTCTGATTACTATCGATGGCAAAAATAATAATATTTTCTATGTAACGTTTCGAGTTAAATATGAGGAATAGTGGAATTTGGAAAAAAAAACTGATTTTGGTATAAAATATTCATAATATAATTATATATTAAATGTATATTTCATTTCTGTTTTTTAAAAATATATCCATTTTGTGAAACCACATGCTCTAATTTGCTATTCAATTTGCTAATTTATTACTTTTCAATCCAAAGTTACAGCGGAAATTAATAAATCAGAACATTTTTCCCAAAATATGAAAAGGTAAAGCATTATTTTTAAAAGCTAGATTTTATATATAAGTACAGTGGTTTCCCTGTATAATGAAAGATATAATGTCAGGCCCGTTCGTTAAATCGAAAAATTGGTTAAAACGAGCACTGTTTATTTGACGTTTTTTTTATTAAAAAAATAATGTATTTTTTAACAGACTAGTATTTATTTAATCACATATCTTATTTTTTCTAACAACAAAAAAGGACACAGTTTCATACAAAAAACAGAAATAGAAGCAATTAGATTTCTTTTTATTTATTTATTCATCCTTTATTGACAGATTATATTTACATGATACGTACATATATTTCGAGATCTTATCGACTAGATATTAGAACAATTAATATAATGAGATCTTAAAATATTAGTTAACAAATTTTTATTAAACATAAAAGTTTTAAAGGTACAATAGGGGAAAAATCCTTTATATAAATATTTGGAAATTCAAATACTGTTAGAAAAATACACATTTATAAAAGTTGATTATAAACAATATAATTTTCAATTTGATATTTTCTGATAATTTTAAGTTAATTGCCTACATTCTCTAATCAATGGATAAGAAGAACTTTCAATTTTGTTAAAATAATTACTTTTAAGTCTTGTTACGAATTATATTATTTTCTCTTATCCCGTTTCATGATGAAGCATGTACGTGAAATATCTCCAATGCTTGTTCTGTTTCATTTTTAGACATTTGTTTTGAATTATTTGCAACTTTTTTAAATGACATTTGCAGCTGAATACCATATAGGGTATGCGTAAGTTAAAACTGGTGTAATGACATTTTTGTAGAGTAAATTTTTGTTTTTTAAGTTTAAAAAAAACGTTTATTTTGCATTGCGTTTATTTAGCTTTTTGTCTAAAATGACACCAAGATATTTAACTTCGTTGCTTACATTTATAAAGTCACTTCCAAACACCAGTTGACGTCTAGGAGTTCTTTTCGGAGATTTATTAAACGGAAAGATTATTGCTTGATTTTTGGTAGGATTTATCTTGATTTTCCACTTATAGAAATATTTATTGCTGGCTAAAATACCTTTTTCAATTTTTTAAGCAGTGCACTAGTGAGTTTTTTTGTTGTGATTAGCGCAGTCGTCTGCATCATATGCTATATTCATGTATGGCGGAACTGAGAAATCGGACGTATATATTGAATAAAGTAATGGTGATAATAGTGATCCTTGGGGTAATCCAGTTGTTATTATTTTAGGGGATGAAAGTTCATTATTGACGGAGACCATGAAAGTTCTATTTCCAATAAAATCAGCAATAAGTTTACAGAGATATTTAGGTGTACTAGCAGATTCCAGCCCCCAAATTCTAGGAAATTTTATTTTTTCATTAAACACTCAAGAGTAGGTGGTTAGATAACTGACCACCAAACCTGAAAGAGTTAAATAAAGACCCTAAAGGTATGCTAATCAATTATAGCCAATTCACAAATCAACACAATAAACAAACTCATTTTTATAACAAACACATTAACAAATTTAATAAACACACACATAGCATTGTATAATTTTATGTATGTGTTAGTAGCAACTTTAAATGCAATTTACTCAAAATAAAGGAAAAAATTTTGAAATCTGTAAATCTGCAAAACGGCTAAAAAGAAATACCTTTCAAATGATATACGTTTGGTCGAAATTGGGATAAAACGGTAGAACAAAACATCAGTCATAAGAAATCGCCTAGCCTATTAATATTACAGAAGATGTACATTTACAGTGATTTTATAGTAACTTGATCTTATTTGAAAATAATTTGTAGTTAAAAACCGTTTTTCTTGCCAGCCAGGTCAAAAAAAAGCAAAACTGTTTAAAATTCAAATTACGTAGTTTTTATTTCTTTGTAAAAGAGAATTCTATTTTTTTATTTACGCTTATAAATAAAGTAATAACTAAAGAGAATAATGAAAGTAATTGAGATTTCCTTTAATACACTTTTGTTATAAAAATATTCATTTAAATTTTTAAATGAATTGCGAACGCTCACTTTTTGCTACAACTGTATGTATTTCTTACTTGTTATACCCTATACCACTATGTGGTTTGGGTATAATGACTTTGTGCTGCTGTTTGTAACAACCAAAAATATTTGACCTAGACCCATCTTTAATTATACCGATCGAATCAGAATCACTTTCTGAGTTGATTTAACAATGTCCGTCCGTCCGTCCGTCCGTCCGTCCGTCTGTGTGTCCATGTAAAGCTTGTAATCAAACTGCAGGTCGCAAATATGAATATATTTTGATGAAATTTGGTATATAAGCTTTTATCGGCCATGGGATGAACGCTATTGAAATTGGTGAGAATCGGTCCATGTTCAGACCTAGCCCCCATACAAATTACCCATATGAAATCGACATAAATTGCCATAGGATCCAAATTGTCATATAGATCTTACTCAAATTGGGTTTGTATGCGTTCATTACATCCACTAGTGAGTAGTCCAAAAATGATCCCTTTGACCCCATATAGAGCTGCTTCCCGATCTTCACTTAAATCTATAAAAAAACAAAAATATTGCACTGATTCTTCTCAAATTTTGTTTGTACATATTTTTGCAAAATACAAGAGACTTTACCAAACATGATCAGGATCGGTCCATTTTTGGACCTAGTCCCTTTATAGATATAGCATCCGATATGAACTTTTTCATATCTGCAGCCAAAAAAATTAATAAAAATCCAACTCAAATTTGGTTTATGCTTATTTTCTATATCGAAGTAGTTGGACCGAAAGATAGGGTCTCTAAGCCATGGTATAGGGTATCATATAGTCGGTCTAGACCGACTATAATTTTCTTACTTGTTTTTTTTCTGGTTTTCTATGATTTTCTCGTCTCCTGAATAATTTCTCTTTTTGATTGAAAGCCCTTATTTGCCTGCTTCATTCTATTATATATTTCCATCTTCATGATTTGTTTGTGTCATTAACTAAAAACTAATTATAAAATTTGAACGCAAAATCCTATAAATGTGTTTTGCTCCAACCCTCTTCCTAATTGTCTGTATCATAGTGTATCCTTAAGTTATTTGAAATACACAATAACATTTCCAATAGAAACTTCAGCAGTGTAATAATAATTAGAACAATATGACACTTAAATTTTATTAGATTTCTTGCAACATTTCTATACATAGAAAACAAATAATTGTAACTACCAAATTTATTATTTATTTATTTTGTGTTAATTAAGTTTAAAATTCTATTGTCTTATCATAATAAAAAACGGCTAGCTAGAATTAAATTTCTGTTAATATGAGTACAATCGAAAACACAGTTAATCAGATTTAAAGCAATTCGTTTGGCAAATTTTAAATTTTTGTATGCATTTACACACAGAATAAAAATTATTCTAAATTTAAACAACTCTATATTCGATTGTAAAGCAGACGCTTAATAGAAGCTAACCAATCTACTGCGATAAGCAATTTACAACGGAATTGTAATCCGAATTCATTGTCAATTCGGTAGGCAATAAATTCTGTAGCCTCAATTAATCTATTTGCTGTGTATATTTATATTTAAATTTATATTTGCCACAGAATTGAACAATAGTTATGCAGTTACTTCAAATACACTTGGTGAAATATTTGAATGCTAAACAAGTAAGAAAATTATAGTCGGTCTAGACCGACTATACGATACCCTATACCATGCATTTAGAAACCCTATCTCTTAGGCCCAACTAACTGGACATTGAAAATAAGCAAAAACCAAATTTCATTGGAATTTTTATTAATTTTTTTGGCTGCAGATATGAAAAAGTTCATATCCGATGCTATATCTATAAAGGGACTAGGTCCAAAAATGGACCGATCCTGATCATGTTTGGTAAAGTCTATTGTATTTTGCAAAAATATATACAAACAAAATTTGAGAAGAATCAGTGCAATATTTTTGTTTTTTAATAGATTTAAGTGAAGATCGGGAAGCAGCTCTATATGGGGTCAAAGGGACCATTTTTGGACTACTCATTAGTGGATGTAATGAACGCATACAAACCCAATTTGAGTAAGATCTATATGACAATTTGGATGTTATGGCAATTTATGTCGATTTTATATGGGTAATTTGTATGGGGGCTAGGTCTGAACATGGACCGATTCTCACCAGTTTCAATAGCGTTCATCCCATGGCCGATAAAAGCTTATATACCAAATTTCATCAAAATATATTCATATTTGCGACCTGCAGTTTGATTACAAGCTTTACATGGACACACAGACGGACGGACGGACGGACGGACGGACGGACGGACGGACGGACGGACGGACATTGTTAAATCAACTCAGAAAGTGATTCTGATTCGATCGGTATAATTAAAGATGGGTCTAGGTCAAATATTTTTGGTTGTTACAAACAGCAGCACAAAGTCATTATACCCAAACCACATAGTGGTATAGGGTATAAAAAGGAAAATTAAAAGGTTTGATGAAATATTTGTTACTTAAGAAACAAATTTATATGGAACACCTCAAAGGACCTTCACACTGATCTACCTGAAGTAGAATAAAAGCAAGCATAATTATCATGTATTAAGGAAGTAATTCTTTTCAGCACGTAAACTTCTCACAAACATCAGCAGGACTTTTATTTCTTTGCTTCAGTTACTTGGAACAATACCTCATTAATGAGCTACAGGAGCACTCAGCCAGTACCTGTATTCAGTATTTTATGTGAAAAGTTTTCAGATCAAATAACAATAAAACAAAAACTTCCAATGTTTCTTGATCAGTGACTGTATTTCAAAGTGAAAAGCTACAACAGCGATTAAGTTCTTTCAGGAATTTCAAGAAAAAAAAAATTGATAAAAATAAAAAATATTAAAACGAAAATAAATACTAAATAAAAAATTGTTAAGGAAACATATTATATGGTGTTAATAACAGCGGAAGAATATGACCGCCGTAATATGTTTCGGATTCACCGAAGAAAATAGCGTGATGCAGGTGATCCGTTGGATATTATTATCGAATACTAGATTTCGGGAAGTTTATTGACTAAATAAAACTACAGCGTATATTTGGCTGATGGAACTTAGCCCCAAATTATGTGCGGTTTGTGAAGAATGTCTTTGCACAGTAAAAATTTTAAATTGATTTTTGTTTTTTAACACACATTCCGTTAGTGCACTTCTTCAGGACAGTAAGATTCTAACACGTTAAAAAAGACACTTTTTAACAACATGAACAACAAATACCGATGTTTATACTTACCATAAATGGTCACAAACATTTCTTGGGATAAGACAATTTTCCGCAAATTTGGTGCATTTGGGTTTTTCATGAATGCTTTTGATGTACAATAATTGTTCTACATATGAGGAGTGACACCATGTCTATAACATTAATAGGCTAGGCGATTTCTTGTGACCGATGTTTTGTTCTACCGTTTTATTCTGATTTTGACCAAACGTATGTTATTTGAAAGGTATTTGTTTTTAGCCGTTTTGTAGATTTACAGATTTTTAAATTTTTTCGTTTATTTTGAGTAAATTGCATTTAAAGTTGCTAATAACACATACATAAAATTATACAATGCTATCTGTGTGTTTATTAAATTTGTTAATGTGTTTCTTATAAAAATGAGTTTGTTTTTTGTGTTGATTTGTGAATTGGCTATAATGAAAAAATAAAATTTCCTAGAATTTGCACTCGAATTTCAAGGGCAGGAATCTACTAGTGTATATAAAATAATTTAGAAAACTAGCAAAGCCCAGCCCTCGAAATTCGAGTGCAAATTCTAGGAAATTTGGTTTTTTAATTCAATATTTTTTATTCTATATGTATAAAAAATTTATAAATATAAATAAAATTCATTTAATTTCATTATAAATATTTGTTGAACACACAGAAGCTAATCACTAATTTTATGAGGTATGCTAATGAATTTTAGTAAGTTCAAAATACAACACAAATTTGATAAACACACACAGTATTGTATAATTTTTTATTTGAAGCTAAAATTTGTTTTTTATGGGTTAGCAGCGATTTTAAATGTATTTTACTCAAAAAATATAAATTTAACAGATGATGAATATCTGCAAAAAAAATACCTTTTATATGGTAGAATATTTCACAAGAAATCGCCTTGCCTATTAATATTATAGATTATAGGCTATCTTGGCCGCCTATATGGTACCATGCACCACGCATTTATAGAAAGGGTCTTACGTCCAACTAATTGGATATAGAAAATGAGCATAAACCAAATATGAATGGAATTTTTCATTAACTCTTTGCCTGCAGATCACAAAAAATTCATATCGCATCCTATATTTATATGGGAAGTAGACCGAAAAATGGACCGATCCTGACCATATTTGCAAATTATTTTTTGCAAAATGAAAAAGAAACGAAATTTGAAAGAAATCTTTAAGTGAAGATGTTGAGTCAGCTTTATATGGGGGCTACGACTAGGAATTGTGCTAGGGGGTTTATTTTTGAAGTACTGATTACTGGATATACCGATTTTCACCAATTTCAAGTGCATTTGTTCTGTGGCCGATAGAAGCTTATATACCAAATTTCATCAAAATAAGTTCATAAGTTTGATTACAAGGTTCATGTGGACACTCAGGCGGACGGAGACATGAACAGATGCGCAAACGGATGGCCGGACGGACCAAAAAAGTGACTCCAAGTCGATCGGTATATATATTTTTGGTAGTTAAAAATTCTAAGAAAACGAGCTTGCCAGAATAATATTCAATTGGTGTATTTCAATTATTATTATAAAGAGCAAATCAGCCATGGTCGCCAGGCAGACCAAAAAAAGTAACGCGACGTGTTGAAAGCAAAATAATTAAAATTATTTACGATAAGCCGTAATCCAGCATAAGACGATTAGCTCCTTAAGAAAATTATGATTATGGGCTGAGTGTTTCACATGAGACCATTCGAAATGTATTAAAATAACTCAAATATTCCCCACGAGTGCCTGGGGAAAAGCCTCGGCTCTAAGCGTAAAATATTGAAAAACAATTTAATTTGCTACCAAATTCATTTCCCTTCCTTCAGATTACAGGAATGATGTTATTTTCTGTGATGAGATGACGTACCTCCAAAAGTTTGAATAAAATCTCCAACAGCATTACCAAATACGAATTTGATTCCTTCAGTAAAGTTTGGAAAGCAGCCAGTTATGGTACGGTGTTGTATATCAAGCAAGAGAGTTGGTAAAATCAGGATTTTGGATGACATAATGAGCAAATAGGATTATATTGATATTTGAAAAAATTAATTAATCTCTAGTGTTCGCCAATTCGGTTTTGGTTTTACGAAAAATTCGCATAGGTTCATATACAATTTCTATCAAAATAATGATCCGGAACATAAATCCTATTTGTGAAGGTCCATGCTATTACACAACTGTACCAAATTTATTGATGACCCTGTCATGAGTTCTGGTATTAACTTTATCCAAAATTTTTACGTCCATCTATAGAAAAAGGCCGATAAATAATCGCCGACATATAAAAATGAATTAATAAGAATTATTAAAGAAGAGTGGGAAAAAATACTTGCAGAATAGAATATTCCAAAGCTTATTGCTAAAATGCGTTTGCAATTAGTAATTGATACTCAAGCAAAATATTAGCAATTAAAAACCCAAAGAAATGTGCAATAAATCTATTTTTTGTGACCGATGTTTTGTTCTACCGTTTTATCCCGATTTTGGCCAAACATATATTACTATTTTACAGATTTAGAGATTTTTAAATTTTGTCCATTATTTCGAGTAAATTGCATTTATAGTTGCTACTAATACATACATAAAATTATACATATGCTATGTGTGTGAATATTAAATTAGTTAATGTGCTTTTTAATGAGTTTGTCATCTTCATTCACAATAATAATAAACAAAAAAAAGTGCTGGTTTGTGAATTGGCTAAGTTGAAAAATAAAGTTGCCTAGAAACTGCACTCGAATTTCGAGCGCTGGAATCTGCTAGTTAAACTTTAATAGACTTAAATTGAACTGTTGTCCTTTTTTAAAATCCATTAGAATATTTACACCGCTATGCCATTAGGGCAAAATTATTTAACATAGACCCATCGTTTATTATAACGATCGACTCGATGTCCGTTCTACCATCTATCCGACCATCTTGTTATCAAACTATAGATCGTCAATATGAATATATTTTGAAGAAATTTTTATATAAGTTTTTATCAGCTATTGAGAGTGGTGAAAATCGGTTCATATTTAGAAGTAGTCCCCATAAAAAATACCCCATGAGATCGACTTACATGGCCAAGAGACCGAATTATCATATGGATCTTGGTCAAATTTGGTTTATTTGTGCTTATTGAGCCCATTTATCAGTAGTCCAACAAAAAAAATCCTATAGAAGATTGCTTAGTCATAGCCTCCACATAAAGCTGCTTCCCGATCTTCACGTAAACCTATAACAAAATTCTTTCACAGATTTTCTCATATTTGGTTCGTATATGTTTTTGTAAAAAATAACTGACATTTCCAGATATGGTCAGGATCGGTCCATTTTTCGACCTAGTCCCCATATAAATATAGCATGAACTTTTCATATCTGCAGACAACAAAAAAATATTACAAATTGGACTTATGCTTATATTCTATATTCAATTAGTTGGACCTGGGACCCCCTCTGTAGATATATGAAATGGAGTACGATGAAAAAATAAATAAATAGTTGGTTACTTGAACTAGAAGGCAATGTTTCTTTTGAAATTTTTTTTTTTTTTTTCATGTGCATAGATCTTATTGACAAACGGTATATAGATAGATAGATAGATAGATTTTCTTTATTGATTTTTTCATTCATTCGTTATAATCTATCTTATATATTAAAAGAATTTATGAATAAACTTTGCATTCAAGATTTTTTTCAATATTTTTCTTCTCCCAAACCTCTATAACTAGAGTTCTAATTAACGTAGGCTGTTGCCATAGGTCTGAGAACACGCAGTGGATCAAGCTCCTTCTTTTGAGCTATTAACTGCTTGGATTTGAGGAAAGTTATGCGTGGAGAATCAACTTTACTTTTAATGTATGTTAACTTATCTTGGCATATTTTGGCATTACTGTACGTTAACTTCTCTTGGCAAATTCGTTGGGTTTGAGGAAAGTTATGCGTGGAGAATCAACTTTACTTTTACTGTGCGTTAACTTATCTTAGCATATTTTGGCATTACTGTACATTAACTTATCATGGCAAATTTTGGTATTATGTTATAAAAATTAATATAATATAATATAATGCTGCGGAGCAGCAGGGGTCCTCTAGTATATATAAAAATGAATTGTGGTTTGTTCGTCCGCTTAAAACTTGAAAACTACAGAACCAAAAGGGATGCTTTCTTCTGCGAGTTTATTTGTAACTGCCACGCAAAGGTTTAGGAAAAAAGAAAGGTACAAAAGGTCTCAACAGATGGCGCTGTACGCTGTTATTCCATTTTAACGTCAGATATATTGGGTACTATCAGAGGGAGAGCTTTGTAAATTTGTGTGAGGCCATCTATTATTGATATAAAATTAATTAATTACAAAATTAATTTTTAACATCATATATCTTGAGTACTGTTTTAGGAAGAGCTTTGCAAATTTGTATGAGGTCATCTATTATTGCAATGAGTTGCTGTGAGTAGCCGTTGTAAAAATTAGCGTTACAAAAAATTAATCACTCAATATCAGACACAGTATCATGACAGGGAAAGCTTTGATATTTTATGTGACGTCATTTGTTAGTATGTAAGTACATCTGACGAAATAAGGCTGGATCGGATAAGTGGGCGGGGTACATCCCTACAAAGTATTGATTAAATATTATGTACCTATACCGAGTATAATGATAGGGAGAGCTTTGCAAGTTTATGTGAGTTCATCTATTATTTCTGTGATTAGCCCTGGCGAAAATGGGCGCGATTGGACCAGTGGGTGTGTCACCTTCCATACATTTAAGCTAACATAAGCTCTTCAATTTAAAAAAATTGGTCTTTTATTGAATAACTGTTTCTTTAAAAATATATATTCCTTTTGACTAATTTTATAATTTTTATTACGATGCCAGGAAGAGTTCATGGTAAAATTGGCCGGCGCGCCGCGGCATTCTCAGGATTCAACGCAGCACCGAAATGTCGCAACACATCGAACGGAAGAGGAACGTGCTATTGTAAGGGAATCAGCTCGACCAGAATGGTTGAAAATCGTGCGCGACAGATTTTCAACGAAGCACACAATGAGCAACAATGATTGAGTAGTCGTGGTCGCCAAAGTGATGAAGCGAGATCACACTGTGCGATTTTTGAACGACAACGTGAACACAGGTGAGCATTGAGCATGCACCCCTTCGATATGAGCCCTACATTCAGTACAGTTCAATTCGGCCACATCGGTTGAATTCGGCCAGATGTCTGTCGTTTGTGAGCATTGCAATGCAGTTAAATTTGAGAAAGAACCGCCTGGATTGTGTTGCGTGGGCGGAAAGGTGAAATTGCCAAATTGCTTCCACCACCAGAGCCATTATAAACCTTGCTTTACGGTGAATCTCTTAATTCGAATTAAAGTTTGAGATGTCATCCTTATGCCCCGAAACTATGCAATGGAATCCGACTTATTGTGACGAAATTAATGAGTAATGTGATAGTGGCAAGGATTTTGAAAGGGCAGTTCAAGGCAGATGCTTAATTCCGTGAATTCCCTTGACTTCAACCGATTTGACGTTTCAGTTCAAAGGTTTCCAGTTCCCAGTAAAACTTGCATTTGCGATGACTAGCAACAAGTCACAAGGACAGTCCCTGGAAGTGTGCGGCATAAATCTTAAAATGTCATGCTTTTCACACGGCCAGCTATATGTTGCGTGCTCCCGAGTTCGGAAACCATCCTCACTATTCATTTGCGCTCCGGATCAGAAAACAAAAATGTTGTATATAGTGCAGTATTAAATTGATTACAATCATTGTTCTATTCTTTTTTTAATGAATACTTGACTTTATTCTATTTTCGCCAAATATTGGACGGGACGAAGACCGTTGGGTCAGCTATCCATATAATTATAAGATATTGAATTCAACTGAATTCGAAAAGTTTTGTATTCAAATTATATTACTGCGTCATCTGTTAACGTTCGATAATTTTCGATAAAAAAAAAATGTCGAAATTATTTCAATCAAAAAATCTTTGTAGTACAAAACGAAGTTTGCCGGGCAGCTAGTATAATAAAAAATAAAATAATAAAGATTTACGGCATGGTTTAAAAAACCATCTGCGAAAGTTTCGGATTGGTTAACAAATAAATAAAAAATTTAATGCTAATTGGAATTTATATGATACAGTTTTAAACAGCATTTTGAGTTAAAAGTTATATTCATTAATTAATATTTTCCTATAATTTAAGGCTTTTGTTATATAATTATATAATGGGTACCAGTTTTCATTAGGACCACCGTTTAAAATATCAAACATTTCACAATCTGTCAATCGTGTACAAAAAAAGACATCAATCTCAGTTTTTTTTTAGCGCAGGACACTTTCCTAAGAAATGCAACAACGTTTCTTCTTCCTTCAGAATACATAGTGAGCACATTCTGGATTGTACTGTACTGTATGAATTTCCGTTCAGCCAAAATAGATCGGCACATGTCCTCATTATAATGGATATGACATGTTGATTATATTTTTATTGCAATTTGAGAGACCTTTGGAATGATTCAAAAACATATATGTTCTTTGTTGATTTTGGAGAGCTGATACATGGTAATGCTGTTCAATTTCATTCTTCTTTTTTTGAATGAGTTGAAAACATATATTATTGCATACGGATTTACACAGATTTGCGTTATTGAGACCTAAACTGTATTTAGAGGCCCGTTCATCTAAATCTTTAAGCCAATAAATTTTTTTGCTAACAATGGACTTTGAGAGCTTATGTGGTAATCTACGATTTTCATACTCGAATAGAGTTTTGAATATATAGTTCAATTGCAAACTGTATGTATATATATGAGCCTCTTCCTGACCCGTTTCAATAGAAATCACATAATTTGGTGTATTATCTGGTAGTTTTAATATTCTTTTTGTGAAAAACCTTTCAGTTTATCTACATAATCGAATGCTGAAAAACCCCATATCTGTGCTCCATATGTTTGTATTGATCTGCAGATGGCTTGAAATAATTTCCTTTTGGCTTTTAGTAACACATCCCTCTTACCAATAAATTCCTTCCACGTAATATTAATACAAACTTTAGCAGCATAAATTTTTGAACATATGTGCTTAGTAAAAGCCATAGGTGGTGTTAACAGAAATACTAAATATTTATATTCATTTACTACTTTGCCTCCTTTACCATTAAATGGCCACTTTTCCTTTGACGACAAACGCCCGCTTTTTCTAAAGACCATTATATCTGATTTAGATAGGTTGACTTCCATTCCATCGAACCAAGGACAGAAGTGAAATATCTAGGCATAATACTAGACAGCAAGTTAACATGGAAGGCACACGTCAACCATATTTCAGAGAAAGCCAAGCGTGCTACATTGATATGTAGAAGGGTAGCGGGTAGAACCTGGGGATGTAAACCCAGCATCCTACACTGGATGTACTCCATGATGGTCCGTCCAATCGTGACCTATGGAGCTATTGTGTGGGCCAAATGGACGGAGCTAAAATCAACTCAAATGGAGTTAAGTAGAATACAAAGACTAGCGTGTATTGGAATAACGGGTGCAATGAGGACGTGCCCAACGGCATCACTTGAAGTACTCTTGGATCAGAGCCCACTGCATATAGTGGTGCAAAAGAAAGCCCTGGCAACGGCAATCAGGATAAAGGGGGATAAACCTATATCCAGGCTTTATGAAGGGCAATGGAACCAAATAAGTCAGGTTAAAGATTACTCCCTCCTAGATTGTCCAATGGACAGGATGGAGAAGAAATACGATTTCAGGAAAAACTTTGTTACAAAACTTAGTAACAAAAAGGAATGGAGTAGTTTGAGCACAGCATATTCTCTTAAGGAGAATTATTCTCTTAAGGAGAATACGATCAAATGGTACACGGACGGGTCAAAGACCGGAAATGGAACAGGGGCGGGAGTCTTTGGGCCTAGAACCAAATACTGCGAATCAATGGGAATGCACACGAGTATTTTCCAGGCGAAAATTTATGCCATCGATAGATGTGCACAGATTAACTTAAATAGAAAGTATAAAAGACAGGACATAACCATATTATCAGATAGTCAAGCTGCTATTCGAGCACTAGGCTCCTATGTAGTAAACTCTAAGTTAGTATGGGACTGTCTGCAAAGACTGAATGAGCTAGGCAGGCAGAATAAGGTCAGCCTCTGTTGGGTCCCAGGACATATTGGGATTCGGGGAAATGAGCAAGCGGATGAGCTTGCCAGAAAGGGAGCTACCACAAAACTAATGGGGCCGGAACCGTTTTGTGGAATAGGAAAAGGAGTATGGGAAGGCGTATTCAAAGAATGTGAGAATCATATCAGACAGGAGCTTTTCTCGAGCCACTTGGGCTTAAGGCAATCAAAACTACTGCTAGGTAACTACAACGGTAAGAGATTTGAGTCATGTATCGGACTATCGAAGAACGGACTGAGAATATTAACCGGGACTCTAACCGGTCACTGTAGGCTCAGGGAGCATCTGAGCAGGTTAGGAATTGAAGCGAACCCCATGTGCAGATTTTGCGATGAGAAGGCAGAATCAGCGGAGCACATACTGGGGGATTGTGGAGCTTTAATGCATAAGAGGAAAAAGTACCTGGGTTCTTTCCAAATACCAGGGAGCGAAATAAAATCACTGGAACCAACCCACATCCTCGAATTTCTGAGGGCTTCAGGATTGAGTGAGATTTTATAGGAACAACTATTAGTAGAGGGCAGTAAAATAGATCATTTGGTCGCAGTACTTCCGACACCTCTTTTATACAATACAATTCCCATGTCGAACAGTAAGTTTCCAAATTTTGTATCATTTTTTGTAGAGTACATGGCGAAGAGTAACGGCTTTAACAAACATCCTTGTTTAGTGCTTGAGTTTGTCTCGAAATATTCGGAAAGTTCGATTCCAGTCCATACTGGTGATTTTGTATGATTATAAATAATTTCAATGAAATTAACTACTTTTGTAGATATGCCCAAATTATGGAGTTTGTATATTAATAGTTTTCTTGGGACACAATCAAAAGCTGCTCTAAAATCGACGAAGAAAGCATAAATTCTCTTCTTTTCGTAGAACTTGATGCTAATTATTGCTGACATATTATAAATGTTGTCGATAGTCGAATACCCTTTGCGGAATCCAGCTTGGAATTGATTGAGTATTTGGTGTTTGTTTACCCATTCAGGCAATCTTTCGTGAATTACGCCCATCATAATCTTACCTATAGAATTCATAAATGAAATGCCTCTGTAGCTGGTTGGTCGACTCGTGTCTCCTTTCTTATGTGTAGGAAGTACAATACTTTTTTCGAATTTCACCACAGAATCGTTCCCATTTAATATTTCGTAGGTGTCAGCTAAAGCCCTTAAATAATCATCGCCAGCATTAACGAAGAACTCGTATAATATTCTGTCCTCACCCGGTGTTTTATTTCCTTAACTTTCGAAAGCATTAATCTTATATCTTGTAAAGTAAAAGACTTATCAAGGTCATTATCAGAAAGTAGGTTTGCTGCATACTCAAAATGTTTAAAGTTAACAGATGGATTTAGAAGCATGTTAGAATGTTCATGGAAAGAAATAGCACTTATAGCAGAAATATAGTTTTCATTTTGTTTCAATTCCCTTGCCAGTTGCCACCACTGTTTGCTATCAGCGACAGAATTTAAATTTTGTTCTATTAGGCTATAATAATTTTCTTTTTTATTTTTACACATTGCTTGGAAAATGCCATTCTTCTCTGTGTATTTTTGTTTGTCCACATCACTTTGCGATTTTCGAAATTTATTTAAAGCATTAAATGTTTTTTCCCTGTCAACCTTGCCCTGTACATCGAACCATTTGTTTTTGAACTTGGTTTGTTTTGCTTTGACTACTGGTACATCATATGAATCTAAAATAACTTGAGTAAGGTCATGCAAATCGGGGTCCGGTTTATGTGTCCTCAAAAAATGTAAGTTGTGGTTCACTTTAGTAAGGTACTATTTTATTTTTTTTTTAAGCCAAGTTCCGCGAAGCAGATTGTAATTTGGCCAGTTTTTTTTTGCAGTGACAGACCAAAGCCTCTGGTTTGAATCGAACCCACGACCCCCGCATGATAGGCGAGCACGCTACCTACTCACGCGCTTAATAAAGTCAACTAGTGTCAGTTTTTGAATTTTTAAATTTCAAAAATATTGGACAAAATTTTTCAACTTTAAAAGTGTACAATTAAAAGTAAAAACTTACTTCACTTCAGCAAATCACACTTAAATTTAAATTGTGACTAGATTTGATGGTCCAATTAGAAAATTTTTCATATTCGTATTTTACATGTTTTTCTCATTATTCCAATATATGAGAGAAAAAAAAATAAACGATGAGTGACAAATAATTCTCAAAAAATAAAGTTAAAGATCCAGTCGCATGCGAGAAACGGTATTTTGTGTCGATTCGCATCGTGTTTTTTCTTTTTTAATTCTACAAGTTTCATGTGAAAACGTTCTCGATGATACTGTTACAGAATCATGAAAGTTCCACGAAATATATTAACAATGAAAAATCATATAAATTTTATTTGGCCCATACTTGGCATGTAATTTTTAACATCAGCAAAATATTATTATATTTTTTATTTTTATAATATTTTTTAAATATTTGTTTTTCTTTTTTTTTTTAATTCAAACAAATGTCGTGAGCCATAGTCTGCACTATCCGGCACCATTATATTTCCATTCATTTTAATTTATATATTTGTAAATAACAGACATTGAAACAGTACAACTAAATTTCTTTAGCTTAGTTATTTACCTTGTCATTTATTAAAATGACAGACAGTATTACTCGATGTCATTTATGAACACATATGAGTGCAAGTACAATAGTTAATCTTTATGAGTATTTATGCAAAAAGACATTCATTATGTTGTCATATGTCAACTTGCATATACAAATGCAAATTATAAATTGTATTCATGCACAGATATTGTTGATTGTTTACACTAGCTTTGCAGATACATAACATGAAATGTTACACATAGATATTTTATAACAAAACATTGATAGTTTGTGTATTTGTTTGTTAAAGTTTAAAGATAGGATATAGATTTAGCGAACACGCAGATTTCCTAATTCCTTTTAGATGTATCATTCGGCTTTAGTTTACGAGATATATGTATAAGAGAAGAGATATTTTAAGTTTTTGATTTATTAGCTTTTTATGGAAGAAATAATTTTTGTTTTTTGAGGAATAGACTCGTCTATAACTTGAAAATTAAAGCTGTCAGAGTTAACGGCTTGAGCCGTCGAATCCAATATAATTAAATAAGTGCTAAAAATTTAATCTTAAGTTCTTCTTCTTTTTTATTTGCCTGTTCGATTTTCGAATGTTAGTGACCAATACAATTACATTTCAATAAATTCATAAGGTTTTTAAAATTTCAGCATAACCGTCTCTATTTCTCGCCTCGCTTAGAAGATTTCCTACATCTCGGATACCAGTCCATGCCTGAATATTTTGAAGCCATGTTGTTTCCTTTCTGCCTCTAGTGGGTATTCCTTCAATATTTGCTCTCGTAATAACTTGTAGCATCTTATATTTTGGGTTTCTCATAATATGGCCTAAATATGCTGTCTTTCGTCTCTTTATAGTGGGGACAAGTTCTCTTACGCGGTGAACTTTTCTTAAAACTTCGCTATTCGATATAAAATGGGTCCATGGTATTTTGAGTATCCTTCGATAAATCCACATTTCGAAGGCCTCTTTATGTCCACTGTCTTAATGGTCCATGCCTGACCATACATATGACTTGATAAATCTTAACTTCGTTTCAAGATTAATGTCATGGCTGGTGAAAACTTTTTTATATTTAAAAAATGCATCTCTTGCCATTTCGATACGGTATCTTATTTCATTTGAACCATCCCATTTGTCATTCAGCGTAACGCCGAGATATTTAATACTATGTACTCTGTCGACGTAGGAGTCTTGTATTTTTAAGCTGGTTATGTTGTGGTTATTTTTTCTGCTAATGATCATGTATTTTGTTTTTCGTATATTAATCTTCAGACCGTATGCTTCACTGTGTTTCATCAGTTTGTCCACTAGATCTTGAAGCCCCGACATACTATCAGCTAGTAAGGTAGTGTCATTAGCACATGTAATGTTGTTAAGAAATGTGCCGTTTATATATATGCCCTTTCGAACGTTGCTGATGGATTCATGAAAAATTTTTTCGGAGTAGGTATTGAATAATAATGGAGACAATATAAAGCCTTGTCTAACTCCTCTGGAAATTATTATATTTTCCGTCAGCTCACCGTTGATATCTACTTGCGCTCTTTGATGCCAATACAGGCTTCTAATGCATCTAATTTCCTTGCCGTCTATACCTATGGACATAAGAATTTCCAATATTTTATCATGTCGCACTGTGTCGAAAGCTTTTTCGTAATCAATAAAGCACAAGAAAACATCCTTCTGTACATTTCTACATTTCTGAACCAATATCTGTATAGAAAATAGTGCTTCGCGGGTGCCCATTCCTTCTTTAAAGCCAAACTGAGATGCGCCCATTGCCTTCTCGCATTTTTCATAAATTCTGGAGTGAATTATTCTGAGGAATATTTTTAGGGCATGGCTCATTAGGCTGATAAGCCTATAATCATTACAATATTTTGGGTGTTCTTTCTTAGGAATGGTTATAAATGTTGATCTAAGCCAATCTTGTGGATATTGACCCGTATCATAGATGTAGTTAAACAAATCTATTAATAGTTGGATATTGTCGTCGTCTATCAACTTCAGTATTTCAGAAGGAATTTCATCAGGGCCACAGGCTTTTTTGTCTCTTATAGACCTTACTGCAGACTCCACCTCCGTTTTAGTGATAAAAAATCCTGTTAGTGGTTGTTGTATCTGCGCTCCATAATTTGATCGAGTTCTATCAGTAAACATTTGTCTAATATATTCAGTCCATATAGTCTTCTTTTCTGTAATATCGAAAACAGCTTCGTTGTTGTTGTTGTATAGTACAACTGTGGTTGATTTGCGGCATATCCCTGCGGCTTCGTTTAGTTTTTTGTGGAGGTTTAATGTGTCATGCAAGTATTGTAATCTTTCGATCTCCTGGCATTGTCTATTCAGGCGTTCGTTCTTTGCAATCCGTATTGCCGTTCGAATCTCCCTATTTAATTCATATTATAGCTCATAATTTGAGTTTTTGTATTTGCTACGTTCTTTCATTAGTTCTAATATTTCCATTGTCATCCATTCTTTTCTTTCAGCTCTTTCGCTGTTTCCCAGTGTATTGTCTGCTATTGATTTTAATGTGTTTTTAACAGAACTCCATACATTTTCAGCCTCTTCTCTACTAACGTTATTGAGTTCTCGATTTATTCGCTCCTTTACATTTGTCCGAATAGCGGGTACTTCGAGTTTTCCAATATCTAGTTTCCTGCGTACTTTTCTCCTTTTGGTTAAGGAGAGTTTTAGGTACAAGTTTGCCATTAGGAGATTGTGGTCCGATGGTACGTCCGCCCCTGGGTACGTTGAAGTTTTTGCTATAGTTGAGCAATAGCGTTTATTTATGAGCATGTAATCAATTTGATTCCTCACAATGTTACCTCTTCTATCATGTGGGGATTTCCGGGTATAGAGTCGTCTTGGCGGAAGGCAGAACAGTGTGTTAGTTATTGTCATTTTGTATTCCTGACAGAATTGGATTAGCCTGTCGCCTCTTTCATTTCTTTCTCCTAATCCGTAATTTCCTGTTGTACCAGGTACTTTATCTTCTCCTACTTTTGCGTTGAAATCTCCTTGAATGATGGTTATCTCGTGAGGTTTCGTCATTTTCATAACATCTTTAATTTCATCATAAAAAACTTCAATTTCTTCGACACTTTTATCAGCAGTGGGTGCATATATTTGAATAATATTTATATTTATTGGTCTGGCGTCTAGCTTTATAAGCATGACTCTCTCTGATTTTGGGATAAATCCGGATACGCATTTCGCTATGTTATTTTTTACGATAATTCCCACGCCATTTCTGTGGTTATTGTTAAGGTTGCCTGAATAGTGCATTTAAATTCAGTGTTGGCAATTACAGCCTAGAAGAATTGTTACAAGTAGCGAGCGTGATGGAAAACAGACAACCAATTTGTTAAAAGTGTTATTTTTTTCAGGATGGGTTGCCGTTGTGATCCATTTTTATACACTATTCCACGATGTAGGGAAGGTATAATGAATTTGTACTGATGTGCGTTACTACCAAAAGTATTTGACCTAGAGCCATGTTTTATTATACCGATCGATTTAGAATCACTTTCAGAATCACCTTTTGAGTGGATCCAGCTACGCCAAACCGTCCACCCGTCTTTCCGCCTGTCCGTCTGTCCTTCTGTGTATCCATGTTAATCTTTTAATCAAACTACAGAGCGCAAATATAAATTTATTATTTTCTATCGGGCATATGACGAACATTATTGATACTGGTGAAAATTGGTGCAAGTTCAGATCTAGTTCGCCATACAAATGACCCATATGAGATCGATTTAAAATCACTTAAAATCCAAATTAAATTTAGTATACCCATTATTCAGTGTAGAACAATTCTTAGTGATGGCCCCCATAGCGTAGTGGTTGTATTTGATTTTAGGAGTTCGTCAATTCATTGTCGCTTGGCTCAGAAATGTCCATATTCCCATCATCGATTGGTGTAACTAATTAAAATTAAATTTGACAATTTTTCAATAAAGTTATTGTCATTTGTGCTAACGCGAGTTTTATCAATCGTTTGTTTTTTAACTTTGTTTTACACGCAAAAGCACTTTCTAAGTGCTATATATCATTTGGTCTCACTATTATCCCTTCTTCATTATCTGTGCAGCTTCTGCATCTTTTTTGCTTATCATTCTCCACCATAAGCAAATCTTTTTTCTTTTGAAGACCATAATTTTCAAATTTACCCATGCGATTCACTCTATCCTCTCAGCTTTAAAAAATGGTCACCTTAATAATGCGATAACATACGTATGAATATTTTTTGCATTTATTTCATTCATTGTATATATTACTTGTTAGTGTTAACAAATAATATCTGCTCATAGCAATACAAAAATAATATAATCTAACTTCTGTAGTTCCATTTTAAAAACTAACTAAAACTAATAAGAAATATTTATTTATAAGATAAATTTTGGAAACTAAGTTCAAATATTTAACGTTTGGGAGAGCATGGGATCCAATGGCTTAATACAGCTCACTAAAAATTGTATAGCTTTTTATAGTTTTAATATTTTTAGGAGACTATCTAAGATATTGTAATTGTAAAATATATGAAAGATTTAGTTTGTGTATTTATTTGTGTTAATTGAAGACTCACCTTTGAACCGATCTTCCATTTCTATTTTTTTAAATATCAAAGAGGGATCTTTACCTAACATGGTCATGAGTGGTCACTTTTTTATAGAATTAACTGAATATCGGAGAGCAATTTTACATGGTAATTATGAAAAACAACATTAATGAACAGACATTAGCCAAATTTGACCGCAGTTTATATAATGATCGGGATCTTACGGCAATTTAAGTCGATCTTATATTGGGGTAGGTCTAAACATCGATCAGTTTTCACCAATTTCAACATGGTGGATCCGGGCTTGTATACAAGGATTACTTTGCTACATATATAGACAGGCGGGCGGACGGACATCGCTAAATCGAGTTGATCGTTACAACAAAAGGTTAGCCTAGATCAAATAGTTTTGATAGTTACAAGCAGCACCACAAACTCGTTATTCTCTGACCATATAGTAGTATAGGGTATCCAATTATTACTTCAGCAAAGTTAAATATAAGTCATATAAGTCGAAACTCACAGTATAGGGTATCGTGTAATCGGTCTAAATCGATTTTTTGTTTATAATAAATGAAATATATAAAATACTACGATAGCAGATCTTTGTGAGAGTTGATTAAATATTAGTGTGAGTAGCAGTGCTTAAAATGTCGTGGATCCAACCAGTGGGAATTGCACCTTCCATAGTATAGAAAACTTTGTGTGCTCCTCTTATATAGAGTAAATATTTATATTTAGTCGAGCATAATATAAGCGGGATCAAGCCAGTGGCACTTGCAATATAAAATTAAATATCATATTGTGAATTTTAAATCGTTTTATGAGTCTACAAGTTATTAATTTGAGCAGACGTGAAAAAATATGTGGTGTCAAGTTAGGTTAGGTTAAGTTAGGTTGGATGGGTCGCCTGCCTGCAGATGGTACCGGAAGGTAAAGATAGGAAAAGAGATTAAAAAGTACAAATATATAGTGTAAAGGGGTATGGAAAATGGAAAAGAAAAGAACAAGTGAAAAAGAACCCCTTTCGTCCGTTATGCATCCCTCCTGAACCAGCCAGATTCCCTCAAGTAGTCTGTAAAGTCGCCGAGTGGAATGTCTACTATGCAGCCCAGGTTATCGAAGAATATTTGCCCTAGATATCTAAGGTAAATGCTGCACTGCTTCCTCCTCGTCCACATCCATACAGCTCCTACAGAAGTCAGCTCTCTGACACCTATGCGTTCAACCGTGCACCCTATTACACAGTGTTCAGTGAATACTCCTATAAGTAGGCTGATTGTCCAATTACCAAAACCAAGGTGTGATTTAATTCTCCTTGGATTAGGCAAGGGCCATAGGATTTGATATATTCTGCAAGAGATCAGTTGCGTCCACCTTGTCCTAAATTCAAGAAAAGCTGCATCTTGAATCAGATCAGACAGCTGTGATAGAGGAATTCTAATATCAGTGTCCATCATCCCGTTCAGTAAACTGAGCCTTTCCGCGCACACTCGTCCGCTCATTTCTCTGTCGAGCGACCTGTTAAATTCCCTCTCACATATCGATCTAACTGGTCTCGATTTCAGAGCTTTGAGAGCAGCAAGACGGTCCACGAAAATATTAATGTTTGTTGGCGGTGTCAGACTGCAGGACACACCTTCATTACAAATCAATGGTTAAGTCGTCTGTTAATATAGCAGGAGCCTAGCAACATTACAATTAGTTATTATGTAATTTGATCATATGGGATCAATGGGAGTTGTGCCTATCACATAAAGTATTTATAAAATATACTTCTGGAATTCTAGGATATACAGAATTTTGACGCTCTGTATTAGTCTAAAAGTTGTTAGCTTCGGTAACAACATGTTTAGAAACAAAGTTAAGGTAATTTAAACGGGGACGGCAATTTACAATTATCTTTATCGCTAGTCGAAGTAAGTTGAAAATATGAAATGATTCAATTGTTTAGAAAATATATTGACTATGAATGTAGTGGACAGAAGTACAGTCGTTGTTTATTTAAATCCTCTGTATGAGCGCTAAGTTTATCATTTTACTTCACATGATGTTTAAATCACCATAGTAAATTGCGAACTGAAGTTCAGAGGAATTTGTATGGAATTGAGGAGATATTTCTACACTGGATAACGTTGCAGTTGTTACTCTTAACTATTGAGATTGTGCTGATATATCAAACTTTCAGAAATAATAAATCTATATAATGGCAATCATCTCAGAATCAGTTTCCGAGTAGATTTAATGATATGCCTTCTTTCGTTTTTCTGAAAAACTTTTGGTTAACGAACAGTTTGGAAATCTAAAGTCACAGTGGTTGAAAGGCTATGGATTAACAAAAATCCTTACATAGCTAGACTAAATCATCATATATATACACTCTCTAAATTCGTTATAAATTACCATAATTGCATTAAAAGAATAGTAAATTTAACTTTAGCAATACCAAAATTATAAACTAAGAGGAATTTCTCGACACATATTCATATTAAATAAACAAAAGCCAAAACTTTGTTTGCATGAGAAAACTAATTAACTAATTCTGAGATAAATAATTGTATGTCGAAAAATGTTATTGCTGATTTGTTGTTGTTTTTTGTTTTTTAAAACATCTGCCATGGAAATTTTCTAATCAATCATTATTCTTGTCATTTTTGGTTTTGTAGTTTTATATCTAATCAAACTGTTCGTTATGTGGTTTCTAAACGAAATAGCAGTTTGTTTGTATGTGACAATAGCGTGTCTATGTCATGTTGATGGTTTTGTTTCGAACAGATTTCTAGCTAGAAATATAACCGACATAATGTTTGTATTTCACAATAACTATATGAAACGAGTACAATCGCATTAGTTACAGAAGAAATGTGATTAGTGATATGCAAATGCACAATTGTAATAAATAGTTTATTCATAACCCTATTGCACAAAATGAATGTATTTATGATAGTTTTTAGTAAAGTTTAATATCTTTAATGCGGGCATTTTAAATGACAAATTTTTGGCTAATTTTTTTGCGAGAATAATATTTTTCATTTATATATAACTTTAAGAACTTACGAACGAATGATAACAAAATCAAAAACAATAGTTCTTTATTCATGTATTGTATCACATAAAGTAATGTGACTAAAATTGGCCCCACATAGTCCATTTTTGAAGTGATGATTTATATAGATGTAATTAAAACAGTCTGCCATGAAAGTGTTTGCAAAATGAAAAAAAACATTTAATTTAGTTTCATGTGCCAAATCATTTAAAATAGCATATTAAGCATTATTTGTACATAAACAATAAGTCAGTGTGATTTAAACGTTAAACAAGTATAAACAAACTCTGATATTTTATTTTATATTTTACATTAAAATTAATTAATTAAATAAGTGTTTTGTATTCTGTTGTTTTGTATAAAGAAGAAATGTGAAAACATTGGCAAAGAAAGGTAAAATTTCACCCCTGAAGATGTTAGAAAATTACCAACGAAACGCCGGATAATTAAAAATAAATAGTCTTTTATGTGCACGTAGGAAATTGATGACCTTGATAGCCCGCATTAGAGTAATCTAAAAAATAAACAAAAAAAAAAAAAACATATTAATCATTTTTTATATTTCAGTTGAGATTTTAAATGAAACTGTTTTGAATAGCAAAAATAAGATAACGAACAATAAACGTATAAAAGAAAAAAGGTTATTTCTTTGAAGTCAAACAAATGTCGAAATTCATTATAATCTATATATATAAAATGGAATGTGTGTTTGTTTATTTGTTTGTTTGTTTGTACCTTATAGGAGACCAAACCTCTGGACCGATCTTCCTGAAATTTTCACAGCATTTAATTGGGACTCTGGCATGATTAACAGGGTACTTTATTTAAAATTATATAATTGCTCCCTTATAGTTTTTAACAGATTTACTTCAAATTGTATACACATTATACTCCAGGCGAGGTAGAAATAAACATTTCTTACGCCACGCCCCCTTTCACGCCCCTTTTCATGCCAAATTTTGTTTGAAAGTTTTAAACTTTTTTTCTCTGTACAAATTTGTTCCTTCCAACGGATTTTTCTTTATTTGGTAGTATATTGTTCTTAATACTGTTAACGTCGCCATATAACTATGAACCACGCCCACTTCACCGCCCCCTTTTTTTAATTCAGATACTTACTTATACCACTAACAATGTTTGCTATACAAAATACTTTTTTTGTAATATGTATTTACCTAAAGTTTTATACACTTTTTAGCTACCTTTACCTTAAATTATAATTAATCTGCTTTCAATCTATATATATAAAAATGAATGTGTGTTTGTTTGTGCTTTATAGGAGGCCAAATCCCTGAACCGATCTTCTTTGAAATTTTCACGCCGTCTTACTGTGACTCTGGAAGGAATAATAGGCTATATAAATTTTTGATTGGACAAAGGGGCGGTGCCACGCACATATAACCCAAAATTTTAAACCGCCATATCTCGGGAATTTTTTGACCTACAGCGGTCATATTTGGTACATATGGTATTGGCATGAATAGAAATACATACCAGAAGAAAATTGGGCGGAACCAAGGCCCTTTTTAGAAAAATAAAAAATTGTAATATCTTCTAAACTACTGGAAGGATCGTCATGAAATTTTCACAAAAGGATATTTTTGCGAAATACTAAGTCCTTAACCGGTATAACCCAAAATTTAAAATTATATCATCGGCAATTTTTTAACTTACGGCGATGATATTTGGTATATATCGTATTGAAATTAATAGAAATAGTACTGGGCGGGCCCACGCCCTTTTTAGAAAAATTAAAATCCATAATAACTTCTATTAAGCCCTTGACTACATAAAGCTGTTAGTGGACAAAGGGGCGAGGCCCCGCCCATATAACTCAATATTTGGCATGGATTGATTTGCTTAATAAGGTGTTTTCTTATATAGGTATACACTCCATGCGAAAGTCGGCGGGCCACGTCCCTTTGTTTCCGATTTGTAGGAAGCCAGACCTGTACATCATTCTTCCTTAAACTTTCACAGTGTGAAACTTTCACTCACTACACCCAATATTTTATATTCGATTATTGATGTGCCAGGCTTTCCACCATATGTGCTACAACTCAAAATTGGAGTGCCCATTATTTTACTGCGCAATATCGATCCACCACGGCTTTGCAGTGGCACTTGACTTGCAGTAAAAAAATGCTAAATAATTTAATAGAAGCGATCATTATAACAGGAAAATATAAAGGAACAGATGTACTTTTGCCGCGCATACAAATGATCCCAACTGATTTACCATTCGACTTCAAACGATTACAGTTTGCTGTTCCATTAGCGTTTGCGATGACTGTTAACAAAGCCCAAGTTTGCGGCTTAAATTTAGCAAATCCATGTTTCTCGCATGGACAGCTTTATGTTGCATGCTCACGTGTAGGGCAACCCACCGACTTATATGTTTATGCTCCAGAAGTACAAACTAAAAATATTGTATATCCTAAAACATTGCAATAATTAATTCTAAATTAAATAAATAATATTTTGTTAATGTATAAATATTTTTTTATTTTGTTTTATTTTATAACGATGAAGTACACCGGGTTCAGCTAGTTTAATATATTACCAAGGACTAATTTTATTACTTTTTATAAAAATAAAAAATCCCATTTTCGATCTTTATCATTTTAATGATTGAGTTTGAAATTTTTCAGGCTCAAGATCAAATGTTTTTACTTGAACCTGAATAATTTCAAACTCTATCATTAAAATGATAAAGATCGAAAAAAAGATTTGTATTTTTATAAAAAATGTAATTTTAGCAAAAACAAATTGTTTTTCTTGTTTTTTCAAGACAAAAAGAAACATGTATATTGTAGTATGCAATGTGTACTCGTATACAAAACATATTTGTTTCAAAGTTGTTCTATATTTTAGTTTGTTATATTGGAAGAGGCTTAAATAGTATAAATATTTCTAGAATTCTCATTTGATTGCTTTCATCAAATATATACGAATTAAACTTTTTAAGAGTTATAACGACGAGTTAAAACGTATGTTCACAATCGATAATAAACGGAATCGTACGGCTGATTTATAGCTTTTCCATTGCGATCCTGAAAAATTTCGGCACCGATACATATCGCTTGACGAAACATAGATTCAGTAGCTAACACCAGAAAGAAATCAACAGTTGAATCCACCCCGATGAAAGCAATGAGAGTGAACTCGGTTGGTATGATTATGGCTACCATTTTTTGTGATATATGTACATGGAAATACCAACATTGACATCCTGAAAAATGGAAAAACAATTACTCAATCTAAATGGAGAATATTATACATCATTACCTCGTTACATCAAAAAATAAATAAATAAATAAAAAACTAGCCCATAAAAAAGTTTCTACTATACTTCATTTCTTTCTTATTAAGTTTACCATCATGTAATTAAATAATTGATTGACAGAGATTAAAACGTCTAGAAAAATATCTGTGTCAAAAATAAAATTTTTTTTGCAAAAAAAAAAAAAATTGTTAGATCATTTTTGTCGTCCCCACGAGTCGCCTGCAAAGTTTCAGCTAGATTGGATCATGCGAAAAGGGTAAAAATCATCCAAAATTTTTTCGGCAATCAGACACTACGAGTTAATATAAAGGTAGTAAAAATGCCTCCATTAAGGCAGAAACAAAAATGTGATCTTCCATCAAGATAGTACTTGTGGGGATGATACTTGTGCAACTTCGGTAGTAAAAATACACAAGTTGATATCGGAATTGTTATCGCATCTACCATATTCTGCAAATTATTTTTAGGACCTTTCGAAATCTTTCTTTAAGGAGGCGTTAAAAAAATTGGAGATTCGCTGGTTGAAGTTTATATTTCTAGCAGTATATTATTTCTAACAGAAAAATTAGAAATAATTTAGCAAAAAATTTGTCTTTCTCAGTTTTATGAAGACCTACTTATTGCCCCGGTATATAGATGTACTAACTTAAAGAACATACACGAAACTATCAGTGTTTTGTTGCATTTCCTTTGTTGTTACATAAAACAGAACTTGTTTTTAAATTTCAAATTATTTTTATCAATTTTTATATAATAACTAGCAGTATCCTGCCCGCTTTTCTTGTCCTACTAATATTTTAAGTAAATAAATGCATCCAAAAATTATTGTTTTTGAAATAAAAGAGATGAATTATTAGCTGATTTTCAATAAACTAAAATTATATATTGGAAATATAAATATATTTTTATTTAATTATTCCAATGAATTGATTATTTTAATTATTCCAATATTTCAGGTGCATATAAAGGGTGATTTTTTATCTATTATCTTTTTGGCAACACTGGTTTAAACAGCTGACGCACGTTTCGTGTTTTGTTTCATTGTCAAACATCTTCAGTTTGGTTTATATACCATGAATCGTCTTACAAACGAACAACGCTTACAAGTTATTGAATTTTATTATCAAAATGCGTGCTCTGTTAAGAAAGTTCATCGCGCACTTCTTCCATTTTATGGTCAGTTTAATCGACCCACTGAAGCGGCTATTCGGGCTATTGTGACTAAATTTCGCACTAAATTTACATTGTTGGACATTAAGCCACCAACACGCTTACGTCGAGTGCGAACTGAAGAAAATATCGCAGCTGTATCGGCCAGTGTTAATGATGACCATCAATTATCGATTCGTCGCCGTTCGCAGCAATTGGGCCTCTGTTACTCAACAACGTGGAAAATTTTGCGGAAGGATTTAGGTGTGAAGCCTTTCAAAATACAGCTGGTGCAAGAATTGAAGCCGAACGACCTACCGCAACGTAGAATTTTTGGTGAATGGGCTCTTGGAAAGTTGGCCGAAGATCCACTTTTTTACCGAAAAATTGTGTTCAGCGACGAAGCTCATTTTTGGCTCAATGGGTACGTAAATAAGCAGAATTGTCGATTTTGGAGTGAATATCAGCCAGAAGCATTGAAAGAGCTACCAATGCATCCAGAAAAAGTCAGAGTGCTGTTTATGGGCTGGTGGCATCATTGGACCGTACTTCTTCAAAGATGATGCGAATCGTAACGTAACTGTGAATGGTGAGCGCTACCGAAAGATGATATCCAACTTTTTTTTTGCCCAAAATGCAAGAGCTTGAATTGCATGACATGTGGATTCAACTAGACGGTGCCACATGCCACACAGCACGCGCAACAGTGCACTTATTGAGAGGCGAGTTCGTTGAACATTTTATTTCAGTTCGGGACCGGTCAATTAGCCGTCTAGATCGTGCGATTTAACGCCTTTAGACTATTTTTTGTGGAACTATGTTAAAGCTCATGTCTATACAGACACTCCCGCTTCAATTGAGAAGCATGGATATTCTGCATTTAGACCACATACTTGAACTTATTGACCTTGTGATATGTTTATTTTCATAGCAAAAGCTAGACGTATGGGAAATTGTATTAATTTACAAAGTTTTGGCAATATTTTTTTGCAGGCAAATCTAAGGAATTTAAAAATTCTGTAGGATAATTTACTTCGTCTGGATCGATAATATAATCTATTGAATTGTATGTAATTGTTTGATCGAAAATTTGATGTTGAGTGCCAATATTTATGTCATTAACGTCTTTGTTTTTTGCTGCCAATATTGCTCCTTCAGGCGACCAATTATGATCTTTGTATTGCTGTGCCATATTTCGATAAACTTTTTCAATCAATTCTTTTGATTATTTTATTATACAAAAATTATGTTAAAGTGTATTAAACCAGTTGTAATAGCAATGGGAATTTTTCCATTTCCAATGTCCAATAATTGAAGCATAGCCGCGAATAACATTGTAAACGGCAAAATTCAAATTATTTAGTATTTGTAAAAAACGTGTTAAAAGTAGCAGGCACTTTCTAAAGTTTTGTTTTTTGGTTCATTTTAGAGACACTTAAATTAAAAAGCTATTTTATCAAAAAAAAAAAATGTTTAATAACATTTATTTATTTAATAAATTACAATTTATTTCTGTTCACAGTAGAAAACGTTTCATATCCAAAACATACTGCTACATGCAACGTTATTCCGTGTTAGACAACAAAGAGTAAGATGACATTTAAAACACTTTTCGCATGAAGAAATGATTTATATTTAAGAAAATTTGAATGATTTGCAGCCGTTTTTTTTTTAAATAAAACAAAATGAAATTCTATTTGTTAAACACACTTCATAACAAAAATTTATATTCAATTTTACAGCAAAATAACAAAATATAATAACAGAAAAGAAAATAAATAAAAATCTCAAAAGAAATTCACTTAATTTCACAGGCAAGTACGATGCCATTGCACATTGGATCCTTCCCATAGAGATGGCGGCCAAAAATAGAAGGAGGTTACCTAGAGCCATGAAATTTTGCAGGCTTACGTTTTTGCAAAAAAATAGATTATCCACAAAAACTCGAAAAAATTGGACCAAGGACACGCCCACCTCCCATATATCCTTAAATTTAAAATATGAATAAAATGGTTAATTATCCGAGAAATTTGAATAAAATTGGCAGAACCCCGTTTTTAGCAAAGATACAGCAGCGTCTGAAATTGTTTTGAAATTGGACCAAGGACACGCCCACCTCCCATATATCCTTAAATTTAAAATATGAATAAAATGGTTTATTTTCAGAGAAATTTGAAAAAAATTGGCAGAACACCGTTTTTAGTAAGGATAAAATAGCGTATACAATTGTTCTGAAATTGGACCAAAATATTGACACTGGACAGTTGAGAAGGATAGGCTATATATTTGCTTCACTACCCCATTAACATCCCAAGAAATGCTAAACTTAAATATTAAAATAAATTAAATGAATGCATTCCCGCCCAAAACGTGGTCAAAAATATAATACAAGCTTTTTTTTTAATTAAACACTTATTATTATTATTTTTATTCGTTTCAACTTACAAAATAAAAAAGAAAATGTAAACAAATTCTCACAAAAATAATATGTTTGGTAAATTGGATTTTTAACAATTTTAATGCATTTTTTGATAAAAATGGTTTTTTTTTAGTAGGCAATTTTCTCAAATTTGAAATAAGCGGGTCGGAAGTTAAAAGAAGTCTATTCAAAAGGTCCTTATTAGTGACAACCCGAGACATTTTTCTTGTGTGATTCAGTCGGTAATTTTTAATGTCCTTATTTCTGGACTCTGCAGCTTCCTCACTTAACTCGCCTATAGAAATAAGTCCATGATGCTCCATCACCGATGCACCATGCAACAACACTTTGTGAACTGAAGCAGGTATATAGTACTATGGATATGTTTCAATTATCTGTACAGCTGTATCTAAGGCAAAAACTCTTAACTTATCTGCATCGATATTATAACCTGTTAAACAGTTGCGCATCTGTCGATCAGTGTTTTATCGATTCCAGTTATTTCAGCTGAAATTTCGGAATTGTGAAAAAATTTCCTGGCTGTGTTGCCATCATTTGACGAACCACTTCCTCCCGTTTTCGGTCTGTCTACAATCAATCCTAGTTTGGCTCTGAATTCAGCTCGGACTATTTTCTTTTGTTTTTCAAATTCTGTTTTGTCATCACCTCTTAGCTGCCATTTCTTAATTTTGAGTCTGTAGGATATGAACAAAAAAAATCAAAGAATCTAATATAAGCATGAATCGGGGACAAACCAAAACATAAACTGTTCTCATTGGCCTCTTTTTGAAGGCATAATTCAATGTTGTTCATTTCCTTTGGTGTCGCTCCGCATATGTAACATTTTAAAAATGTAGATTCGTTAAGTGCGTTGCACTTAACTTTTCCATCAACCATTGTTAAACGTAAGTTGTTAGTGACTGTCCATTCTTTAAGATTAATAGTTATAGTTAAAGGCTGCAAGGCATTTATTTTTTCAGTGTAATATTGTTCTTCAAAAACAGATACAGCAGTAGTTTCTTTTTTAAATTGAAATCTTAATGGGCGACAGTATTGTGTTGAGGACGGTCGAGAACTTTTCTAAACAACAACATCTTCATTTTTGTCATTTTTTAACTTGAGCTGCAATGGCACGAAACTTGTAACAAACAAATCGCTGTCTTTAGCATAAGGATCGTGAAAGCTTTGTTTGTACTCGCTTTGGCCTGTACTTCCATCAAATCCCCATTTCCCTACTAACTGTAGGCTTTTATGTAAGTCATTTCTGAGAGTGTCAAGAACGTATTTCTGCGAAGTAAGAATTCTTGTCGCCGTGTGGTTAAGTAAAGCCTGTAAGTCCACTTCGGCACCTGTCTCGGTGACACTAATCATGGCAATGCATTGCAATGCAATGCCATGATTATAAGAAATCTGATTGTTCATTGTAATTTGTTTCATAGAATTTATGAAAATGCTCTTTTATTAGCTTGATGTTGAATTTTTGGCAAAAAACTTTGCATCGGCAATCAGAAATCTATATTATAAAAATTTAAATAAAAATTAAAGTAATAAGCACTCAAAACGTTTTTCCATGAGCGTTTCCACTATTTCTTAATCTTTTGTTTTTATTATCTTTCCAATTTTCGACATTAATTTTTCTTGTGACCCTCTGTTACACTTATTTATAGTTTTCGACAATTCACTTCGAATCATTTTGTCAGTCACTTACAACGTTCTTCCACTGATTATCACTTTCAAGTTGCATTTTTATAACGATAATTGGCATAAATTGAGTTGAAATGTTATTTGGGCAATTAGGGAGAGCCTAATAAACGGTATTCTGCAAAAAACCGGTTATCTAAAAAACGGCGCTTACAACGTTATTCGCGTCTATGCTTCAATTGTTTTGAAAATATTACAGCTGATACGTCGTTTTGCAATTGGACACTCAATTTGTTGTTAAATTTAATTTTTGGACGTTGTTATAACACATCTCTGCAGTGTAGTGTAATGTCACGTGATTCAAATTGGTCTGCAACAATAACTAACGCATTGAAATTTCTCGAGCTATTTTAAGATTATCAGATGGCATTTGTTCAACGGATGTTTGTATTATTATAATTGTATTAATTCATTATGTTGATGAAGTAAATTATGTCAAGATTTAAAATTTTTCTCTTCTTTTTGTTGAATTAATGTCACAACGTACATACATTTAATTAACCATCGAAATTTCCATTATAATAAATTTGTAGAAATTTATGTATGTATATAATATGCAAGTGGTAATAATGAATTTGAATGTTGGAATGAAGTTGTCAGTAATAATATTTGTTGCACCAAAAGAAATCATTTGAAAAGCGTTATTGTAGTTATATTTGAATGTTTGATAAAAAATGCTTCGATTGTAGTATTGCTCCCGAAATTAATGTTAGCAATAGCTCTGGTAAATCATTTGAAACTGGCACTTTGACTTAACCATTTTCACAACATAAGCCATACGTTTCATTTTAAAATTGTAAAGCTTTGTAATGTACACAAATATTATTCATTCTGCTTTTGGCAACAATTGAATTTAAGCTACATATAATCAATTGTATGATCATAATCGGATACATTGATTTCATAATTCAAGTTGTTCATAATAATTTGCACGTGACTGTGATGTTTATATGTATATATTTTTTTAAATTTTATTGTCCCTTATTGATAATAAAAATCGAATTGATAAATCTGTCATATGTTAAATCCAAAAAATTTTTTTTTGTCACTGACGCAAATTTTGAATAATACTTTTTAGCACTATAAATACATTGTAATAGGAAAAAATTAATATAGTATGTAGCGCTAAAATATGATAAGCATATGGCATTTAAATTTTTTTTTTGACTTTTTAAAGTTTGTTTTTCTAAAGGCACACAGCCATAAGTCATGCATGTAAAATTTTATTCAGTTTGGTCCATTGGTTCTTTAGTTTTAGTGCGACAAACATTCATGTAATTTTTATATATATATAGAGATTTGATCGTTAGGCTATTTGGATTCGAAGTCGTATATGAAATTAGTATAGGGCTAGAACTGAGCAATATCCGTTTTGTCCTATTTCAATAGCGATTGTTGTTGTACTGATCAAAACTTACATATATTATACAAATACCTTTACAATGTGACTTTTAGTTTGTACAGACAGACGACTATGATTTTGATTTAAATTTATATAAAAATTTATAAAAATTCGCTTTTAATAATTTCATTGTTCTCACTTATAATAAACCTTAATAATTGCTCAACATAAACAGACTTAATGTCAGCAAACTAAAGTAATTGTAGTAAATTTCAAAGTAAATTTAAAGTAATTGCTTTCCGGCATCATACTGTTTATGTAGTAGAAATTATTTTTAACATTTCACAAAATAATTCATCAACAAATGATTCCTAAATGAGTAGAGCAAACTAAAAATAAAACCTATTACAACAAGAAATTATATTGCTTGAAAATGAAAATATGCGAAGAAATACCAAATTGGTATGAATAAAATAATTCAAAGACAGTACCAACACGTTAATATATGTAAGTGAGTGTCTTGGGATACATCCTTGAACATAATCGACTTGTTGCATGACAAGAAAAACAAATATTTTAAACGGAGAAACTAAAATTATGTCACACAGCAGTTGGTGGTACGTGGCAAACCACGCTGTTCTGTATTGTTCACAATTTTTACTTTAATTTTTGCCATAAAAGAAAACCAGAAATTTCATTTAAACATAAAAATCTTATTGCGTTTAAAAAAGTTTACGAAAATTGCAACAAAACTCCAGGGGTTTCTTATTTGCATAAACAACTGGGACACCATAAATGCGAACACTTGGTACGTTTACATGCCACTGGGTTACTTAGCTACCATAATGTCATTATTGTTATTGTTGTTCTGCAAATAAATCGTCGATAAAGTAATTTAAGTGATTGTCATTTAAAATCATTTACGATAATATTATTGTTTTTAGCGGGATTACACAAAATTACTTAAATCTGTGTTATTCCAAAGTACTTTATTAAATAAAACTTGTTGAAAAATTCAAATTGTTCTCAAAGAGTCGCTTTTTGCTTTATTTAAATATCTGTATTTTGTCATCTTTGTAAGAATAGTAGTTCATAAATTTTTAACATCTACTGACAGACTCTTAACGAATAATATTTTCATATCAAAGTATACTATGTTAGAAGTTACAAAAATGGGAAATTCTCCCCTTTCAATATTGCATACCTAGAAATATTTATAACTGGTCTTCTACACACACGTAAATAATCGATTGACTTGAGTTCTAGCCGAATTGGTTCGTTTCTAACAACCTCATTAAATCGGTTGTGAGTACCGATGAATTTGGTGGTCAACGAATTGATAGTAGAATTAGGTTGTAACAGCTGAGTTGTTTATGAAAGGTGGTTGTACCAACAGCATTGCTTCATTTTAAAAAGGTTTTAAATTACAAAAATGCTTTTTATGTTTGGTTTGTTCATATTCAATAATTTAAAATGATCATTTAGTTATAAATAAATGAATGAAATTTATTAATATATATATACTCTTGTTGGAAAAATTATTCGTACAATTTCAGATGAAAATTTTAAAATCAATATACGCGCAGGAGCATAATGCGGGCACGGAGGAGTGTGTGGAGGAGATGTGCCGAATTTTAAAATTTGTGTGTAATTTGTGTTAAAAATATATTAAAATATAAATAATAAATAATTTCGCAAGAGCCTAAATGTATGATAAGCAATTTTAGCCAATTCAGAATTCATCGAATTTCATTATAATTGTATATCACATGCCTTATGTTGAATTGTGAATTGCTTAAAATTGGTTAGCATACCTTTATGATCTTAAGCAATACATTTTTATATATATAGATTAAAAAAATTTAAGGAAAAAAATTCAAAGAAAAATTAAAATTTCTTAAATTTGCACGCGAATTTCAAGTGAATTATGAACTTTTTACCATGGATACAGAGGGGACACGCTTCTCAAAAAAAAAAAAAAAAAACTTACCGAATATTTCTACTTTTATTTGTTTAACTAACAAAAATCGTAGTATTGCAGTAAAATTGTTTTCACATTTACAATTTGGGAATTCCACCAATTATGCAACAACATACAGGTTGTATATATCGATTTTATTTTAGTAGTAAAAACCTTGTTTATTCAAAAATTGATTATATTTCTTTTGGAAAATATTTTGAGTCACAAAATCAAAGAATACGGTGCTGACGAGAGAAAAATTATCATAAGCTTCGAAATTAGGGTAAGAAATTTCGTGGAATAGCATACTTTGTTTTTTCATAAAATCATAGAACTAATTTTACAAATAACCGTATATTTATCTTTTCTGCAAAAATTCTTCTGACAAAACAATTTGTTGGCCATTTTCTCGAAAAATGACTAGTTACCATTGTTTTCTAACTTCGTCTATTGGTGTTTCTTAAAATATTTAAAAGAAAATTTTGTGTAGTGTTTAAAGTATTTTTCGCTTATCTTTAAAGTTGATATTTTTAAGATAAGTTATTTTACCAGAACTCCACACATACATATGTACTTATAGAAGTATACATATATTTCACTTAATTCAAAATAAAATCATTTAAGTAACTGTAATTAGGTTTTCGATCCCCCCCGTGCTTCGACAGAAAACAGAAATGTCGCCTATCCATAAAATTTTGCTCATAACGATTTTCAGGTTTTCATAAAATGCAATAGTCGCACATAAAATGCAGCTTGGTTATTGCCTATTATTGTATATTATATATTTTTTCGTCGGTTATAACCAATTTATTTGTAATAGGTACGTTTTTATAACCATAGACAATTGAAAACATATCATTAGGCTTTAAGAAAAATTTGGAAATGCGTAATGCGAATAACCATTTACGACATAATTACCAGGTGTCCAATTTTCAACCTAACACCATAGAAATAGAACAACGGCTGCGTATAATTAATTTGTTGTAAAAAATAACACTCATACGAGCCACAAAACGTGATGACCTATGCTACATTTATATCTTATTCGCAAATCCCAACCTTCGAAATTCGATTGGAAATTCTAGGAAACTGTATTTATACCCTATATCAGAATCACTATCTGATTCGATTTAACGATATCCGTCCGTCCGTCCGTCCATCTGTGTGTCCATGTAAAGCTTGTAATCAAACTGCAGGTCGCAAATATGAATATATTTTGATGAGATTTGGTATTTAATCTTTTATTGGCCATGGGATGAACGCTATTGAAATTGATGAGAATCGGTCCATGTTCAGACCTAGCCCCCATACAAATGACCCCTATGAAATCAACATATATTTCCATAAGAAAAATTGGGTTTGTATGTATATATTACATCCATTAATCAGTAGTCCAAAAATTATCCTATTGGACAACTCTTAGTAATAGGCCCCATATAGAGCTGCTTCCCCATCTTCACTTAAATCTATCAAAAAACAAAAATATTGCACTGATTCTTCTCAAATTTTATCTTATATATATTTACGCTGATCCCTGACTCACTGACTGACTGACTGATTCTGTAACGCTGAAATAATACACACACAGCACTCCCTACAAAGCAATGCGAAATACACAAACAAAATTTAATCTTTCTCATTTTATACAAACCCACACACAATTTTCTCTCTTCTTTGTTTCCGACCAGTGCTGCTAATAAAATCTTCTGAAAATCTACAATTTTGGAAACTAAATCGCCAAAGCTGTCATTTTTAAAACAAGAAATTGTCAAGAAAATTTTACCGCTTATAAAACTCGAAAAAATATTACAAAAGGAAGCAATAAAATTTATTTATATCATTCATATTACGAATATTATTACAGCATTGGTTATTTCTATATATAACAAGTAAGAAAATTATAGTCGGTCTAGACCGACTATACGATACCCTATACCATGCGTTTAGAAACCCTATCTCTTAGGCCCAACTAACTGGACATTGAAAATAAGCAAAACCCAAATTTGAGTGGGATTTTTATTAATTTTTTTGGCTGCAGATATGAAAAAGTTCATATCGGATGCTATATCTATAAAGCGACTAGGTCCAAAAATGGACCGATCCTGATCATGTTTGGTAAAGTCTCTTGTATTTTGCAAAAATATGTACAAACAAAATTTGAGAAGAATCAGTGCAATATTTTTGTTTTTTAATAGATTTAAGTGAAGATCGGGAAGCAGCTCTATATGGGGTCAAAGGGATCATTTTTGCACTACTCATTAATGGATATAATGAACGCATACAAACCCAATTTGAGTAAGATCTATATGACAATTTGGATCTTATGGCAATTTATGTCGATTTCATATGGGTTATTTGTATGGAGGCTAGGTCTGAACATGGACCGATTCTCACCAATTTCAATAGCGTTCATCCCATGGCCGATAAAAGCTTATATACCAAATTTCATCAAAATATATTCATATTTGCGACCTGCAGTTTGATTACAAACTTTACATGGACACACAGACGGACGGACGGACGGACGGACATTGTTAAATCAACTCAGAAAGTGATTCTGATTCGATCGGTATAATTAAAGATGGGTCTAGGTCAAATATTTTTGGTTGTTACAAACAGCAGCACAAAGTCATTATACCCAAACCACATAGTGGTATAGGGTATAAAAACGTATTAGTGATGAAATTTCAACGAAAAAAATTTAACGCAGCAATCAACTAAATAATTTTATTGATATGTATCTATAGCTGAAACATATAATATAGCCGTTTTGAAACGGCTTGACCCAGAATTAAATCTATACATATTTTGTAATTTCCATTTACACTGAACAAAAACTATCAATTTTCGATAAACAACCCATTAATTGTTAACCCTTGAAATTGTAATTTTTATACTACTGAAAATTTGAAATCTTCAATCATCATTTTAACAAATTTAACAAATCATTTTAACAAATTGAAAAATCGTCGAAATTACAATAAGTTGTCAAAATTGGCAACACTTCTAACGACAATACCACTACATACATATGCAGATTCCGTGTTACATATGGAATAAGTTGAGCCGAAAAAATGCATAAAAAAAATTAATATATATTCAAATTCTTCTTTAAATTCCCTTTGTTGGTCAATGAAAAAATTCTGCAAAAAAAAAAAGGAATGAATGAAATTTTAAACATTTTTATTTTTCTTATTTAACGTCGTCCGATATGCATACATACTTCTTTTATCAAACTAAACTTATCCGTTTGTCTGTTTTGTTTTTTATCTCAAAATTGTTTTGTGTTGTTAAGAGTGCTTTCGCTCAGGTTCTCTGATGACCAGCACTTACCAAAGAGTATGCTTTTTTTGATAAATATTTGAGAAAAAAGAGATCTTCAATGTGTATTTTGTTGTTGTCCAACGTATGATTTCGTTATAGCTCTGTATTGAAAATGAAAAGCCCTTGAAAAAATAGTGCAATATTGAGTTTAAAATTTAAATTATTGTAACTTTGCATAATTAAATTACATTGTAATTTTAGAGAGAGGTGGGAAAATAATTTTTTTTTCACTCAAAATATTAATTTTTGCATAATTTGCTTTTAAAAAAATTTAGACAAACATAAATTACGTAAATAGGTATATTTAAGATTTTAATTTGAAAAATTTATTGAAATTATCATGGAAGAATTAAAGGAGAATTTTTTTTAAGTAAAACTAATACGCGCTTACTTTTTATTTTTGCGTTTTTGGATTTATAGATAACTTTGAAAAAAATGTAGTTTCTTTTTTCAGTTTACATTATGATGAAATATGAAATATTTTTTTCTTTTTTGTGCAGGTGTATTGGTGTTTGCATTTCCTTACGGGGTGGTAGGTTTTAAAACCTTTTTTTGCATTTCTCTTCCTGAATGCACAACATGTCGAGAGTGTTGTGTCAAAATTTTAAGTAAATCAGAGCAAAACTTAAGAAGATACAGCGTTTCCAGTGACCGGCCTCATACGGTATATTATGAATGTATATAAATCCGTTTTTAACAAAACTTTAAACCGATTTTCTCGCAAATAAATGTTCGAAGTCCGTGAACATCATAACTCAAAATCTTTTTGACCGATTCTTTTGAAATTTTAGACACTATATCTACACATAAATCATTAGGTAACCACGAAAGTTTTTTTTAATTCCATTTTCTTCCCCATTTTTTAACAACAAATTTCCAAAATGGTATAGCAAAAATCGTTTTTCACATCAAAATTTTGCAAAAAAAAAAAAAAAAAAAAATTGAAAAACTCTTCGTCACTACTTCAGGAAACATGTCACCTTTTGAACGCATTTCGATTTTTTTATTTCACATGGTCCGGTAACGAGTTATGATGGTCACCGCAAAACAACAACGCCTCCGGATATTGGCTGTTGCGGACTTATTTATTAAAATTTTTAGTTGAAAATTTTTTCAAAGATTCTTCAAATGTTATGCTATAACGTGTATTCATGTCTTCAAAAAAGAATTATGAAAATACGACTTTTTTACTTTTAAATCCTTACCCTCCCCTTAAAAAACTTTTAGGAACCTTGCTCTAAAACTTTTGTTTTTCTATGCTATTCTATTTTTTCTACAATAAAATGGAGTTCGGTTATAAAGAACTCGGCGGGACCGGCCAAATTAGTTCGTTATAGACTAAGTTCGTTATAACCGTAGTATTTTTTTGTTTTGTCCGAAAGGTTTAAAAACTTTTTTTAGTTGAATAAGTTTATTTATTTTGATGCATTTTAAAAAGTTATAAAACATAAATTAAAATATTAAAAAGATACATATTAATAGTTTGTCTTAATAAGACTAGAATTTCCGAGTTTCTATCAAAATAAAATATATTTTTTTAAAATCATATAATATTAAAAACTCCTAGAAGCAGAAAGTATAAAGCAAAGGTTGGCTACTGGACCTTTTACAAAACTTCATTTGAAAATCGAAGTTTTCGGTTTGTATTTTTTACAACTGTTTTTCGATTTTTTTTTTTAAGAAATTTTAAAAACATTAAAATTAATTTTTTTTAATATATAAAATATAAGAAAATTCTGAAATGGAAAAAAAAATTTGTTTGTTAAAGTCAAAATAAACGGGCGCCTAGGCGCCACACAATCCTCTAGTTTGTATATATTTTTGCAAAATACAAGAGACTTTACCAAACATGATCAGGATCGGTCCATTTTTGGGCCTAGTCCCCATATAGATATAGCATACGATATGAACTTTTTCATATCTGCAGCCGAAAATATTGATAAAAATCAGACTCAAATTTGGTTTATGTTAATTTTCTATATCCAGTTAGTTGGGCCTGAGAGATAGGGTCTCTAAACGCATGGTATAGGGTACCGTATAGTCGGTCTAGACAGACTATAATTTCCTTACTTGTTAATATTTTATTTATTTCTTGAATATGTAGAGGTTAAGGTTTCTTAATATCTGCAAATAATATTTAAAATTATGTTGTCCAACAACAAAAACAGAAAAGGAAATAGCATTATGAACTTAAGTAAAGCATACCAGCTTTCTTTTATTTAATTTTTACTTTAAATGCTATTACTTTAGACATTCAACTGAAATAAAAATCTCAAAAATTTCAAGATAATCCCATAATGCTTCTGAATATGTGTTGATTATCAAATTTTTACTTGCATTATAATCTGAGTTTTATTTATTTTTTTTTATTACTTATCTTGTTTTTTATTTTCTTGAAGCTGTTAAGATTTTATGATTGTTTTTTTTAAGAATTTTACCGTCTGTCACTGTTTGTTTATATTTTATTATGACATTGACTTAATGTTAATATATTGTCACACAATGTGACTTTTATTGTTCTTTCACACAAAAAAAAAAAAAATACAAAATGTTTAAAAATATTGTTGCTATTGCCTTAAGGGGGCCATCCTTTCAAATCTATTTCATAACAAGCTCTGATAAGTAGTGACTTGTTTTGGCAATCTTGTCAATCCAACATTAGGTGTTCCAGTAAGTTTTGATGCAAAAACAAAAATTTTTTACTCTGTGTAGAGTTTTAGTCCATTAGTAATCGAAAAACCATTGCATTTGATTGCTTGTTATTACTTTGTTTACTTTGTACTAAATGTTTTAAAGTTTATTTTCATTATTTAAATATCTTGATCTTAATATTTCGTAAAATTTATGTCCACAGTGTATTTTGTGGTGTTTGAGTGCAAAGTTTATAAGGAATATGCATGAAGGTTATATTTTCTCTGTTCAAAATGACATGATGAGCTCATGCAAATGATTTTTATTGGGTTTATTTAAATCCTTCGTAAATCATGAATTATTTAAATATAACAACTTTTGTTACTTATTTTCATTGTTTAAATCTGTACAATAAGGAATATTGTTTTTTAAATAATAAGGACTGTACTGGGATTATGAAGCACTTAAAACGAATTTTCACCATTAGACAATGTATAATATTTAAATAACGCACACCGAAAACGGATTCATTGCGACAAACGAATTTGTAGCCAACCGAATTTTAGTACCGTCATATTAATGTGTTGCGACAATATTATTCTATTTTCCTAATACCGTTTTGAGTTCAAAGTAATCGTTTTTTAGTTAATTCGATTGATTTGTTTTTACAATCCAATTTAGATTTTGAATACTGATTTTGTAACAAGCATTATCGGGGTATCTATTTTCAAAATACAAAAGAATTTTTAAATGTTTTTATTAAAATTTGTTTATTTTTAGGTAGTAATTAAGAAAAATATAAAATATAATATAATAGCAAACATGATAAAAAATAGGCATGTACTTCCACTAACATTTGAGGATTTTTGTTTATCAGTGAATATTCCGGAACAATGGATTTTTTTGTCTCCTTGTGTGACTGTCTTACATGGCTACATCGGCGTTGGTATTTTATATTGCTCTTTATGAATAGCAGTTTTAAGTATATTTTTCTTCGAATGTTTCCTTATATGATAGTCATAATGTATGCGCAGTTCAGGACATTCGATTGAGTTCTGTATACCAGTTCTATATTCCATAGAGTTTGTTGTGATCATGAGACCTAACAAACCTATATGAATAAACCGATCAATACTATAACCAAACTTTCGAGTTTGCTTCCATTTCAACATAATTCCTTAGCAATATTACTTCTGTGGCAAAAACAAAACCTACTGCAGATTTGCCCATATACATTATGCGGATGTCAGCGAAGTAGGGAAAATATTCTTTTGTAAGGGTTTAAAAAAAATGATTTTTACCTAACGTATATTTTTTACCTTCAGTTATTAACTAGTGGATAGTGTGGTAACTATTATGATTTTGAAAGAAACAATTTGACAAATATTAGTCCGTTTTTCGAAAATATAGCAATAATAATAATATTTCAAATTTTTTGTTAATATACTTAATTTTTGTGTTTTTTTTTTTTGATACGTACTTTTTCTCCGTTGAGTTTGCTAGGAATAATTGAGAGAAGCAAAAATTGAGTTCTATTAAATTTATGCCTTTGTTTCCATAAAAATATAAAAGACCCTGGAAATTTTGTTCTATTGAGGTTTTTCTGCTTACTAACTTAACACAGCGCTCGAAATTCGAGTGCAAATTCTGGAACATTTTATTTTTTCATAAATTTTTTTTCTCAACTTTTTTTTAATTTATCTATACTAATATAATAAAGAGGTAATGTGTGTTTGTTTGTTTGTTTGTTTGTAGGAGGTAATCTCCGTAACTACCCATCTGATCTTCCTGAAATTTTCACAGACTCTTACTGCGGATATGGGAAGTGCTATAGGCTATAATTTTTTAAATATTTTTGGTGGGTTTGGCATCTCCCACACAAAGTAATTTTTTAATATCATATACATATAGTGAGTACTATGAGTACTTTGCAAATTTGTGTGAGGTCACCTATTGTTAATATTAGTAGCTACGTCGGAAATGGGCGGGATCGGATAAGTGGGCGTGGTACCTCCAATACAAGTAATAGTTCAATATTATATATCTCGAGTAATGTGATAGACAGAGTTTTTCAAATTTTTCTGATGCCACCTATTATTAATGTGAGTAGTCGGATGGAAAATGGGCAGTATCGGACCAATAGGCGTGGCAGCTGCCATATAAAGTAAATATAAAATGCCATATAACTAATGTGCTAAAAAAGGAAGCTTTGACACTTTGAACGATCTTAGTATGAGTAGTCGAACAAAAAATTGGCGGGTTCACACAATGGGCGTGGCACTCCCCATGAAAAGTAACTATTTAATGTCATATATCTGGAGTGCTGTAAAAGAGAGAGCTTTGTGGCTTTGCGTGAGCATATAGGTTCTTTGTGTGATTAGTCGAACAAAAAATGGGCGTGATCGGAGCAGTGGGCGTAGCACCGCCCATGCAAAGTAGATATCTAATATCATATAACTGATGTACTATAAAAGGCAAAGACTCGACATTTTGTATGAGTCCATCCGATATTAATGTGAGTAGTCCAATAAAAATTGGGCGGGATGGGATGAGTGCGCGTGGCACCTCCTAGGTAAAAAAATATGATACACTACGAAAGCGACAGTCTTTTGACAAGTTCATTAGTTATCAATGTGATTTGTCGTGGAAAATATATAGCCAAAATCAAAAAAACGTCAAACCGAAATTTTTAGTGTGCGTTGCACCTCCCACACAAAGTCAATTTTTAATACAATATATATATTAAGTACTATGAGAGAGAAAGCTTTGCAAATTTATCTCAGGTCATTTATTATTAACGTTAGTAGTCAGACAAAAAAATGGGCGGGATTAGGCAAATGCGCGTGGTACCCCCACACAAACTTTATAATAAATGTGATATATCTGAATTACTGTATTAGTGAGAGCCTTGGGACTTTGCGTGAGCCCTTTCGTAACGATTCGGAAGGGGTAGAGGGGGAGGGTGAAGCGAAGCACACCGGGTTTCATCTAGTATATATATATAAAGAATTAAGGATTATTTAAATATTTGTTGAACACACAGAAGATATGTAAATGAATTTGTTTACAAATAATTTTTTAAGGGCCTAAAGGTATGCTAATCAATATTAGCGATTCACAATTCAACATAGGGCATGTTATATACAATTATAATCAAATGCGATGAATTGTGAATTGCCTAAAATTGATTAGCATACCCTGAGGTTCTTATGAAAATATTTATTTTAAATATTTTATTTAGTTAATTTCATATATTTTTAAAACATATTATACTTATTATACATATTATACTTATATTATTCGGGAAGTTCACACTCCTCCTTTCTCGCGCTTGCTTAATAACTATTACAAAATTTTCTTTCACGTATTATTATATTCATATATAGATACTATTTAAACACAGCAATTATGTCACCTTTGTGAGTTTTTTTTTTGTTATTAAATGGTTCAATTTTTTATAGTATTTTGATATTCTAGGTACATGTGATTTTTCTTCTTCGGAAGATTTTATTTGTGCTTAAAATATATTCTGAAAACAATGTTTTTATTAGAGTTGGTTGAAGAAAGAGAGTTTTAAAGGATGGCATAAAGAAGTTATAGACCTTGAATGTAAATCGGATCTGATGAGACACACCATGACAAAATTGCACAAGACTAGTGCTTTTGCTATTAGTAATTGCAAAAAATTTATTATTTTTCCCAAAAACAACATATGTAGCATTGAGCATAAGCCTGTTTCTTTGCTGCACATAATGTTGGAAGCTCTAAAAGATGTTTCCAGTTGGAAGAATTTCAACAGTTACTCAACAAAGAAAGAAAAATTTTAAGAACATAAGAGAATAAAAAATATTAGAGAATTGGATAGTTATATTAGGAATCTTTTAAATAAGAAGCAACGTATGACAAGCTAAAGCGAGCAGATTTGATATTAAATATGTCTTTTTTTAAATTCATTTTAAATTATTTCAACTCCCTTAACGTTCTGTTTCATTATTTTGAAAATATAATGCTTACAGACTACTTAACACCAATAGGATATAAAGAATTAAATCTAACATAAAGTGAATTTAGCCCTAAGGAAACTCCTTTTTACAATAATAATTCTACATTTAATGGTCACAAAAGAAAAATTTCATAAAATTTAAAATTGGTTTTGAGTTTTTTGATATTATATTATAAAGTTGGTTAAATTCGACACAAACTCGACGAAGAGGATCGGAGTTAGTATAATTTGTGCGAAACTATTTTACAATCAGGATCTGGAAATACCGTGAATTGCGCTGTGAAATATTTATATTGATTCTGTTGGGGAGCAATTGGGAGTATAAATAACCATGAATCAGATTGAGCAGAAAGGTTACATTTAACATTTTGCTTCCACTTTTAGGCATAGGAAGGTTAATATGAGCAATACTGCTTCTATAAAACGTTAATTGAATATCCCAGCCATGTCCGCGAAGGCAAAATATTAAGAATTGTTTTGGATGGATTCAATTGAGTATGAATGGACATGTTTTATATTTTGAACCAAAAATTAATAATTTTTTTTTAAACTTAGTCACAATTTTATTAAAAGAAAGGAGCAGAGAATTGACTACAATTCGAAATCGCCACATATGGCGTTACAAATATAAAATATTTATGTTTGTCACGAATGCGAGGAGCTGCTAAAAATATATCCAATTTCAAGGGCATACCAAATAAAGTTCGATTGTTTAAAATTTTATATCACCGCTTTGGAAGAAACACAAAAGGACTTCCTTTTACAAGTGAATCAGTATTTAAGGAAATTGAATTTCTTAACCCTGAGGTGGCTATGGGTGTTGATAATAAAAATATTTTTCAATATAAATTGTTATGCCAAATATTTGAAACCTATAATATTAATAGGCTATGCGATTTTTTCTACCCTTTTATCACGGTTTGCTACTAAACATACATAAAACTAAAGATATGCTATGTGTGCGCTTATTAAATTTGTTAATGTGTTTGTTAATGAGTGTTTTATCTTCGATCATAATAATAATAAACCAAAAAGTATTGGTTTGTGAACTGACTAAGTTGAAAAATAATGTTGCCTAGAATCCGCTAGTTAATATTAATCTCTAATACAAGAATAAATAACAGTGGAGTAAAAATTTTGTGAATATGAAAGAAAGTCATGGTCTAAGCTGGATTTAGACCAATATTGTTTGTTCAAAATAAGTAAATCTAAAAATTTCAATGATACCTTGGTATTTTCCAACTTCACAAAATCAAATTCAAATTTACCACATGCGAATGCTGTTACAAAGAAAATAGGTAAGTTGGGAGGTAAGTTAAGTTAAATCATGATGTCAGAAATTCGATTTCAAGTTTTCAATGCACAGAGAGTCACTAAAATAATAATTTTAGTAATGAAATCAAATGTTCTGTTAATTTTTAAATTTTTTTTCATTTCGAAAATTAAGTACATAAAAGTTACTATAAAAATATAAGTCTTGTTAATTATTTACTAGAGGACCCATGCTGCTCCGCAGCATTATATTATATTAATTATACCCTATACCACTATGTGGTTTGGGTATAATGACTTTGTGCTGCTGTTTGTAACAACCAAAAATATTTGACCTAGACCCATTTTTAATTATACAGATCGAATCAGAATCACTTTCTGAGTTGACTTAACAATGTCCGTCCGTCCGTCCGTCCGTCCGTCCGTCCGTCTGTGTGTCCATGTAAACCTTGTAATCAAACTGCAGGTCGCAAATATGAATATATTTTGATGAAATTTGGTATGTAAGCTTCTGTCAGCCATGGGATGAACGCTATTGAAATTGGTGAGAATCGGTCCATGTTCAGACCTAGCCCCCATACAGATTACCCTTATGAAATCGACATAAATTGCCATAAGATCCAAATTGTCATATAGATCTTACTCAAATTGAGTTTGTATGCATTCATTACATCCATTAATGAGTAGTCCAAAAATGATCCCTTTGGCCCCATATAGAGCTGCTTCCCGATCTTCACTTAAATCTATTAAAAGCAAAAATATTGCACTGATTCTTCTCAAATTTTGTTTGTATATATTTTTGCAAAATAAAAGAGACTTTACCAAACATGATCAGGATCAGTCCATTTTTGGACCTAGTCCCCATATAGATATATCATCCGATATGAACTTTTTCATATCTGCAGCCAAAAAATAAAAATCCCACTCAAATTTGGTTTTTGCTTATTTTCTATGTCCAGTTAGTTGGGCATAAGAGATAGAGTTTCCAAACGCATGGTATAGGGTATCGTATAGTCGGTCTAGACCGACTCACTTCAAGTGGTTAAAATAACCAAACTACTATATATCTTACCATAATTGTTAATTATAACCATTATTTGAATTCATTAATGTTAATGGTTAAACAAGACTTATTCGTCATTATACCCTATACCACTATGTGGTTTGGGTATAATGACTTTGTGCTGCTGTTTGTAACAACCAAAAATATTTGACCTAGACCCATCTTTAATTATACCGATCGAATCAGAATCACTTTCTGAGTTGATTTAACAATGTCCGTCCGTCCGTCCGTCCGTCCGTCCGTCTGTGTGTCCATTTAAAGCTTGTAATCAAACTGCAGGTCGCAAATGTGAATATATTTTGATGAAATTTGGTATATAAGCTTTTATCGGCCATGGGATGAACGCTATTGAAATTGGTGAGAATCGGTGCATGTTCAGACCTAGCCCCCATACAAATTACCCATATGAAATAGACATAAATTGCCATAAGATCCAAATTGTCATATAGATCTTACTCAAATTGGGTTTGTATGCGTTCGTTACATCCACTAATGAGTAGTCCAAAAATGATTCCTTTGACCCCATATAGAGCTGCTTCCCGATCTTCAGTTAAATCTATTAAAAAACAAAAATATTGCACTGATTCTTCTCAAATTTTGTTTGTACATATTTTTGCAAAATACAAAAGACTTTACCAAACATGATCAGGATCGGTCCATTTTTGGACCTAGCCCCTTTATAGATATAGCATCCGATATGAACTTTTTTGTATCTGCAGCCAAAAAAATTAATAAAAATCCCACTCAAATTTTGTTTTTGCTTATTTTCTATGTCCAGTAGTTGGGCCTAAGAGATAGGGTTTCTAAACGCATGGTATAGGGTATCGTATAGTCGGTCTAGACCGACTATAATTTTCTTACTTGTTTTTTTTTATAACTGTTACGTCCCTGGTTTTAACACACATTTTAGCATAACTCAAAAAAAGTTTTTCGATTTGGCGAAGTAAAAAAAATCTGAAAATTCGCAGCTGGTTATATTACCTCCAAGTTACTTTTCCAATATTTCTTAATTAACTTTACAGTTACTGAAACATTCAGGAAGTTTTTTTTCCGAAAAAGGTTTTGTTTATGAAAAATTATAATTTTTTTGTTGTTAAAAAATTAAAATTGTGAAAATTGTTCTATTTTGATCTTAAGTTATATATGATGATATAGTACCTAATGTATCTAAATTGATTCCAAAAAAAGATATGCCGCAGAAAAAAAGTTTAATTTTTCCTCATGTGACCGGTCGGTCGGTTGAAATCCGTATGGAGCTCGCGTACCCTCTCTCGCCGAGTGAAACTTAAGATATTCGAGACAAACGTGATCTCAATCATACTCTATGGCTGTGAAACATGGAAAGCTGCACCCCGAGATATCCAGAAAATGCAAGTGTTTGATAACCAGTGCCTCCGCAGAATAATGCATATCTTCTGGCCAAACGTAATAACAAACCACAGTTTATCGACCGAATCAAAACAATTGCCAGTTGCAACAGACATAAAGAGGCGCAAATGCAACTGGATCGGCCACATCCTACGAAGACCATCAAACGATATCACCAGGAATGCCATCGACTGGAATCCGTAAGGCAACCGCAGAAGAGGGAGACCTGCACATACATGGAGGCGACAAATAGACATCGAAGCTGCAACCACGAACAAAAGTTGGGAAGAAATAAAATACCTCGCCCAAGATAAATCACGTTGGAACGTGTTTGTTGAGGCCCTATGCTCCTTATAAGAATGACGGGAAGAGATATATATACATATATAAATATATATGGGGGATTTCATGTCAAGTGCACCAACTTTTGAAACCGATGTCTTCCAAGGTTAGTCCTATTGGATAGTAGTTTAGACACAATTTTTCAACAAGATCGGTCCGGATCTCTCTGAGTTAGAGGGGATCAAAATTTGACATTTTGCCAAACAGGTGTTTTTTCTCATCCATGTAACTTATTACCTATTATTCTTAGAAAATTTTCTCCCAAAGAGTTTAGATAGCTATTTCTTCAATATTTCGGAAAAAAATACTTAAAAAAAAAAAATTGTAGACTTTATTTTTGTTATTTTCAAAAAGGGCATTGTTTTTTTTTTTTATTCATAAGAAAGCTTAGGATTTTTTATCTATCAAAATAAATGTTTTGTAACTCAACACAAGGGTTTTTCAATTTTTCACAAATTCACTATTTTAAAAATTTTCCTATTTGTGTCTAAAACCTTACAAATAAAACTTATACTGAGAAACTAGACAAACTAAACTTTCCGAAGGTATATAACATACCTAACTAAAATTTTATACCCTCGATACTGTAATACCCAGAATATGTTAACCTCAGGAAAAAAATCGTTTTTTTTCCATAGAAATGTTGAAAAATTATTATTTTTTATTTATTTTTAATAATATTTAAATTAATATATAATAATAATCTATACTAATATTATAAAGAGGTAATGTGTGTTTGTTTGTTTGTTTGTTTGTTTGTTTGTTTGTTTGTTTGTAGGAGGTAATCTCCGTAACTACCCATCTGATCTTCCTGAAATTTTCACAGAGTCTTACTGCGGATATGGGAAGTGCTATAGGCTATAAGTTTTCTAATATTTTTAGTGGGCGTGGCACCTCCCACACAAAGTAAATTTTTAATATCATATACATATATTGAGTATTATGAAAGGGAGAGCTTTGCAAATTTGTGTGAGGTCACCTATTGTTAATATTAGTAGTTACGCCGAAAATGGGCGGGATCGGAGAAGTGGGCATGGTACCTCCCATACAAGTAATTATTCAATATTATATATCTCGAGTAGTGTGATAGAGAGAGCTTTTCAAATTGGTTTGGTGTCACCTATTATTAATGTGAGTAGTCGGACAAAAGATGGGCAATATCGGACCAATAGGCGTGGCACCTACAATACAAATTAAATATAAAATGCCATATATCTGGAGTACTGTTATAGAGAGAGTCTTGGGAATTTGTGTGAGCCCATAAGTTATGCATGCGATTAGTTGCACAAAAAAATGGGCGTGGCACCGCACGTACAAAGTAAATATGTGATATCATATAACTGGTGTACTAAAAAAGGGAAGCTTTGACGCTTTGTACGACACCATCAGATATTAGTATGTGTAGTCGGACAAAAAATTGGCGGGTTCATACCAATGGGCGTGGCACTCCCCATGGAAGTAACTATTTAATGTCATATATCATATATTTGTATGATTAGTCGAACAAAAAATTGGGCGTGATCGAAGCAGTGGGTGTAGTTCCGCCCATGCAAAATAAATATCTAATGTCATATAACTGGTGTACTATAAAAGGGAAAGACTCGACATTTTGCATGAGTCCATCAGATATTAATGTGAGCAGTCCAATAAAAATTGGGCGGGATGGGATTAGTGGGCATGGCACCTCCTATGTAAAAAATATGAAGTACAATGAAGGAGACAGTCTTTTGACAAGTTCATTAGTTATCAATGTGATTTGTCATGGAAAATATATCGCCAAAATCAAAAATCTCCAAACCCAAAAATCGCGAAAAATAAAAATCGCCCAAAAACAAAAATCTTCAAAATCAAAATGGGCAAAATCAAAAATCGCAAAAAAAAAATTGCCAAATGATATTCTAAGTTCAAGGCCAACAGTTAAGTGTTGCCAGAGCTAATATGGATAATCCATCTTCTTCTCATGGGCAGCTACATGTACCTTGCTCCAGGGTAGGAACGCCGAAAAATCTGATAATTGTTGAACCGAAAGAAAAAACAAAAAATATTGTATATCAGCATCAGCAAGCATTGAAATAAAAAATCTATACTAATAATCTATACTAACATAATAAAGAGGTAATATTTGTTTGTTTGTTTGTTTCTTTGTAGGAGGTACTCTCCGTAACTACTCATCTGATCTTCCTGAATTTTTCACATAGTCTTACTGCGGATATGGGGGTGCTACAGGCTTTAATTTTTTTTAAAATATTTTTAGTGGGCGTGGCACCTCCCATACAAAGTACATTTTTAATATCATATATATTAAGCACTATGATAGAGAAAGCTTTGCAAATTTGTCTCAGGTCATCTATTATTAACGTAAGTAGTCAGACAAAGAAATGGGCGGGATTATACAAATGCGCGTGGTACCCCCACACAAACTTAATATTAAATGTGATATATCTAAATTACGGTATTTGCGTGAGCCCTTTCCTAACGGTTCGGTAGGGGGGAGGGGGAGGGTGTAGCGAAGCACACCGGGTTACATCTAGTATTAAAAATAAAAAGATAAATAATTTATTAAAATTTAATCTTAATTGCATTAGATCCATTTATATCATAACTATTTTTATACTTAATTTATTGTAGCTGATGAAGTATTTAAGTCTTGTAAATTTTTAAATACCCAGTCTTTCATCCAGCTTTTTTGTCGCCTTTATTTACTGCGTTTTTTTGTCAATCCTTTCTTGGCGTTACTAGGTTCAGCTGTTGATTTCGCTGCTGGTTTATTTGTTGTCTTTGGAAAGAAATCGCATTGAATAGAGGCAGAAAACTTTTTCAACTTGAGTCTTCCATCGACAAGCGGTATAAAAGCATGGTGTTGAGCGGTGCCATCGATTGTTACCGCAGCATCGAATCTGCTCTTCAGTGTTTTCAATGTTTCCTGATGATCCTCTTTGCCACTAAAAACTATTTTAGTTTCTCTACAATAGCTCTTTGCCCAATTGAATAAAGCAGTCGCATCTAAGATGCGATCTTGTTGAGAGCACTGGAGGCTATACTTCGCTGCATTTCTTTTAAGGTTTGATCCAATACCATCACATGCTCCTTTACCATGACAAGCGGTATAAAAGCATGGTATTGAGCGGCGCCATCGATTGTTACCGCAGCATCGAATCTGCTCTTCAGTGTTTTCAATGTTTCCTGATGATCCTCTTTGCCACTAAAAACTATTTCAGTTTCTTTACAATAACTCTTTGCCCAATTGAATAAAGCAGTCGCATCTAAGATGCGATCTTGATGAGAGCACTGGAGGCTATACTTCGCTGCATTTCTTTTAAGGTTTGCTCCAATACCATCCTTTACCATGAGCAGTAGGATGAAAATGCCACTCAGCTGGCATTCCAAAATCTTTTTCATGGGCCATAAGATTTGCCAAGCTACTTTTGTTTTTAAAATGTTGACGAGCTCCGTCCTTCTTTACCGTAAGTTTAGATTTTAGAAATTTTAGTATTCTCTTCTCGTACTCATAAACTGCATCTTTCATGTAGTAAATAACTACTGTGAATATAGTTGCTTGGTCGTTATTGAAGTGGAATGCTTGTATGGCATCCTGAAGAACATATTTATAGTTTTCTGCGAAATCATATGAAACAACGAATTCACCAGACTTCAAATGTATCTTCAAATCCTTGAAGAATGACCATTGCTCTTTGACTAAAAAGCCATGGTTTCTCAAGTTTAGCAATCCTGTACACATTTCTTCCACAAAATCATCCACATTTAAAATGATTGTTTTCAATGTGCATCTGTCAGTCTGAATCCAAGAATCAAATTTGACCTCCTCTATATATTCTCGATCTAAAGAGTTGATTAAATTTTCTTTGATAAATGTGGTTTTCGGGCAATTGGTACATTCACCTAAGTGGCAAGAAGTTGTTGCATTAGGACACATAGTCAATTTAAGGCAATCGCGGTAATCGTATAAATCTTCTGCCGAATCATCTGTTAAATACTTTAAGATGATTTTCTTCAACATCAGTTTAACATTTTCTTGGTAAATGCAAACGCATACTTGTGAGTTCCGCTGCTTTCTGCCAAAACGAAATGTTTTGGCCTCATTTGGGTTAATTTCGTGAAGCCAATTCTAACATCCTCGTGTTCAGATTGAAATGTTGCAAATAACTCTTTCAAGTTACAGATAACCATTCTCTTCTGTTATGTTATGAAGGTAGGTTACATACCTTCGGAAAGTTTAGTTTGTCTAGTTTCTCAGTATAAGTTTTATTTGTAAGGGTTTAGACACAAATCGGAAAAACTTCAAAATAGTGCATTTGTGAAAAATTGAAAAACCGTTGTCTTGAGTTACAAAACATTTATTTTGATAGATATCCCACTCCCATCCCACTAAGCGACCAAAAAGCTCTTAAAGGAAAAATCCTAAGCTTTCTTATGAAAAAAAAAAAATCCCTTTTTGAAAAAAAGGCAAAAATGCTTTAATTTAACAAAAAAAGTCTACAAATTTTTTTTTTTTAAAGTATTTTTTTCCGAAATATTGAAGAAATGGCTATCTAAACTCTTTGGGGAGAAAATTTTCTAAGAACAATAAGTAATAAGTTACATGGATGAGAAAAAACACCTGTTTGGCCAAAATTTCAAATTTTGATCCCCTCTAACTCAGAGAGATCTGAACCGATCTTGTTGAAAAATTGTGTCTAAACTACTATCCAATAGGACTAATCTTGGTGCAAATTTCATCCCGATCGGAAGACATCGGTTTCAAAAGTTGGTGCACTTGACATGAAATCCCCCATATATAAATATATATGTAATTAATTAATCTTTATTAACGACTAACTACTTACTTTTTTAATACAATTTACTTTTTGGTTACTTTATTATTTTCTTTCTTTCATAGTGGCAATACTTTATATTTATTTCGGGATAACATTAAAAAATGTAGTACAGGAATTTGCTTGGCATGTCAATGAATCATTTGAACTAAAAGTTAGCAATACTTTTGATCTATTGAGAGCGTGGTCGTGATTTCTACAGACGGATAGAGGATATTCGAGGTACAAACTCAGCTTTTTGTAAGGATCAAAAATACGTATTTAAATATTAGAAACGGAAAGACAAACTTTTTTATACCCTTTGCACAGTACTGGGGATGGTATATCAAATTATGGATCAACAAAACATCATCTGTGATCATGATATATTGACTTTATGCTTACGATTGGAATGATCCAAAATACTTGACATAGATCGTTTAATAACTTTTATCATACTGATTGTATCAGAAACAATTTTTGCATCAATTTAACGAATATTATAGAGGAACATTTTCTTGCATTGGCAACAGAAATGTATTTGCAAACACTCTCCAAAATTCTTGGTGTAGGGCATCGTATAGGGAGGGCATCGTATAGCATTGCTAAATATTTGAAATCAATATATTATATAAAAGGCCATATCAGTTTGTTTTACTAATTCAGTTTTTATCAACTGAAATTGATGTTCATTTAAACTGCTGTCAACTCACCCGTGACCAATTATTTCATTATTCAATTATTGAATATAAATTTATATACCAACAATTTTTTTGTACAAATTGAAATAGACTTCGATAGATTACCAAACATTTATAACACAAAGTATTTTAGTAGTTTTCACATGTATCGAAAAATGCTTCGTTACAATCAAAATAGTATAATTGCATTAGTGTTTAGTTTTTGCATATTTGGTTTCCATACAAATTTTAACAGCTTTATTCAATTGAATTTATTATTGAGAAAAAAAAAACTAATTATTTTAATATTCTCGTCATCATATACATAAGTTTGAACAACATCGTCCATAGATCTGTCTTGCTTATGTTACATGGAATACCTATAAACAGATTATCTTAATTGAAATGTAACTTCTATGTTAATATTCATCGTTTTGTGGTTTCCTTAGAAAATTTTTATGTTCCTTCTACGTATGTTACCATTTTTGTTTAACTTTTTATTATTCGTATAAACGTAGATAAAACATTTCAATAAACTTGATACATGAGTACTGCTTTGGCATTAAAGGAAAAGCAGCTATATTTGGGTGGCACCGCTACGCGTATTTAAATATAGGAAATGCAAAAAATTCTTTAAGTATACCTTTATTCCGAACAATGTATATTCATCAAGGTAAATACTAAAAATGCTAGCGATAGCATTTTAGCACATAAAAATCTTATTATTCTCTCTAAGAGTAGGCAGTTATCGTTCTACACGAAGATGTTTCGACACATTTTTTAGAAGTTAAGAATAATTTATTATTTATACACAAATAATTTTGCCAAAGCGGTCGTCCATTTAACAGGCTATTATTATTCAGAAGTTTCTTAAGAAGTTTAAATAATCGGGAGGGTGTTCCAAATAAAGCCAAAATTTAATAAAATTTATAATTTTTAAAATTTATATTGAGACTTCTGTAAGTAATTTATAATAAAAAATATTACTATTTGTATCTTACCAGGAGGCATTTGCATGGAATAACTTCGATTGATCTGAAACTTGGACATATAATAGAAGACGCATATCTGAAGGACCTGAGATTTCAATACAATGTTTACTGGAGCAAGCAGTTGGAATACTCAGAAATAATTCTGATTGTTACTGTTGCTTACTTTATAATTTTTACAAATAAAATTCACAGTCAAAGTTGTGTATGGTTGCTGATTGAAAATCCATTTTACCTATATAGCTTCCAACCTAATGCCAAAACGTTCTGCTGCCATGATATCAAAGTTTATTAAATTTATAATTCTACAAGTAAATATATTATGTGCGTATATTTAAAACCATATATGGTTTATTATTTTATGAACACGTACACATTCTCCTACGTCATATTTATGATGGCTAAAATTGTAAATAACAACACTAAAGCGAAAATGTGCGAGATCTCGTTCTTATATGATTCTTACTTTTTGACACTTATACATTTACATTGTAAACAAACAAGATATGCCAATCTTTAAGGCATCTTAAAAAAAATACTTTGTAATTATTTTATATAATTATCATATTTTAAAAGTATAATTGAGTTATAATACTAAGTTTTTTATCTCTTTATATTAAATAGATTATCAATTAAAGTACATAAATCTTAAAATACATAGAGATACCGGATAAAAAAATACGAAAGTTCGTAAACAACTCGTAACAAAAAACAAAAGTAAAACAGTTAATTAAGTTAAATATGTGTACACAAAAGGGAAGGCCTATTTATTTTCGAGAATGGCTTTTAATTATTTGGCTTTTAACTTTCGACGATTAAAAATCCAACAAAATTTTTATTAATAGATCAAGCAATCAAGTTTTAAAAATTTTTCAATTAACCGATCAAATAACAAATAAAACGGGAAATTTTAAAATATTCCGTGCCGTAAAATTTCATGACCTAGTGTTTTTTTTTTTTTTTGGCGGGAAAGTAGTCTGAGGCATTTTCTATTTCTTGGCGAGTTTTTATTCGATTTTAAGTTATATAGCTTTTTGAAAAGGTAATTTAATACTAAAATCGGTTCGTGTAATAGCTTGTCGAAAAATTTAAACTATAGAACGAAATTTTCGTAAAAAGTCATATTTTCTCCATATAAACACACTTGAAATTTCCAATCGATTTTCGGCGCGACTTTGCTTTATCCTATTGTGCCCAAAGTTCACATTAGTCAGTTTTATATTGAAAGGATATAAACTGGACCCCTACACTCCTCAAACATGTCAATGTTAATGTCATATTAAACTAATTTGAAGAGTTGCGGAAAAAATAGGCAGGATCGGAGTAATGGGCGTGACATCCACTATACATAGTAAATATTTAATGGCATTTATCTAGAGTACTGTAATAGAGAAAGCCTTGAAACTTTGTGTGAGTTTATAAGTTGTTAATGTGAGTAGTCGGACAAAAAATGGGCGGGATCAAGTCAGTGGTCGTGGCACCGCCAGTACAAAGTAAATATTTAATGTCGCATATGTCGAGTACTGTTATAGTGAAAGCCTTGGGACTTTGTCTTACTTCATTGGTTTTTAATGTGTGTAGTCGGACGAAAAATGGGCGCGATCGGACCAACAAGCAAGGAATCCCCTTTACAAAGTAAATATTAAATGCCATCTATCTGAAGTACAGTATTTTTGAAAGCCTTGAGACTTTGTGTGAGTTAATAAGTTATTAATGTGAATAGTCGGATAAATACGGGCTGGATCGGTGCAATGGTCGTGTCACCTCTATTGAAGAAAATTCCTTAGGACATTGTCTTTGTTCATAAGCTATTAATGTGAGTAGTTTCAAAGAAAAAATGGATGGGATCGAACCAATGGGCGTGGCACCATCTATACAAAAAATGAGTACTATGAAAATGACAGTCTTTAAATTTTTTTGGCGGAATTGCTAAAACCAAAAATCGACAAAACCGAAAATTGCGAATAACAAAAATCGTCAAAATTAAAATCGCAAAAAACAAAAATCACCCAAAATTAAAAATTTAACAAAAATAAAAATCGTCAATGTCAAAAATCACGAAAACCCAAAATCGCGAGTAAAAAACACCACCAAAATCAAAAATCGCCAGAGTAAAAAATCCCCAAAAATCTAAAATAGCAAAAAACAGAAATCAACAAAATCATAAATCGCCAAAGTCAAAAATCGCAAAAATCAAAAAACGCCAATATTTAAAATCATAACAACAAAAATCGACAAAATCGAGAATTGCCAAAAATAAATAGAATAGTTTTCTACAAACTGTTATTTTCTTATTATTAATTAATACATAATTAATACAAAATTTAGAAACTTTAATTTATCTATATTAGGCAAAACATTTTTGTTGTTAGCCCGATTGGCATTATACTAGTATTCCTGAAGGGAAGACAGGTTGACCTAAAATGCCAAGGAAATCTGAAAGCGGGGTTTTGTTAACAGTTGATTTGACAAGAAAAATCACAAAAATCAAAAATATATTATTGCTTTTATATAATTCATATAATTTTGTTAAAAAAAATGTAAAGTTGATTATATATTTATTCAAATTCATTTAATATTAGTTTTCAATGTTTTCAAAAAATTGCAATGTATTGATTAAGTGAGTAAAAGGTCAGATTTTCCAAATTGTTTTATTATATGCTCCTTGTAAATATGACAAACACCAATTAAGTAATAGGTATTCTCAGTATCATCTCTGTTGCAAATTGTGCATACTACATTTGTGTTGTTTCTGAACGACCTGGCATTTTAGTCCAGTAAACCACGTCTTGCTTTTATTAATACACTCGTAATGCGCGAAGAGAAATTGGAGGCAAGTAGGGGAGTCACGTTAAGATTGAGTTGTGGGTTAGGGGGATCGAAAAAAGCAAATTTTTATACCCTATACCACTATGTGGTTTGGGTATAATGACTTTGTGCTACTGTTTGTAACAACCAAAAATATTTGACCTACACCCATCTTTAATTATACCGATCGAATCAGAATCACTATCTGATTCGATTTAACGATGTCCGTCCGTCCGTCCGTCCGTCTGTGTGTCCATGTAAAGTTTGTAATCAAACTGCAGGTCGCAAATATGAATATATTTTGATGAAATTTGGTATATAAGCTTTCATCAGCCATGGGATGAACGTTGTTGAAATTGGTGAGAATCGGTCCATGTTCATACCCAGTCCCCATACAAATTACCTTTATGAAATCGACATAAATTGCCATAAGTTCCAAATTATCATATAGATCTCAGTCAAATTGGGTTTGTATGTGTTTATTACATCTATTAATCAGTAGTCCAAAAATGATCCCTATTGGACAACTCTTAGTCATAGGCCCAATATAGAGCTGCTTCCCGATCTTCACCTAAATCTAACAAAAAAACAAAAATATTGCACTGATTCTCCTCAAATTTTGTTTGTTTATATATTTGCAAAATACAAGAGACTTTACAAAACATGGTCAGGATCGGTCCATTTTTGGGCCTAGTCCCCATATAGATATAGCATCCGATATGAAGTTTTTCATATCTGCAGCCGAAAAAATTGATAAAAATCCCACTCAAATTTGGTTTATGCTTATTTTCTATATCCAGTTAGTTGGGCCTGAGAGATAGGGTCTCCAAGCGCATGGTATAGGGTATCGTATAGTCGGTCTAGACCGACTATAATTTTCTTACTTGTTTATGATGCTTTTGGGGTAGAGTGGAAAAGTTGTCCCTAAGTAACTTCTTCTGTTCAAAATAACTTTTCCCTAGGATAATGTTTTCTGTTCTGGCAAGGGACGTGAAATTACAAAAATTTGGTAAAATCGACAAATTTTTTTATTATTTTTTTTTTTAATTTTTTTCAAACGTCGCAGCACTTTGCGCTGGTGTGCAAAAGTTGCACCTATGTATGGTTAATTACAGTGCAAAATTTGGCGCCCCACGGACAATATATTCTATTCTGGCAAGGAGCCTAAAATTACCCAAAAATCGACAAATACACCGTTTTTTCATTATTTAACTAACATTTATTAAACATAAACCAGAATTGTCATACACTCGCATACTATTAGATATAAGAATTAAGAAATAAGTATTCGAATTAAAAGTACGTAAATGTATGTTTTGTTAGATCTTTAGGTTTTTTACTGTCTCTTGCACCTAAATTCAGGCATGGCTTTTATCGATTTCAGGGTGGAGCGAATAAATCCATCGCGTTTTTGATGACCACACACTTTCTTTGAGGCCTCCGTAACCAATTTTACTGTTCTTTCCACAGCTTTTGTGTGGCATGGGAACTTTGCAAAAGTCCAGTCGATTGGTATTGATTCTTTCAGCATACTTTTCAAATCGTCTGTAGTCACATCATTCAGTAATGGTGGTGGAGTTATTTCGCAGGACGACCAGTCAATTTGTTCGATGTAGTCGTTTGCTTCAAAGTTTATTTTTGGAATATCGAACTTTCTAATCCCAACGTGTCCAACCGTCTCACCTGATTCTCGTGCTTTTATGACTCTTCGAATGCCAAGGGCTCTGATATGTGTTCGCTTATCAGTCAGCATCGCGAGCAGAATGTTTTCTGGAGATGCGAAGTAAGCATACCCCGAAATCACTGGGTCGATGACGTTGCGGTTAACTTGATCCAAGTATCTGGATGACTGAATAAACTGGTAAAGATGCCGAGCTCTATCCTTAATTGAATGATGGATTTTGATGCGAGATAGCACATACACCCTGAGAACGAACTCTACTATGGTACGTAAGTTGTCTGTCCTTTCAGCACGTGCTTGGATTTTTTGGTTTCTTTCAAATCGAGCGATCCAACGCACATTAGGCGCTTTGTTCTCTGATCGGCAGGAAATGTCTGTTGCTTAAAGGGGACCTTGGATTCCTCCGGGCAATTGCAGTCTGTAAACGTGGAGCACTTACAAGTTGCTATATCAAAAACAAAGCGTGATCATTTTTTAAACTTCTCCTCCCTTGCTTTAGTTGCCTTGCGTTTCTCTATTCTTTTATAAACAGCCTTGATATCGATATATTTCTTGTGACATGCATGAGTCATATCAAGGACACGTTTCTTTGAAACTGTCGGAATGGAAGCATTAGAATACAGCATTTGCAGCTTTACACAAACTTGCTCTGCGATGTAAGAAAATGCGAGTTCCTTGTTACCAGTTGTTTCAGATCCAAGACGCCACCTTTCGTAAATGCAGCATTTAATAACATCCTCTTTTGTTGGAAGCATCCTAGCAAAATCTGTCGGTGATCCGAAAATTGGGCAGTCTAATGCTCCTCGCTTTGAAAATTTTGATAATTTTGCCATGTTTTCTTGCTCACTGCCAGTTAAGTTCACGACCTGTAACAAAAAAAAAAAAAAAAAGATTAATAATTAATATAATCATAATAATAATAATCAATAATTAGCGGTAAATAATTAGTGGTTAATAATAATCTGGAAAATATGCTGCTAAAATAATTGTTAATAAATCACATTTATATATAAAAGTGTAATGAAAATCAGTGTATTTGTCGATTTTTGGGTAATTTCAGGCTTCTTGCCAGAACAGAACATATTGTCCGTGGGGCGCCAAATTTTGCACTGTAATTAATCATACCTAGCTGCAGCTTTTGCACAGTACCGCAAAGTGCTGTGACATTTGAAAAAATTTTCAAAAAAAAAAAATTATTGTCGATTTTACCAAATTTTAGAAATTTCACGTCCCTTGCCAGAACAGAAAATATTATCTTAGGGTAATGAAATTTTGAATAGAAGTTACTTATGTATAGAGGCAACTTTTCCACTCTACCCCAAAAGCATAATAAAAAATTTGCTTTTTTTCGATATCCCCTATTGTGGGTACATATCATGGTGTTGAGAGTTCGTTCCATTTAATTCATTATTTTCTCGTTCTTTGAATTTCAGTAAGTTTAAGATTTTTTTGCAGTGAACGCTAAGTGGTTGATTTGTATTGACAGGTGTAAACTGTAGAGCTTGGCATGGATTATTCCACTCTTTTGCCCAGTATCCGTTTTGTGAAATAATTTCATTTGCTAAAATGTATGGTAATCTGCTGTGATCCATGTTTAAAATTTTGTTTATGTAATCAAAGTGCATTTTAAGTGTGGTAAAGTATAAAGATTCTAGACCGGTTTCTAGATATATCATGTAATTGGGTGTTGTTGTTGATAAAAAATCGTAACAGTTTCTCTACTAAGTCATATTTTTCAAAACCCCATACTTGTGCTGCGTAAAATATGACAGACCTTGAGGCGGCTTGAAATATTTTTAGTTTATTTTGGTTTGATATTTTCGAGTGATTAATATATTTCGCCCATGTTTTGTTGATCGACAATTTTGCTGCAACTAATTTATTATTTAGGTGTTTCTTAAAGGACAAATTATATGTAATATCAACACCAAGGTATTTATAGGTACTGATGATCTCGATGTTTGCTTCTCCAAAGTGCCACTTTAATTGTTTAGATATTCTTGTACCCGATCGAAATACCATTACTTTCGATTTATTCAAATTGACGGTTAAGCCCCAATTAATACAGTAGTTGTATAATGCATCAATCATACTTTGCAATTCCGTTGGAGTATCTGATAATATAATGATTTCGTTAGCATAAAGCAGAATTTTAATATTTATTCCCGCTACATTAACACCACCAGTTAGTTCATCAGCCAAGTCATTTAAGTATAGCGAAAATAATACATGACTTAATATGCAGCCTTGTTTTACACCTATATTAACATCAAATGATTCGGACAAAGATCCGCCATCCCAAATACTACTTTGTGTTCCCACTTATTTACTTCGTCATAATGGGTGTAGTAAAGCGCATCGGGTTACAGCTAGTTGTATATAAAAATATCAATTTACACTGAATGGTTATACAATGTATATATATATGTGTTGTTACCAAGATTGTCAAACGGAAAATGAATTATAATATATATATTTAAAACAATATATCTAAAAAAAAAATTAATATTCTTTTGTTAAACGTATGAAATTCGAATTCCGTCAAATTGACGGGTTCCGTAAATTTAGTATTGAAAAAATAAGTACAATTATGGTCACATGTCTTCTTAAGGGTTATAGACTATTGAATCATTTTTTTTCTTACCCAAACATTTGATTAATATTCTCATTAAGGACATAGACACCATATTATAATGTTATATTGTCTGGAAATATTAGTTAACCTAGCTGTACATTAAATATGAGGTATTAAATTATGACTAAAACCGATATTAAAAAGATGTATATAATATATATGTCAATGTCTTTTTTTTTATTCATTTTTTATATGCTTCGATTACGATATATAATATTTTGTTAAATCGTTTACTCTTATTTAACAACAATGGCTGCCCTAAGCGTACTTATATATTTTGAACACTAACACATACCCATACATAGTCATCCAAATAAAACTGTTGCTATTAGAACAGGAAATTGTAGAAGTTTTCAAACAACTTTACATGTTTTGCATAACAAAATATGAGCATCGTTTTTTTTTGCGACTGAATTAATGGAATTTTGTTGATGTTTTTTTGTTTAGCCATTTGTTTTAGCCCTCGTCTATAACGTTTAAAATTTAAATACATGGCCATTTGTTTAATAGCCTAAAACAATTTCTGCAAGTGACAGCTGTTATTTTATGTGGAATTGTGTGTGTGTGCGTGCATAAGGAAGCTACTCTCTTCGAAGGGACAAACTTATTTTTTAGTTCTTATACTCGTAGTTACGAAAATTTTTATTCTTGGCTTTTCCATTCTCAATTTTGTCCTTAGTGGTGCCAATAAACCTCTTTAGTACTAAAAGTCGTGATAGAGTTACGACTTTTATTAAATCGATCGAATCAGATTCCGATACTCATCTCTATCTTTTGCTGATCGTGTTTCGTTTATACAAATCAATATCTTTAAATTTAGCAATCATATTGTCGATTGAGTTGAGTTGATCTTTTTAAATGGTGGTTTTTGGAGGCAAATAAATTAGTGTCAGCCGTTTTGATAGCTGCCATTTGATTTTTCTTCTTTGTTTCAACTTGAATGGACTGACGGCAGAACAATGCAGTCAAATTGTGCAGGTTTATTTTGGTTTAAAATGATGCTGTTCTTGGGACTCATCACGTACTATGACTACTTTAATAATAATAATTGCCCAATAACATGCATTCTGCATTCTATTGAGGAAACTATTGCTGCTAAAGCATGTAAGATCCGTACGAGTTCATCCATCATTTTATGGAAGATTCTGCACAGAGAACTTGACTTGTGTGCTTACAGAATCCAACATGTGGAAGAACTCCAAACGAGGGAATACCGGCCGTGGCCAATATTCTTGGAAAGGGCCCACAATGAGATTTCTGTTGATCCCGGTTCCTCAATAAAATTGTGTTCACCAATGAAGCTCATTTTTAGTTGAATGTTTACGTCAGCAAACACAACTTCCACAGTTGGAGTGAAGAAATTTCTCTACCCATTGTTGAGACAATGTTACATTTAGAAAAAGGTAGAAAGGGAAGCGCAAAATTATATGAATAAAAAACTTTTATCTGCCTATTGCTTCAACTCATGCTTAATCAACTATTTAGCTCAACATTAGAAAGAAAAGAACATGAGAAATGTTTTTTCTTTCTTTTCATACGAGAGTTAGAATGAACAAGCATTCTAACGAAACATGCACCAATTTGGTACGTTACGCCTACAATGGATCAGGGGTATATCCTTATAATCATGGAGTTAGATTTAAAGAAGCTAGTGAAATGAGCAACAGAAATGGTTTAAGAATTAACCCACCTAGAACTGAGTTTGTTCTTTTCACAAAGATATCTACGATACAAGAGTTTAATCTTCTAACAGTGTATGTGAAAGCTTTTACACTCTCAAAAAGGGCGAAATATATGGGTTTTATTCATGACTCCAAACTCACTTGGGCAAGGAATACAGAGGAAATGACTAAGATGGTATACTTTTTACACCGGCAAGGTGACTTTGGACAAGAGATGGGGTCATTGACCGCAAATTATGCACTGTATGTATACGCCGACTTTTATGCCTATTCTAACATATGGTAATCTGGTGTGATGAAATACTGTGGATAAAAATTTCAGTGAGAATAGTGAGATTACCAACGAAAGCCATTGGAATTACACCACAGGGATTGCAAGTTATGCTGAATAGCATACCTGTGGATGATATGTTTAAAAGCAAGGCTAAAAGAGTGGCCCTTAGTTCCAGGAATTCATGTAATCTGGAACAACGCCCATGGGAGCAGTCCACTGTACACAGATTGATAAGAAAAGTCATTATATGTCACCGGTGATGAACTCTGGGCTACAGAGAAAACTGTGCAGCAGACTACAGCACAATCAGGGCAGAGATTTATTTTTATACTGACAGAGTCAGAGCGTGTACTTGGAGGAACTTGGTATTAAGATGTCTCATAGACTTTCTGAAAAATATGGTATTTTTTAAGACGAGGTCTGTGCTGTTCTCTGTACCGAAAAAATTTTTAGAGCAGGATAAGAATCCATACACTATTAATATTTTCGTGGACAGTCTTGCTCATCTCAAAGCCTGAGAAAAATCTCTAAGCGAATATATTAGGTATGTCGACAGAACCTGAAAAACATCTGGGGCTGGTATTGGTTCCAGAATACAGAATGGGAAAGGAATTGACTGACGAGTATGCATGACAGGGCTCCGAATGGGTGGAGTGGATAATTAACAGTGAGATTTTTATTCATTTATCTAAGCTGCCTAACTTTATGGAATAAGAAGCTAACCTTAAACGAATGGAGAGATATATATAGCTGACTTCTTGCAGGACATCCCAAATCTTATGGCCCTTGACAAATCCAAGCAGAACTAACACACTCTTGGGACTTGGTAAAAGGACAATCGGCCCACTTAACGTAGTGGTCGCTGGATACTGTTTATAATGGTGGATGACTAAACGCATAGATGTCCTAGAAGCCACCTTGGATAGGAAATGTATGCATGTGGACGTGAAAGGGCCAATGTGGGTGCCCAGGACTAAAGAAACGACACCTTAGATTCCTAGGGCAAACATTCTTTGATAATCTATGTTACATAGTAGATGCACCACTAGGCGATATTGTGGTCTTCATACAACGATCCTGATTTTAAAGGACGCAAACATAGCGAGCAATCTTTCCTTTACTGTTATTTCTTTTGCAAATAACCTAACCTAAAATAAACTAACGGTTGATGAATGGTGATGCTTAGGGTGGCCCTTAATAAAAAATATTGTTCAAACCCTCGGTCGCACCCACTAAAAATATACGAATAGCAAAAAAAAAAAGTGAGATATACAAAGTTTTGTGCCAATCAAAAAACATTTAGAGGTGGCTCAACGCGATTGAAAATTTCAAGTGTGTTTTATATGGGGAAAATATGAATTTTTTTCAGAAATTACGAAAATTTCGTTCTATAATTTAATTTTTCCGACAAATTGTTATATACTTATTTCGGGGTCAGCATTAAATTATCTTTACAAAAAGCTATAAAACTTCAAAATCGAATTAAAACTCGCCAAGAAATAGCAAATGCCCCAGACCACTTTTGTGCCAGAAAAAACTAGGTCATGAAATTTGATGGCATTTTTTTCAACATTAAGAAATTAATTAAAGCCAATACTTTGTTTCAGTCTCTATACCTATCAATACTCAGATATGAAGTATTGTTTAATTACCACCTTGTTAACTATTAAGCATTGAGGCCGAATATGGAAATTTTTTTTGAGAAAATTTTGAAAACTACTTTTTCAAGTTTTGAAAAATTTTCTTAAACTAAATTTAAAAAAAAAATGATCTAACTCTTAAAGGTCTTGTTTAGTGCACATTAGAGATTAACTGTGTGTACCAGAATTTTTTTGACAAGCATTTTATTTTTGCGGATTTCGAGAAAAATGGAATTTTTGTAAAATATTCTGTAAATGTACTATTTCTAAATACTTTGTATCAAAAATCATCACTTTTCTACTTTTAACTGTTTTACTTTACTTAATAGCCTAGGGTTTCGGAAAAAAATATTATGACCCCATTAAACCTTTTGGATGTGGGGTCAAATGTGACCCCAAGCTAATAAAAAACAATTTATTAAATGTTTTCTAAATCCTACTGAATTTTTGGATGCGATGCTTCAAATATAACAACTAAATGTGTAGAACTACCGTTCCTAAATTCTGAGATAAATCCGAGAACGTTAGCCCATTATTTGCCAAGGCCAGCTTTGGATTTTAAGATATTTTTAAATAAAGATTACCGAAAACCAATTTTTCTATTAAACTCGATGAAACCACTATTTAGATTTCAAGAAAAATAATTCGGTTAATTTTTATTTATTGAACCCTTCAGTGCTCCTGGTATCAAAATAATCCAATGTGATATATCTTTGTTGCAAATATCTGCTTATTGCTCGCGAATATAAATTAAAACAACTTTTTACAAATTTAGTTATAAAATTATTTTATATATAAAAACTATTTATATTTCTCTAAATAAAATAAGAAGACCCACAAATGACCCAAATCTAATAAAAGACATGTTATTCAAAAGAATATCAGTCTGCATTCGACTGCGATCTAGTACACACGTACAAAAATTTTTAGCTCCCTTGAGTGTAGTGTTAAATAAAAACAAATCATACAAAAAAAAAAATAAATAAATAAAAATTTAATAAGAACAATAAATAAACAAAAAAAAAAAATAAAATTCTTTTGAATAATAACAATTTACATTGCTATCATCATGGGTGATAGCAATGATAGTAGTGAAGACGAAGGTTTATGCTGGCAAGTAGTAAGTTCTACTAAAGCACTTAAACGTCGTCGAACTGATTCCCCAAAAATATTTTTAAATAAAAGAAATAATACCAACAACAATCAAAACTTGTTTTCTCAAAGCAATGATAGTTCTTTAACTAATAATAATGCACCTGCATTCGAAATAAAAAACAATAACAATATTGCTTACAATGGCATGCAAAAGAATGTCAACAACAACGCTGGTAAATCAACCAATATAAACAACAATGCAGGTACATCCCAACAAACAGCCTTTACAAGCAATAATGTAAGTCATAATAGATTTTCAGTTTTACTTAATAATAATGATGATAATGATGAATCAGATGATGAAGAATCTACAAAAGTGAATTCTCCTAAGCCGCCACCAATAATACCAAACGTTGCTGATATTAGTGCAATGATTAAAAGTTTTACTATAATAATTCCCTCTTCATCCTTTAACTCTTCATTCCTCAACCTTATAGAACACTCGTTTCATTTTTAAACGAGAAAAAAATTATATTCCATACGTACCAATTAAGACAAGAAAGAGCCTATAGAGCCGTTATCAAAAACCTACACCCTTCAACGCAAAAAGAAGAAAAAAAATACCATTGAAACCTTAGGCCACAAAGTTCGAAATGATTCTAATATTCATAGTAGAGTCTCGAGGGAACCTCTACCAATGTTTTACCTTGATTTAGAACCAAGCCCAAACAACAAAAATATTTATTCAATAAAAGTTCTTAATAATGCTGTTGTCAACATTGTCCCACCGAAGAAAACGAAAGATATTGTTCAATGTCACCGATGCCAAGAGTACGGTCATACAAAAACTTACTGCAGAAAACCAGTTAATTGCGTCAAATGTGGATTAGGTATCGTGGATTAGGTCGACTGCACTAAAGATAAAAATGCACCTCCTCGATGTGTAAACTGTTTACAAAATCATCCAGCTAGCTATAAAGGCTGTGAATTTTATAAGCAACTTTTAAAAAGAAAATTAAAAACCAATATTGCTAATAGGCGTGATTCTATAAGATTTAATTATAATAATGAAGATTTTCCAAATTTTAACAACAATCTGAATAATTCAAATTATAGTCAAAACAAAAACAACTTTTCTTACTCTGATGTTTTAAGAAATAACCAACCAACTTCTCAGCATAATTCGTTAGAAAAGCTAGAAAATTTAATTCAAAACCAAATTGAGTTAACAAACAAATTGTTATCAATGATGACAGTATTAGTAACAAAACTATGCAACTAAATTTAAATATTGCAATATGGAATGCATCCACGTACAAGAACTTGAGATATTTCTAAAATCGCATTATATCGATATTCTTTTAGTGTCAGAGACACATTTTACCAGCAGAACCTTTTTTAAAATAAGAGGTTATGAATTAATAACAGCCAACCATCCAGATGATAGAGCTCATGATGGAGCTGCAATTTTGATAAAATCAACAATAAAATTTGAAATTTTAGATGAAATAAGAGAACCATATCTACTAGCTGCCTGTATTAAGGTTAAATGTGACTCACACACTATATCCTTTTCTGCTATATATTTCCCTCCCAGATACCCAGTAAAATGTGAACAATTTCATAATTTTTTCAATAGATTGGGGTCAAGATTTTTACTGCGGGAGACTTCAATGTTAAACATCCTTGGTGGGGATCTAGATTAGTTAATCCCAAAGGAAGCGAGTTGTACAAGTGCATAGTAAATAATCATTACTCAGTGCTGTCAACAGGCAACCCAACATACTGGGCAACGGATCCAAGAAAAATACCAGATCTGCTAGATTTTGCAGTTTACTCTGGAATTTCTAGTCAATTGTTAAATATAACTGATGTTGATGATTTAAGCTCGCACCACACACCCCTTATAGCTAGTTTCAACACATTTTTACAGTCAAAATCACAACAACACAAAATTATTACTGCCAAAACGGATATTAAATCTTTTGAAAGTTAGATTGAAAGAAATGTGAACTTAAATATTGATATAACTGCCCCAACAGATTTAGATGATGCTGTTGAAACATTCAATCATTTAATTCACGAAGCTGGTTTTCTATCAACTCCAAATAAAACATTACAATGTACACAAAACCAAATTTTTATATCTTCTGAAATTAGACAAATGATCAGAAATAAAAGAAGACTAAGAAAAGTTTGGCAAAATAGTAGAAATCCAAATGACAAGCGTATATTTAATAAAGCTGCTAAAGATCTTAAAATAACACTTCATGGTATGAAAAATGAGATGCTACAAAACTTTCTTAGAAATCTAAATCCGGGCAATAATAGAAGCGATGAGTTCAGCTTGTGGAAGGCAACAAGGCATATAAAAAGACCTACAAAGAGAAATGTACCTATAAAAGATGTTAACGATGTATGGTGTAAAACAAACAAATCTAAGGCTGAATCATTTGCTCTTCATCTTCAAACGACATTCCAGCCCTATACCAATTATAACAATAATGTTGCAGAAATTCTCGAGTATTTAGATAGTCCATGTCCAATGGATTGGCCCATAAAACACATTTCTCTTCCTGAAGTAAAAGAAGAAATAAATAAACTTAATTGCAAAAGATCACCTGGTTAGGATAGCATAGATGGAAAAGTAGTTAAATACCTGCCTAAGAGGGGCATACTATTTTTCACATTGTTGTATAACTCGATATTGACATTAAATTACTTTCCCTCGCAATGGAAATGCGCAGAGATTGTAATAGTAAATAAACCAAACAAACCAGAAAATATTGTTACATCCTATAGACCAATCAGTTTACTGGTTGTATTCTCCAAAATATTTGAACGAATATTATTGAACAGATTGTTACCAGTTCTGGAAAAATTTAATATCATTCCTGAATACCAATTTAGTTTTAGATACAAGCATGGCACTCCTGAGCAATGCCATCGTATCGTTGACTTTATAGGAAACACAATGGAAACTAAGAAATTTTGTTCAGGAGTATTTTTGGATGTACAACAGGCCTTCGATAAAGTTTGGCACGTTGGGTTATACTACAAATTAAAAAAACTACTTCCAACTCCTTATTATTTACTCCTAAAGTCATATTTATCTGACAGATACTTTAATGTTAAAGTTGATGGTGAACACTCACAATTCTATGACATCAAGGCAGATGTACCACAGGGCAGCGTTTTAGGACCAATTCTCTACACTATATTTACATCAGATATGCCAATAACAGAAAACGTACTAGTTGCAGCATATGCGGACGACACTGCATTACTAGCTTCTGATGAATGTCCAAACAATGCATCTAATTTAGTGCAAAGGGAACTCAATGCTATTGAAGCTTGGTTAAACAAATGGAACATTAAAGTCAATACTGCAAAATCTTTACACATTACTTTCTCGTTACGACATGGCAACTGCGGCAATGTATATATGAACAATATACAAATTCCTCAAAGTAAGTGTGTTAAATATCTAGGAATGCACATTGATAGAAGACTGACCTGGAAAACGCATATAAAAGCAAACAAACAGCAATTAAATATTAAAACGAAACGACTATTCCGGCTTCTTGGTCCAAAATCACAGCTAAGTTTAGAAAACAAAGTTTTAATTTATAAAACTATATTGAAACCGGTCTGGACATATGGGACAACTATGGGGAACAGCCAGCAATTCGAACATTGAAATATTACAAAGATATCAGTCAAAAAATCTTAGGTCAATTTTAAACGCTCCATGGTTTGTATCAAATAAATCGATTAATGAAGATCTCTTTATTCCAAAGATTATAAAAGAAATCAGAAGATTTAGTGAAAACTATTTAGGAAGGTTAAGTAACCATATCAACCCATTAGCAATATCTATACTGGATGACACAGAAGAAATAAAAAGGCTTAAAAGGTTCCATATCCTGGATTTACCATATCGGAGCTAATTCTCATGCATTTTTAAATTAAAAAAAAATAAATAAATAAATTAATTGCATGTAAATATTGTAATGTCGAATTTTAAATATTGTATTAAACTTATACTTCCCTTTGGATTTATGTTATAATTTTTGCTCTCAATCGAGTTCAATAATTACTGTTATTTACTTCTAATGTTATAAAATTTGCTTAATATCCTTAAATGGATAGATTGTAAGTAAAGAAATTAAAAAAAAAAAATATTCAAAATAATATGAAATATAAAATTAAAGAAATGCAATACTTATGCAAGTCGTAAGTGATTACAGAAAACAATTTGAATCGCACACTAAATCATCCTTAAATACACTGATGCTATATTAAACCAATAGAAAAACATTTAGGACTACATTTTTTAGATAGCGTTTTTTTTTTTTAATTGGTTAAAAAAAATTATTTGTTTTTACTGCTATAACTTTTAAGCTTTAAAAAAAACTAAAATTAACTGACATCCCAAAATGGCAACCTTAATCATTCAGGAAACTATTTTTATATGATTTAAAGAAATAAGATTTATACAACCTTTTTCATGTTTGGTAATATGCTTATGAATGTGGGCGATACATTCATTAATAATTTAATAATTTAATTCTAAAGTAGTCATACGCTGGCATACATATCTCTTAAACTGAAGGATTAAAAATAAGTAACACCCTTATCAAATATTTATATCTTAGGTGTTTTGTGATTATATTCGTTAGTATCATGTTGTCATCTTGACAACATCAACAGAAAAAGCAATGTAAACGGCAGCTACCAGCATAAGCAACAACAGCAACAACACGTGAACATATTATGAATGTAATAAATAATAAATACTGTGACAAGTTATTTACCTAAACATGCAGATGCCGTTGACAAATTTATAAAAGTTTTCCTTTTTTGTATCATTTTCGAAATTTTGTAATTAATATTTTTTCTATGAAGAAGTTAATTGCTTTGTTTGTTGAACATTGAAAGTAACTTAAAGTTTCATTTAAATTCATTTCAGAATATCATGGTGGAATATAAACAATATTATCATTCAATATCATTTCCAAATATCATGGCAGACTAAAAGCAATATTATTAGTACATATTTTATGTGATATTGGCATATAATTACAGAACGTGGTTTTCCTTTAAAATAGAATGACAGAATATATGTTGTGACGAGGGAAGTTCATCCTACATAAATTGCGGTATATTTTATTAATGGATCCCGGATAATATTCCAAATAGGAATCTTTCTATTCAAAAAGACAAGAATAAATGAAAATGGATTTTTATATTCTATACCTCATTGTGGCCAGGGTAAAATGACTTTGCGCTGATCTTTGTAACTACCAAAAATATTTGATCTAGACCCATATTATATCAGTTTCTGAGCCGATTTAGCGATGTCCGTCTGTCCGTCCATTTGTGTATTCATGTAAATCTTTTAATCAAACTACAGGTCACAAATTTGAACATATTTTGATGAAATTTGGTATTGGTGAAAATTGGTACATGGTCCGACCTCGTCCCCATACAAGTGGCCCCTATGAAATCGACTTAAGATCCAAATTATTATATAGATCTCAGTCAAATTGGACTTGTATGTGCTTATTACATCCAGTAATCAGTAGTCAAAAAATAAACCATACAGGAGAATTGTTGGTCATAGCTCCCATATAGAGCTGCTTTCCTATCTTCACTTAAATCAAAATATTGCACAGATTTTTCTCATGTATATGTTTTTGCATATGTTTTCGGCCTAGTCTCCATATAAATATAGCATTCGATATGAACTTTTTGATGTCTGCAGTTAACAGAATTAAAAATAATGCCACTAGTTGGACTTAAGAGATGGGGTCTTTAAACGCATGGTATAGACTACCGTATAGTCGGTCAAAACCGATTATAACTTTCTTGTTTCTTCTATTTTTAGTATAAAAATTTATTTTGCGTATAGTTTATGTGGGTTGAATTATCCTGGAATATATATAAATTGAAACTTAACCAAATAAATACAACAATATCTATAATATTAAGAGGCGATTTCTAATGACCGCTTCTACGCTTTAAGTTATAAACCGATTTGAAAGGTATTTATTTGCAGATGTGCACTATCTGGCACATTTTTTTTGGAGTAATAAGCATTTAAAGTTGCTACTAACACATACATCAAATACATATTTTAGCTTCAATTAAAAAATTATAATATGTTGTGTGTGTGTTTGTGAATTGACTAAAATTGATTAGCATACCTTCCGGCTCTTATAAAGTTATTTATTAGCAATCGCATTTATGTATCTTCTGTGTTTTCAATATATATTTATAATGAAATTTAATGAACTTTATTTAAAAATTCACAATTTAATTAATTTTACTTAAATATTCATAACTTCTATATATATGTACAAATTAAAGGAACATTGAAAGAAAAAAATTGAGTGAATAAAAAAAATTTTCAAGAATTTGCACTCAAATTTCGAGTGCTGAGCAATTATTTTTTCACAAAGTTATTACTAGAATACATAGGCCCATAAAATTTGATACAACTCCAGACTCTGACCACAGATTACATAGAACTAGGAAGTTGTTCCTCCAATGAGCTTTGGTCGCAGAGTCTTAAAAATGTTGGCTTTCGATAAAATTTCTGTGAAATATTTTTTTTCTTATTCAAGAGCTTCATAAATTGGTCAATTCCGCATCTAATGAAACCTAGAATATGTCTATGCTTACTTTAATGAGATAACATCAAACACTTTTTTGAGGCATTCTAATCTACATAACGGCACCTCTACTCTAAACAAAGCTAAGTCCAAAAACTGAGTTTGCAGATATAAGTCCTCAAAGTTTAGAAAATATATTTTTAGGGCACTGTTACTCGATCAATATATATTGTGATATTTGGGTCGCGATCCATATCGCAGAATGGACTCTTGTTCCGAAATCCATTAAAATAGAGCGCGATCTATCGCCGTCAATATATGAATTCTTTTTTTGTTAAACTCTTTCTTTTAACTCATACTCTCTGTCTGTCTGTCTGCCATGGGTGGACCCCATTCCCCCTTACCCAATTGATCTGAAACTTGGCCCATAGTCTTGTCGTGACTACAGATTAATTTTGTGATGGTCACGCACAGCCACGCGTTGTCATGCACATCCAATCGATCTCAAACTTGGTCCATTCACTTGCTGTGAAAAAGATTAACTTTGGCTTAGTACGCGACTTTTATAAATAAATTTAAGATTGGGTTTTTTAAAAAAAGATTATATTTCTTTTTATTTAAAATAACAATCACGTTTGAACTTCAGAATCAGACTGACTCTTTACAAATCTTTCAGTTAATTATATTTAATTGACAATATTCATTTTATTACAATTAAGCATTTTACTATTTAGTAATTTATTGGTTTCATACTTTTAAGCATTTATTATTAATAAGCATATTTCCTAATTTATTGGTTTCATATTATTAATAAGCATATTTCGTAATTTATTGGTTTCATACTTTTAAGCATTTATTATTAATAAGCAATTTACATTTATTTAGTTTGACCTATTTTACTAAAGAAGTCGTCGAACTTGTCTATAGTTGAATCATCATATATTCTGTTGACAAGTTCGTCGACTTTGTTTAGAGTTTTGGTTTGGTCATTATACCCTATATCACTATGTGGTTTGGGTATAATGACTTTGTGCTGCTGTTTGTAACAACCAAAAATATTTGACCTAGACCCATATTTAATTATACCGATCGAATCAGAATCACTTTCTGAGTTGATTTAACAATGTCCGTCCGTCCGTCCATCTGTGTCTCCATGTAAACCTTGTAATCAAACTGTAGGTCGCAAATATGAATATATTTTGATGAAGTTTGGTATATAAACTTTGATCGGCCATGGGATGAACGCTATTGAAATTGGTGAGAATCGGTCCATGTTCAGACCTAGCTCCCATACAAATTACCCATATGAAATCGACATAAATTGCCATAAGATCCAAATTGTCATATAGATCTTACTCAAATTGGGTTTGTATGCGTTCATTACATCCATTAATGAGTAGTCCAAAAGTGGTCCCTTTGACCCCATATAGAGCTGCTTCCCGATCTTCACATAAATCTATTAAAAAACAAAAATATTGCACTGATTCTTTTCAAATTTTGTTTGTATATATTTTTGCAAAATACAAGAGACTTTACCAAACATGATCAGGATCGGTCCATTTTTGGACCTAGTCCCTATATAGATATAGCATATATGAACTTTTTCATATCTGCAACCAAAAAAATGAATAAAAATCCCACTCAAATTTGATTTTTGCTTATTTTCTATGTCCAGTTAGTTGGGCCTAAGAGATAGGGTTTCTAAACGCATGGTATAGGGTATCGTATAGTCGGTCTAGACCGACTATAATTTTCTTACTTGTTTTTTATATATGTAACTACTCCCCCCTTTAGATAAGAATTCTCCTGAATTCTGTTATTCAATTTTAAAGTTATATGTTTATGTTTATAAAAAATGATATTAATTATGATTATTATTACAATTATAATAAAAATGTTACAACTGTATGTTATTTTTTTATGATAATTTAAATCTTTGATATTTTTTACATTAGATTGATGTTCCCTTTCAATTTGTTCAAATGTTATTTTATTAGTAAAATTCTGTAGTATTTCAATACTATTAAATATTTGTTTCTGTTCAACATTTTCTACAATATTCGAAAAATAATAATCTTTTATTTTAATTGAACAATTGTTATAATTAATTAGATAATTTCCATTTAGAATAATTTTCTCCGAATTACAAGTTTGATTGATTTTAATATTTTCTACATTTTTAATTATAATTGTGTCTATATTTAATTCTAATATTTCAAAATCATTATTTTTTATTAATTGACAATCATTTTTAATTATACAATGTGTGCTTGTTTTTAAATCTTTCAAAGGTTTGCTTTCTTCAAATTTATAAATTTCATTTTGGAATTCAAAAATTTGTTCAATATTATAATCTATTTCATTATGTTCATTATTTGGTATGGGTACAATTGATCTTAGTTTTATTATTTCAAATGTTTTAGGTATTTTAATACAAAAAATTATATTATATTTAAGTTTATTATAATCAATTTCATACTTTTGTATTTCATAGCTTGTCAAAATATTTGGGTGTACAGTATTATGTCGTGAAGAAATAACATTATCTTGTAACTGATCTATTTTATTTTTTAATAATTGTTAGTCATTTGTTCTAAATATAAATTTTTTTTCATATTCTTTTCCCACAAATTTACTTATAGAATTAATATCTTTATACCCTATACCACTATGTGGTTTGGGTATAATGACTTTGTGCTGCTGTTTGTAACAACCAAAAATATTTGACCTAGACCCATCTTTAATTATACCGATCGAATCAGAATCACTTTCTGAGTTGATTTAACAATGTCCGTCCGTCCGTCCGTCCGTCCGTCCGTCCGTCTGTGTGTCCATGTAAAGCTTGTAATCAAACTGCAGGTCGCAAATATGAATATATTTTGATGAAATTTGGTATGTAAGCTTTTATCGGCCATGGGATGAACGCTGTTGAAATTGGTGAGAATCGGTCCATGTTCAGACATAGCCCCCATACAAATTACCCATATGAAATCGACATAAATTGCCATAAGATCCAAATTGTCATATAGATCTTACTCAAATTGGGTTTGTATGCGTTCATTACATACACTAATGAGTAGTCCAAAAATTATCCCTTTGACCCCATATAGAGCTGCTTCCCGATCTTCACTTAAATCTATTAAAAAACAAAAATATTGCACTGATTCTTCTCAAATTTTGTTTGTATATATTTTTGCAAAATACAAGAGACTTTACCAAACATGATCAGGATCGGTCCATTTTTGGACCTAGTCCCTTTATAGATATAGCATCCGATATGAACTTTTTCATATCTGCAGCCAAAAAAATTAATAAAAATCCCACTCAAATTTGGTTTTTCCTTATTTTCAATGTCCAGTTAGTTGGGCCTAAGAGATAGGGTTTCTCAACGCATGGTATAGGGTATCGTATAGTCGGTCTAGACCGACTATAATTTTCTTACTTGTTTTCTATTGCATTTCTATCTTTACTTATAACTAGCTTTAAGTGGTTTAATGTATCATTAAAGTAGTCATTAATCAGTATTTGTTGATTATTGTTTTCTATTATGTCATTAATATTAGAGAGATGCTTTTGTATGTTCTGTCTGTCCTCTTCGTCCATTGTTCCAAATAACCATTTAGATATACTTCCTATTCCGTTTATAAGTCCACGTCTATTTCTATTCTGTTTCGGTATTAAAGTCATTAATTTATTTCTAACGTCCGTTAATTCTAATTGAAGTAAATTTTTATTTTCTACTTTCATTAAGATAATGTTTTCCGACATGCTGTCTAAAATGTCTTCTATTTCTTGTAAATTAGCCATATGTAATATTATATCCGATTCATTCACAATTTCCTGATTTTGTACGTGAATATCTATAAATCCTGTTTGCTCCGTGAGATGTTTTGTTGTCATCATTCCATTAGTCAGTGGTGTCATTAGGAGTATCATCAATATTATTCGTATCTGAAAATTTTAAAGGTCTTTTAATGTTACTTAAATGAATGTTGTTTAAAGGTCCCTTTCTGTACTTAGGTTGTTCTTTATGCCTAACTGCTTTGTAATTTTTAATGAACCCTTCCCGTCTTGTTTCTATATAATCTTCTCTTTTTAGATTAAGTTTATCAATTTTCTTCTTTTTGCATTCTTTTAAGTTTTGTCCAATTTTCTCCAAATCTGTACGTCTTTCCTGAACGTCTTTTGGTGCACATTTTATACTTGAGTGATACCTCTCATTATAATTTCTAATTGTCCGTTGAATCAATTGTGGTATAGGTAAATTTTTGTTAGTCTGATATAAAATTCTAAATTTTTCCGCAATCGTATTATGGAATCTTTCTACATCAGCGTTTCCGGTATGGCTGTTAGGTTTCGTCAAATGTAATTCAATTCCTTGTTCTGTTAAAAATTATTTTATCCTTATTGCCTTAAATTCATTGTCCGCTATTATTTTATCGGGTTTTCCGATTTTGGTAATATGTTCTTCTATTTTTTCTATTAAAGTTATGTGATTTCTATCACTCAGTGGATACGCTGCTCCAAATTTTGAAAACTTATCTATGGTTGTTAAGAAATGAAATCCTTTGATTACGTATGTATCAATATGTATAATTTGGTTTTTGTCCGAAGGGGTGTCTGTGTAGTGAAATTTATTTTTAATTGGATGCCTTTCATACTTCACCTGTTGGAAAATGTCACATTGGTTAATTACCATTTGGTTTAGTTCCATGATTTTTGGGAAATATATTTTATTTTTGATTTTATTATAAGTTTCAAAGATTTCTGAGTGTAAGCTTTCTCTAACATGGTATAATGATGCCTGTTTTACTGCTTCCACTTCTGTCTCAATGTCCTGTGCTCTCATGGTGCACTTAGTGAATTTGATTTGGTTATCATTTGAATACATATCTATCAATTTTTCCTGCACTATCTTATAGTTGCTTTCGGATATTTCCAAAAATATCCCTATTTTCCCTTTTGATATATATCTTCTAAAAATTTCTCCTAATTGATCCAGATCGCCTTCTGCAATAAAAATAATCCTCTTCCCATGTATTTCCTTTATTTCCTCTGTTTTGTTATTTGTAAGAATTATTTGTGTTTTATACTTATTCACAATTTCTTCTTTTATAAAAAATGATCACCTAACTCCTCGTCGGATGAATGTATTGTTGCCATTGTTATTATTAACTGAAAATGCATTTAAGTTACTGATATTTTCTGAAATAGGATACTCACTATTTTCAATTCTACTTAAGAAGTCAGCTACTTTATTTTCTCTGCCCTTTAGGTACTCAATCTCAAATTGATATTCTCCTAATTTTAGTAACCATCGTTGGTGTCGGGGTGACATGTCTTTCCCTCTATATTTGAGTGTAAATACTTCATTGGTTGGTGATCGGTCAGAATCTTGAATTTTCTGCCGTAAATGTAGGGTCTAAAATAGTTAAGGCTCCACATAATTGCTAAAAATTCATTATCAGTTGTAGAATAGTTTCTTTCGTGGTTGTTTAGGGTTCTTGAAGCGTAGCACACCGGGTGCCCTTCTTGTGATAGTACTGCACCAATCGCGTAATTGGATGCATCTGTCGTCAGTGTAAATTGCTTTTCAAAGTCGGGATAGCGTAGAATAGGATGTGTACTGATCAATGTTTTTAACTTCTCGAAGGCTTCAACGTAATTTGGGTCTTTCATATTAATTTTTGTATCTTTCTTTAAGAATTTCGTAATTGGTTGAGCTACCTTCGCATAGTTTTTATGAATTTTCGGTAATAGCCCGTTAGTCCCAAAAAACTTTTTATCTGTTTCTCAGTTTTTGGTAATCTTAAATTTTGAATTATTTTAATTTTGTCTGGATTTGGCTTCATGCCATCTTTCGTCAATATGTGTCCTAAGAATTCAGTTTCTTTTTTTAAAAAATTACACTTGTCAATTTGTATTTTTAAATTTTTACTTTCGAGGACCTTGAAAATGTCTCCTATAGTTTTAATATGTTCAGTTAAGGAGGTGCTAAATATCAGAATGTCGTCCAAATAAACGACGCAATTTTTATTAATGTAGTCTCTTAAAATTTCATTCATCAACCTTTGGAAGGTTGCCGGGGCATTTTTTTAGACCGAACGGCATTCTCACAAATTCATATAACCCATGTGGAGTGACAAATGCCGTTTTTTCTCTATCTTCTTTTTTACCTAATGTTTGATGGTACCCTTTTGCCAAGTCTAAAGTAGTAAAATACTGAGCTCTTCCCAGCTTATCTAATATTGAATCGATATTCGGTAAAGGATACTTATCATCTATAGTAACTTCATTTAACTTTCTGTAGTCTATTACTATTCGATATTTCTTTTCGCCTGAGTTGTCCATTTTCTTTGGTATAACTATTAAAGGACTTGAATATCTTGAATAGCTCTTTTGAATAATGCCCTGTTTTTCCATGTCGTTGATTTGCTTTCTAACCTCCATTTCATGTTGAGGTGGGTATCTATACTAAGGCTAGCACCTGTATCTATTAATGCTATGTATTTTTTATTATTAACGTTTAATATTATCTTTGGCAGGCATTCAGAGGCTGCTTCGTAAAAAAAACTGTATTATTAATTTCTTCTCCATAATTTATTTCAGGTCCTTCTGGGCTTTGCCTGTCAGAGTTTAAGCGATTTTGGCTAAACTTATGATTAGGGTGTCCTGCCACTAGAGGATTGTTATAAATTCTGTCTATATTGTCTACTTTCATCTTTTGAACTCGGTCTTGCCTAGGTTGATTCCAGCGATGTTGGCCGGAAGGTGGCCTAGGGTTTCCTACCTGTGTAAAATTTCGGAATTGTGTTGACATATTATTATCCCTATTGATCTGGACCGTATAACGTCCCGAATTGTTAGAGTTATTATTAAAATTATTATTCCTTTCCTGATGAAAATGTGGATTTTGTCCCTGATAGTTTTGTCTATTATTAAATCTATCATAATTCCTCTGGTTTTGGTTCACATTCTGAGTAACTCTTTGACCTGTACTGTTTGTCCATTGTCTATAATTTGTTCTTTCCCTAAATTTTCTGTATTCTGGTCTTATGCAAGTATCCTCAAACCTTCTTTTAGTTAGAATTTTCAAAATGTCATTAATGTTCGTCTCTTCATAGATTTTGTCCAATAATGTTCCCTGTGTCATTTCTTTAACTGTGTTTACTAGTAAACTGTCTACATTCGAGAGGTCAATATAATGTTCACCCTTATAATATACACTTAATTCGTCAGATTTATATTTAATATTTTGTATCTCTATTATAAGTTCACTCACCGAGTTTACCTTAAGATTGGCTATTAATTTATATATTTGATGGGGTTCAATGCTGGGTCTGTATGTTAACTTCAGGGTTTCCTTTATGAGTTGCCAGTTGTCTGGTGTCGGCAGATTGATGATTACGTCTTTAGCTTGTCCTTGGATTGTTTTATAAAAAATCATGCTTACGGCTTCTCTTTGTATTATTTCGTTGTCAATGGTCGACAATAGGTACTCGGTGCTGCTGAAGAAACTGTTTATGGTTATATCTCCAGTTCCAGTAAATGTTGGCAAGTGGTTGATAGTTTTTGTTAAATTCTGCATAGTGTTGTTGTCCCTTTCCTGGTTTTGTTGTAGCTCGATGTACGCTGTCCTGATTTGTTCCAATTGGCGTTCTCTTCTAGCCAGTTCTTCCACTAAATCTACGGGTGGTATTTGAGCCTGTCCCATTCTTCTGCTGTCAAACGTTTGCTGTCTTTTCTGATTTCTCCCAATTTTGTGTTTCTTTTCTTTTATTCAGTTGTGGTGTTCACTGTATTAGTGTTCACTGCACAACTTATAGTATAATTTTATGTGTGGTGTTGATTTCAAGTGTTCACTGCACAATTATATTTTTATTTGTGGTGTTGATTTTAAGTGTTCACTGTATAAATTATATTTTTTATTTGTGGTGTTAATTTTAAGTGTTCACTGCACAAATTATAGTTTTATTTGTGGTGATAACTTTTTAAATGTTTACTGCACAATAGTTTTATTTGAAGTTTAACTTTTTAAATGTTCACTGCACAATAATTTTAATTATGGTGTTTAACTTTTAATTCTTCACTGCACACGGAATACGTTGATTCGTTTCACTGGATCCTTTCACTTGAATTTGGATCCTACCGACTGCGCCACTTTTATAAATAAATTTAAGATTGGGTTTTTTAAAAAAAGATTATATTTCTTTTTATTTAAAATAACAATCACGTTTGAACTTCAGAATCAGACTGACTCTTTACAAATCTTTCAGTTAATTATATTTAATTGACAATATTCATTTTATTACAATTAAGCATTTTACTATTTCGTAATTTATTGGTTTCATACTTTTAAGCATTTATTATTAATAAGCATATTTCGTAATTTATTGGTTTCATATTATTAATAAGCATATTTCGTAATTTATTGGTTTCATACTTTTAAGCATTTATTATTAACTAGATGTAACCCGGTGTGCTTCGCTACACCCTCCCCCCTCTCCCACCTTCCGAATCCTTATGAAAGGGCTCACGCAAAGTCCCAAGGCTCTCACTAATACAGTAATTCAAATATATCACATTTAATATTAAGTTTGTATAGGGGTGCCATGCACATTTGTCCGATCCCGCCCATTTTTTTGTCTGACTACCCGCGTTAATAATAGATGACCTGAGATAAATTTTCAAAGCTCTCTCTATCATAGTACTTAGTATATATGATATTTAAAATTTACTTTGTATGGGAGGTGCCATGCCCACTAAAATTTCAGGAAGATCAGATAAGTCGTTACGGAGATTACCTCCTACAAACAAACAAACACATTACCTCTTTATTATACAAAGTATAGATTATTAATATAGATTCTTTTATTTTGATACTTGCTGATATAAAATGATTTTGTTATCAGATTTTTCGGCGTTCCTGCCCTGGAGGTACAGGTAGCTGCCCATGAGAAGAACATGGATTTTCCAAATTAGATCTGGCAACACTCAACTATTGGCCTTGAACTTAAAATATCACTTGGCAATTTTTATTTTTAGTGATTTTTGATTTTGCCCATTTTTGATTTTGAAAATTTTTGTTTTTTGGCGTTTTTTATTTTTCGCGATTTTTTGGTTTGGCGATTTTGATTTTGACGATATATTTTCCACGACAAATCACATTGAAAACTAATGTACTTGTCAAAAGACTGTTGCTTTCGTAGTACATCATATTTTTTATATAGGAGGTGCCACGCCCACTTATCCCATCCCGCCCAATTTTTATCGGACTGCGCACATTAATATCTGATGGACTCGTGCAAAATTTCGAGTCTTTCCCAGTTATATGATATTAGATATCTACTTTGCATGCGCGGTGCTACGCCCACTGCTTCGATCACGCCCATTTTTTTGTTCTACTAATCATACAAAGAACTTATGGGCTCACGCAAAGCCATAAAGCTCTCTCTTTTACAGTACTCCAGATATATGACTTTGCATGGGGAGTTCCACACGCATTGGTGTGAACCACAAATTTTTTGTCTGACTACTCATACTAAGATCTGATGGGCTCGTGCAAATTGCAAAGATTCCCTTTTTTAGTACACCAGTTATATGATATCATATATTTACTTTGTACGGGCGGTGCCATGCCCACTGCCCCGATCACGCCCATTTTTTGTCTAACTAATCATATGAATAACTTATGGGTTCACACAAAGTCCCGAGACTCTCACTATAACAGTACTCCAGATATATGGCATTTCATATTTAATTTGTATGGCAGGTGCTACGCCCATTGGTCCGATACTGCCGATTTTTTGTCCGGCTGCTCACGTTAATAATAGGTGCCATCAGACAAATTTGAAAAGCTCTCTCTGTCTCAGTACTCGAGATGTATAACATTGAATTATTACTTGTATGGGAGGTACCACGCCCACTTCTCCGATCCCGCCCATTTCCGGCGTGGCTACTAATATTAACAATAGGTGAACTCACACATATTTGCAAAGCTCGCCCTATCATAATTCTCAATATATGTATATGATATTAAAAATTTACTTTGTGTGGGAGGTGCCACGCCCACTAAAAATATTGAAAAAATTATAGCCTATAGCACTTCCCAGTAAGACTCTGTGAAAATTTTAGGAAGATCAGACGGCTAGTTACGGAGATTACCTCCTACAAACAAACAAACAAACAAACAAACAAACACACATTACCTCTTTATAATATTAGTATAGATAAGCAATTTACATTTATTTAGTTTGACCTATTTTACTTAAGAAGTCGTCGAACTTGTCTATAGTTGAATCATCATTTATTCTGTTGACAAGTTCGTCGACTTTGTTTAGAGTTTTGGTTTGGTCATTTTTTATATATGTAACTCGCGCAGTCACGCATGGCCACAAACAGTCACGGAGTGATCTAAATGTCATTTCCCCTCATCCGATCGATGTGTAACTTGGTCCATACACTTGCTGCGAAAAAAAGATTAAGTTTGACATAGTCATGCACAGTCACGCATAGTCACGCACAGTCACGTAGTGATCTAACACCCATTTCCCCTTACCCCTTCGATCTGAAACTTGGCCTATAGACTTGCTGTGAAAAAAGATTAAGTTTGACATAGTCATGCACAGTCACGCATAGTCACGCACAGTAACGGAGTGATCTAAATATCACTTTCCTTCATCCGATCGATCTGAAACTTGGTCGATAGACTTGCTGTGAAAAAAGATTAACTTTGACATAGTCACGCACAGTCACGGAGAGACTCAAAACTCATGCATAAGGAAAGAAAGAGTTTTAGTAAAAACTTTGTTTTTATGGGTTAAATTATTTATATCATATTTATAATGACTTATACGACTTTAGTATGTTCACGTATTTATCAATTAATCGTCTAAGTACTGGCAAATTCTTTTTCTACATTGGTCATCTAACTTTTTTTAGCATTTTATGGTATGGAAGTCATGAAAATTGTAATTATGAAGCACGGACTAGGCTATATAAAATTTAAAAAACAATTACTTATAAAAAAAGTTATTTAAAAACTAGCTGACCTTGCAAGTGTTGATCTGCTTAAATTAATTATTTTATTCCCAGATTTGATGTGTATTTTAATTACGGTTGGATTTTTTTTAATAAAAATGAAACGAACTCCAATCTATTATTTAATTTTTTATTTTATGAGCTGAATGTAGTTTCACACTATGCAATATTTATCCGATCTTAATATATACTATTGTATTGTAAACATGTTTTCTTTTTCCATTTTCGGCGTATATAAACGAATCTGTTGTCTTACCAAATCTGGAGCAGGCTACATGTAATGAAGTATGAATTTTCCAAATCCAAGCCGCAAACTTGAATCGACTGGCCTTGAGACTTGTTGATTGTCATTGCCATTTTTTAGGAATACTTATTTTATCCTCAGTCAAACTTAATTCGAAAACTTAACCCTTTAGTTCTTCTAAATTCAAGAGGAAATTTTGAATTTTCATCTTAATTTCGAATGTAATAATTAATAAAAATAGTTCCTAAGTATTTCATTTATTGAAATGTCATTTCATTCATATACATTGTGAAATTGTTTTCTGTTAATTTAAACTAAATTTATTGTTTATTAATATCCCAAACACATGTACAATACTTGTATTAAAATACAATACGTATTTGTAAAGTAAGTTTAAGCTTGTATAATTAATTGTACTCAGTTTTGTTTTTTTTTTCAGGTATTATCATAATTAACCCTCTGATTAATGCTTTAGAATTTTTTTTTTAATGTACAGTCTATAGAAGAGGAAAAAATTAAGTTTACTCGTATAACATTTCCCTCTAAAACTTTTGTCTATTTCTAAGGTGAGTCACAGCTGTAAAAAGAGCTATAATTGTCATATAAGTCTTCTTTGAAATAGCAATTAATTCTGACCTATGGAGTATCTATTAATGTGCAAACAAATTTTTGTAAAAATTCTTAGAATCTCTTCAGAATGAATTTATTTAAATTGATTTTAATAACTTGATAAAAATGTTAATGTGTGAGGTGATTCACGTGGAATTGTCCAGTTGCAGAATATGTTGTAATTCTTTGAACTTGACGTTGATAAGGGTCTACTTAATAATGTTACCCAATATTTTATTGATCACCAACCGCGTTGCGTTCCAGCATTTTGGTTTCGAAGCAGTATTATTTGTAATCCAAATTTCAAGATTAAATTGTGTAATGGAAGATCTGACAAATCAAGTGATTTAGAAATTCAGTTGGAAAATTCATTCCTTCATCATCTCCTATCTTAGTATCAATTGACTTGAATGTAAATGATGAAGGAGGCAACCCTAAACTATTACGGAACCTCTCCCGTGTTTGTATGTTGGCCCTAAACATGCATTCGATGCACGTTCTCCAGCTGGGCGCCTCACAAAAACTCTCTTGGAGCCGAACACTTCAAGCGTCAATTCATCGGGCAAAGGGACCTTGCACCAATCGTTGAATTACCAATTTTCATACTTTTTTATCCCAGTCTTATCTTTTTTTTATATTTTGCTTTCCTAGTGAATACTCAGTTCTTTTTGGACACTCTGTTCTGACGTAATGATGACACGTAGCGCGACTATCCCATAGACAAAAGAAACAACAATATTTTGTGAAACCTCCTTACATACAAGTCAACAAACGAATGACCTGAAACAGACTATTTTTCAGTTACTTACGATGATCTATACTATATATACAAAGTAATTTAAATCACACACCTTAAGGTCACCACAGATCTTCCATTTATGATCGTATGTATTTGAGTAATGTCAAAATTTCAGTCATTGATTCGTAATATTCCTTTTTGTTAATGGCATGAGTAATTGGTATGGATGGCTTTTCATTCCCATTATGCAAAAGAAGAGCCTCTAAACTCTATCTAGAGCCACTAATAAATAATCTCCATTAAGTTTTGTCATATTGTGATAGCGAAAATTTTTGTTTTTGTGATTTTTAAATTTATTATTCAAATATTAACTGTTAGCAACTGTAGAGAATTTCCACTTAAAAAAATAAAAATTTTAAACATATTAGCTGTCGAATACTTTTCTTCATTGAGAAAATTGTGTATGAAAATAATTTCAATTGACAGAAAAATTTCAAGCAAACAACACGGCTCCAATAGAAAAAAAAAACTTTTTAATTTTTTAAAGAGAGGAAACGCAGCTTCGTGAATTAGGGATAAACATTTCTTTTTCGATTTGCTCACGGCTATTCTATTTCTTCGGTAAGATTTTTTTTCTAGTTTTGGTTTTAATTGGTTATATAATATTTTTTGTTCATCTTAAATTTATAGGATATTTGTTGGTTACAGATTTTATAATATCCTTGATTGAGCGACATAAATAATTCTTCCTACTCCCAGCGAGGACATTTTGTGGTATTTTGTTTTACTTGGCACGTATATTTGAACTTGCTTAGGACTTGCTGGATCTAGAAAATTATTTTCATATATTTATGTATGTACATATATATGTATGTATGTATGCAAATTTAGCATATAACCACATATAATAGAAAGGACGAAGGATCTATATCAAATAAATATTAAAAAAGAAATTGTGAATACAAATATATAACAGTGTGAATATAAAAGAAACATCTTAAGGTGACCCGCGGAGACTATTTCTTTAAACTTCATAAAAAAAAGAAAAAAAAGAAAGTATGTAGTGTTAAAATGTGATAAAAAAAATAATATCTTCAATATCAATAATTTTTAATTAAATTTTTTTTTTTACTTATTAATAAAATTTAACTAATTTTTTTTAATCCATTTTAATAATTTTATAAATACTTCAAAACTTAATTAACTAATTTTTAAATAACTTGAGTTTGCTTAAATCTAATCTGAAAACATGGTCACCTAAATTTGAATATCAATTCGAGAAACCATTTACTCTAACTCATTAATACTCAATCACTCATTTAAACTGTACAACTCCTTACACCTACATTCACACAATCACAAATTATCACTCCTTTCTAATTGATATTTTTAATAAACAAAAATAAATACACATTCAAATCAAACAATTTTGAAACTTAATTAATTTAACATACTCTCAGTTAGAATTTAAATTTTCTGGGAGCACCCACCCACACATATTAACTTATGGAATCAATTATCTGTCAAACGCATTCTTCGTCAACAAGCGCTTGGAGTCATCGATGGATATGACAATATAATTAGTTTAATTTTCTTTATAAAATATTTACTCACACGAAAATATAGGAACATGAATATCGAATAGATATATATATTTTTTAAAATTCATTTTTAAAAAATATTTTTGCCAAAAAGATTTGTCGCATTATTTTTGGTTATTCGGTATTCATGTCAAATAATCAAGTACAATATACATATTTATCTTAATTTTAATAACACTGATAAAATTATACAAATTATTAAACATAAAATTTTAAAAATTTAATTAAATTCAAATAGTTATTTTGAAAGGTGACCAAATTTGTTTAAACGAGTATGGGTTTAAGTCATTATACCCAAACCACATAGTGGTATAGTGGTATATATAGTGGTAGTGTGCTGCTGTTTGTAACTACCAAAAATATTTGACCTAGACCAATCGTTTATTATACTGATCGAATCAGAATCACTATCTGATTCGATTTAACGATGTCCGTCCGTCCGTCCGTCCGTCCGTCCGTCTGTGTGTCCATGTAAAGCTTGTAATCAAGCTGCAGGTCGCAAATATGAATATGTATTGATGAAATTTAGTATTTGATCTTTTATCGGGCATGGGATGAATGCTGTTGAAACTGGTGAGAATCGGTCCATGTTCAGACATAGCCCCCATACAAATGACCCCTATGAAATCAACATATATTGCCATAAGATCCAAATTTTTATACAAATCTCAGTCATATTGGGTTTGTATATATATATTATATCCATTAATCAGTAGTCCAAAAATGATCCCTATTGGATAACTCTTAGTCATAGGCCCCATATAGAGTTGCTTCCCGATCTTCACTTAAATCTATCAAAAAACAAAAATATTGAACTGATTCTTCTCAAATTTTGTTTGTATATAGTTTTGCAAAATACAAGAGACTTTACCAAACATGGTCAGGATCGGTCCATTTTTGGGTCTAGTCCCCATGTAGATATAGCATCCGATATGAACTTTTTCATATCTGCAGCCGAAAAAATTAATAAAAATCCCACTCAAATTTGGTTTATGCTTATTTTCTATATCCAGTTAGTTGGGCCTGAGAGATAGGGTCTCTAAACGCATGGTATAGGGTGTCGTATAGTCGGTCTAGACCGACTATAGTTATACCCTCTACCACTATGTGGCTTGGGTATAATGACTTTGTGCTGCTGTTTGTGACTACCAAAAATATTTGACCTAGACCCATCTTTAATTATACCGATCGAATCAGAATCACTAACTGATTCGATTTAACGATGTCCGTCCGTGTGTCCGTCCGTCTGTGTGTCCATGTAGACTTTGTAATCATACTGCAGGTCGCATATCTGAATATATTTTGATGAAATTTGGTACGTAAGTTTTCACTGGCCATAGGATGAATGCTACTGAAATTGGTGAGAATCGGTCCATGTTCGGACCTAGCCCCCATACAAATGGCCCCTATGAAATCGACATAAATTGCCATAAGATCCAAATTGTCATATAGATCTTACTCAAATTGGGTTTGTATGCGTTTATTACATCCATTAATGAGTAGTCTAATAATGATCCTGGGACAACTCTTAGTCATAGGGCCCATATAGAGCTGCTTCCTGATTTTCACTAAAATCTATCAAAAAACAAAAATATTGCACTGATTCTTCTCAAATTTTGTTTGTATATATTTTTGCAAAATACAAGAGACTTTAACAAACATAGTCAGGATCGTTCCATTTTTGGGCCTAGTCCCCATATAGATATAGCATCCGATATGAAATTTTTCATACCTATCAATCCATATCTATCAATTCATATCTATCAATCTATCCCACTCAAATTTGGTTTATGCTTATTTTCTATATCCAGTTAGTTGGGCCTAAGAGATAGGGTCTCTAAACGCATGGTATAGGGTATCATATAGTCGGTCTCGACCGACAATAATTTTCTTACTTGTTTTTTTATTACTTTTATGTATGTAATTCTACCATTATCTTTTTATTTGGTTTTAATGATGTTTTTAAATAAATAATTCTTCTTATTGGACAATTCCATAAAAATTTCAACTTTGATGAAAAAAAAATCATGTGAGTCCGATCACAAGAGAGATGTGTAAACATATAATAATTAAAGAAAATATCAACATCATATTTTCCAGTGCATAAAAAATAAGTCGATTATGCTGTTTTCTGAAATTCAATTGATGTTTTCTGAAATGCAATTGATGTTTTCTGAAATTCAATTGATGTTTTCTGAAATTCAAATGATGTTTTCTGAAATACAATTGATGTTTTATGAAATTCAATTGATGTTTTCTGAAACTCGAATGATGTTTTCTGAAATTATATTGATGTTTTCTGAAATTCTATTTATGTTTTCTGAAATTCAAGTGATGTTTTCTGAAATCCTATTGATGTTTTCTGAAATTCAATTGATGTTTTCTGAAACTCGAATGATGTTTTCTGAAATTATATTGATGTTTTCTGAAATTCTATTTATGTTTTCTGAAATTCAAATGATGTTTTCTGAAATTATATTGATGATTTCTGAAATACAATTGATGTTTTTTGAAAGACAATTGGAAAATGTTTAGAAAAGAACATATCATAATTTTTTCACCAATACAATCATAAGTCACACAGCGTTATCTGCTTCAGCTCACACCGATATGAGTTACGCTGTTTTTGTGATTGTATTGTGAAATAGAAATTTACCCCCCTGCGCGTATAGATGTTTACACATCAAAAAAATATTTTTTCATTTATATGAAGTAAGTTTAAAAATATATTAAAATACGTTCCAAGTTACAAAATGTAATTTCTTACAAGTATTCTAGATTATAAAATAATTATAAAATTTATTTGTTCACTAAATTTTCGTTTAATACATGTTTAAGAAGCTTTAGTCATTCCATCACAGTCATTCCGTCAGTTCAAATGACAGTTAATATCTGCAACACTATCATAGCTAAGTAGCTCTGAATTATAATTTTATATTGCTTATATATCATATGTAAAATATTCGTTAGTTTAAAAACTGATTAGCTTCTTAATTGACAAAAGTTCCTAGGTTTTAATACCAGGACAGAGTCATGGTAGCAAAAATGTCATTCCGTCACACAATAAGAAATTACTCAAAAATAAAATAATAAAATAAAGAAAAAATTGTTTCCGAGTTTTTGTAAATCTCTTACTCATTTAACAATCATTTTCAAACTGAAGGATGAATTTTCAATTGAAAATAGCTTTGTGAAATAGCCTTAACTTCAATTTTTCAACTCAAAATGTCATTCCGTCACATATGGAATTGCCCTATAGTTTCTCAAGATGAATTTTAAATTTTGAATTAATTTTATTACGAAAGGTGTAGTCTTACGTATGTAGGTGAATTTTATTTATTTTTTTTAATAGGCTGACAACGAATTTTATATTTAGTCAGCATGGAATGGGGGGGGGGGGCTTAGGACATGGGTAGCAATTAACAACATTAGCTACTCTTCAATCGGCAACTTGTATATCTTTTCATACCGTATACCACTATGTGGTTTGGGTATAATGACTTTGTGCTGCTGTTTGTAACAACCAAAAATATTTGTCCTAGACCCATCTTTAATTGTACCGATCGAATCAGAATCACTTTCTGAGTTGATTTAACAATGTCCGTCCGTCCGTCCGTCCGTCCGTCTGTGTGCATGTAAAGTTTGTAATCAAACTGGAGATCGCAAATATGAATATATTTTGATGAAATTCGGTATGTGAGCTTTTATCGGCCATGGGATGAACGCTATTGAAATTGGTGAGAATCGGTCCATGTTCAGACCTAGCCCTCATACAAATGACCCCTATGAAATCGACTTAAATTGCCATAAGATCCAAATTATCATATAAATCTTAGTCAAATTGGATTTGTATGTGTTTATTACATCCATTAATCAAAAATTATTCCTATGGGACAACTCTTAGCCATAGGCCCCATATAGAGCTGCTTCCCGATCTTCACTTAAATCTATTAAAAAACAAAAATATTGCACTGATTCTTCTCAGATTTTGTTTGTATATATTTTTGCAAAATACAAGAGACTTTACCAAACATGATCAGGATCGGTCCATTTTTGGACCTAGGCCCCATATAGATCTACCATCCGATATGAACTTTTTCATGTCTGCAGCCAAAAAAATTATTAAAAATTAGACTCAAATTTGGTTTTTGCTTATTTCTATGTCCAGTTAGTTGGGCCTAAGAGATAGGACATGGTATAGGGTATCGTATAGTCGGTCTAGACCGACTATAATTTTCTTACTTACTATTTCTGTTCATGTTGATTTGTTGTTTTGACAATTTTATCACTTATGGTTTGACATCATGCTACCTAAAGAAATAAAATCAACTGTATCCGATTCGAATTCTACATTTGAGGGAATATGAACACACCCCAACGACGAGCACAGCCGAGATCATACTTTGCCCTGTTCCCAAAGAGGTAGGCCGAGATGGTGAATCATCACAATATGGCTGGTTTCTTTTTTTAAATAAACCATCAACATCAGTACAGTATAGAATAGAGTGTTTCTTTTCAAAATATGCAGCCAGTTCCAAGCTTCTATCTCTATAGATTGTTCCTTTTGTCCCAACTGCAAGATGTTTCTACTGCTGCATGCGTGAAGCCAGTAATTCTGCGCCTTGCTTTGTTAAATGTAAATCTCGAATTAGGTCATTCAGCTCAGCTTGAGCCACTAAATGGCGTTTGTCATCAGCCTCATACAAAGTACCAGTAATGGTGAAAGATATTTCGGACTCACTGGTCGTAACACTGAGAAGGACTGCTAATGGATCATTTGGTGGACGTTGAACTGGTTTGGAAACCGATGGGATATTCGCGTAAGTAATATTTTTTAACTTTTAACTTTGTTAAACAGAAATAACAATCGGTTTGCTGGTTACTTGACTCTCTCCAGAGTACTGGAATTGAAAAATCGGAATAGTAGTTCTTGTTATTTGACCACTTGTATAAAACAGTTCTGCAACTATTGTAAAACATTGTCGGTGTTTACGGTTTGTCCAAGTTTCTGACAGCAAAACCAAAATTATGTACATATGCATATTTTAATGATTCTGGTATTGCATATCTTTTTTTCCAACCAAATATTCAGCATGCACAAAGCAAAAATACTCGTAGCTTAAATCAGTAACACATGATCTTCCTGACATGCTTAAACGCTTCTATTATGAAGATTTAGAATGAATGTGGGCTTCTGTCAAATTAATAATTGTGAAATTGTAGTGTGAGTATTGACTGTTTTACAGTATTGCCCAGGAAAAAATTCGTAATAGCAGCTCATTGATTTTTGCATTACCAATAATGACCTACCACTGCCCACTGCATTACATATAAAGTGAAAATAAGGCGTTACAAATAATGTATTGTACAGCCACTTATATTTCATGCTAGCTCCTTGCAGACTGCATTACGTTCAAAGTGAAAATAATGAGTTCATAAGCAACTAGTTACCTCCAATGACATCCCCGTGTTAAAATAATGAGCTTATCAGGTAAACTTCAACCAGTTACTCCTCCTTCTAAAACCCATTATTTGGTAATGTTTTTTTCCTGGGTGCCAGCATGGTATAAAAAATGAACAAGACGTGATAGCCCAATTTTTATGCCGGATTCGAATTCAGCACACCCAGAATAATTAAAAAACATGCTTCGTTTCTGCAGTCAATTTTTATACCACTATGTGGTTTGGGTATAATGACTTTGTGCTGCTGTTTGTAGCTACCAAAAAAATTTGACCAAGACCCATCTCTTATTATACCGATCGACTCAGAATCACTTTATGAGCCGATTTAGCGATGTACGTCTGTCCGTCCGTCCGTCCATCCGTCTGTCCGTCTGTGTGTCCATGTAAACCATTTAATCAAATTACAGGGCGCAAATATGAATATATTTTGATAAAATTTGGTGTATAAGCTTCCGTCTGCCATAGGATAAAAGCTTTTAAAACTGGTGTAATTCGGTCCATGTTAAGACCTAGTCCCCATACAAATGACTCCTATGAAATCAACAGAAATTGCCATAAGATCCAAATTATCATATAGATCTCAGTCAAATTGGGTTTGTATGTGTTTATTATATCCATTAATCAGTAGTCCAAAAATAATCCCTATAGGACAATTCTTAGTCAAAGGTTCCATATAGAGCTGCGTCCCGATCTTCACTTAAATCTACAAAAAAAAAAATATTGCACAGATATTTCTCAAATTTGGTTTGTATATATTTTTTCAAAATATAACTGACTTCACCAAATATGGTCAGGATCGGCCATTTTTTGACCTAGTACCCATATAAATATAGCAACCGGTATGAACTTTTTCATATCTGCAGCCAAAAAAATTAGTAACAATGCCACTCAAATTTGGTTTATGCTTATTTTCTGTATCCAATTCGTTGGGCTTGAGAGATAGAGTCTCTAAACGTATTGTATAGGGTATCGTATAGTTGGCCTAGACCGACCATAATTTTCTTACTTGTTTTATTTTAATATTTTCTTGTTAGTTTAAAAAAATGTTTGATTTTTTCTATATATTTTGAAGTTTATACCGAATCAAAAAGTTCCAGTTTCTGTAGCTGAATTTAGAAGAAATTCGGTAGCTAATCAAGTTAATCAAAAATTCGGTTGCATTAATGGAATTGAGTAAGACGTCTGGTGATATAACTGAATTGAAGGAGAAATCGGTTGCTTTAACCGAAATAATGTAAATTCATTTGCATTAATCAACGCGAAAAGAAATTCATTTGCTAGAACCGAATATCAGTTACTGTTATTGAAATAATAAGAAATTCAGGTGCTAAGTACAAGAAGTTTTAGTTATAGCATTCAAAAAGAGCAATGACCATTAAAATTCAGTTTTAGTCACAGAAATTTGGTTGTGGAAAACAATTTTCTAATTGTGAATGAATGAGTTTAAAGTTTAACAATTGTATTTTCGATTGTGCGAACTGAAATTTAATAGCAGTTGGGCATTTTCTATTGTTTACTGTTGTATTCGTAATCAACTCGCAATTCGCTTAATTACTTTATCGCAATTTGGTTCCTGATAAATTCGGTAGACATAATTGAATCTGTTTTCTGTGTCTATGTATGTGATTGTTTCTTTAAAGGAGACTTCTGGTTATTCTTGACATGGCAAATACTTTAAAATATGTTAAACATTAATATTAAAGCTTCCATGAACGGAGCATCAAGTTTTTTTTTTATCGTTGTCTTCTACTCTCACCCAGCTTGCTTATAATCACTTCATAAAAAACAATGTTGCTGTTTCCCCCACTTCAATTTCCTTCATTTTCATTTCCTGTTTTTTTTTTCATTTTCCTTTCTTTGTTCTTAATGTGGTTAACTTATTGTAAGCTACGCTAATTCATGCAACTCTGTGCTTTAGTTTGTTTAGCTATTTACGCGTTGCAAAATTGTGGTACTCAGCAGAATGTTAAGCAAATAAAAAAAAATTACATTAACATTTATGTTCAGACAGTGAATGACTACTCGTCTTTGTATTAAACCCACTAAACGCAAGGCAAACGCAACTGAGGTTGTTTGGTTGTATTAATGTCAAATTGAATTTTAAAAAAATAACATTGAACAGAATTTTATACCGTATGAAAAAGTACTCAGATTCACAATTGAAATAATAGATCGAAATTTATGATTCTTCACTAATTCAAACTGCCCAGCATAAAAAACTTTTTAAATATTTTTATGGTGTTATCTAAAAGGCAGCTAATGTATGTTGACAAAACAAACCTCGTGAAACTTTCTAGATTCTTAAAGGGTTAAACCGCATATGCATTTGCTTTACTTGGTCAGGCTTCATGGCGGACGAAACATGCAATATAAAGCTTAACTTTGCTACAATAACAACAAATTGCAAAGAATAGAAAAAACACTAATATTTGTTAAATTCTTAGTTAAGACCGACTAAATTAATGAATGACTGAAACAACTGAGTAAAGCCAGCAAGAAAATGCTATTTTAATTGTCGCAATATATTAAATGCAAATGTGATTAACAAAAAGTGTTTCTTTTTTTGCTAATAAACATTTCGCAATACGTTTCGTTAGAATTAGTCAGTGAAATGTTAAGTTATAATAAAAAGAAAAGCTAGAATTCGAGTATCATAGTTAACCAACCACTGAGTTTCGGTAGAATGACGTGTATGAGGCCCAAAAAGGTATCAGATCTCTAGGATAATGATGATTTTTTAAATATTGGTTGGGACAAATCTATAAGAAACTGTATTTCTTTGAAACTTTTAACTTTGAGCCACTATGACTTTTGCGCCATCTCTTAATTAAGTGATACACGCGTATAGAGTTTACATTTTCAAATGTAGATTATGTCCGGAATAAAATGATTAACAATAAATACGAAAATAATTTTTTTATTGCTTTTGATGTATTTCATCAGATTTATATTTCTTTGATAAAAAACAAATATTCCATAAAAAAGGACAAAACGCCTTAATTACCACAGACTGTCATACTGTTGGCAAATTAATACTCGAAACAGTTCGACCACACTAAATACATATGTATGAAAATATGCATTCCACAGATGTTTGACATCGTTTTACAAAAAGTCTTCCAAAAATACATTTTATAATCTATATCTTATATATAAAAATGGATTTGTGTACGTTTGTTTGTTTGTTTGTTTGTTTGTGGTTTATAGGAGACTACACCACTGGACCGATCGTCTTAAATTTTTTACAGTAGGTAATTGCCTATCCGAAAGGAAAAATAGGCTATATTTTTTTGGATTTTTCAAGTGGACGTGGCGCCTCCCATACAAAGTGAATTTTTAACATCTAAATTTAACATATAGTATCTGGAGTACTACGACAGCAAGAGTTCTGAAACTATGTACATGTACATATTTAGATAATTTGAAGAGTTGCGGAAAAATGGGCGTCTGACCACTGGTCGTGGCACCCACCATACAAAGTAAATATTAAATGTCATATACCTAGAGTACTGTAATAGATAAAGTCTTGAAACTTTGTGTGAGTTCATAAGTTGTCGACGTTAGTACTCTAAAAAAATGGGCGGAATCCGATCAGTGGGCGTGGTACCTCAAATATAAAGTAAATATATGATGTAATATAAACGAAGTACTGTAACAGTGAAAGCCTTGGAACTTTGTCTGAGGTCCTGAGCTATTAATGTGAGTAGTCTCATAAAAAATGGGCGGGATCGGACCAGTGGGCGTGTCACCTCCCATACAAAGTTAATTTTTAACATCTAATTTTAACATATAATACCTGGAGTACTACGACAATAAGAGATCTGAAACTATATACATGAACATATTAAAATAATAATGGGCGTGGTACCCTCCATACAAGGTAAATATTTAATGTCATATATCTAGAGTACTGTAATAGGTAAAGTGTTGAGACTTTGTGGGAGTTCATAACTTATCAACGTTAGTACTCGAAAAAATGGGCGGAATCCGATCAGATCGCGTGGTACCTCCCATACAAAGTAAATATATAATGGCATATATCTGAAGTACTGTAATAGTGAAAGTCTTGGAACTTTGTCTGAGTTCATGACATATTAATGTGAGTAGTCCAATACAAAAATGGGCAAGATTCAACCACCATACAAAGTAAGTATTTAATATAACATAACTGGAGTACTATAATAATGAAAGTCTAGCGACTTTGTTTTAGTTCGTAAGTTATTAATGTGAGTAGTTGCCCAAAAAATGGGCGGAATCAGACTAGTGGGCGTGGCACCTCCTATGCAAAACAATAGTTTTCTACAAAACGTATTGCCTGCTTTTTATTTCGTTAAGAGGGGTGTAGCGAAGCGCATCGGGTTACTGCTAGTATATATATAAGACAAAGCCGATTTAATTACAGCATTTATTACTCAAGAACGGCTGGGTCGGTCTTAATGCATTTTAATTTGTTGGATTCTCCTCTGCCCCGAATAGCAGTATGATTATTAAAATATCTGAAAAACTCCTGTACAAAATAAATCTTTAATATCACAGGGATAGCTGCAATTTTGTGTGAGGTCATCTGTTACTAATAAGTGGGCGTTTCACCTCCCATGCATAGTGAATTGTGAATATGCTATATCTTAAGCTATATAAAACGGAAAGTATCGATACTTTGTACATCGGATCAGTAGGCGTGGCACGTCCCATACATATGGAAATGTTAAATTTGTGATATTGAGTACAGTAAATTCGTGTGAGGTAACCCGTACCACCATTAGTGGCCGTGTTGATCAGATAAGTGGGAGTGTCAGCTTCCACATAAAGTGAATATTCAATATCCTAAACAATATCCTCCCAAACAAAGTAATTATTCTATAGCAAATATCTTGAATAACATAATAGAGATAGTATTGCAAATTTGTGTAACGTTATCTGTTATTTATATAAGTGGCCAGCTGTAACTAAACGGAATAGGATAAAAGGCTTAGACTGCTCCCGATAAAATAAAAGCTCGCCTCAGATCATCATATCTGTGGCGTTTTGTGAAGAAATTTTTGCTGGCAGCTGAATTGTTTCAATTTCATCTCATCGAAAGATAAGCTGATCAAGAAAGTATTCCCAGATATCATTGCTAACCACAAAAATAATAAATGGTTAAGCGAGCGAGCAATTTTAGCGGTTAAAAACAAGGATCCGGGTGACTTAAATTTCGTGATTCAGAATTAATCTTTGGCACTCTATATTCTTTTATACCTATTGAATTTTCAAACTCCTTGGATGTGCCTGGTTTACCACCGCACTAATTACAACATTACAACAGAAGGCTAGCTCAGTAGTTATCATGCTTAAAACTCTAAACCAGCCAAAACTCTGCAATAGGGCGCGTTTGATGATAAGAAAACTGATGATCAGCGTGATTCATGCGACGATGCTCAAAGAGAAATTTAAAGGTGAAGTAGTTCTCACAATGAAATTTATTAACACTCACATAAAAAAAACAAATGTACGTCATCTTCTATGCTTATTCACGGCAAATAACAGACAATATGAAATTAACAGCATTGTCATAAATTATTACAAATAAGCTACACGCACCTTCCACCTTTTGTATGAGCTGCGCGCGGTTCAACTTCCTTTGCAGGATTGTCAGTGGGTCAATTTGTTTATCAAAGTGGGTAAATTTAGTTATTTTTTACTTCTTCACAGAAAATTTGTGAATTGAACTGTCAATGCTGTCAATTTCTTGTTGTCTGTTATATGTCTTGAATAGGCATCAGAGAACTGCAGCGGATACATAATGTTCGTTCACACTCGAATATCTACTCGGATTTCGTTGCAACCATTCTTTTTAGATCAATACAAGTATTGATCGTTTGAACATGTGATTAATATCAATCGAAGCACTCGAGTTTGCAACTTGTTCATACTCAATAAACTCGAGTAGTGATAGCGAATAAAAAAGGAGAAAAATTTTTTTTTCATTTCTTTTATATTTTATGTAATAAATAGTAAATTTAAAATACAAAATTAAAAAAAACACTTTTAAATCATGAGATCGCATATTAGGTGCGGTTTGATAAGTTTTAAGTGTGTATTAAAAAAAAAAAAAACACCATGGGAGTCCAATCAAAGGGGCGATCTGTAAACATCTAGTAATTAAAGAATTTTTTATGACACTTTTTCAAAATCAAAGAGAAAGCATCATCCATGTATCATTTATAGCAATCAACTGGAGCAGCTCTGCTAATAAAAAAATATTTATGATTTCACCAGGTTAATTTTTAATTTTTCGTTTTTTATTTTTCCTTTTTAATTTTTTATTTTTAATTTTTCATTTTTCATTTTTAATTTTTAATTTTTAATTTTTTATTTTTTATTTTTCATTTTTAATTTGTCGTTTTTTATTTTTCATTTTTCATTTTTTATTTTTTATTTTTTATTTTTAATTTTTAATTTTTAATTTTTAATTTTTTATTTCTTAGTTTTTATTTTTATTTTTTTTTAATTTTTTATTTTTCATTTTTCCGTTTGTATTTTTAATTTTTTATTTTTAATTTTTCGTTTTTCCTTTTTCATTTTTAATTTTTTTTTTTTTACTTTTTATTTTTTATTTTTCATTTTTAATTTTTTATTTTTCATTTTTTATTTTTCATTTCTTATTTTTAATTTTTTATTTTTCTTTTTAAATTTTCGTTTTTCATTTTTCTTTTTTATTTTTCATTTTTATTTGCATTTTTCATTTTTTTCTTTTATTTTTCATTTTTCATTTTCAATTTTTTGCTTTTAATTTTTTATTTTTCATTTTTAATTTTTAATTTTTTATTTTTTCAATTTTTCATTTTTTATTTCTTAGTTTTGAATTTTATTTTCATTTTAAATTTTTTATTTTACATTTTTATACCCTATACCACTATGTGCTTTGGGTAAAATGACTTTGTGCTGCTGTTTGTAACAACCAAAAATATTTGACCTAGACCCATCTTTAATTATACCGATCGAATCAGAATCACTTTCTGAGTTGATTTAACAATGTCCGTCCGTCCGTCCGTCCGTCTGTGTGTCCATGTGAAGCTTGTAATCAAACTGCAGGTCGCAAATATGAATATATTTTGATGAAATTTGGTGTATAAGCTTTTATCGGCCATGGGATGAACGCTGTAGAAATTGGTGAGAATCAGTCCATGTTCAGACCTAGCTCCCATACAAATTACCCACATGAAATCGACATAAATTGCCATAAGATCCAAATTGTCATATAGATCTTACTCAAATTGGGTTTGTATGCGTTCATTACATCCATTAATGAGTTGTCCAAAAATGATCCCTTTGACCCCATATAGAGCTGCTTCCCGATCTTCACTTAAATCTATTAAAAAACAAAAATATTGCACTGATTCTTCTCAAATTTTGTTTGTATATATTTTTGCAAAATACAAGAGACTTTACCAAACATGATCAGGATCGGTCCATTTTTGGACCTAGTCCCTATATAGATATAACATCCGATATGAACTTTTTCATATCTGCAACCAAAAAAATGAATAAAAATCCCACTCAAATTTGGTTTTTGCTTATTTTCAATGTCCAGTTAGTTGGGCCTAAGAGATAGGGTTTCTAAACGCATGGTATAGGTTATCGTATAGTCGGTCTAGACCGACTATAATTTTCTTACTTGTTCGTTTTGAATTTTTCATTTTTTACTCTTCATATTTCGTTTTTCCTTTTTCCTTTTTCATTTTTAATTTAAAATTTTTTTTTTTTTATTTATAATTTTTTTTTTATTTTTATTTTTTAATTTTTTATTTTTCATTCTTTATTTTTAATTTTTTTCTTTTATTTTTCATTTCTTATTTTTCATTTTTTATTTTTAATTTTTTATGATTAATGTTTCATTTTCAATTTTTTGTTTTTAATTTTTTATATCCATTTATTTTTCATTTTTTATTTTTATTTTTAATTTTTTATTTTTCAATATTTGTTTTTATTTTTTTTATTTTTTATTTTTCATTTTTCGGTTTCCATTTTTCATTTTTTATTTTTTTATTTTTCATTTATATTTTTCATTTTTAATTTATTATTTTTCATTTTCAAACAGGTTACCACCTATCATAATTTTTTCACCAATACAATCAAGCCACGCCGATTTTGTCTTACGTCTTACATGTTGCGCTGTTTTTTTGATTGTATTGTGAAATAGAAATTTACCCCCCGCGCGTATAGATAGATGTTTACACATCAAAATTAAGGACACAAAATTAAAAACATATTTGATGGTATTTATCACTTTGTAAGTGTAAAAAGTCTTAAATACAAGGATAAAAATTATTAATATTAAAATAACATCTTGTATCTAGTATATATCTAGTACATTTTATAACTTGTATGTATTATAAAAAATCTTAAATGTAAGGATACAAAACTAAGAAAGAATATCATGGCATTTACCACTTTGGATGTATAAAAAGTCTTAAATATAAGGATAAAAATAACATTAATATTCAAAAAACATCAGGTAAAATATTAGGTACATTTTATAACTTTTAGGTATTAGAAAAATTTTTAAATTTAAGGATACAAAACTAAAAAAAAATATTTCATGGTATTTATCACTTCGTATGTGTGAAAAGTCTTTTTAAGGATAATAATATTCAAAAAACGTGAGATCGAATATTAAGTACAATTTTATAACTTTCAAGTATTATAGTTTTTAAAATAAGAATTTAAGAAGAGCAAGCTGTCAACTGTTCCTGGCCCTAGTGTATTTCGATTTTCTGATATTAAGTTTCCAGCTAAAGAAAAGGATCTCTCTGCCGCCGCACTGCTAGCTGGCATTGAATGAATCCGTAATGCTAGCTTTGATATATTAGGGTATTTGTTTTTATTTATATCCCAGGACTCCATCAAATTGAAATTTGCAGTCATGTGAACTACTTCTTTGCTATATCTGTCAACTTCTTCTTCAGGGTTTTCAATGGCATTTCAGTCAGATAGTATAAGCAAATGGGGAAAAAAGATTGCGTCGTTGCTATTACTAGGAATTGAAGCTGGGGCACTTAAATGACTTTGATATAAGTTACTTTCTTTAAAAGGAGAATGCGATGTCGAAGAGGATAAGCGTGTAGTTGGGCTTAAAGAGTCTTGTCTTGTTAATGCCACACACGGTGGCTGCATAGACGTTGGTTCTGTATATTCATTATCTTGCATGTGGGAACTGCAAAAATTCGCTATAAGATCTATATCATTTGGATGCATATTTATAGCAGGTGGGTACAAAAAGCAAGCCGCTTTATGCCACAAACTTAGATTAGGAACCCATGTTTCGTCTATATTTTTTGTAATATTCTCTATCAAACAGATATCGCAGCTATATCTGTACTATTCGGATCGCAAATGCTTTTCGTTTTAAAATAGATGGGATAACATAGCACAGCAATAGAGAACTGCAAAGTTGCAATTTCTTGAACACAGTCTCAAAATCTTTACAAATTTCAACCAGGACTTAAAGAATAGGTATATTAATGTGCAACAATCGTTGGCTTCGTTCAGCCAGAACATTGTTAACTTCGAACCAATTGTCAATTATAAATTTGAGCATTCCATAGTGGGAATTCCAACGCGTTGGACAATGTGTTTTCAACGAAGCGGGTAGAAGATGCAAATTGGCTTTTTTAAATATTTTGTAATTTTTTTACAAGACTCTAACACATCTGTGAGCTCTTATGTGTCAGCGAACGATTTTTCCAAAACATTTGAAAATAAATGACTGCTGCAGTTTAAGCGTATATTTTGATTTAAAGCTTTAGCCTTACTACTTCCCCTGTCAGTAATGAATTTAATTTGGTCAATATTTTGAACAGCATATTCGTTAAGCAGACCCTAAAGTTTTTTAAGAACATTGTCAACTGTAGGCCTTTCGAAATCCATAGGATTCATTCCCAGAACCATATCGAAGAATTTCAGGTCTTTTTGTGACTCCTAAAAAGTTACGTTTTACGTAGTTATCCGTCCACATGTCAATCGTAGCTGAAGCTCCACCGCTCCTCACAATGTTATTTACTTAATCTCTAAGTTCTTCTTTTTTTTCATCAGCATATTTTTGGACTTTGCGGGAAATCGTTGTTGCATCCGGTAGCAAATCCTCTACATCGACGTGCTCGCCATACTGTGCACCAATCTTGATAAAGAACTTTACTAGTTGCGAGAAGCCAGAACCATTTACTATCGAAAATGGCCGGCAGTCTTCAACAATCCAAGATGTGCATTTTTCAACGGCTTCATTCTTGTCTGTCGTTGTGACAGTTTTAAAAATTTGCGTCTCTTTAATGCTTCTGCAGCACGGGTGACGACTTAAACTATACGTCTCTCCATTGTAGTACTTTAGTACTTTACAGCAAGTATGGCAGTAAACAAAACCTTTTAGCACAGTTTCGTCCGGTTTTAGTATCTCTGGCAAAACATTCTACACGAAACTTCCTTTGCGCCGGCTAGACAAGATGAAAAAGTTCATATCGGATGGTATATCTATAAAGGGACTAGGTCCAAAAATGGACCGAACCTGATCATGTTTGGTAAAGTCTCTTGTATTTTGCAAAAATATGGACAAACAAAATTTGAGAAGAATCAGTGCAATATTTTTGTTTTTTTAATAGATTTAAGTGAAGATCGGGAAGGAGCTCTATATGGGGTCAAAGGTATCATTTTTGGACTACTCATTAGTGGATGTAATGAACGCATACAAACCCAATTTGAGTAAGATCTATATGACAATTTGGATCTTATGGCAATTTATGTCGATTTCATATGGGTAATTTGTATGGGGGCTAGGTCTGAACATGGACCGATTCTCACCAGTTTCAACAGCGTTCATCCCATGGCCGATAAAAGCTTATATACCAAATCTCATCAAAATATATTCATATTTGCGACCTGCAGTTTGATTACAAGCTTTACGTGGACACACAGACGGACGGGCGGACGGACGGACATTGTTAAATCAACTCAGAAAGTGATTCTGATTCGATCGGTATAATTAAAGATGGGTCTAGGTCAAATATTTTTGGTTGTTATAAACAGCAGCACAAAGTCATTGTACCCAAACCACATAGTGGTATAGGGTATAAAAACTTGAAATATCTGCCCTGTAGGAAATGTCAATAGTGAAACAGTACTGATTCACTATTGACCTTGTCACCAGTACTACTGACCAACTATACCCCAGACAATGTAATTTCCTATAGACATTTAATATGTACGTGTCATTGCAAATCACTAGTGACATTGGTACTATTGATTAGGTAGTGACTAGGTAGTTCTCATGGGACCATATGTAGACATTGGAACCAGAGATTTACTAGTGACTAGGTAGTTCTCATGGGACCATATGTAGATATTGGAACCAGATATTCTTGTACAAATTTGATTGTTCTTTCACTTATCTTTTATAACTTCCTTTACTTATTATGTTTTTTATACCCTATACCACTATGTGGTTTGGGTATAATGACTTTGTGCTGCTGTTTGTAACAACCAAAAATATTTGACCTAGACCCACCTTTAATTATACCGATCGAATCAGAATCACTTTCTGAGTTGATTTAACAATATCCGTCCGTCCGTCCGTCCGTCTGTGTGTCCATGTAAAGCTTGTAATCAAACTGCAGGTCGCAAATATGAATATATTTTGATGAAATTTGGTATTTAATATTTTATCGGTCATGGGATGAACGCTGTTGAAATTGGTGAGAATCGGTCCATCTTCAGACCTAGCCCCCATACAAATGACCCTTATGAAATCAACATATATTGCCATAAGATCCAAATTATCCTACAAATCTTAGTCAATTTGGGTTTGTATGTATATATTACATCCATTAATCAGTAGTCTAAAAATGATCCCTATTGGACAACTCTTAGTCATAGGCCCCATATAGAGCTGCTTCCCCGATCTTCACTTAAATTCTTCTCAAATTTTGTTTGTATATATTTTGCGAAATACAAGAGACTTTACAAAACATGGTCAGGATCAGTCCATTTTTGGGCCTAGTCCCCATATAGATATAGCATCCGATATGGAGTTTTTCATATCTGCAGCCGAAAAAATTAATAAAAATCCCACTCAAATTTGGTGTATTCCTATTTTCTATATCCAGTTAGTTGGGCCTGAGAGATAGGGTATTTGAACGCATGGTATAGGGTATCGTATAGTCGGTCTAGACCGACTATAATTTTCTTACTTGTTTTTATTTGATATCTTGTTTTAAAACTTTAGTTTTTCGTCCAACCACGTGTTTTTCAAACAAAACTATAGAAATCAAGAAGAAACAGAACCCCCAACTTCAGTATGGAATATTTTTTTGACAGATAAAGTAAAGTAAATAGTGGAGACGCTTAGTTGACAATGTCAACCAATTAGTAGACAAAAGTTGTGACTTGGGAACTCTTGACCCCAGGCTTCCTGAAGGGAATGCAGTTCTCTGATAGGCATACGAGGGTTACCGGTTTTTATTTTTATGGTTTTCAATTTAATATAACTTAAAATTTACGCCATTTTTTTTCGGCTCCCAACAAAATTTAAAACCACTCCCAACCTTTTAGGAACTCATAAGAGTTGCCTACAGGATAAGGGACTGTTGCTTAAATAATTTATCTTAATCCCTTTTAACATTTGCTAACCTTCGTGAATTATGTGATCACATCCTTATATCCACCCCTCAGGGAATACGAACGTGAACTTTATAGTTTTCAGATAATAATTTCGCATATCATTTTTATGCATATCGGTTGATGATTCGTCAAAATGCTGACATCTATTTGCTGCAATTTCGTCGATTGCTTCATCAATATTGTATCGAAATATACGTTAACATTTAAATGGAGTCCCTAAATTTCATTTGGTTGAACCAACATAAATCGTGTTCGGAGGAGGACACCCATTTACGTGATGCAATTAGCACCGAAGGAGATACAGTACATATGGGTAGATTAACTATTCTACTGGCAATGCACTGCGGCGATTTCGGAGAAAAAGTGAAATTGTCAACATACTATAAATGCAATACACAATGATATTTTTAAATTTCGGAATAACTATTACAATTAAATCAAAAACAATTACTTAGATCTGACTACAATTTTTTTAGCCATTTCAAACTCATTACTTGTACGTTTTATTGATTTGACTGAAACTAATCCCAAGAATTTCAAGACGAATATTAGTTTACTGCTTTAGCTGATGTCTTCCTTTTTATTTTTATTTCAAATAGGATATTTCAGTATACTAAGGTTAAAAAAACAAACATTGCAGAGAACTTTTTTTTGTACAAAATTTTTACGGACGTAAATTTAAAAAAGCATATTTCTAGAAATTTTTGGCCCTTTAATTTCAGCTACATTCACCTATAGTTGAAAACTACTACCAATGCATTTTCTGATATCACCTTTTACATTCTAAATCAATTTCAAGTGCCCCTAGGTGCCACTTTTCAATTAGTTGCTTTTATAACGGAACGCTATTAAGATCTGTATTTTTGAACTGCTCGGATTGACGCAACATTTTGAAGGTTGTTGTTGTTTCAACGTATAAGAATTATATGGTATTACATATTTACTTCGTATGGGCAATGGTAAGATCACAGCTCCTATCACGCCCATTTTTTGCAACTACTCACATTAATATCTAATGAACTCACACAAAGTCCTACAGAACGACAGATATAAGACATTAAACATTTACTTTGTATGGGGGTGCCATGCCCATTTTTCCAATCCCGCCTATCTGTTTTCCGTGAACTACATTGATAACTTAGGAACTCACACAAAGTCCCAAGGCTTTCGCTATTACAGTACTCCAGTTAAAAGATATTAAATATTTACCTTGTATGGGGGGTGCCACGCCCACATATTTGATCCCGCCCATTGTTTCAGCGACACTTCCGATTACTTTAGTTGTACATTTACATAGTTCCAGAACTACTGCTGCTATAGTACTCCAGATATTATATGCTAAAATTAAATGTTACAAATACACTTTATATGTCCACTTGAAAATAAAAAAATAGCCTATTGTTCCTTCCGGGTAGGCAGTTACCAATCATAAACATTTCAAGACGGTCGGTCCAGTTGTGTAGCCACCTATACCCTCCGAACAAACAAACAAACATAAAAAAACTCCATTTGTATATACAGTGGGTGTCGCCATATGATGCCGCCATTTTGAAGAGCGTACTTTTTATTCAAAGCTGATTGATAATATTTCATATATTTTCCACTATGTTTTGTTGATTTTAAATAAAATAAAAAATAAAAAACCTATATTTCTATATTGCCGTTTCTAAGCTTTTTTCTGGAAATGTGTTTGCGGATGTTAGTTTCTAATAACGCCCATAAATTCTCGATATTGTTTAAGTGAGGAGACTACGCCGGTAGTTTCATGAGATGGGGACAAGTCCATCATTTTAAACATGTTCCCTTCAATTAAAATAAAATTTCCAACTCCTGATGCTGTCGTTCAAGGACAAACCATGACACTACCACCACCGTGTTTAACAGTTGCATGAAAATTTTTCAACTCAAGCTGTGTGTTGGGCTATATATATTAAATTTCTATTCATCGGAAGAATGACAGTGTTTCAAAATTCTGAATCCTTTAAAATTTATTAATTTGACCGGCAAATTTTATTTTTTTTAGTTTATGCAAGGTTTTTTTTTTGTTGGTACTCGACCACGAAAGTCATGCGATTGCAAGATACGAATTGTTGATGCACTACAGGCATTGGCCTATTTTTGTGCGGATAAGTTGTGGTGTTCGTTGATTTTCCTTATGATCCCTTTTTCGTCGTTCGCAGTTAGGATTTTATTTAATACCTTTCTGCCGTTGTCCTTTATTCTATTTTATCTCAAAACCCGTTTATAGTATGCTGGGCTGAAGAACGCAGTACATTCATTTATTCTGCAAATTCACGCCGCCTTTTCAATTGTTTATAGTGGTGGATATTCAACTCCCGTTGCTCAGTAGTTGTGCGTCGGTCCATATTTCAGGTTTTAGAAATAAAATGAAGAGTGCGTTGGTTTCCGACTGACGATGTACACGATTTTATAAATTCAGTAGAAAAGCATATTACAACTCCGCCAAGGATATCAATAAGTTAAAATTGATCAAAAGTTTTTTCCATATATATTCTCGAGCAATAAGCAGATAATTTCACCGAATATAAATCGCAATGGATAATTTTGATCCCAGAATCACTGAAGGGTAAAAAAAAAACTAAGCAAATTATTGATTTTTGTTGTTTGGCCAATTTATTGGAATTTTTGCTTAAATTAAGCTAATATGGCCTAAGTTATAAATGTAATAAAACAATGTTGATTACAGTTTTTTCCCGACGTTTCGTCGATTTTTTGTCGACATCGTCTGGGGATCGTCTATTAATTAAAATTATACAAATAATATATTTTACAAATAATATTTCATAAGACTTACAATATATTTTTACATTTAAAATGTAGTTATTACATTTAACATAAAACATTTATGAACATAAAATTAGAACTTTTAAACACACATTAACATGTCATAGGTTAATGAGTGGCAACTCTGTAGCTCGTATTTATATTGCTGGTGTCCTCTTTCAAATTCATGGTTCGTTGAATATTTTGCTGAATATATAAGCACTCTTTAGTGTACCTTTTTCTTTAAATGTTTTCCTTGTCTAGTATCTTGATTTTTTCGAAATCAGCTGTGTGGCCGGTTTTTAATATGTGTTGTGCTAATGCTGTTGTTTTTTTTCTTTTGGCGATATCCATTTGATGTTCTCCCATTCGTGTTGCTAGAGCTCTCTTTGTTGTTCCTTTGTAAATTAAATCACATCTCTGTTTGTCATTTCCTTTACATCCTATTTCATACACGACGTTGTTCTTTTGTTGCTTTTCTATTGTCGCCTTGACGTTTATAAATATTGCACTCAGTGTTCGGTTGGGTTTGTATGTAAAGTTAACGTTGTTGTTATTTTTAATTGCATTTATTATGTTTCTATTATCTGTTAGACCAGGAATGTATTGTACACTGTAAAGTTTGTAATTTGTCTTTTCTTCGGTGTTACCACGTTGGATATTGTTTTTTAATCGCTGTTTTATTTATTTCTTCTACTAATTAATTTATGAGTTTTTTGGGGAAACTGTTCTCCATTAGTATTTTGTAAATTTTGTGTGTGTTTTTTTAAGTGGAACTGTTTGTTACTAATATTCAGAACTTTTTCAATGAAGTTTTTTTTTGCCGTGTTTATTATCTGGTTTTTTTGGTTGGGTTGCGTTGTAATTCATGTCTCCCCGAAGCAGTTTCTTTTCAATGCCAATCAAAAACCATACCTCCTGATGATCTATGTAATTTCGTGTCTAGGTGTGTTATTTCATTATTTTTCTCCACCTTCGATAGTAAATTTAATTTAAGGATGATGATTATTCAATGTTTTCATAATTTCAACCTGGACGGCTATGTTGATAACTGCTAGAATGTCATCTACATATTTAGATATGTATTTTATGGTGATGTTTTTATCCTTTAGTTCCATTATAGCGTTGTCAAGTAGATTGTCAAGAACAACGTCGGCTATTGTGGGCGAGAATGTGGATTACCCATTGGCATACCAAAAATTTGGTTACAGACTTTGCCGTCATAAACAAAATAGTTGTTGTCAGTTAAGCAAAATTTAAGAATCTCCAGGAATTTGGAATTAACAATATTTGTGAAATTTTTAATAATAGGCCTTTTTTCATAATATTCTTGATGGCAATGTGGACCGGAATATTTGTAAATAGTGCAACTACATCAAATGATACAAATATCTCCCTGTCGTTGAGTTTTACATTTTTTAATTGATTTTTTAATTCTATTGAGTTTTGTATGTTATATTCTTTGGATATAATATATTTGGAAAGATGGTAGCATGTGTTATACTCCTAACAGCTGAAACAAAAAAAAAACCGCGGGTTCACCTATTGTGTTTTAGCGCTGGCAGGCGCTGTCAATCGACGCCCAAACGGCGTCAATGTTGCTGAAAAATGAGAAAATTAAAGAGCAAAGGTGGACAAGTATTCTTGCTAACTAACGGGAGAAGTCAGAACAGCTTACCTACTTGTCTTCATCTGCTACTGTTCTGACTTTTCCCCCTTTATTTATATTAAATCTTAAAACTAATTAAAAATATCTACAACAAAAATAAAAGCAAAAATTGCATTGATAATGAAAGCAAAAAAATTAATAATAAAAAGAAAACAAACATTAACCATAACTCAATGCAGTTCATGGCCATGGCATACTTAAATAGCTAACTTAACCAATAAAAAAAAGAAAACAAATAATAACAATGCAAGTACCGTGGGAAAAACAAAAAGACATACGTTTACATTTAATATACGCGGAAATTAACAAAAGAGAATTAAATCAAGGTTATTGCTAAAAATTGCAATAACGGAACATTGGGATACAAAAAAAAACTCTAAACAAAAAGAATACAAACATAAGCAAGCCAACGCATGGTAAAAAAAAAATAAACAGCACAACACCTGTCAATGCGGAACAATATCGTATTGCTCCACATTGAAAGTGACAAAAAATTCAAACATAAGCAAATGAGCCAATGTACGTTACCATGCCAAATTGGGTTGTATGTATGTTTCTTGAATAAACATTTAATAATTACGCTCGAGAAAAATCGATCGTTAATTAAATGAATTTATATTTCAGTTATGTTTACTTGCAGTGTTATTATTGTTTCTGTTATGTTATATTTTTATTATTAGTATTATTATAATTTTTATCAATAATCTAATCTTATACTGATCTTATACTAATCTTATACATGTGAAACTCTGTTTCACAACATTTGGTACCTGTATCGATGAGAAAATTGGTCTAAGGGGGATCCCCGTTTTATTTTGGGCAATCCGTAAATTCGAGGGGCTGTGGCTGCAGAACATGTTAATTTACGTTTTTGAACAGTTCCGATTCAATGTTGTTGTTAGTTTTTTGTAGTTGGATCCGATCTCAGAGCTCTGTATGTGTTGCTATCTTCCAGTAGGTTTTTAATTTCCTGGTTACATTCGCTTTTGTACATTGCTACCGTCTCGTTTCCCTTATCAGCTTGAATAATTGTGATGTCTTTGTGTTCTCTTAAAAACTTTTTTGTTTTTCAAAAATAGTGATTATGAATTTTTCCCTGGGTGTGTTTTTAATATTTCTTTTGAAAGTAATTAGATTGTTAGCAAATTTAGTCTTAGCTATATCTTTCTCCCCATCAACATCCTCCTCCATTGCTTGTATGCAATATTCTATATCGGCAATAATATATATCGGGTAAAAATTATTTTTGTCGACCGGTAAGGCAAATTTTTTTCCTAAAGAAAGCATCCATTTACACTCCATTGGTTTTATGGAGTCAAATAGAAAAACTCGTTTTCGGTAATTTTTTATTTAAAAATATCATAAAATACAAAGATGGCTTTGGCAAAGAATGGGTTAACGTCCTTGGATTTATCCCAATTTTTTGGTTATTATATTTCAAGCGTCAAATTTGAAAGTTCAACAGTACTTACGAAATATTTGATTTTTTTGAATAAATTGTCTTTTATTAGCTTGGTGACATATGTGACCCAAAGTCTAAAAGGGTTAATGGGGTCATATTATTTTTTCCGCAATTAAGATTTAGAAAGATTACATTACTGGGCATTTCACAAAAATCTAATTTTTATCGAAATCTACAAAAAATAAATCATTAAACCTTAATACATATTTAATAAAACCTTACAGTGCTCGATCCATTTTTTAAAATTTTGTTTAAGAAAATTTTTTAAAACTTGAAAAATTAGTTCTCAAAATGGTGTTAAAAAACTTTCCAATTTTGGTCTCATTGCGCAATAGGTTAATAACGTGGTAATAAAACAATACTTTATGTTTGAGGTATACAGACAAAAAAAAAGTTTTGGATTTAATCAATTTCTGAAAGCTGAAAAAGCGCCATCAATTTTCATGACCTTGTTTTTTTGGGCACAAAAATGGTCTAGGGCATTTGGTATTTCTTCGCTAGATTTTATTCGATTTTTAGTTATAAAAATTTTTGAAAAGGAAATTTAATATTGAAATCGATTCATATAACAATATAACAAAATTCAACTGTGGAACGAAATCTTCGTTAAATCTGGAAAAAGTCATATTTTCCCCATACATCAGGATTTTTACTAGACTTAATAAATAAAATTGTCTGGCGAAAGAATAATCCACTAACAAAAATAGTCTTGCACACTTTTTATATTTTTCAGATTACTCTTCACTCTCTTATTACTCTTATTAAAAAAAATATTTGTATACTACGAAATACACTTACGGCAATGTACCGACTTATCAGTAATAGAAATAAAATACAATTTAAGTATACACATGTTTGAATTAAATGCGATCAGTGTATTATTGATAATAGACTAAAAAACATAACAAACAATTAGCAGTGTTTTCAAAAATATGGCACAAAAATTACACATTTTACTACAAATTGTTTGCATAATCTTATTTGCATATACGGTGAAATCTAATCCAGTCACAGGTGATGAATTAACCCTACGTAATCAATTACTTGCTGATATTATTATCTTAAAAGAAGGTGTTGATCATTTACAAATTTCAGTGGAAGTTTTAAATAAAAGGTACTTAAATAGTTGAGAAAAGATTAAAACATTTGACGATAATTGAACATCTCTTTTCTCCCCAGATATTCCAACCAAATTGATATGCTAAAACAAATACAACTCAATATGGGTGCTGATAGTGATGAAGATAATTGCTTTAATATTGGTTCCGTCCTCAATACCACCAATAGAAAGTTGAATTCATTGGAATTTAAAATGTTAAACAGATTAGAACAAATACAAGATGAACAAACAACACTTTTAGATTTTATCAAGTTAAAAAGAAATTCAGACAAAACTTGTTCCCCACAAGATGAATCATCTGTGATTCTAAACACGATTTCGCCAGTATTGTCTGATATAAATAAAAAAGTTCATGGGTTCGCACAGAAATTAGCACAGCTGGAAGCAATGGAGGAAAGGTTTAAATCACAGCAATCGAAATTCGAACAATACAGTGAAAATCAAATGAAAGTGTTACAAGACATCAATGCGAAATTAAAAAAGAATCAAGACAATTTTGAGGTGTTTGAAAAAGAATTGCCCATCATTAAAAATATTTTAATTAAAATGGACCAAGTTGTACACAAAGAACCCACCAAATTGCCAATGGCGTTACTTGTGGGTTTAACAACTGCAAATCTTACTAACTCATAATTGTTTTTGTTAATAAAGATGCCTTATTCGTATCTTAAACGAAATTCTCGTAAGCATAAATATAAATATGTGAATTAGATTGTCGTTTTGATTTCTTAAGCAGATTTGATATGAATATTAAATATATCCCTATATATATACTACAAAATCTGTTGGGTATCTGTTTATTTGTGTAAGCTTCTTGAAATGTGCAACGGGAATAGTGAATAATCTGGAGGGAACTATAAACTATACCAAATCTTACTTGGAAAAAGGGCGTGACATCTCCCTCTTAAATTTAATACAAATTCCTCTGATATTGTGAAGCTCATTTTGGTGTTATTTGTTAAAACGTAAAACATGATGTAAACATTGCCGAAATAGGGGGCGGGATTGGAAGAGGGGCGTGGTGCTTTATTTTTTTTTTGTTTTAATTACAAACATCAGTCAAACATATTCAACCTAATTTCAACGACAACTGTGTACGCATAATTATTCAGGAAATATGTATAGAATTGCATGAGTGGGCATGACAAATTTCATACTACCAAAAATATTAAAATACTTGAAATTTACAAATTATTCACAGTATGCATCAAATGAACAAAGGGGCATGTCACCTCTTTCGCATGCAAAACATACAAAATATTTTACCGTGACCGTTTTCAGCAGATTTAACAAAATTCTAATGGCATTTTCTATCAACATGTTTAAGCAATATCGTGAGTCAAATTACGTCGTGAATGTAAAACTAGGCATGGCATATATAAATAAGCGATTCAATTTTCTTTATTTAATTTGAAAATACATACAACTTCTTATCAAAATTATTGGATGAACACGCCTCTTTAAACACCTTAAAAAAACACTTAATGATTTTTGAGCACTTTTGTGTACTCGATAGTGATGAAAATTCTTCCAACAGAAAAACTAATCACATCAAAAAAGCAATAAGCTTTACTAAGACAAAGAAAACCTCATCACCTTTTAACATTATTTGCTTTCAGTTCTGATTTGAAGAAAATATCCTTTTATCAGTGATATAATTATAATCGAATCATTTATCCTTTAAACTGACTTACTTATTTAATTTATTACACACAAGATATGACATTTAAAAATAACATAAATATTCCAACACAAAAAATTATACTTATATACAGGCATGTCACAGAAACAAATTCTGATCGAAAGTGGAATTGTAACCGTATTTGGCTTCATCAAAAAACGTAAACCGACAAATATTATCGATATGAAACCACTTTCAATTTCTTAAGTGGAATTGATATTTTAACTAGCACAGATACCAAGAAACTATCCAGAACAACTTAAAATTAATAAAAAATACTATTGGTTTATTTAATGTAACAAAATATAAAGATTTCAATCTTTAAAATAAATTTTATTAAACAATTGAGAAAACATGTAAGTATTAAATTTAAATTTAAAATTTGTTTTAATTTTTTTGATTGTAAAAGAGGAGAATATCGTAGTTCAGCTCAAGAGCGAATTTTTCTTGACTTCATGGAGTGCCATCAAGGTATAACTTGGGGATACGTGAAGGGAGATCGGGCTGTTGTGGAAAGTCATTGGGCAGACTTGGCAGACTTGATGAGCCGTAACACAAAAGAAACCCAAAAACTGGTGTAGGTGGGTACAACCAATACATTTTGAGTGATTTATGAGGAATCGAACGGAATGTTGGTTATTTCCTCTATTGCTGCAACAGTGGATATGCCGGGCATCTTTATACTTTTTATTTATTTATTACTTTATTTATTTTACTCAATCTTCAAACTTCGCTTATTTTCTTTCTCTTTGCAACAATCAGCTATGTGTTTTTCGTTACGTTGCCATATTTAATGCACAAAAATAACGTTTATTTTTTTTTTGATTTAATGAAAGCGACAAATGTCTGAAGAAGCTAAAACGAATTTCGACTTTGTTCTGTGACACAATTTTTACCGAATTAAACTCATTTGAATTAAAGCAATAATATTTCTGTATGTTTAAGTCTAAAAAACGCCAACTTTAAAATGTGAAATTATATACATAGAAATTATGTTTGAGTTTATTTTTTAAAGCCTACGGGACTTCCGAATAGCAGTTTTATATCAATTCAATTCGTCTTTGGAACTCGCAATCTTCAAGCATATAGTTTATAA